>CM068373.1:99637776-100241109 GCA_034769895.1 Magicicada septendecula
AATGATCAAGATTTTTTTACAGTTGAAGACTTCTTTTTTCCATGTTTTTAGCGTACTTATTATTTTTATTATTCTTTTCTTACTGTTCACGAGATAACTCGGAATAATCTACAAAGAAGGTTTTAAGCCAGTATAATTCCATAAATGTAATATCTTCAAATAAATACAACTGCAAGTAGGCTTATTTACACCCTGACACACGTTTCACAGAAATGATTCTGTATCTCAGAGGTTTTATGAATTGTAATTGAATGTTTCGATTACAATAT
The DNA here is from genome assembly GCA_034769895.1 of Magicicada septendecula. Lineage (NCBI taxonomy): Eukaryota > Metazoa > Arthropoda > Insecta > Hemiptera > Cicadidae > Magicicada > Magicicada septendecula. The sequence continues at coordinate 99,638,046 of CM068373.1, forward strand.
ACTTCGATTCATATTTTTGATTGTTGTATGTTTACGTAGTCAGTTATTAAATTTTTAATATATTATTTTTATTATTCAATAAATGTATGATATTAAATACATTGATTGTTGTACATTGTCTCGTTTTATTTTTATTTGAATTTGGTCTTTAATTAGTAGATTATTAATATTGTGTTTGTAAATATTAAGATTTTCCCAGATATTCATTTTGTTACCTTTTTGTAAGTTTTTAATTAATTTGACATTTCGAATGTCTGGAAATTTATGTTTATTATTTAAAGAGTGTGTGACTAAATTAGGCTTGTAAATATTTACGGTTTTTAAAACGTAGATGCTGAATGAATCTCTCGGGCAATTTGTTCTTCGTTGCAATCTGGACATTCTATTTTGTAAACTCCAGTTGTATTGTAACTTGAATTTAGTTTTAGGTTTTATTTTATTAAAAACAATATTATCTGTGTTATAAGATATTTTAAGTATGTATCTTCAAATAGTCTGCTTAGTTTACGAGTTACGTTTTCGTAAATGGTAAAGTTGACAGATTTTATGTTATCATTAGTAGATGGATTTTTACACGAAGGTTTGTATGCTGTTTGCTTAGTGAGTTTGTTTTATTTTATTTTCTAATTTATTGATAATTTTTATTTTGTATCCATTATCTATTGCTATTTGTTTGATAATATTTCTCCCTTTGTTTCTTTCTTGTTCACTTAATGGAATTCTATACATACGGTAAATTAATGAATTGAATGCTGCCATTTTACGTTGGGGATTAGACTTATTTTCCAATAATTAGACTTATTTGGAATTATTAAATTAGTATGAGATGGTTTTCTGTATACTGAGTTCTTGCAATTATTTTCATTTCTATTTATGTTTAGGTCTAAGTAATTCAGTTTATTATTTGATTCTTCTTCTGTTGTGAATTTTATTTCGTTATGTAAATTGTTAATTGTATTTAATATATTATAAATCTTAATGCCCTTATTTGGGATATATATAGAGTGTCATCATCGTATCTAAAGTAGCATACTAGTGGAAAGTTCAGTTTTATTATATTTATTATTTCTTCATCAAGTTTTTGTAAAGAGATTTCGGAGAAGATGTTATTTAATTGTCTAACGTATGTGTCGTTTTCATTATTTGTTTTTAATGTATTTGTTATAATGTTTATAGTATCGTCAATGGGAATGTTTGTGAACGTGTTTGAAATGTCGAAAGAATATAATTTTGTATTTTTGTTTACTTGTATGTTTTTTAGTTGTTTCGTAAGTTCGATACTGTTTTTTTATATTTTATTTGTATTTAAGTTTTGCTTTAAGTTTTAATATCTGTGACAGTAATTTAGATATTTTTAATTTGATATAATTCGATATAATGGATAATGTTTGTGGAACGTGCGTCAGGTATCAATAAGCCTACTTGCAGTTGTAATTATTTGAAGACATTACATGGGAGACCTGCAGGAAACTCAACGAGTTACTTACAAAGGAATAATATAGGCTATAAATATTCTATGAAAATAAAAAAATAATTAAATATTACATCATTCCTGAATCTGTGCATGTACAGTAGACTTAAAAAATGAAAAAAATATGATAGTATATGAGATGTTTTTAGAACAAAAAGTAAACCAGTAAATCAAGTAAAAGTGTCACCAGGTGGTAAAAGTGGTACCAGTAAAGTGTTACCAGAAAAGTGCTAAAGTCAAAATCTTGGAACATCATTTTGATTGGAAGTCAAAGCTAAAGTTTACTCCTTCCCTACTTTCCTCTATCATTATTGTTTTGAAAAAAGGCTGAAAGAAGATTTAGGGAATGTCTAAGAGTATATTCAATTTCATTGAAAGCGCAAGAAAACAAACGAAAATTCGAACGGTTTATTTGCTAATTTACGATTATTTTTAACTGTCATGTAAAATTTTCCGTTGCCTTTGTTGAAGTCAAATAAAGATGCTACTTTGTAGGCTTACGGGGTACACTGTTTTGTTTGAAAAAAGTTTTCATTGAATTTACCTTATCAATAAAATCTAATTAAAATCACAAATTTTCGTTTTCAAAGTTTTCGACATTTCATTCACACTTCAGAGAATAAATTGAATAAAATGAATCAAACCCAATATCACGTTCCAATTATATATGAATCACTTAGCATATTCCTTGAAAAAGCGTGGTTAAAGTTTTCCAGGAAAATACATTTAATTTCAAAAATAACATTTATGAACACCAATTAGATATGCTGTACTGTGGTACCGTGGCTGTACAAACTTGTGATGCTGATACAAACACATGTTTAATGGTGCGTGTGCGTTTGATGTGTGGTCGTACATGTGGAAGTCGCTAACACACACATGCGCGCGCTCAAATGTAATCGAGCGTGGGTGGATTTCTCACGCTTTCCTGTATATATATTATACAAAATTTAGTACCAAGTTGTAAAATTGAAATTGTTTTAATTAACCTTTGTTCATTTCATTTTGCTTATTGTATATCTAATAGACGAGGCTTTTAAACTTTTTAGTATCTGTGAGATATTTAAACAGTTTTATGAACCAACGCTCCACTATTCCTTAAAATTTACGTGCGCGCGCGTGTTCCAATCAGTATTAAGTATTTAGTTATTGGATCCTTCAGTTTTTCAACTGGTTTGTACCCTCCCCGCATATACGCGTGGTGCGTGTGTTACGGAGTCTCTCACAGGTATATGGGACCTACAGTTTAATACCGGATCCAAACGGCATAGTCGGGGAGGGTTTATACTAGGCAGGATACCTGTCGCTGGTTTGCCATTGCCTTGCGAGGGAGAACGATCGTATCTAAATCAGATGTTCCCGGCGGGAATCGAACCCGCGCCGACAGCGTAGCAGGCCCACACGCTAGCCACTACGCCACGACCGCTCCAGTAATAATTAAGTATTAGCCAAACAAATTATTTCGGTTTTAATCTAATGCTTGTTTTTCGCAAATTTTGAATGTAGTAGTTAAAATATAAAAAGCTAATAGCTTTGAAACAGAGAAATCCAAATGAATTTATTTATATTTCTTAATATAGTTTTTGAAACTGACACACCCTACTTTCCTTTGTGAATTAACTTTATTATCGTTCTTCTCCTTATTTTGACAAGCTCACTTTGCCGTTTTATATTATGATTTTGTTGCCCCCCCCCGCATGGGTGGTGTCGCCTCACAAGATGAGAACCTCTTTTACAAGTAATTCATTATTTTTTACAAAAACAAAAAATTGTAATTTAGTGTAAAAGTTTAAATTTGTAATGTTGGCAGTGCTAGTTTAAGTAGAGTTTTTTACGTGGTAGTCAATTGTTTTTATATTATATTTTGCTACAATCTATTGTCATTTCTGTGAAGCTAACAACACGTTGACCACAGAAGAACGGGGATTTTTTGCAAACCCCTATTACGAGTTTTTGTGTAAATGCTGTTATGGAACAGTGGAAAGGCAATTTTAAAGTTGTATAAGAAGCAGTAGTATGATCGTGTTATAATTAAAGTATTTATATTTAATTAGGTATTTTATGGTTAATTATTTTTTCCTTCCTTGAGATAATAACTTTGTCGTCCACAACGTGAAGATGAATTGCAAAGTTACTCTTCCAGTTAGCACTGATTTCAAACAAAATCATTAAAATATAAATGTATTTGCGATTTTCGAACAACATTTAAAGTCGTTTTTTGGATCCTAGCTACCAAACTTTACGGTATTTCTAATCAGATACTTTAAATTTCTCTGTGCCATTACATTCCTTGTGCCTTCTATCCAAGTCTGTCGCGGTCCAATCTAGTAATTTATTTAGACAGCTATCACTACCCGTACGGCACACATACTCGTACCATCTTAACCATTTAGCATTGGATTGTGTCTGCAAGTTCCTACGCTTTTCTACTTGCCGGTCTACACTTGTTGTGGACAAACGTTTTGGCCTCACCATCGGAGACCACCATAATGTGGTGCCGAAACGTTTGTCCACAACAACTGTAGACAAAGGCCTAACAGCCCGGCTGGTAGTAGTAATTTTAACAAACATCAATCGTGTCATTTATACTAGTGCATATATTGTGTCATTTATACTAGTGCATATATTGTGGTATTTATACTACTACTAGTGCACATATTGTGTAATTTATACTACTACTAGTGCACATATTGTGTCATTTATACTAGTGCATATATTGTGTCATTTATACTAGTGCATCTATTGTGTCATTTATACTAGTGCACATATTGTGTCATTTATACTACTACTAGCGCACATATTGTGTAATTTATACTAGTGCATATATTGTGGCATTTATACTACTACTAGTTCACATATTGTGTCATTTATACTACTACTAGTGCACATATTGTGTCATTTATACTAGTGCATATATTGTGTCATTTATACTAGTGCACATATTGTGTCATTTGTACTAGTGCACGTATTCATTCTTTCTTTTGTTTCTTCATTTTTCTGCCTATCCAGTAATGTGAGCCTAGAGCACCTTCTCCAGTATCATATTTTCATGGCTCGTAATGTTTCCCATATATGTTGTGTAGTTTCCCACACATCAGGCCCCATATTTATGTTACAATACTTTCCGCTGGTGTCTTATATATTTTGATTTTTGTTTCGGGACTTAGTTGATTGCTCCGAAATAGAACTCCTATTTTGAAGTGTTATGTAACTGTCTCGTCACTTGTTTCCTTTGTACTATACTAATTTTTACTAAACTTGAATTGCAACCACTAACACGCAATTATACTTTTCGTAAACGCATTGAAGCCTCTCGGCTCATCTTCAGATGGAACACAACCAAAGGATAGACAACCAAATGGTTGTGTTCCATCTGAAGGTGAGCCGAGAGGCTTGAGAACGCTTATGGAAAGTATAATTGCGTGTTAGTGGCTGGAATACAAGTTTAGTAAAAACTAGAATTAACCACTAAATTTTGTTTATCTTTTAATTATACTAATTTTTATTTGTGCTACACTTGTGTCGTCTTTTGTAATCATGACACCAAGGTATTTGTATGAATCTACTCCCTCCACAACTCCCCGTTCCAACAATATATCTCTGCATATATTTCCAACTACAGTATATTCAGTCTTATTTGTATTTATCGTTAAGCTCCGTTTCTGGTAATCTTCGCCTAAGTTTCTAAGCATATAACAGATGTCATTCTCATCCTCAGCTCTAATTACCTGATCGACCGCGAAATGCAAAGTAAAGAGTTTTCAAAATAATTTAAAATCTTTTGGAAAAAGACGAAAACAAGTATAGTTTTTAAAGGTAATTTAAAGCCCCATTGAGGACTACAATTGTCAACAACCTTTTATAGCAAGTGCGACATTTTAAGCATTTGGAGACTGATGTTAGTTATGGAATGATAATGATCCAAGTGATAGACTTAATAAGACTAGGAATATTTGTGGTGTAGTATAGATAAATTTCAAAAGTAAGACGTGAAGCGATATACGTATTAAATTTTTACTGGACAGTTGCTATTCAAACATTAACGTTATACTAATGAAACGTAGATAATATCATGGAGCGTCTATAATAAAATTAAAAGTACTGAAATCGTATCCATCGAAATACTTTAAAATTTACCCGCAGAGACAGACGAAAAAACAAAGATATAAGAGAAGACCTTGGATTGCAAGAAGTCCATACAGTCAATGGCATAACTACGGTGGAAGATCAGAGGACACCCCTTCCTACAGCGTTATTAGAAATGTAAGCAAAATTTCATAATCACTTAACGTAGTCAATGCAAGCAACGGCGTTGTGAATAAGTTGCATAAGTTGAATCTTATGTGCGGGACCATCAGGGGAACTCTCAAGTCAGCAAGTAAAGAAACACACATAAAGTTCTACAAGGTGATGACTTTTCCCACATTTCTTTATGGGTTTGAGAATTGGACTCTAAAGAAAGGCCAGGCCAGTCGTATCCAAGCGGCTGAAATGAGATTTCTCAGGCAATTGGCAGGGTATACTCTCCATGGTCATAGAAGAAACACAGATATACTGCAGGAACTTAATATTATGAGTATACTCGACAGGATTGCACAATATCGGCTGAATTGGTGTTAACATCTTCGTCGAATGGATGACTGCCGCATCCCCAAACAACTATGGAACTAAAGCCTAAGGGACGGTGAGGTGTGAGACGTTCCTGTTTCACAAGAATTCTAGTAGACTTTGCCTGTTTGAGGCCGGAACAAACCATCCTTGGTTTAATCCTTGCAGATGATGATGATAATGACGACTTAAAGTAGACCTATTTCTATCTCAGTTCTGTGTGATAAAATAGGACTTTTAAAAAATTGTAGAAACAAAACTAATTAAAATATTTGTAAATTAGTAAAATAAAGGCTTTTTAAAAAAGAAAGTCACTCAAGATTTGGTAAATAACGTACGCATTTGCAGTATTCGGAAAACAGTTACCCACACGCCAGAAAACGAAGGCACAGCCAATTAATCTACCATTATCTATTTGTCCAGGCGCACTTCCCCTTACGGGGTTGTCTATGCCATGACTGTTCTAGCCTGATGTCTCTATGGTTTGATCCCTAGTCTTTGCACAGGTAAACTAACAGTTTCTTGACGTTCATTTTGAAAAATATTACTGTTGCATTCTGAAGGATTTTACTGCTGGATTTTACATAAAAATTAATTACCTACAAAAGAAATTATAAATTGCTCCAAAACGTTTTAGTACAACATCCTTAAATTAAAGCGCGAATGGGTTACGAAACCGTGGTTTCCAATATATCTTCAGAAAGACGCATTTTCATAAGCACTATTAAGGATACATATATATCTAATAACATGAGATACGTGTAGGCCTATTACATTTTTTCAATAACAGGTAATAGCATATTTTGAAATCAGCTTTTCTACATATTTTTTATATTTATAAGTTACGTTGATTACTTAAAAACCTTTGAGAAGGAAAAAATTAATAAATTTAAATTATCCTTTCAAATTTAATGGGAATAATCTTCACTTTGTTCTGTGGAACATAGAGAGTCCAACCGTCAAAGTAGTTTCATCCCCCTCCCCACAGAAGCTAGTCTCATCCGCTGTTTAATTGAATGGGGGTTGTAATTGATATTTGTAGAGCCCCACGATTGGCCGTGTCATTTATGTTTAACAAATTTGACTCTAATTATATTTGTTATGCCCCACGTTCTTTGGGAGCCATTTATGTTTAATGCAATTATGCTAATTTATGCGGATTATTAAATTATTCAATTAATTTGAATATTTATCAGATCAATATAATTTACACAAGTATGCTATTCTGATAATTCAATGGGTGATTTGAGTGTATGCACTGTTAATTAGCAGTGCATTAAGTTATTGAGTTACTGTGTTAGAGTTATTGAGACTCTTAGTAAGCAATAAGATAAAATTACTTGAAACATGGCAAATTAATTATTCGAGGTTAATTGCAATAATGAACGCAAGATATATATATATATATATATATATACGCAATAAATACTTATTTATTACACATTATTGGTTAAGCAAATTTTTGACCTACAAATGAAATCATGTCCTGTAAATACATTCAGACAAAACACATATCAACATAAATCATAATAATATTCTTTTCGTTGTTCCCTGAAAAACAAGACATACAATGCTATCAAATACAACACAATTATATATATATATATATATATATATATGCACAAACAATAAACAATCAAATATGCTTCATTCTAAGCTAAATGCGTTCATTAATGCTCTCAGATGGATGACTTTAATATTTAACATTATTAATTTTACGATTTATATCGATCTCTCGGGAATAGCTCTTTGAAAAGAGACAGTGCAGTAGCGAGTATCAACTAGTATTTAAAAACATAAGAACTTAACTCGTAAAATGCATATCCACAAATTCCATCGGTGGGAGATTCTATCCATTGATGGGTTCCCTGTACATGATTATCGTTGTTGATCGATGCGCACTTACACTTTCACTTGCGATGATTTCACTCGCGTTATGTGTGGTGTGGTGTCGGAATTTATCCGCTGGGAATAAGTGTCTTTACAGTTTTATGTGTTATAGATGCAATCATCAGCATTGGTGTGATTTGATTTAGGGCTTGCTGTAAGCGTGTTTCAGGTAGTTGATTACTTTGTCTACCTTGGACGTGATGTGTGCTATGTGTGCATTAGTGTTCGTGACAATCCACTTAGTTCGTAGGCCTATACCCAAAATTTAGAATCATTATGGTTGGATAGTGTTTATAATGTCTGAAATTGTCGCACAATGTTTTACTATCGAAATGTTAATTCACTCGTACTGCATTATATTGCGTGCCGAACGTATTCTAAAGTCTCGTATACACTGGCATTTAACGATATTTATGTATATTCGCACTGCTTGTAACTGCGTTAAGTTCGGTAACTCGGATAATCTATCGAACACACGTTTTGTAGAACTGAGATTGAGTTGAAACGTCTAAGTTCGACTAAGACCGAGACTTGGTTATAACTATATCACTGACTAACTAACTGATTTGGAAGTTGAGTGAGTCGGAGTAAGTACCGAATAAACTATTACGACTGCTAATCATATTACTACTATCACTGAGCAATTACTACTATACTGCCGCTACTATTACTACTGTATTACTGCCGTCTTACTGCTCTATTACTACCCAGCTCCGCGTCCTCGTAAATAGTTTTTATCAATCACCGTATACCAGGATGCAATATTCTCACCTCCACGCCTACGGCCGTTGTTGATAGGTTCATATTTCCTTCCACCTTGTAGATTCTTGGTCATCGGTTACCTGATTCGTCGTCCAAGTCGTCACTACTCTCTCCACCAGTTCCTTTAGAATATGCCAAACTCTGGTTGGTCGTTGGGCATTCCCCGAAGTACCCCAGCGACGAACGTTGCGTTGTTTCTTGGAAAGTGGAGCAACTGCCCGCATGTCTATCAACCTTTTGTTTCCATGTTGTCGAGGCTCTCTGATATAGCTTTTGTTAAGAGTCTGCAGCGTTCTGGTCCATTGTTCGTTCACCGTTCGTTTTTTTTGTCAATTACCAACTCTTCGTTGGGCGTCATCCCTGGACGGCTCCCACGCTTTCTAGTTGTAAATCTGACTTGACGTTGGGCTTGTTTTCATGCTGGGTTGAGTACGTATCTCGTATTCATTGAATACCCGTCCCATTGTCTACATATTCGTCAAGATTTCTCTGCACCCTTTGTTGTTGAGTGTTTCTTTCCTACATACGCGTGTTACAACTTAACCCCCACAGCATGCGTTCCATCTCACTTCTGCGTAACCAGGCTACTGGACTTTGCCTTTGTTTGGTTTGTTTTGGTGTTGTAAATCGTAGCTAAGTTTGTTCTGTCAACGATGTTCCCAGTTTTCTATTGTCGCGTGTGTTCGGACGTTTTTTCATTGTTTCTCCACTGGCGTCGGGTCTGACGTGTGTCTAATCGTTCATATTTACGACTCGGGTCTGGGTTGTTAACTCGAGTGTGTGCGAGCGTACCTCTCGATCACAAAATTATAATTTTTTTTTTAATTTTTGAGCACTATATTGTCCCCAAATTGGATTGGATGTTGGGTCAACAGGAGACATCGGATCCAATTTCTGCGCTCTGTCCCAGTCGTGGACGTCTGCCTTTGAATGGTCATGGTTGGATGACCTATTTTCTCTCATATGGTGCAACTGATAGTTATTCCCTATCTTTTGGGTCTTATATGATTACATGAATTTATTGCCGCCCATCTGAGTGAAATGAACGCATTTTTTTTTTTTTTTTTTTTTACTATCTGTCTATATGTGGTTATACAATATTATTTCATGTTAATAATTGAAATAAAATATTTACATCTAATCATTAGACAGTTTGTTTCGTTTCTTATGCTACATTCTTACGTTATACATATATAACATGATAAATTAGCTGATGATTCGCTAGCAATAAAATCAATTAATCGTACATTGATGAATCACATAATAACAAACAATACTTTTAATTCACTTCTAGTGTCCCACAAATGTAGTCACTAAATAAACAAATACATACATAAGATTAACTTGTGACACATATTATAATCGATTACATTAATTAATGAAATATGCACAATTAATAAACAACTAAGGAAACAACTACCTCATGATATGTACCTTGATACTTATTCCTAAGGTTACAAAATGATTGTCTCATAATTAAATTATTAATTATACACTACCTACTCAATTCACTATATCATTATTAATTTATTGCTTCACAATTATCTAATGTCCTGTACCATAAATGTCCCTTTGATACACGGTACACGTTATCAAGTTATTTTATGTACATCAATGATTAGATATCTAATTGGCATTCTAAATGAAAGAATACATCGTGATTACAAACAAAATTGACATTAAAGCTTCAATTATACATAGTATAAAAAATTTACATTATTCGTTGGCTAGCTGGACTGGCCCCGCGGGACAATTACCTGATTCGTGTGTTCCGCTTTTTAGCCATCTAGCAGCCGGTGTTATTCTTATCTTCTTGCATAACTCGTACCTCATTCGGCGGCTCATGATACGCCTTAATCTGTCGCACGTTAAATCTTCCTCATACTTTATCGCTGTCGCATTCCACGAGCTCGTACGTGGCCTCATTTTAATTTCATTCATTAATCTTCATTCATTAATATTCATATCTATTTATTTTCTTTGGTTTATGTATTCTCACACAACCAATCATATTTAATGTATTTACTCAATATTATCTAACTTAATTATTAAATTTTCAAACGTTCTTAAAATCGCCTTCTTAACACGTTTCATTTATTCATTCTTAAATTTCTATTTGTGGAGACATAGTTGTACGTCTTGTTGGTTTAGCGCCATTCCGACGCATTTTTGTTGGTAAACATTAAGGGTATTTGACCTTGTGGCTTGCGTCACACATTTACTCCACAGTCGGTTAGTCGTCCCTTTTATGGTGGTCCAACGTGCGCTGCACTTAACACCTCCAAGATTTATGACGTGTCTCTCTCTCTCTCTCTCTCTCTCTCTCTCTCTCTCTGAGGGTGGGTAAAAGATATGTCACACCGTCTTTTCCGACAACTTTCCCTAGGCATGCACGCGCTAAATTGCTTTTGTCACCTCTTCCAAACTTGTTTACAACTTCGTTCCTTGACATTCACTTTACTACCCGTGTGTTCACGTAATAATATTTTTTTTTCTAGATTCTTAAGAAATCTTACCTCGAGCGCTTGAACCCTTCTTTCAGTACTGGTACTACTGTTTACAATATTCTTAAGTCGTCCAGTAAATTTCATTCTTGTCCTCTTTCTCATAACATTCCTTGTCCAGGACGAATATGCATACGGATCTGGTAAGTCCTTCCGCTTCACATCATCCATGGCTTGCTTAAACTTGCATTCAGCTTTATAACATGCGGTTTTCGTTTCAATTTTGAACTTTCTTTTCATGCTTTTTATTGATGCAGCTCGACTACTTAGTCGGTGTATGCCTGTTCCACAAGCTCGATACTTCATCGTTGGTTTCACTGATGCAGCATCTATCCTCTTGTTGTTTAATTTGTGCTTTTTGCGTATTCTATTTGATGGTATTAAACCTTTATTATCTCTATCCATGTCTGGATAATCATCTTACGACATCGTTAGATACAAAGAAACAAAGTCATTTCTCTTCTTAATCCACCTGTTTCTCGGATTGCTACTGACACTTACGTTAGATCCCTCAGTTGCTAATTTCTTAGTTGCTGACACGTCTGTGAAATCAACAGCGTTATCAGTATCTTGTACTTTCTGTTCATCTTCGTAATTTTTATTCACATCTTCTTCCTGTTTCTGCTGGACTTTGCTTCCGTCCTCGTTCCAGGTACTCCTATATTCACGTATTTCTGTGCGTAACAGCGTAAACTGCTCATTCATATGTTGCGTAATTTATTCATTATGACTATCTAGCTTTTCTTCTAGTTCGTCAAACTTTCCAACCTGTTTGTCCAACTTCTCATTAATTACTTTAAAATAGTCATTCTGTTCTCTTTGGAATGCGTTCTTTAAATTTTAATTAATTACTTTAAATTTCTTACTCATGAAGTCAATCAACGACTGTAATGTGACTTCTCCTTGTTGTTGGGACTCCGGTCCCCGCGTTCTGACGTCTGACGTCTCCTCAGTCATGTTCGGTTCGACCGTTGAGTTTTCTTCTCCGTTATCGGGTATACCTAACTGGTTGTTGATGTCGAAACTCATACTGTCCGAACTACTGGCCATTTTAGCTTTACTCCTTGTTATCATCCAGTCAAGCTAACCTTACACTATTGTGCCGGTATCTTCCGGCCGTTGAATATTCTAGAATATTTAATTGTAAAATTTTTGCCAGTTATTCGGAACGACCCTTGTACTGCTGTGTAAGTGTACGGGAAAGTGTACGGTTGCGCGCGCAACTCGTAGTAAGGGGTCGGTTTGGTCAGTCGGTTACTTCAGTTCAGTTTACCGCCCAGCTACGAAATACATCGGCTTCGCTCTCCGAACAGTTACGGTGTAGTTTCTCTGCATCTACTATGGCTTGCTGAAACTTAAGCGACTCCCGGTAAGAATTGCATTATTTTATGTGTTTAAAAGTAATTCATATTAAATGGATAGTTAATAACAAGGTGTATGCAACCGTATAAAAAGACGTAATTACGTGAGTGCGATCCGACAGTTTTTTATATTAAAAGAAAATTTACTTAATGTTCAGTATATAGCCCAGGTTCCTTTTATTATTATTATAATAGTGTGAGAGGTACTGTAATTGTCATTGTCATGATAAATGTGTAGAATGTTAAAAGTTAATGGCTAAAAGTTAGTGCGTAGTTAGGTAGTGTTATGCCCATTCATGCATCAGACTGTCGGGGTGGTCTTTAAGTAACTTTACAGTAAGAAATTTACCTGTGAGAACTCCCATAGAGGAAACTTATTAATGTTAAAACATTATTAATACTGTGAGTGACTTGAAGTTGATTTTTTTTGGGCAAATAGTGATTATTGGTCACCACGTGGCGGCTTAACCTGTAAATTTCTGTTGAGGCATGTAGACATGGTGCTGATGACTTTTACATTACGCCACTTGTAATAATGTCTTTCCTTTATTAAAATTTAATTATTCTATGGCCGACTTTCTACTCTGTAAGCAGGTTGCAAAAACTTTATTACTGAAACTTGTGCATTTATTGAGAGTTGGTTGGAGGCCCGTTCTGAGGTTAATTACCTGAACTTGGGTGTACATTTTCTGTGAACATTTTCTAATTTATATGAATTAACAGGGTTCTTGATTATGACGGAGATTTGGCTTTGCTGATGGCCGTACAACTGCATCAGTCATGAACCATTAGACACGATCCTGTCCGGAGAGGGAGCTGGTGACCAGTTCACGATGTAGCACTTAGTCAGCAGTATTAAGGTGATATGCACTCTTTTATTTTCCTTTTGGGGCCGGGCCGGCAGTGCGCCTGTTTTACAGTAAATATCATTTGAATCCATGTGACCACGTGTCCAGACTGTCTGCTATAAAGGGGAGCAGCTGATCATCATTCTGAACTTTATGAGTTAATTTCAAGAACACTTTTTATAACTGAATTACCTAACACTAAGTGCACTGCTTGTAATTGTGTGCTGCACTGGGGGAGCGTGCCAGAGATATTTTTACACTTGGACATTTTACCGTTTGCATATCATTATCATTACTCTTTACAAAAATTATAGAACATGTTAGCAACTCTGTTCCGGCTGGAACAGAAATGAGTAAATATTAAATTCACCTTGGGTTCAACATTTAATGGCTGGGGGTTTTCCTTTGTTTTTTTTTGGCCGTTTTCGGGGTTTTAAAAAGGGACTTAGTTTTTGTCTGACACATGTTGGTGCAGCCTGAGGCAGGTTAGATTCCTGTCAAATTTTGTCAACCGCATGCTGGCGCGCTCCCACAGCTGCTAGGGCACAACCGTCTTATTGTACTTTCATTTTAATTATATTTATATAGCCATTCGGGGTTAATCGAAAATAATTTGCTTTTTCTGGGCATATACTAATTGATTTTGTACCTTACAAAGGGCTATACTGATTGTTTTTCTTAACTTGCAAAACACATATTGATTAACTTTTCACTTGTAGTATCTGCTGATTAATTTTCTTTTAACTGTAGAACATATACTCATTAATTTTTTTGTAAAACATATATTGTTTAAATTTTTTGAAATTTGTAAAGCCTCGACTGATTAATTTTCTGACTGTTAAAGTATATACCGATTTATTAAATCCTTCGGAATTTGTGAAGCAAATTAACCGTTTAGAATTCTATAACAACTGTTTAAAATCAGGTGATGTAGTTTCCGTAAATTTTTATTTAATGCTGTGGAAGGAACTTAAGGTTCATACGCTCATGATGGGTCATTGATCAGTGGAATGCTATACATATGGGCGGTCCGGTCTTACTTATGCGTTATGAGTAATTATCATCCTTTCTGGGGTTTTGGCTTTTATGTAATTCTACAGAAACGGGTTGCTGATGGGCGAACATTTTATCACTGCTGGGTTCTGGGTATGGTAGTAACACTGCCTGCAAGGCGGGTGCATTCCATTCCAAGGGGCATTCGTGTTAGAATTGATGTATAATTGTGAGTCTATGTGCCTTATGTTTCAGTGTGTGTTGTTATGTTTTGTCTGTGTCTAGCTAGTCACAAAATGGGGGAGAACTTTATATTTATATATATTTACTGAATATTATACACACTCGTTATGATATACACATGTTGTCTTTAATACTCTTAAAGCAGGGCTTAATTTATTTGTGATATTTATGATTCATGGGGGGGGGATAACTATGTGATAGAGTTTGCCTACATGTATTAATTCTTGGCATACAATAAAAACCGTTATTGTTATATTACAGCTGAGTTTCATTGCAAGTCCCGTCATACTGGCCCCGGCACAATTTTTGCTTCTCTAGGCTCCGGCCTAGTCCTAATTGACTTGTGGCTTCTCTTTCAAAAAAAAATATTAAAATAAAAGAAGTTGTTTTATACTCTTAAAAATACATAAAAGGAAAGAGAGGTTACACTATGAATCTTATTGTAATATATTATTTTACTTAGTCTAACTACTGCCTGCTCTCTTTTGCCATGCGATGGGCGCCATTTATGTTTAATTGAATGGGGGTTGTAATTGATATTTGTAAAGCCCCACGATTGGCCGTGCCATTTATGTTTAACAAATTTGACTCTAATTATATTTGTTATGCCCTACGTTCTTTGGGAGCCATTTATGTTTAATGCAATTATGCTAATTTATGCTGATTATTAAATTATTCAATTAATTTGACTATTTATCAGATCAATATAATTTACACAAGTATGCTATTCTGACAATTCAATGGGTGATTTGAGTGTATGCACTGTTAATTAGCATAATTATTGAGACTCTTTGTAAGCAATAAGATAAAATTACTTGAAACATGACAAATTAATTATTCGAGGTTAATTGCAATATTGAACGCAAGATATATATATATATATGTATATATATATATATATACGCAATAAATACTTATTTATTACACATTATTGGTTAAGCAAATTTTTGACCTACAAATGAAATCATGTCCTGTAAATACATTCAGACAAAACACATATCAACATAAATCATAATAATATTCGTTTCGTTGTTCCCTGAAAAACAAGACATACAATGCTATCAAATACAACACAATAATATGTATATATATATATATGCACAAACAATAAACAATCAAATATGCTTCATTCTAAGCTAAATGCGTTCATTAATGCCCTCAGATGGATGACTTTAATATTTAACATTATTAATTTTACGATTTATATCGATCTCTCGGGAATAGCTCTTTGAAAAGAGACAGTGCAGTAGCGAGTATCAACTAGTATTTAAAAACATAAGAACTTAACTCGTAAAATGCATATCCACAAATTCCATCGGTGGGAGATTCTATCCATTGATGGGTTCCCTGTACATGATTATCGTTGTTGATCGATGCGCACTTACACTTTCACTTGCGATGATTTCACTCGCGTTATGTGTGGTGTGGTGTCGGAATTTATCCGCTGGGAATAAGTGTCTTTACAGTTTTATGTGTTATAGGTGCAATCATCAGCATTGGTGTGATTTGATTTAGGGCTTGCTGTAAGCGTGTTTCAGGTAGTTGATTACTTTGTCTACCTTGGACGTGATGTGTGCTATGTGTGCATTAGTGTTCGTGACAATCCACTTAGTTCGTAGGCCTATACCCAAAATTTAGAATCATTATGGTTGGATAGTGTTTATAATGTCTGAAATTGTCGCACAATGTTTTACTATCGAAATGTTAATTCACTCGTACTGCATTATATTGCGTGCCGAACGTATTCTAAAGTCTCGTATACACTGGCATTTAACGATATTTATGTATATTCGCACTGCTTGTAACTGCGTTAAGTTCGGTAACTCGGATAATCTATCGAACACACGTTTTGTAGAACTGAGATTGAGTTGAAACGTCTAAGTTCGACTAAGACCGAGACTTGGTTATAACTATATCACTGACTAACTAACTGATTTGGAAGTTGAGTGAGTCGGAGTAAGTACCGAATAAACTATTACGACTGCTAATCATATTACTACTATCACTGAGCAATTACTACTATACTGCCGCTACTATTACTACTGTATTACTGCCGTCTTACTGCTCTATCACTACCCAGCTCCGCGTCCTCGTAAATAGTTTTTATCAATCACCGTATACCAGGATACAATATTCTCACCTCCACGCCTACGGCCGTTGTTGATAGGTTCATATTTCCTTCCACCTTGTAGATTCTTGGTCATCGGTTACCTGATTCGTCGTCCAAGTCGTCACTACTCTCTCCACCAGTTCCTTTAGAATATGCCAAACTCTGGTTGGTCGTTGGGCATTCCCCGAAGTACCCCAGCGACGAACGTTGCGTTGTTTCTTGGAAAGTGGAGCAACTGCCCGCATGTCTATCAACCTTTTGTTTCCATGTTGTCGAGGCTCTCTGATATAGCTTTTGTTAAGAGTCTGCAGCGTTCTGGTCCATTGTTCGTTCACCGTTCGTTTTTTTTGTCAATTACCAACTCTTCGTTGGGCGTCATCCCTGGACGGCTCCCACGCTTTCTAGTTGTAAATCTGACTTGACGTTGGGCTTGTTTTCATGCTGGGTTGAGTACGTATCTCGTATTCATTGAATACCCGTCCCATTGTCTACATATTCGTCAAGATTTCTCTGCACCCTTTGTTGTTGAGTGTTTCTTTCATACATACGCGTGTTACAACTTAACCCCCACAGCATGCGTTCCATCTCACTTCTGCGTAACCAGGCTACTGGACTCTGCCTTTGTTTGGTTTGTTTTGGTGTTGTAAATCGTAGCTAAGTTTGTTCTGTCAACGATGTTCCCAGTTTTCTATTGTCGCGTGTGTTCGGACGTTTTTTCATTGTTTCTCCACTGGCGTCGGGTCTGACGTGTGTCTAATCGTTCATATTTACGACTCGGGTCTGGGTTGTTAACTCGAGTGTGTGCGAGCGTACCTCTCGATCACAAAATTATAATTTTTTTTTAATTTTTGAGCACTATATTGTCCCCAAATTGGATTGGATGTTGGGTCAACAGGAGACATCGGATCCAATTTCTGCGCTCTGTCCCAGTCGTGGACGTCTGCCTTGGAATGGTCATGGTTGGATGACCTATTTTCTCTCATATGGTGCAACTGATAGTTTTTCCCTATCTTTTGGGTCTTATATGATTACATGAATTTATTGCCGCCCATCTGAGTGAAATGAACGCATTTTTTTTTTTTTTTTTTTTTTACTATCTGTCTATATGTGGTTATACAATATTATTTCATGTTAATAATTGAAATAAAATATTTACATCTAATCATTAGACAGTTTGTTTCGTTTCTTATGCTACATTCTTACGTTATACATATATAACATGATAAATTAGCTGATGATTCGCTAGCAATAAAATCAATTAATCGTACATTGATGAATCACATAATAACAAACAATACTTTTAATTCACTTCTAGTGTCCCACAAATGTAGTCACTAAATAAACAAATCCATACATAAGATTAACTTGTGACACATATTATAATCGATTACATTAATTAATGAAATATGCACAATTAATAAACAACTAAGGATTCATCCTACCTCATGATATGTACCTTGATACTTATTCCTAAGGTTACAAAATGATTGTCTCATAATTAAATTATTAATTATACACTACCTACTCAATTCACTATATCATTATTAATTTATTGCTTCACAATTATCTAATGTCCTGTACCATAAATGTCCCTTTGATACACGGTACACGTTATCAAGTTATTTTATGTACATCAATGATTAGATATCTAATTGGCATTCTAAATGAAAGAATACATCGTGATTACAAACAAAATTGACATTAAAGCTTCAATTATACATAGTATAAAAAATTTACATTATTCGTTGGCTAGCTGGACTGGCCCCGCGGGACAATTACCTGATTCGTGTGTTCCGCTTTTTAGCCATCTAGCAGCCGGTGTTATTCTTATCTTCTTGCATAACTCGTACCTCATTCGGCGGCTCATGATACGCCTTAATCTGTCGCACGTTAAATCTTCCTCATACTTTATCGCTGTCGCATTCCACGAGCTCGTACGTGGCCTCATTTTAATTTCATTCATTAATCTTCATTCATTAATATTCATATCTATTTATTTTCTTTGGTTTATGTATTCTCACACAACCAATCATATTTAATGTATTTACTCAATATTATCTAACTTAATTATTAAATTTTCAAACGTTCTTAAAATCGCCTTCTTAACACGTTTCATTTATTCATTCTTAAATTTCTATTTGTGGAGACATAGTTGTACGTCTTGTTGGTTTAGCGCCATTCCGACGCATTTTTGTTGGTAAACATTAAGGGTATTTGACCTTGTGGCTTGCGTCACACATTTACTCCACAGTCGGTTAGTCGTCCCTTTTATGGTGGTCCAACGTGCGCTGCACTTAACACCTCCAAGATTTATGACGTGTCTCTCTCTCTCTCTCTCTCTCTCTCTCTCTCTCTCTCTGAGGGTGGGTAAAAGATATGTCACACCGTCTTTTCCGACAACTTTCCCTAGGCATGCACGCGCTAAATTGCTTTTGTCACCTCTTCCAAACTTGTTTACAACTTCGTTCCTTGACATTCACTTTACTACCCGTGTGTTCACGTAATAATATTTTGTTTTCTAGATTCTTAAGAAATCTTACCTCGAGCGCTTGAACCCTTCTTTCAGTACTGGTACTACTGTTTACAATATTCTTAAGTCGTCCAGTAAATTTCATTCTTGTCCTCTTTCTCATAACATTCCTTGTCCAGGACGAATATGCATACGGATCTGGTAAGTCCTTCCGCTTCACATCATCCATGGCTTGCTTAAACTTGCATTCAGCTTTATAACATGCGGTTTTCGTTTCAATTTTGAACTTTCTTTTCATGCTTTTTATTGATGCAGCTCGACTACTTAGTCGGTGTATGCCTGTTCCACAAGCTCGATACTTCATCGTTGGTTTCACTGATGCAGCATCTATCCTCTTGTTGTTTAATTTGTGCTTTTTGCGTATTCTATTTGATGGTATTAAACCTTTATTATCTCTATCCATGTCTGGATAATCATCTTACGACATCGTTAGATACAAAGAAACAAAGTCATTTCTCTTCTTAATCCACCTGTTTCTCGGATTGCTACTGACACTTACGTTAGATCCCTCAGTTGCTAATTTCTTAGTTGCTGACACGTCTGTGAAATCAACAGCGTTATCAGTATCTTGTACTTTCTGTTCATCTTCGTAATTTTTATTCACATCTTCTTCCTGTTTCTGCTGGACTTTGCTTCCGTCCTCGTTCCAGGTACTCCTATATTCACGTATTTCTGTGCGTAACAGCGTAAACTGCTCATTCATATGTTTCGTAATTTATTTATTATGACTATCTAGCTTTTCTTCTAGTTCGTCAAACTTTCCAACCTGTTTGTCCAACTTCTCATTAATTACTTTAAAATAGTCATTCTGTTCTCTTTGGAATGCGTTCTTTAAATTTTAATTAATTACTTTAAATTTCTTACTCATGAAGTCAATCAACGACTGTAATGTGACTTCTCCTTGTTGTTGGGACTCCGGTCCCCGCGTTCTGACGTCTGACGTCTCCTCAGTCATGTTCGGTTCGACCGTTGAGTTTTCTTCTCCGTTATCGGGTATACCTAACTGGTTGTTGATGTCGAAACTCATACTGTCCGAACTACTGGCCATTTTAGCTTTACTCCTTGTTATCATCCAGTCAAGCTAACCTTACACTATTGTGCCGGTATCTTCCGGCCGTTGAATATTCTAGAATATTTAATTGTAAAATTTTTGCCAGTTATTCGGAACGACCCTTGTACTGCTGTGTAAGTGTACCGGGAAAGTGTACGGTTGCGCGCGCAACTCGTAGTAAGGGGTCGGTTTGGTCAGTCGGTTACTTCAGTTCAGTTTACCGCCCAGCTACGAAATACATCGGCTTCGCTCTCCGAACAGTTACGGCGTAGTTTCTCTGCATCTACTATGGCTTGCTGAAACTTAAGCGACTCCCGGTAAGAATTGCATTATTTTATGTGTTTAAAAGTAATTCATATTAAATGGATAGTTAATAACAAGGTGTATGCAACCGTATAAAAAGACGTAATTACGTGAGTGCGATCCGACAGTTTTTTATATTAAAAGAAAATTTACTTAATGTTCAGTATATAGACCAGGTTCCTTTTATTATTATTATAATAGTGTGAGAGGTACTGTAATTGTCATTGTCATGATAAATGTGTAGAATGTTAAAAGTTAATGGCTAAAAGTTAGTGCGTAGTTAGGTAGTGTTATGCCCATTCATGCATCAGACTGTCGGGGTGGTCTTTAAGTAACTTTACAGTAAGAAATTTACCTGTGAGAACTCCCATAGAGGAAACTTATTAATGTTAAAACATTATTAATACTGTGAGTGACTTGAAGTTGATTTTTTTTGGGCAAATAGTGATTATTGGTCACCACGTGGCGGCTTAACCTGTAAATTTCTGTTGAGGCATGTAGACATGGTGCTGATGACTTTTACATTACGCCACTTGTAATAATGTCTTTCCTTTATTAAAATTTAATTATTCTATGGCCGACTTTCTACTCTGTAAGCAGGTTGCAAAAACTTTATTACTGAAACTTGTGCATTTATTGAGAGTTGGTTGGAGGCCCGTTCTGAGGTTAATTACCTGAACTTGGGTGTACATTTTCTGTGAACATTTTCTAATTTATATGAATTAACAGGGTTCTTGATTATGACGGAGATTTGGCTTTGCTGATTGCCGTACAACTGCATCAGTCATGAACCATTAGACACGATCCTGTCCGGAGAGGGAGCTGGTGACCAGTTCACGATGTAGCACTTAGTCAGCAGTATTAAGGTGATATGCACTCTTTTATTTTCCTTTTGGGGCCGGGCCGGCAGTGCGCCTGTTTTACAGTAAATATCATTTGAATCCATGTGACCACGTGTCCAGACTGTCTGCTATAAAGGGGAGCAGCTGATCATCATTCTGAACTTTATGAGTTAATTTCAAAAACACTTTTTATAACTGAATTACCTAACACTAAGTGCACTGCTTGTAATTGTGTGCTGCACTGGGGGAGCGTGCCAGAGATATTTCTACACTTGGACATTTTACCGTTTGCATATCATTATCATTACTCTTTACAAAAATTATAGAACATGTTAGCAACTCTGTTCCGGCTGGAACAGAAATGAGTAAATATTAAATTCACCTTGGGTTTAACATTTAATGGCTGGGGGTTTTCCTTTGTTTTTTTTTGGCCGTTTTCTGGGGTTTAAAAAGGGACTTAGTTTTTGTCTGACACATGTTGGTGCAGCCTGAGGCAGGTTAGATTCCTGTCAAATTTTGTCAACCGCATGCTGGCGCGCTCCCACAGCTGCTAGGGCACAACCGTCTTATTGTACTTTCATTTTAATTATATTTATATAGCCATTCGGGGTTAATCGAAAATAATTTGCTTTTTCTGGGCATATACTAATTGATTTTGTACCTTACAAAGGGCTATACTGATTGTTTTTCTTAACTTGCAAAACACATATTGATTAACTTTTCACTTGTAGTATCTGCTGATTAATTTTCTTTTAACTGTAGAACATATACTCATTAATTTTTTTGTAAAACATAAATTGTTTAAATTTTTTGAAATTTGTAAAGCCTCGACTGATTAATTTTCTGACTGTTAAAGTATATACCGATTTATTAAATCCTTCGGAATTTGTGAAGCAAATTAACCGTTTAGAATTCTATAACAACTGTTTAAAATCAGGTGATGTAGTTTCCGTAAATTTTTATTTAATGCTGTGGAAGGAACTTAAGGTTCATACGCTCATGATGGGTCATTGATCAGTGGAATGCTATACATATGGGCGGTCCGGTCTTACTTATGCGTTATGAGTAATTATCATCCTTTCTGGGGTTTTGGCTTTTATGTAATTCTACAGAAACGGGTTGCTGATGGGCGAACATTTTATCACTGCTGGGTTCTGGGTATGGTAGTAACACTGCCTGCAAGGCGGGTGCATTCCAAGGGGCATTCGTGTTAGAATTGATGTATAATTGTGAGTCTATGTGCCTTATGTTTCAGTGTGTGTTGTTATGTTTTGTCTGTGTCTAGCTAGTCACAAAATGGGGGAGAACTTTATATTTATATATATTTACTGAATATTATACACACTCGTTATGATATACACATGTTGTCTTTAATACTCTTAAAGCAGGGCTTAATTTATTTGTGATATTTATGATTCATGGGGGGGGGATAACTATGTGATAGAGTTTGCCTACATGTATTAATTCTTGGCATACAATAAAAACCGTTATTGTTATATTACAGCTGAGTTTCATTGCAAGTCCCGTCATACTGGACCCGGCACAATTTTTGCTTCTCTAGGCTCCGGCCTAGTCCTAATTGACTTGTGGCTTCTCTTTCAAAAAAAAATATTAAAATAAAAGAAGTTGTTTTATACTCTTAAAAATACATAAAAGGAAAGAGAGGTTACACTATGAATCTTATTGTAATATATTATTTTACTTAGTCTAACTACTGCCTGCTCTCTTTTGCCATGCGATGGGCGCCATTTATGTTTAATTGAATGGGGGTTGTAATTGATATTTGTAAAGCCCCACGATTGGCCGTGCCATTTATGTTTAACAAATTTGACTCTAATTATATTTGTTATGCTCTACGTTCTTTGGGAGCCATTTATGTTTTAATGCAATTATGTTAATTTATGCTGATTATTAAATTATTCAATTAATTTGACTATTTATCAGATCAATATAATTTACACAAGTATGCTATTCTGACAATTCAATGGGTGATTTGAGTGTATGCACTGTTAATTAGCATAATTATTGAGACTCTTTGTAAGCAATAAGATAAAATTACTTGAAACATGACAAATTAATTATTCGAGGTTAATTGCAATAATGAACGCAAGATATATATATATATATATATGTATATATATATATATATACGCAATAAATACTTATTTATTACACATTATTGGTTAAGCAAATTTTTGACCTACAAATGAATTCATGTCTTGTAAATACATTCAGACAAAACACATATCAACATAAATCATAATAATATTCGTTTCGTTGTTCCCTGAAAAACAAGACATACAATGCTATCAAATACAACACAATAATATATATATATATATATATATGCACAAACAATACACAATCAAATATGCTTCATTCTAAGCTAAATGCGTTCATTAATGCCCTCAGATGGATGACTTTAATATTTAACATTATTAATTTTACGATTTATATCGATCTCTCGGGAATAGCTCTTTGAAAAGAGACAGTGCAGTAGCGAGTATCAACTAGTATTTAAAAACATAAGAACTTAACTCGTAAAATGCATATCCACAAATTCCATCGGTGGGAGATTCTATCCATTGATGGGTTCCCTGTACATGATTATCGTTGTTGATCGATGCGCACTTACACTTTCACTTGCGATGATTTCACTCGCGTTATGTGTGGTGTGGTGTCGGAATTTATCCGCTGGGAATAAGTGTCTTTACAGTTTTATGTGTTATAGATGCAATCATCAGCATTGGTGTGATTTGATTTAGGGCTTGCTGTAAGCGTGTTTCAGGTAGTTGATTACTTTGTCTACCTTGGACGTGATGTGTGCTATGTGTGCATTAGTGTTCGTGACAATCCACTTAGTTCGTAGGCCTATACCCAAAATTTAGAATCATTATGGTTGGATAGTGTTTATAATGTCTGAAATTGTCGCACAATGTTTTACTATCGAAATGTTAATTCACTCGTACTGCATTATATTGCGTGCCGAACGTATTCTAAAGTCTCGTATACACTGGCATTTAACGATATTTATGTATATTCGCACTGCTTGTAACTGCGTTAAGTTCGGTAACTCGGATAATCTATCGAACACACGTTTTGTAGAACTGAGATTGAGTTGAAACGTCTAAGTTCGACTAAGACCGAGACTTGGTTATAACTATATCACTGACTAACTAACTGATTTGGAAGTTGAGTGAGTCGGAGTAAGTACCGAATAAACTATTACGACTGCTAATCATATTACTACTATCACTGAGCAATTACTACTATACTGCCGCTACTATTACTACTGTATTACTGCCGTCTTACTGCTCTATTACTACCCAGCTCCGCGTCCTCGTAAATAGTTTTTATCAATCACCGTATACCAGGATGCAATATTCTCACCTCCACGCCTACGGCCGTTGTTGATAGGTTCATATTTCCTTCCACCTTGTAGATTCTTGGTCATCGGTTACCTGATTCGTCGTACAAGTCGTCACTACTCTCTCCACCAGTTCCTTTAGAATATGCCAAACTCTGGTTGGTCGTTGGGCATTCCCCGAAGTACCCCAGCGACGAACGTTGCGTTGTTTCTTGGAAAGTGGAGCAACTGCCCGCATGTCTATCAACCTTTTGTTTCCATGTTGTCGAGGCTCTCTGATATAGCTTTTGTTAAGAGTCTGCAGCGTTCTGGTCCATTGTTCGTTCACCGTTCGTTTTTTTTGTCAATTACCAACTCTTCGTTGGGCGTCATCCCTGGACGGCTCCCACGCTTTCTAGTTGTAAATCTGACTTGACGTTGGGCTTGTTTTCATGCTGGGTTGAGTACGTATCTCGTATTCATTGAATACCCGTCCCATTGTCTACATATTCGTCAAGATTTCTCTGCACCCTTTGTTGTTGAGTGTTTCTTTCCTACATACGCGTGTTACAACTTAACCCCCACAGCATGCGTTCCATCTCACTTCTGCGTAACCAGGCTACTGGACTTTGCCTTTGTTTGGTTTGTTTTGGTGTTGTAAATCGTAGCTAAGTTTGTTCTGTCAACGATGTTCCCAGTTTTCTATTGTCGCGTGTGTTCGGACGTTTTTTCATTGTTTCTCCACTGGCGTCGGGTCTGACGTGTGTCTAATCGTTCATATTTACGACTCGGGTCTGGGTTGTTAACTCGAGTGTGTGCGAGCGTACCTCTCGATCACAAAATTATAATTTTTTTTTTAATTTTTGAGCACTATATTGTCCCCAAATTGGATTGGATGTTGGGTCAACAGGAGACATCGGATCCAATTTCTGCGCTCTGTCCCAGTCGTGGACGTCTGCCTTTGAATGGTCATGGTTGGATGACCTATTTTCTCTCATATGGTGCAACTGATAGTTATTCCCTATCTTTTGGGTCTTATATGATTACATAAATTCATTGCCGCCCATCTGAGTGAAATCAACGCATTTTTTTTTTTTTTTTTTTTTACTATCTGTCTATATGTGGTTATACAATATTATTTCATGTTAATAATTGAAATAAAATATTTACATCTAATCATTAGACAGTTTGTTTCGTTTCTTATGCTACATTCTTACGTTATACATATATAACATGATAAATTAGCTGATGATTCGCTAGCAATAAAATCAATTAATCGTACATTGATGAATCACATAATAACAAACAATACTTTTAATTCACTTCTAGTGTCCCACAAATGTAGTCACTAAATAAACAAATCCATACATAAGATTAACTTGTGACACATATTATAATCGATTACATTAATTAATGAAATATGCACAATTAATAAACAACTAAGGATTCATCCTACCTCATGATATGTACCTTGATACTTATTCCTAAGGTTACAAAATGATTGTCTCATAATTAAATTATTAATTATACACTACCTACTCAATTCACTATATCATTATTAATTTATTGCTTCACAATTATCTAATGTCCTGTACCATAAATGTCCCTTTGATACACGGTACACGTTATCAAGTTATTTTATGTACATCAATGATTAGATATCTAATTGGCATTCTAAATGAAAGAATACATCGTGATTACAAACAAAATTGACATTAAAGCTTCAATTATACATAGTATAAAAAATTTACATTATTCGTTGGCTAGCTGGACTGGCCCCGCGGGACAATTACCTGATTCGTGTGTTCCGCTTTTTAGCCATCTAGCAGCCGGTGTTATTCTTATCTTCTTGCATAACTCGTACCTCATTCGGCGGCTCATGATACGCCTTAATCTGTCGCACGTTAAATCTTCCTCATACTTTATCGCTGTCGCATTCCACGAGCTCGTACGTGGCCTCATTTTAATTTCATTCATTAATCTTCATTCATTAATATTCATATCTATTTATTTTCTTTGGTTTATGTATTCTCACACAACCAATCATATTTAATGTATTTACTCAATATTATCTAACTTAATTATTAAATTTTCAAACGTTCTTAAAATCGCCTTCTTAACACGTTTCATTTATTCATTCTTAAATTTCTATTTGTGGAGACATAGTTGTACGTCTTGTTGGTTTAGCGCCATTCCGACGCATTTTTGTTGGTAAACATTAAGGGTATTTGACCTTGTGGCTTGCGTCACACATTTACTCCACAGTCGGTTAGTCGTCCCTTTTATGGTGGTCCAACGTGCGCTGCACTTAACACCTCCAAGATTTATGACGTGTCTCTCTCTCTCTCTCTCTCTCTCTCTCTCTCTCTCTCTCTGAGGGTGGGTAAAAGATATGTCACACCGTCTTTTCCGACAACTTTCCCTAGGCATGCACGCGCTAAATTGCTTTTGTCACCTCTTCCAAACTTGTTTACAACTTCGTTCCTTGACATTCACTTTACTACCCGTGTGTTCACGTAATAATATTTTGTTTTCTAGATTCTTAAGAAATCTTACCTCGAGCGCTTGAACCCTTCTTTCAGTACTGGTACTACTGTTTACAATATTCTTAAGTCGTCCAGTAAATTTCATTCTTGTCCTCTTTCTCATAACATTCCTTGTCCAGGACGAATATGCATACGGATCTGGTAAGTCCTTCCGCTTCACATCATCCATGGCTTGCTTAAACTTGCATTCAGCTTTATAACATGCGGTTTTCGTTTCAATTTTGAACTTTCTTTTCATGCTTTTTATTGATGCAGCTCGACTACTTAGTCGGTGTATGCCTGTTCCACAAGCTCGATACTTCATCGTTGGTTTCACTGATGCAGCATCTATCCTCTTGTTGTTTAATTTGTGCTTTTTGCGTATTCTATTTGATGGTATTAAACCTTTATTATCTCTATCCATGTCTGGATAATCATCTTACGACATCGTTAGATACAAAGAAA
The DNA here is from genome assembly GCA_034769895.1 of Magicicada septendecula. NCBI lineage: Eukaryota > Metazoa > Arthropoda > Insecta > Hemiptera > Cicadidae > Magicicada > Magicicada septendecula. Next base: position 99,665,898 of record CM068373.1, read on the forward strand.
CAAAGTCATTTCTCTTCTTAATCCACCTGTTTCTCGGATTGCTACTGACACTTACGTTAGATCCCTCAGTTGCTAATTTCTTAGTTGCTGACACGTCTGTGAAATCAACAGCGTTATCAGTATCTTGTACTTTCTGTTCATCTTCGTAATTTTTATTCACATCTTCTTCCTGTTTCTGCTGGACTTTGCTTCCGTCCTCGTTCCAGGTACTCCTATATTCACGTATTTCTGTGCGTAACAGCGTAAACTGCTCATTCATATGTTGCGTAATTTATTCATTATGACTATCTAGCTTTTCTTCTAGTTCGTCAAACTTTCCAACCTGTTTGTCCAACTTCTCATTAATTACTTTAAAATAGTCATTCTGTTCTCTTTGGAATGCGTTCTTTAAATTTTAATTAATTACTTTAAATTTCTTACTCATGAAGTCAATCAACGACTGTAATGTGACTTCTCCTTGTTGTTGGGACTCCGGTCCCCGCGTTCTGACGTCTGACGTCTCCTCAGTCATGTTCGGTTCGACCGTTGAGTTTTCTTCTCCGTTATCGGGTATACCTAACTGGTTGTTGATGTCGAAACTCATACTGTCCGAACTACTGGCCATTTTAGCTTTACTCCTTGTTATCATCCAGTCAAGCTAACCTTACACTATTGTGCCGGTATCTTCCGGCCGTTGAATATTCTAGAATATTTAATTGTAAAATTTTTGCCAGTTATTCGAAACGACCCTTGTACTGCTGTGTAAGTGTACGGGAAAGTGTACGGTTGCGCGCGCAACTCGTAGTAAGGGGTCGGTTTGGTCAGTCGGTTACTTCAGTTCAGTTTACCGCCCAGCTACGAAATACATCGGCTTCGTTCTCCGAACAGTTACGGCGTAGTTTCTCTGCATCTACTATGGCTTGCTGAAACTTAAGCGACTCCCGGTAAGAATTGCATTATTTTATGTGTTTAAAAGTAATTCATATTAAATGGATAGTTAATAACAAGGTGTATGCAACCGTATAAAAAGACGTAATTACGTGAGTGCGATCCGACAGTTTTTTATATTAAAAGAAAATTTACTTAATGTTCAGTATATAGCCCAGGTTCCTTTTATTATTATTATAATAGTGTGAGAGGTACTGTAATTGTCATTGTCATGATAAATGTGTAGAATGTTAAAAGTTAATGGCTAAAAGTTAGTGCGTAGTTAGGTAGTGTTATGCCCATTCATGCATCAGACTGTCGGGGTGGTCTTTAAGTAACTTTACAGTAAGAAATTTACCTGTGAGAACTCCCATAGAGGAAACTTATTAATGTTAAAACATTATTAATACTGTGAGTGACTTGAAGTTGATTTTTTTTGGGCAAATAGTGATTATTGGTCACCACGTGGCGGCTTAACCTGTAAATTTCTGTTGAGGCATGTAGACATGGTGCTGATGACTTTTACATTACGCCACTTGTAATAATGTCTTTCCTTCATTAAAATTTAATTATTCTATGGCCGACTTTCTACTCTGTAAGCAGGTTGCAAAAACTTTATTACTGAAACTTGTGCATTTATTGAGAGTTGGTTGGAGGCCCGTTCTGAGGTTAATTACCTGAACTTGGGTGTACATTTTCTGTGAACATTTTCTAATTTATATGAATTAACAGGGTTCTTGATTATGACGGAGATTTGGCTTTGCTGATTGCCGTACAACTGCATCAGTCATGAACCATTAGCCACGATCCTGTCCGGAGAGGGAGCTGGTGACCAGTTCACGATGTAGCACTTAGTCAGCAGTATTAAGGTGATATGCACTCTTTTATTTTCCTTTTGGGGCCGGGCCGGCAGTGCGCCTGTTTTACAGTAAATATCATTTGAATCCATGTGACCACGTGTCCAGACTGTCTGCTATAAAGGGGAGCAGCTGATCATCATTCTGAACTTTATGAGTTAATTTCAAGAACACTTTTTATAACTGAATTACCTAACACTAAGTGCACTGCTTGTAATTGTGTGCTGCACTGGGGGAGCGTGCCAGAGATATTTTTACACTTGGACATTTTACCGTTTGCATATCATTATCATTACTCTTTACAAAAATTATAGAACATGTTAGCAACTCTGTTCCGGCTGGAACAGAAATGAGTAAATATTAAATTCACCTTGGGTTCAACATTTAAGGGCTGGGGGTTTTCCTTTGTTTTTTTTTGGCCGTTTTCTGGGGTTTAAAAAGGGACTTAGTTTTTGTCTGACACATGTTGGTGCAGCCTGAGGCAGGTTAGATTCCTGTCAAATTTTGTCAACCGCATGCTGGCGCGCTTCCACAGCTGCTAGGGCACAACCGTCTTATTGTACTTTCATTTTAATTATATTTATATAGCCATTCGGGGTTAATCGAAAATAATTTGCTTTTTCTGGGCATATACTAATTGATTTTGTACCTTACAAAGGGCTATACTGATTGTTTTTCTTAACTTGCAAAACACATATTGATTAACTTTTCACTTGTAGTATCTGCTGATTAATTTTCTTTTAACTGTAGAACATATACTCATTAATTTTTTTGTAAAACATATATTGTTTAAATTTTTTGAAATTTGTAAAGCCTCGACTGATTAATTTTCTGACTGTTAAAGTATATACCGATTTATTAAATCCTTCGGAATTTGTGAAGCAAATTAACCGTTTAGAATTCTATAACAACTGTTTAAAATCAGGTGATGTAGTTTCCGTAAATTTTTATTGAATGCTGTGGAAGGAACTTAAGGTTCATACGCTCATGATGGGTCATTGATCAGTGGAATGCTATACATATGGGCGGTCCGGTCTTACTTATGCGTTATGAGTAATTATCATCCTTTCTGGGGTTTTGGCTTTTATGTAATTCTACAGAAACGGGTTGCTGATGGGCGAACATTTTATCCCTGCTGGGTTCTGGGTATGGTAGTAACACTGCCTGCAAGGCGGGTGCATTCCAAGGGGCATTCGTGTTAGAATTGATGTATAATTGTGAGTCTATGTGCCTTATGTTTCAGTGTGTGTTGTTATGTTTTGTCTGTGTCTAGCTAGTCACAAAATGGGGGAGAACTTTATATTTATATATATTTACTGAATATTATACACACTCGTTATGATATACACATGTTGTCTTTAATACTCTTAAAGCAGGGCTTAATTTATTTGTGATATTTATGATTCATGGGGGGGGGATAACTATGTGATAGAGTTTGCCTACATGTATTAATTCTTGGCATACAATAAAAACCGTTATTGTTATATTACAGCTGAGTTTCATTGCAAGTCCCGTCATACTGGACCCGGCACAATTTTTGCTTCTCTAGGCTCCGGCCTAGTCCTAATTGACTTGTGGCTTCTCTTTAAAAAAAAAAATATTAAAATAAAAGAAGTTGTTTTATACTCTTAAAAATACATAAAAGTAAAGAGAGGTTACAAATGGTAGCAGTGAGCGTGGTTAATTCTAGGGTTGAACCCTTGGGTCCTGGTGTGTGACGGGGCCTTGCAAACTCGGAAATATTAAGGCGATTGTTATGACATTGTTTCGTAGGTATATGCCCGTGTAGGCTAGTTGTAAGTTGTATAACTTGTGAGTCGGTTCGCACCACTGAGGCGGTTATTTGTGTTTAAAAAATGTGATAGGTTGTACGGCCGGGGAGTCTCAAGTGTGGCCTGTGTGATGGAATGTTGATTCAGGGTCGGAGTTTAGCGTGTGATATTGGCGGGATGCGGTATGGCCCGATTGGAAGTCGGTACCGTCACCGACTTGTGTCCGGTTGATGTTGGAGTACTAAATTACCGAATAATGAATTTTTGATTGTTAGTTGTTTTCTTGTGAGTTATGTGTTGGTACGACGTGGTGTCGAATTGATGTTTGATGTTATGTGTGTTTAGTATTGTTGGTTGTCACTTGTCTCCTTCTGTAGTGGGAGTGAATGGTTCAGAATAGGCCAGGTCTCCGCAGCGCTAGAGAACCCGGGGGTCCACTCAAAGGAAGGACAGTACTTGGGTTTTTCTGATTTTTGTAAAATTGTTTTTGTAGGTTATGTTTGTGTTAGGTGTTTAGTGGGGATTTGTTTATGATTGTTTGTTTTGAATTGAGCAATTCTGGCGGCGGTATGCTATCAGGAATTGCCCCACCCTCTTTCAGGCGTTCTCCCGAAATTTCCGGTGGTGAATGGATTTGATGAGGAGCAGTTGCTAGTTTTCTTAGATCTTGTTCTGCAGTTGGCAGATTTCCCGGGGGTGTCCGATGGGGAGGTATTGTCTCTTATATACCCGTATTGCCGGAGTACGTTGGCTGATCTGGTCACCAAGGCTCTGCGTCGGGGTGACAGTGTTGATGCTTTCCATGGGGAGGTGTTGAACTTCTTCCTACCCATTCGACGACGTGCCCAGCTTAAGTTGGAAAAATTCTATCGCCTACAGGCCAACGGAGAGGCGTTAGGAGACTTCGTGCGCGATATACGGAAAGCTGCCCGGGTGTTAAGATTGGGGTTGCCCGAGACAGAAGTTATACAAGCGATTTTGGAAGGACTGCATCCCCAAGAGAGATCCCGTTTGATATTCGCTGACCGCCCACGTTGTTTTGCCGACCTTGAACGGCTGTGTGTGGTTTCAAGAACGGTCCAGGAGGTTGACGAGTCCCGGGGAAGAGATGCTACAGATGTCCAATACTCCAGTGGTTCATCAGGAAGAGCCAGAAAGGAGAAGCATGGTGGTTGGAGGAGAACGCAAGAGACTGTCAGAAAGCCTGAATACTCCGGAAGTAATGGAGGCTACAAGGGGGTGGCAAGTGTGAAGACGGTAACAACAGCTACAGCACAGAAAACAAAGAAACATGAAATTAACAGGGGAAGAAGAAATCATGTTAGGGAACAAACATCGGCCAGCAGGGAGCCGGTAGTTAGGCGTCATTCTTATTTGGAGAAAAAGGAAGCTTTGAAAGTTCCAGAGGAAGTACAAGTGCCTAAGTGAGTAGTGGATGAAGAAGGTGAAGCAGAAGAAGAAAAGCGGAATAACTTCTGTGGATCAATACAAGTGGACAAGGACACGTCAGTTAAGGCGGAGTTGCAGGACTCGAAGAGGACGTCATGGTTGAATCCAGAGGCCGCAGAATTTGTTCCGGCATTTACATCTCGGTTCGTGAGGGATCCAGATCCTGTAACATCATCATCGCCTACGCAGGGATATGAGAAGTCATTGGATGGTGTAGCTTTACCATCGCCAGTCGAAATTAATTTAGTCATTGCACATGAACCTGGACAGCGGGATTCCAGGGTGGAAAATGTTGATGACGTTGGAGTTGCTGAGAGTGGTCAAGGAGTGGAATCGACAGAAGAGTCAGAAGAGCGGTCTGCGGATGCTGCACACGAAGGTATGGTTGTAGGTGTTAAGGAGACTGTAGAGTCTGAAGTTGCAGATGGACACAGGGATGTCCGGGCTGCGAGTGTTTCTGAGGTTGTGGATGGACAAGGGGATGTTCATGCCGCAAGTGTGGTAGAAGTAGATGAGGTAGAAGTTGAGGAGAAATTTGGTGGCAGCGTTGTAGAGGGTGTGAGTGAGAATGATGTAGTGTGTGAAGATGTGCAGACGCCTTCTGTAAGTAGTGTTGAAGATTCCAAAGAGCGGAAAGAAGTTTCTGGTGGACCAGGTGAGCAACCAGAGGATGAAGATGTGCAGTGTTCAGATGGTGGTAGTGGCGATGATGTAGATGATAAATGTGTTGGGGAAAATGAGATTGGAGAAGAGGTGAGTGAAGAAGTTCGTGAAGCGGCTGGTGACCAATGTGATGGAGAAATTGGTGAGGAGCTGAGGGAAGATGCGGTTGAAGATGGATCAGAGGAGCAACTGGGAGATGCTGAGGAGGTGCAGTGTCATGATGTTGATTTGGATTATGTGGACGAAGAAGGGGAAATTGTAGAAAAGGAAGAAATTGTAGCAGAGGAGTTAGATGATGAGCATAATCCAAAGCGGAGTCAAAGTAGTGAGGTAAGTTGCCTTGATTCTGATTCAGAGGAAACCAGCCAGTACAGCTCAACACGAAATAATTTCTTAGAGAGTGGTGTCCGAAAGGAACGGGTACCCAAGGTCCGTCATAGAAAGGTAAGAAAAAGAGGTTAACGGGTAGCGGGTAGATGTTCCCCACACTCCCAGTGGTGTTCATCTATTTCAGGGTTGCGCCCCTGCCCACGCGAGCCTTGGTTTACTCCATTCATCCTTATTTTCGGAGGGAACCAGGTCCTTACCCTCAGTCCTAGCTATTGACCTTTAATGATCCTTGCCCCGTTTCATCTTCCCGATTTTCCTACCCCTCCCCTTAGTAAAAAAAAAAAACTATCGATAAGGAAGTAGAGAGACTTGCCGGAAGTGAGTAGATTGTGGTCCTAGAGATGGTCGTGGTCTTGGAGATTGTAAGTTCCCCTGTTTTGGTTATGATGGAGAGTGATCGCGTGCTGTTGTTTCAGATTAGTGGTTGATTTTGATTTTTGTTTAGTGTGGAGGTCGAGCCATGCCGCATTCTCCGGTTGTTCCCCGGGTGTTTTGTTGAGAAAGAGTATTGTATTATTGTGTATCGACGTCGGTGAAGAAGTAAACCCCCCATATAGTTATGGCCTTTTTGTCGAGTAAAAGTTGAGATTAATGTTCGTGTGCCCTTGGTGCGGTCCTCTCTGTCTGGCTGAGCGGGGCCGTCCGCCCTTGTGTAGGGAGGTGGGCCAGCCATATGGCAAGGATGGAGATGCCTTGTGGGTGCATGTGGCTGGTCGGTCCAAGTGATGGACGAGGAGTATTACGGTCGCTCACATATCAAGGTGGGAGATACCTTGTTTGGTCTTAGGACGAGTATGTGAGTGGGACCGGTGGGAGTAGGTGATGGTCACCGGAGAGGGTGACGTGTTGGGGCGGTCCCGTGGGGTTGGCATAGCGGAGAGGGTCGCATGGGGATGTCTGTTCTCCTGGGAGCAAGTGCCGCCGGGCCACCTTATCTACGAAGCCCACCAGAGTTTTAAGAGGGGGGTACACTGAAGGGTACTTTCCCGAGTTTCAGAGTGGGGCAACCGGGTTGCCCTTTCGGGGTGGGGGTGTGCCGGTGTCTTCCGGCCGTTGAATATTCTAGAATATTTAATTGTAAAATGTTTGCCAGTTATTCGGAACGACCCTTGTACTGCTGTGTAAGTGTACGGGAAAGTGTACGGTTGCGCGCGCAACTCGTAGTAAGGGGTCGGTTTGGTCAGTCGGTTACTTCAGTTCAGTTCACCGCCCAGCTACGAAATACATCGGCTTCGCTCTCCGAACAGTTACGGCGTAGTTTCTCTGCATCTACTATGGCTTGCTGAAACTTAAGCGACTCCCGGTAAGAATTGCATTATTTTATGTGTTTAAAAGTAATTCATATTAAATGGGTAGTTAATGACAAGGTGTATGCAACCGTATAAAAAGACGTAATTACGTGAGTGCGATCCGACAGTTTTTTATATTAAAAGAAAATTTACTTAATGTTCAGTATATAGCCCAGGTTCCTTTTATTATTATTATAATAGTGTGAGAGGTACTGTAATTGTCATTGTCATGATAAATGTGTAGAATGGTAAAAGTTAATGGCTAAAAGTTAGTGCGTAGTTAGGTAGTGTTATGCCCATTCATGCATCAGACTGTCGGGGTGGTCTTTAAGTAACTTTACAGTAAGAAATTTACCTGTGAGAACTCCCATAGAGGAAACTTATTAATGTTAAAACATTATTAATACTGTGAGTGACTTGAAGTTGATTTTTTTTGGGCAAATAGTGATTATTGGTCACCACGTGGCGGCTTAACCTGTAAATTTCTGTTGAGGCATGTAGACATGGTGCTGATGACTTTTACATTACGCCACTTGTAATAATGTCTTTCCTTTATTAAAATTTAATTATTCTATGGCCGACTTTCTACTCTGTAAGCAGGTTGCAAAAACTTTATTACTGAAACTTGTGCATTTATTGAGAGTTGGTTGGAGGCCCGTTCTGAGGTTAATTACCTGAACTTGGGTGTACATTTTCTGTGAACATTTTCTAATTTATATGAATTAACAGGGTTCTTGATTATGACGGAGATTTGGCTTTGCTGATGGCCGTACAACTGCATCAGTCATGAACCATTAGACACGATCCTGTCCGGAGAGGGAGCTGGTGACCAGTTCACGATGTAGCACTTAGTCAGCAGTATTAAGGTGATATGCACTCTTTTATTTTCCTTTTGGGGCCGGGCCGGCAGTGCGCCTGTTTTACAGTAAATATCATTTGAATCCATGTGACCACGTGTCCAGACTGTCTGCTATAAAGGGGAGCAGCTGATCATCATTCTGAACTTTATGAGTTAATTTCAAGAACACTTTTTATAACTGAATTACCTAACACTAAGTGCACTGCTTGTAATTGTGTGCTGCACTGGGGGAGCGTGCCAGAGATATTTTTACACTTGGACATTTTACCGTTTGCATATCATTATCATTACTCTTTACAAAAATTATAGAACATGTTAGCAACTCTGTTCCGGCTGGAACAGAAATGAGTAAATATTAAATTCACCTTGGGTTTAACATTTAAGGGCTGGGGGTTTTCCTTTGTTTTTTTTTGGCCGTTTTCTGGGGTTTAAAAAGGGACTTAGTTTTTGTCTGACACATGTTGGTGCAGCCTGAGGCAGGTTAGATTCCTGTCAAATTTTGTCAACCGCATGCTGGCGCGCTCCCACAGCTGCTAGGGCACAACCGTCTTATTGTACTTTCATTTTAATTATATTTATATAGCCATTCGGGGTTAATCGAAAATAATTTGCTTTTTCTGGGCATATACTAATTGATTTTGTACCTTACAAAGGGCTATACTGATTGTTTTTCTTAACTTGCAAAACACATATTGATTAACTTTTCACTTGTAGTATCTGCTGATTAATTTTCTTTTAACTGTAGAACATATACTCATTAATTTTTTTGTAAAACATATATTGTTTAAATTTTTTGAAATTTGTAAAGCCTCGACTGATTAATTTTCTGACTGTTAAAGTATATACCGATTTATTAAATCCTTCGGAATTTGTGAAGCAAATTAACCGTTTAGAATTCTATAACAACTGTTTAAAATCAGGTGATGTAGTTTCCGTAAATTTTTATTTAATGCTGTGGAAGGAACTTAAGGTTCATACGCTCATGATGGGTCATTGATCAGTGGAATGCTATACATATGGGCGGTCCGGTCTTACTTATGCGTTATGAGTAATTATCATCCTTTCTGGGGTTTTGGCTTTTATGTAATTCTACAGAAACGGGTTGCTGATGGGCGAACATTTTATCACTGCTGGGTTCTGGGTATGGTAGTAACACTGCCTGCAAGGCGGGTGCATTCCAAGGGGCATTCGTGTTAGAATTGATGTATAATTGTGAGTCTATGTGCCTTATGTTTCAGTGTGTGTTGTTATGTTTTGTCTGTGTCTAGCTAGTCACAAAATGGGGGAGAACTTTATATTTATATATATTTACTGAATATTATACACACTCGTTATGATATACACATGTTGTCTTTAATACTCTTAAAGCAGGGCTTAATTTATTTGTGATATTTATGATTCATGGGGGGGGGATAACTATGTGATAGAGTTTGCCTACATGTATTAATTCTTGGCATACAATAAAAACCGTTATTGTTATATTACAGCTGAGTTTCATTGCAAGTCCCGTCATACTGGCCCCGGCACAATTTTTGCTTCTCTAGGCTCCGGCCTAGTCCTAATTGACTTGTGGCTTCTCTTTCAAAAAAAAATATTAAAATAAAAGAAGTTGTTTTATACTCTTAAAAATACATAAAAGGAAAGAGAGGTTACACTATGAATCTTATTGTAATATATTATTTTACTTAGTCTAACTACTGCCTGCTCTCTTTTGCCATGCGATGGGCGCCATTTATGTTTAATTGAATGGGGGTTGTAATTGATATTTGTAAAGCCCCACGATTGGCCGTGCCATTTATGTTTAACAAATTTGTCTCTAATTATATTTGTTATGCCCTACGTTCTTTGGGAGCCATTTATGTTTAATGCAATTATGCTAATTTATGCTGATTATTAAATTATTCAATTAATTTGACTATTTATCAGATCAATATAATTTACACAAGTATGCTATTCTGACAATTCAATGGGTGATTTGAGTGTATGCACTGTTAATTAGCATAATTATTGAGACTCTTTGTAAGCAATAAGATAAAATTACTTGAAACATGACAAATTAATTATTCGAGGTTAATTGCAATAATGAACGCAATATATATATATATATATACGCAATAAATACTTATTTATTACACATTATTGGTTAAGCAAATTTTTGACCTACAAATGAAATCATGTCCTGTAAATACATTCAGACAAAACACATATAAACATAAATCATAATAATATTCGTTTCGTTGTTCCCTGAAAAACAAGACATACAATGCTATCAAATACAACACAATAATATATATATATATATATATATATATATATATATATATATGCACAAACAATAAACAATCAAATATGCTTCATTCTAAGCTAAATGCGTTCATTAATGCCCTCAGATGGATGACTTTAATATTTAACATTATTAATTTTACGATTTATATCGATCTCTCGGGAATAGCTCTTTGAAAAGAGACAGTGCAGTAGCGAGTATCAACTAGTATTTAAAAACATAAGAACTTAACTCGTAAAATGCATATCCACAAATTCCATCGGTGGGAGATTCTATCCATTGATGGGTTCCCTGTACATGATTATCGTTGTTGATCGATGCGCACTTACACTTTCACTTGCGATGATTTCACTCGCGTTATGTGTGGTGTGGTGTCGGAATTTATCCGCTGGGAATAAGTGTCTTTACAGTTTTATGTGTTATAGATGCAATCATCAGCATTGGTGTGATTTGATTTAGGGCTTGCTGTAAGCGTGTTTCAGGTAGTTGATTACTTTGTCTACCTTGGACGTGATGTGTGCTATGTGTGCATTAGTGTTCGTGACAATCCACTTAGTTCGTAGGCCTATACCCAAAATTTAGAATCATTATGGTTGGATAGTGTTTATAATGTCTGAAATTGTCGCACAATGTTTTACTATCGAAATGTTAATTCACTCGTACTGCATTATATTGCGTGCCGAACGTATTCTAAAGTCTCGTATACACTGGCATTTAACGATATTTATGTATATTCGCACTGCTTGTAACTGCGTTAAGTTCGGTAACTCGGATAATCTATCGAACACACGTTTTGTAGAACTGAGATTGAGTTGAAACGTCTAAGTTCGACTAAGACCGAGACTTGGTTATAACTATATCACTGACTAACTAACTGATTTGGAAGTTGAGTGAGTCGGAGTAAGTACCGAATAAACTATTACGACTGCTAATCATATTACTACTATCACTGAGCAATTACTACTATACTGCCGCTACTATTACTACTGTATTACTGCCGTATTACTGCCGTCTTACTGCTCTATTATTATGAATAACGCTATAAAGGGTGGATATTGTGATAACACGTACCAGGATTCCAGGAATATTTAGGACGATGGATTACTTAAACCATTGAGGACCAACGTCCGATATATCGGACGTCATTTGAAATTATCGCTGTTTTTACAGGAATCGTTTCTGAATGCTGTAAACGTGACACGTGTTAAAAAAAATATTTGCAGTTTTCAATAAAGTCACTAGATAGAATAATTTCAAGTTACATGATATTGAAGTGGCAATGTTCTTGTGTTGTTTTTGGCTGTGGCTTTCGAGTTGGTTATGTTTACGTTGTTCTCTTCATCGTGTTTCTAACTTTATAAGTTATATTGTTGAAAGAGATAGTTATAAATTTATTTAGTGTAGATTTATAAGTGTTTTTGTTAAAATAACTGTGTATTAATTTCGAAAAGTTGATTTAAACGTGGGGTTGCGCGAGTGTTTAGGTTTTGCGCTACAGACTCCGCGTATTTGACGCGTATAGTACATAGACTTATGCTATTGTCTTTCCTTCTGTTACAGACAGAGTATTCATTTTTTGCACACAGTTAGAATAATACATAAGGGAATCAGCTGTGGCAGTTGGGAGTACCAGAGATTTTCTTTGTAAGACAAGGAGTGAGTTTAATACAACTTTATCGCCCAAATAGCACATTATCATTTTAATATTTTAATAATACTTTAATTTAGAAAATAATTAATATACTACGTTCTGTATCCCCAAATTATAGATTTGAAAAAACATCATTTATTCCCAAGTATATATCATTTATACGTGGAAGAGGGTGAATAAAAATCACAGCCGCTACAAAAACAGCAAAAACGGCCAGGGTGTTTTCGCAAGTACCAGTGTAAAAATCCCGGTCCCCAAAGGGTAAAGCAGTAATCCAGTTCAGACATGAGGATGAAGAAATGTGGCGTGCCCGGCAACGGATCTGGTTTAGAGACCTGCTCTTTGCAGGGGAGAAGAAGAAAAGAATGTTATAGTTTAATTATGTCGACTGACGTTCGCCTACATTTAAAATCTATCGGACGTAGCAACAATCAACTTCACGTACGCTGTCAGGAAATTATTATTCATTTATAAAGACTTTCTCCAGCAAAATTGGGGGGGGCGTAAGGGGGCGTGAAATATTTCTAGACATTAATAATCATATTAGAGTTATCGAAGGCATACATCTTAATATCCCTTTATTAATTAAAATTTTTCGGCCACCCAAGCGTTCAAAATAAATAGATAGCTAAACAAAAAAAATCAAAAAACATAATCCACGTCCAATAATTATATAAAATGTATTGTATCACAGCCTGATTATGAGCCGACCAAAGCAATTATGTTTATCGGATAAAGTGCCGGCCCCGATAAGTTTATGTCAGTTGTGATTCCGATCGACAAGGGTTCCGATTAAAAGGCAATATTTTGTGAAAAAGTAAAGGCACCAGGGACTTGGCTAATTAGAGAGATAACAACTGGTATTAGGTCAAAGGGATGAGTAAAGATTAATGGGAAAAGTTAAAGAACAGTTGGGCGGAAGAAATAAAAAAATTCGAATAGTTTCTAAAAACAGCGTAGGAGGAAATACATTTGTTTGTTTAAAACAAGAAAGTGAATTCTGTATTGCTTTTGAAGAGATTGTTATCGGATATGGAAGATATTAGTCATATGGACGTGTGACAAGTTGCAGTCGTTGCAGTCTACTTTGTAAATCAAACTGTTCATTCTATCATCAATATCTTAGCCAGAATTTGTCATGAGGGCGTTATTGACGTAGAATTGTCAATTCGGAGATTGCAGAGAAGGATTTTGCCATTTTAGATATTATCTGATGATATTCGGGGGGGATAGGTTTTGTTGATAGTAAGAGATTAGCCAGTTTAACACTTAGGATACCGATCACGTCAATTGACGTGATGATGAAACTTTCATAGTGCCGATCACATTATTTGACGTGGTGACGAAACCTCTATAGAATGGGAATCACGTCATTTGACGTGACATAGTTTTATGTTTCTATAAATACGGGATCACTTCTAACGACATCGTTTTAGCTGTCGCATAATGTTTGTTAGTGTTGTTAGCTCTTGAAATCGCCAATAGATTGTAGCTCAACTCAACCAAACTGAAACTACGTAGAAATTTCCAATTGCTATGCGTAAAATCCCTTGCTTCAAAGTATTATATTCAAACAAACAAAAAATTATACAAACTAATATTAGTGATACATTATCTTACGTTTTTTGTTTCAACAGTATAGTGTACTACTTCTAAGTAATTTAAAGTGATTTTATAACATTTGAGTGTGCACTACTTCTAAGTAATTTAAAGTGATTTTATAACATTTGAGTGTGCCATAACAGTTTTGACAACTTTTTTAAAAATAAAAATTGTGTATAAAAAAGTAAAGTTTCATTGAATGTATTTATATAAAACAATACAATTTTGTATTTAATTACGATGTGGAAGGCTCAACGTTTAAAACAATGTAAGTACAATTTTTTTAGGTTATGGTCTAGTTTCACAAGAATGTTTTTAAAAGCATTAAAACGGCCGGCATTCTATAGAAATATTTTGCGTCAGCAGCCGGAACTCTATAGACGTTTTGTGTTCAAACGTCCTGCTCCCAAAGTGTTAAGCCAATAGGAGATTACTTTGTATAATCTGAGCAAACCACCAGCGACTTGGTACTGTATGCCTAGGAATTTACCTATTAGACTCCATTGGCGACTTACCTAATGGAGAAGGGGTAGTAACCCCCACCACCAGTAAACCATCTTAGGTTAAACCTTATTTCCCCATCCAGGTTCTCAAAATTTTCGCACTTTAGCACAGTAACGACCGAAACCCCATTTCCACAAATATGAAAAGCGTCATATTTTAGAATAATGTATTCAATGTGTTTAAATACTATTACAAGACTAACGTAAATATTAAAAGGAACTGCACTCAATGCTGAGAGATAGAGGTGAATACTTTTGACGTTCGCTCGCACATCACACTTCATTATACCGTATTCACACAGCTTCCGACTGTTTAATTCACAGAAGCAATTTACAGCTAATCACATATTTTTACACACACACACACACACACACACAGATTTTCTGTGTTTGTCCATCATTACACCGTTTGTAGTAAAATCAAATCACAATTTATATTGTTTGCTTCGGGCATTAATTGTTGTGTGTTGAATTATTCTATAAGAGTAATTATTTTGATTTCCAACTGTTGTTTGTTTCTTATTAAAGTCTGTACTAACTGACTCTTCATTGGTGTCAGTTATTTTGTTTCCACTGTACAACACGACGATCTGTGTGACGTCGTAACACTCTTTTTGAAATAGTAAATAAAGATTACACATTTCTATATAACGTAGTCTAAAATTACATTCAAGTGAAAATTCCGACAAAGAAAAGTATTATCCTCCAAACGCCGAAAACACAAGGGAAATTAACAAAAATTCTAGTTGCTACATCAAAGAAGAACGCCTCACTATAATGCGCAGCGAATGAGTAGCCGCTTAGAATTGTTTGTACCTCTACAGAATTCGGAGTGTTAATGTTGTCAGGAAAACTAGTACTCCGCGTGGATTAAGCCTAGTCTTAGTGTTTCGCAAGTTTAATTTTTGCCTGTAGCATGGAGAGAGCCTGAGAGTGAGAGAAAGAGACAAACAGAGATGTGTAATTTGTTTACTAAAGATGCTTCCAGAACAGAGAAAACAGCAAATAGCGCGATTTATAAATATTTGTTCTTGAGAACTTGTAGTGTCAATATTATGGAAATACTATAATAATCTTTTTGTGCAAAATGTTTGGACTGATTTAATTCAATTTGCAGGCAAATGTTTGCAGACACACGATTACACGAAATTATAAAAAAAAATATCGTAAAGACGTTTAACATTATCACTATCTACAAAAGTATGTGAAAATTTGTACCAATTTACTGGTATCGTTTATTTTGTAAAACGGTAATCTAATTTTAATATCCAAGAACGTACTGCAGAAAACAAATAGAGATGGACTGATTATCTGAATAGGGTGCCAGATGACAGATTACCTAAGGAAGTTTGGCAATACAAGCCTGTTAGACAACAAAGTGTAGGAAGACCTAGGAAGCATTGGTGAAGTGTATGCGGTTGTTTTGAGAACGGAACAGGCAATTTGCCTAGTCCCTGATAGAATAAGAAGAAGAAGAAGAAGAAGAAGAAGAAGAAGAAGAAGAAGAGACTATAATGTAAGATGTCATCTTTATTGTATTATGTTGTTGTCAATTTTATCTATTCATTAATATAATGAATATTATGTAATTATGATGGTTTCCACATCTACCTTCATGATTACAAAAAAATAAAAATAAAACAAATAAATAAATAGGAATTAAGTTCTTTCCTCTTAATTTTTGTAATTTTCTTTATAAAAATCGACGACTTCTGTACTCTCGCAGCCGGATTGTTTGCAAAGCAAAACTAACCAGAAGACTGCGGTTGAAATATCTAACCTTTGAAGTGTCAATTGTCATCGTGGTCGTATTGGATATTTTTCTTCTTCTTCTTCATCATCATCATCATCATCATCACCTTCTTCTTCTTCTTCTTCTTCTTCTTCTTCTTCTTCTTCTTCTTCTTCTTCTTCTTCTTCCTTTGTATAGGCCTAATCACCTGCTTTTCTTCACGCATCATGCGAATTGGCTCCCCATCCGTCTTTAGTGTGGTCGTCCAGGATTCCGTTTTCCCAATGGCCCAGAAGCGCTCACTATTTTTTTATATCTATCATCGCTTACCCTGTCAACATAGACATTCCTTTCTCTTTTTCGCCTTCTGAAAAATTTAACTACGTCCTCTATTTGACACTGTCGTCTCATGTCACTATTTCGTTATTTACCAAGTCTCGTTTTTCCAACAATTGTCCCGAGTCATTATTTCATTACTATCGTCCTTAACAGTCGTTTTGTTCTACTAGTGTCAACCCGCGCGTCAGCTCCGTAAGTCAGCACTGGTCGTACCATCATCTTGTACATCTTCTCTTTACCTTCAGGTCTGAGGTATTTATTTTTCCGGGTTACATCCCTTAAATATTCAAAATTACGAGCTCCTTTCATTGTCTGTCTTCTTGCTTCCTCGTAGGAAATTTCGGTCACTAGAGACATGTGTCCCTAAATACTGAAAGTCATCGACTTGCTCTATAACTTACCTTCCAATTTTCAGTTAACATCAAATGGGATATTTTGAAATTACAATTGATTTTGTCTTGTCTGTTGGCACTATCAAGTTATATTTTGTTGCTAATATTAAAAATGTATAAAGAAGTCTGGAAATTATCTTCTGAATCCGCTGTGAGCACTGCGTAATCTGCATTACAAACGATATATATCTGCCTATAATTCATTTTGTACCCACTTACTATCTTAGTTTAGTCGATAAGCTTATCCATTAATAGATTAAACGTAGCTGGGCTGAATGATTCCATTTGTCGTATTGCACCGAAGCAATTGTTTTTAGCTGTTAACCTATTGCCTACTTGCACATCTGTAGTTGTATCTTAGTAAAAATCTTTAATAATTTTTCCAGCAGTTTTCTACATTTGTCTTTCATGTCATTAAAAAATTTTTTGTCTTTATTTCATTTATATTACTACCAAAATTAGGCCTATTTCATATTGTTACGACGCACGGTACAGTAAAAAACAAAATACAAGACACGAATGAAGTCACTAATCACCGGCTTTCGTTAATTACAAATACAGTTTACAATCAACTCGTACAAAACTCCGATCATAATTTCTCCACACGCAATAGTAGTGTCGACTAATAGAGTTCCGCACAATGATGACACTTCGCCATAATACTTCAAACCTCACTTGAATAAATCGGTACTTACACTGTACTGAACTGGCCGTCGCTGGATGCTTATATTTATACATCGCTGAGATTCAAGAATAATCTGTCACTTTTTCGATGTTAAACAGGCGCACTCGGATCCACTAGAAACAGTCTCACCGTCTGGCCTTGAACACAGTGCCCGACAGTGGCGGGCTAGAATAGCCTCGATTGTTGACGCATGATAAGTGTCACGTAATTGTCTTTCATCACAAAGCAGCAATATGTACGCACACAAACGTTACAGCCTGAATCTGCTAGCGTAGCCGTAAAAAGAGTAGAACAACGTTCACCAATGTACCAGAACGTTCCCTGTTGCGTAACAGTACTATACTGCCTCAGGGTTACTTTACAGAATGTAATGTAATGGTACCAGTATACGATATTGGCTAATATTCTACTTTTGGTAGAACGGACTCACTGGCTGTCTGTATAAAAGGCTGGAAATGTTTTCGCGTCGTAATTTGGCTTTAGTGAAGAAGTTTGTAATCAGATTGTTACGCGCGTTTGTCCTAAAAGTGGTCATGAACCACACCCTGACTTCCACCACGTTTCTGCGGCTCCGACACAATTCCACGCTGTCTATTTTACGGTCGTTTTATTTTAATTGGCAAGCTCGAGATCGTCCCAGTAACCTTCTGTTTGCTTAGATTTTGTGCCAGTGCACTCGTTTGTTCTACAATCCTATTGAAAAAAGAATGTTTCATTTTCTTCATCATCATCATCATCATCATCATCATCACTCCAAGGTCTTAGCACTGTTCCGGAACCCAGCTCCTCTTCCCAATACCTCTCTTCCCAGTAAGGTGATAACCCAAGAAAGTCACAGGTGGACGGATATCAGGCATGCTGTTCAAGTGTTCACACCATCTCCTTCTGTGTGTCTACAATCTTCTGGTGCAATGATACAATGTTTAAATCGCGTTTAATGTCCTCGTTCCTTCTCCGATCCAAGAGAGAACAACCTTGCGTCCCTCTGAGAAATTTCATTTCTACTGCCTGAATCCTCTGCACGTCTCTTTTACACAGATTCCATGTCTTACTAGCATACAGGAATGTGGGGACAGCCACAGTTTTATAAAATTTCATTCGGATACCCTTCCGTGTTTTATTTTTTAGATCCCTATGAATCGTTCCACAGATGCGTTCATTTTTTTTAACGAGCACAATTTTATTTTCAAATATATTCTGAAAAGTCGATTAAAAATCGCAGATATATATTTATAAAAAAATGTAAGTCCAAACAACGTCGGCTCGCTAGCTTCGGTAGCTTGCGCGGCAGAGTGACGATCAGATGGGAATGTTTCCCAAGCTCTGGAGGCAACGACCCCATTAGTTAGGGACTAACTAGGAACACTTCCGTTTCCATCACACCTAGCTCGTCTTTCTAACGTTCTATACTTTGCCAAATTCCACATCCGTACAAAACTTTGTACTATCGCTTTTATTTTATTTTTATTTTTTTGTATTTACTCTTGGAAAGATTTTTTTTTAAATGATAACGTTGACTGCAGCGATCAGTCCCCATACTTGCTTTGCCAGTTCATCAAGTTATTTTCCATAGAATCGTTGAACCCTTATTTTTGTTCCACAATACTTAATAGCTTTTCCTTTTTTACTTTTTTTCCAAGATCTACGATCAATTAGTCATTAATACTCTCTCACTGTCGATACATTGTCTAGTCCACGTTTAGACTGATTCCCCCACTATCACGTTCTGCTTTAAATCTCATCATAAGTTTTAGATCCTCATCTGTCTGACCTGTTGAAAGTTGGTCCCCAGCGATCTGCAATGTAAAAATTGTTGTTGTGTAATTCAATTGCAAATAACGGGCTAACGTCCGGTTTATTTATGTTTAATGATTATGTTTTAAAGGTGCTTATTCTTTACGCTTCAACGGTTTACCTTAAAGACGGTCAGCAATTTCTTGTGTAACCAAAACGCAGCTTTCCGTAATTAATACAGTGTTGGGTTCCTTCACCTTTAATATTAGCCCTTATTCGACCGCCACAAGTGTACTTGTCCGGACGTCAGTCATTTGAAGTGCGATGCTGTCGCCAACAGGGCGTGTAGACTTTATGTTTTTTTGTAACTCACCTGTCAGACGCGTTCACCGATTGCCGCGTAGTTTTTAGTCTGATTTTCTGCTTAATAAGCTGACGTAAAGAGGTAGGTACTCGAGTTTTTTAATGACGTCATCTTATCTTTACTCTATCATTTAAGACATCATCTTACGCCGTTCTTCACAGGAACCATATTTTCCTTGTCCTATGGTTTACATGTAATATGATTACTTATGTGACGGCAGCACTCTGTGTGTGTGTGTGTGTGTGAGTGTGTGTGTGAGTACGCGCGCGTATTTTCATTGTTATGTCATATGAAAAAAGTATTTTAATTTTTGTTCTCCGAGAAAAAGTAATAAAAAAACAGTGTTCTTTATAATAAATATATATGATAACCTGGATCAGTGTCAGCTCGTCCATAAGGGTTATTAATTGTTCATTGAATAATAAATCATAAATAATTTTAATACTTTTAATGATTTGTTTCGGTTTTTAAATAACGAGATTTGTAAGATTAATCGTGTTGACTGACCAATAATCGATTTGCGTAATAAGCCAACTGCTCGCTACTACTACTCGCGGTGCAAAGCAACTCTCAGCACTTACGAGGCTATGTAAAGAGCTATGGAGGGGGAACTCACTGCACGCAAGATTACACTAAACTATCGCTAACATTCTAGCTTAGCGACAGAGACGAATAGTTCCGACGAGGGCCGAACCGCCCCGACCGGGAATGTCAACATTCTTATAACACCATAATTATAATTTTTATCATATGATTTGTCCGTTTACTTTCAGTTTTGTATCAGATTTCTCTGTTTCATATATTCTGCAATGAAAGTGTGTCAGTGAAGTCTTAAAATTAAATAAAATTGCTATTACTGTAAATTGCTATGCTATCAATGGAGAAAGAATTTGTTCGCCAACTTGTAGATTTTAATGAAATTGTTGTTGATAAATTTGGTGCTAAAAAGGAAAAAAGATGGATTTTTTACACAAACATTTAGCAACGTCAACAATGAAAAGTAGAAAACAAAGTCTAAAAAATGCTGGGAGCAGCGTAACAACTGGGTCTTGGAACAATTTATCCACAATATATGTGATTCGAAAATAAGGTAGGCATTTAACTACCCTTCTATTTTAAATATATATTTGTAGAAAAATTTACAAATAGCACAAACGCAACCTAATATTACTAATACAGCAGTCATTCCCCGTGTGTTATTTGGAAGGGGGTAAATTGCTCTTAATATACTAGAAACATACGGACACTGAACCCCCAACTGTCAGAACCATGAACCAACACTGACGTAAATGTATATAAGAGAGAGATTTAGAATATCTATGTGTACAAACTTTATACAACGTAGTATAAGTCTACAGATAATACACATTCTTGTTCAATTTCTGGATATAAGTATTGTGACGATTTAAATTGTAAAAAAATAAAAAATTAATAATAAAAATCTAAGAATGGGAAGTTAGTTAAAAAACATTAAAACGCACTCTTAAACCAATTACCCCTGGAGTAACTCATGGTAGTGATGAGACTTAAATTAAAATTGTGGAAGCAAAAGTTAAAGAATAAAACTGTTAACCCTTTATTATACTTATCATGCTATGACCTGTGAATTCCGGATTCAACTTGTATACCGAGCCGGCATTAAATAAGAAATACGTGTAAACAATAATATAAAGAATTAATAATTTAAAGTCACTAGTAATAGGTGTAATAATTTCAGTATACGAGGAAAATCTCGATTGTTTACTTTGTCTAACTGTAAGACTGTAGTATTAAATAAAAGATGGAACTATATTATGGCGGAGTATTCGCTCCGCGTCGTTGCAACTTTCCTGTTGTAACAACTAGGGATTAACGATGCGGCTTTCTAACTGTAAACAGCTCCACGCTGGGGCTCTTCACAAAATGTTATTTTGTGTGTATTTTAATTTAAGTGTTAACTTCCACTAAACGTGTGGACAGCTAGACATAAGTAACGAAAATGTAGTGAGAAAATATTTGTGAAACAAACATGTAAGAAAAAGGAAAAACGTGTGTAAGAGGTGCCATCTCCTGTAATTTAAATAACCAGTCAAATATTGTTCAAGTTAAAAGAAATTCCAACATAATGTACAAACAATAAGTAAACTCCAACACGACGGTGCAATTAAACACGTGATGTGAATAACAGTGAAAGGTGACGACTTCGACCTATACTGCCTTTACTCTATCGCCGAGAATCCTGATGACTTCACGTTAGCTGGCACCATCACATCCATTTCATCGTTACTGGACAGACTACCCCTAGGACAATCCACGACTACGAGAGTACGGAAGAATCATTCGTCAAGACACGGACAGTTAACCATAATATAAGAGGTGACGCGGGAGCTCGTCTTCCGTGAGTTATACATATTTTAAAATATAAGTAATTAAAGATGAAAAAGACTTTCAAAAGACAATCAATAAGCTCTAAGATTTAATCTGGTGTAACCACCAATTCTTGTAATCATACGTTGTAACTTAACTTTCGTTATGTAACTTCAAAATTTGCTCAACTAAATAAAACCATTCTTCAAATGGTACTTAAGGAATAATGTAATCATATAATCAAGTATGGTTAATTTGAAAATTCTTAACAAGAAAAAGAAAGACTCGGATCCGAGGTAAACTCATTATCTAAATGATCATTTTATTTTAGATAGAAAACCCCCTTACAATCTAAGAGTAAATAAAATCTTTATTTGTAATGTGTTACGTATACTATGTGAATAAAAGGGATGTCATCTTTGTTACATACTAAAGTGAGTGCATAAATCAGTTAAACCCTTCCCCTTGTTTCCTATAATTAGATTAATTGTAATTTTGTTAGTCTTGTGTTTTGAGTTTCAGTTTGTTACAACGTAGGCAGCCTGTATAATTGGCTAGCGTCAATTATAACAGGTTCCCTGGATTATGACGTAGCCGACACGTCATAATATAAGTAAATGAATACTGGTTTACGTTAAAATCAGTAATTGCTGTGAATAAGAGTAACATACTTACACGAGACTATACATATTACATTTTGTACCTGACCTAATTAACTAACTCGTGACCTAAAGTACAATTAACTAATTCCGCACTTTTGATATTGTCAACAGTTAGTATTATTACTGGACTTTAGAACAATAAATAGTTTTAACAATAAATGGTTTTAATCATAAATTTTTCAGTAAATAAAGGTCTCAACATTAGGTGTCTCGATTGATACATGCAGTCACCAACTTCATCCACTGCCATCTACAATGACGAAGACACCAGCGGTGTCCATGGGAACAAGACTGGTCTTGTTCCAGTTCAACGGTCAGCGCTGAGAAGTGGTTTGTTGGTTACTGCAAACGAAGGTAAGTTGTCACTAAATTTTAATATGTACTATAAAGAAATATTTAATTTGCTTCGGAACCTTTAAATTTTGATAGAGGATGATGAAAACAGAAATTATTCTTTATTGCATATTTTAAAACTCTTTGAAATATAAATATAAATTCTTTGAAAAATTATTTATTAACAAATTTAAATGTCGGCAAAATAAAGTAACCACGACAATATATATTAAATATTACTTTATGCAAAAATTTGATTACGACAAAAACGTAAGAAAATGATAAAACTCAGGTAATAATCTGCCGTCACTACCAATAATCATTGTAATAGTCTGGCAATCACGAAACTGAAAAAAAAACGTTTTTGTGTTTTTACGTGTACTAAAGGTCACTAGGTGCGCACGTAAAATATTTTTTTTGCCAAAAATTACTGAAATAAGGGTGTCCAAATAATGTAGAAAGGCATATGTTTTAATTTCTACGTGTAATTTGTGTCTTAATTAGCTGCGTACGCGGTAAACCAAATATTATTTTGGTTGTAAAAAATTTACAAATTCATTTCTATGTCACCAGTCTTATGGTAAACTGTTTTTTGTATCCCTACTTAACATATTTTACGTTGAATATACCATCTAATTTGGTGCGTATGGTTGGAGTAGTTATGTCCAATTCTAAGTGCCAAATCAGAATACAATCAAATCTATCTAACTCCTTAAAAACATTAAATGGCTGAAACAAGGAGATGCCTTAGCGTGTCTGTTGTTCAACATAGCTCTAGAAAAGGTCATCAGGGATTCAGGAATTCAAACTAGCGGACACATATTTCACAAGGAGTTACAGCTTCTGGCCTATGCCGATGACATTGACGTCATAAGTAGGTCTGAATCTGGCTTAAAAGAAGCCTTTCAGGAACTGGTGTTGTCCGCTAAGGGAATGGGCTTGGTTATAAACCAAAGCAAAACCAAATATATGGTTGTGGAGGCCAACACTCGTGCCCTGTCCCTGCGCATTAATGATTATGAATTTGAAAAGGTTCAGGGTTTTCCATATCTCGGGTCATATGTGGTCTCTGGAAATGACTCCTCTAGAGACATTGAGAAACGGATATTATCTGCTAATAGATGTTACTACGGACTGGTGAAACATTTTAAGTCAAAATTAATAAGTAAAGATACAAAAGCCACCCTATACAAGACCTTGATCAGACCAGTCCTGATGTATGGCTCGGAATGCTGGGTGCTAAAAAAACTAGATGAGCAGAAACTATCTGTTTTTGAGAGGAGGGTTCTGAGGAGAATCTATGGCCCTGTGAAGGAAAACGACATTTAGAGGCGACTGCATAATCGAGAGTTGTACGAAAGGTTTAAAAATCTTCCAATCGTGCAACTCATACAAATTAACAGATTGCGTTGGGCTGGTCATATGCAGAGAATGGCAGAGGATAGAATCCCAAAAAGAGTTATGAATTATTTGCCGATGGGAAGGAGAAGGAAAGGAAGACCGGTACAAGATGGCTGGACCAGGTTGGTAAGGAGGCAGTGAGGCTGGGTGCAGCAAACTGGTGGACATTGGCCGGGAGTAGAGACCAGTGGGGAAGATTTCATTTGGAGGCCGGGGCCCGGCCTGGGCTGTAGCGCCGAGGATGTATGTATGTATGTATGTACGTAACATATTTTGTATCCCTAACTGTTTTGTAATACAGGTGTAACATAACTGCGGACACGAAAATATGTACTACTTCTTTTATTGTAAACAGTTTCCAAAATGAATACATGGACTCAACATCAGAGCACTTCCCCAACTATTCTTCAAGAAGCTTACAAGCTCCTATCAGATTTACCTAATATCAGAGTACTTTTTAAAACCTCATCATAATCATCAGCAAGGATTAAACCAAAAATGGTTAGTTCCAGACACTAGGATACACTCCAACGCTTTTTAGGATGTCCCACACCTCTCCCTCCTTCGGTTTATAATTCAATAGATGTTTGGGGATGCGGCGGTCATCCATTTGGTTAAGATGCTCCAACCCTTCTAGCCAACATTGAGCAATTCTTTTAATTTGACATAAATGTTAAAAAATACATATTGACATACAGTATTTCCTTTAAAAACTTTCCAATTGTTTAATTCACAGAAAGAGTTTGCGATAAGGCGCACCCATTTTTGGTTTATATACGATCCGTATGCCTGTCATTGTACACAGTGGCGAGTGTTAGTTCAAAATTTTTGTGGTTGTAGTTGTTTGTGTAGGGGAAGGGTCAAAGAACACGTTTAACCAGTAGGCAGACCTACACATCTGCATCGTGCGTAGTGCTGTCTAATGGTAAAATAAAAAGTTACAGTTTTTCACCCCCCAAAAGAAAGCTGCCATTGATATTGTTTACCTATACCAGATTCCATGTTCCCACGTACTCATGAACGGCTGCTAAAAGCATCGCTAACTAACTTTGCAGTGCCTAGCAACTAACTATGCAGCGAAAGCGAAAGTTAAACAGTATAGTCCTTAACATACATTAATTAATACACAGTTGATACACAATCAGAGTCATACGCTTTATACAAAATTATTCCTGTTTTTAACCTCAAACAACGGGTAACGCTTACCTTCAACTAATTTAAGCACTAAGCCAGGCACAGCTGATTTCATGACATAACTAAGAATGCATTTCCTTGAGTATGACTTGTCTTATGTTGGTGAGATAGATGTGGACAAAAAAATAGAGAAGTTTAATCAGATGTGTGGAACGATAAGAAGAACACTGAATAGAAAGGTCAAAAGAGGTACTTTTTTGAAATTTTATAAATTGATCCCAGTGCCACGCGGCCTTTATGGCAGTGAGACTTGGACACTGAACCCAAAGACCCAAAGCCGAATACAGGCTAGTGAAATGAGATTTTTACGATCAGTACTAGGAGTATCAAGGAGGGACCGGATAAGAAACGATTATATAAGGAACGTCCTTGGGACATACAACCTAAACGGAAGAATAAAACAGTACAGACAGGAGCGGACAGACCATGTTGAAAGGATGCATAAGAACAGGATACCAAAACAAATTTTGGTTTATAATCCGAAAGGACAGCGGAATATGTGAAGAGCGACAAAAGATGGTTGGAGCAAGGAGTGCGCAACGGATCGTAAGGTTCACAGCCTGAAGGAGGAGGAGAAGAAGAAGAAGAAGAAGAAGAAGAAGAAGAAGAAGAAGAAGAAGAAGAAGAAGAAGTCTGAGGATGAACTACATAATGAAGTTTAACGGACATCCTCCCATATGTTTGTGTAGTAAGCTCTGCCATTTACTCTTCATGTTGCAGTCGGTGTACAATAACCAGCCTACGCGCCACATTTGAATTGTACGTGAATATTGCCGTTTTCAATTGAAGTTGTTGGCAATTTTAACTGCTTAATGTTTTCATATATTATTTTACAATTTATTTATTCTATATTGGTGGTTGTGCAACGCTACAACCGTAACACCAGGCGTCACTTATTGCACCATTTATAGTGAAATCAAAACAAGATTTATTTGGTTTGCTCATGACATTGTTTGTGTGTAACAGGCCATAAAGTGTTTCAATATCTAATGTATTTATTATTTTGATTTTATTTATGTTAATAGCACTAAACAATCTCTCCGTACCCCCAGTAGCCTACTATGTGGTAAATTATATAACCACAAAAGCTTCAGTGTCATACTCTTTCTTTGTTCATCTTGTTATTCGTATTAGCAGTCTCTGTAATTGCAAATTTGTTGTGTTTACTTGTTGAACTCCTACTTGTCATGTTCCGGACAAGGTCTTGCAGTGTTTCCACCATTTTCAAGTTATAAACGACGAATAACCATGCTCAACAAGTAAGCACGAAAAATTTGGTCTCTTTTTTGTGTTTCGATTTCTCTCCTAAAGCTTAATAAACTTTCATCAGAACTTCTGTAAATATTTATATTCCAAAGAAGTCTACAATATATTATATATTCTGGCTAGGTCTACAATATATGTTTCAATATTTTTCTCAAAGGCCGTTTTTGCTAAAGTCAATTTCGCAATGGATTTAATTTTTTTCTGTCAACAATTCCAGTTGTTTGAAAATAGTCACAGTTAAAAGGGAAATTTCTATCAAATCCCTAGAATCATATGTAATCATATGTTATGATTCTGAGCCCTAGAATTTTGCCACTATGGTGCAAAAGTCTCACACCTGGCTTGTTTTGTTGAGTTAGTAGTAGGAGAGGCGCGTCCTGTCGGAGAGACGTGTGATGTACGGTCCACACCGGAAGTGCGCCTGCTTATCTGCGTCCTGGTACGCTCGTGTCCTTGGCCACCGCTGCGTCGCAAAACACACACACACACAGGTATGTATGCATATAGCGGTGTGAACAAAGCTACAGAACATTTAGGTAAATACAAACTTCTCTCTCGGCCTAATGTGTATGGGCAATATAGCGACAGTCTTTCTTCAGAATACGAACAGTGAATGTCATAAACGCTTGCTTGTGAGCGCGAACGATGAAGCGTACACGTTTTATAGGGTCGTAATCCGTCCGGGGGTTTTCTGGACATATCTTCTTTTTTTACGAGTTAGTGGAACACGTCCAGGAGAAAAGTTTTGTTCAAATCTACCGTTTTCTCAGTTCTTAAATAACAGCTGATACCGCTGATTTTAAGATGCGTGTCAGCTAGATTCGTTATCAGCAGAGATGACCGGTGTAGGGATTTTCCACAGAGTGGTGAAATTTGAATGTTCAAAAATCTGGGCTTGCTGGGGATTTCTGTTTAGCAGTGTCTGTTTTCAAAACCTCAAAATTTTGTAATTTCTTGACATAAAAAATTAAGACATACATCTTAATTGCCTTCAACGGCAGCAGGCTTTGACAAAAACGTTGGTAAAGGTCTTGTTATGACGGTCTACTGATCGTCGTATAGTACAGTGGAAAACAAAATACAAGACGCCAATTAAGTCACTAATCACCAGCTTTAATTATCACAATTAAATAGTTTGTAATCAACAAGATAGTCTCTTACAACAAATCAAATAAAAATTGTTCACACTAATAAATAAAAATGTCAACTAATACAAAACACAATTGTATTACAATTGTCCCGCACAATTACAAAACACATAACACTTTGCCACAACACCTCGAACCGGACTGGAATATATCGCAACTCAAACTGAACTAAGCGCCGCTGAAGTCTTGTATTTATACCCCGCTGAGATTCCAGAATACGTATCTACTAGAAAACACTAGAACGTAATTGATTGCGGCCTGGAACGCAGGACGCGCGGACCGGTATGGTCTGGAAAAGTCTCGTTGCGGACGCGTGACAACTGTCACGTAATTGTCCTTCATCTCAAAGTAGCAGCAATATGTACGCACACACACACATTGCAGCCGAATTCCACTGGAATATCCGAGAAACACGTAGATTGTTCTGTAATATCGTAACAATATTGTAGACTTAGCCAGGGAGTGGAGACTCCTTAGGAATAGAAATATTTATGCAGGTGCTGATAAAAATGTATTAAACTTTTGAAGAGAGATCAAAAACTCAGAGGAAGGATATAATTATATGTTACTAAAGCTTTTCGTAATTTGAGTAATCCTGTGGTATGTTGTCAGAGAGTCATATGCATTTGATAGCATATAAAGACGCTGTATATGAATACGTAAAGATTGCAGTTTTGGGCACTGTAAATTACTTGATAAGCATCATTGTGAAAAATGTTAGTTTTAAGTATTTTTAAACTTGTAATACAACTTTAAGTGCAGTTAAGTGGTGCGTAAGAATATTTAGCCGCAAGAGTAATGTGCGTGTGCCAGGGTACGTAATTTTGTTAAGGATATTATTGGACGCCATTATAACTTTAAATACACGAGCACTGGGTAAACGGTTTACATAATATATGTCGTAAGGCCGGATCAAGCTGTGTTATAACTTTACAATCAATTGCATTAATGAAGTTACCAGGGCAGTGGAAAAAATGCTTAAAAAAACTTAAAAAGTAGGAGATATGAAAAGGACGAAGAAATAGATGGTCAATATGGCGCAGGAATGTTTTAGTTAGATAATAAACATTTATTACATTTAGTGCATTGCATGTAAACATTGATTCGTTTTTGCTCTCCTGAACAATTTACATTATTAAACTTTAGGTACGTATATTTATAAGACTTTTGCACCTAGAAGATTGAATTTTTTTATGGTTATATCATATATAATACATATCATGTTAACTACTTTTTATGTTAAAAAATGTATTTCTTATTACTGAACAAATTATTTTAAATTAAATTTTATATACTTATTAATCGTTTCTAAAAAAACTTATTTTAGATAGACAGTGTACATTAAATAGCTTAAAAATAGGTTAAAAATCCTGTAGTTAGCATTACAGGATCAAGGTCTAAAATATTTGTGCAGGAAAATGTGAAGATTTATCTCACATACGTTTTTAGATGAGTTTTGCCAAAAAAATGACAGTTTTAACATGGGTGTTATAGTGACTCCAATGTCCCCATAACTAATTAAAATAATTAAACTAGTTTTAAATGTGGTAATACACTGTAGGTCCACGAATTAGGAAGGAGATAATAGGGACTGAAGCTAAAAGCCGGCCAGCGATACATAAATTAAAAAGTGACCCTGGTATGGACATGTGCAAAGGATGGGTGCTAAAAGTTTACCAGGACATTTCCCGCACTGGACATTAGGTGAAGAAGCGAACTTTGAAGGCCCATGAAGAGCCAGAAAGATGGAAACAAAGCAGATATGAAAGTAGAAGATCAGAAGAAACCAATAGCTGAACAGAAATGTTAATAGCCGGAGATTAAGAATGGGACGACGCCGAACACATTCTGAATATATACCTGTATAAAACAGAAAGTATTTAAATATTTGTAGAACATTAATAAATCAGGTGATCAGTAAGCAAGCCAAATATGTCTGTACTGAAATTTGTACCAAAAAAAGGAATTAAGTACAAAGCTGTGAATGAAATGATTCCACGACATTGTAACAAATAATAAAATTATCTACTGAAGAATAACAGCATACAATTTTGTCGACATTTTCTCATTGTGGTATATTGGTGTTCTGCCCTAAGGCAGCTCTTCAAATGGTAACAGCTCTCCAAACTGTTCTATCGCATGCCAGTCTTTTCGTTTCTTCGTAACACCCTATGATTTTAATGCTATCTATCAACAACATTTTTCTGCGCCCTCTTCTTTTTTCTCCTTTCATGACACCCTCTATGCCAGTTGTAAGCAAGCAGTCTTACAATGACCTAACCAATTCCTTTTCCTATTTTCTATTACCTTCAGGATTCTTCTCTCTTCCCCTATTCTTCTTAATACGTCATCATTCCTTACTTTATCAACCTACCTTACTTTTTCCATTGCTCGCCAAACCCACATCTCAAATGCTTCTAATCTTTTCTCATCCTCCATCCTCAGTGCCCATGTCTCTGCACCATATAAAGCACGCTCCACACGTAACATTTGGCCAACCTGTAGTAAAGACTCTCACTGTAGTAAAGACTCGAATTTATTTGTTTCTTTAATGGCTATATCAACTCTAGCTCCCTTCTCAGCACGCTTGCGCGCATACACACACGCAACCAGTGTTAAGGCTGATTACTAGATTATATTGTGCAAACACCCAATTTAAGTCGTCTAGTTTTGTAAAAAACTCCCAGAACACAGGCAGGCGCTGCGATAATTTGCTAAACGCCTATGTCCTTTGGGTGGGTCAGAAGAGACAGCTTCAGCCTCATTGAAATTCGTAGCAAAGGGGAGCCGACTGTATCCTCATAAACGCGTTGGAGCCGTAAACGCTTCTTAACAAAACTAGTTCGTGTGGATTAAAACTAAACTTAGTGTTTCTGTAGCATGAAAAGAGAGAGAGAGAGAGAGAGAGAGAGAGAGAGAGAGAGAGAGAGAGAGAGAGAGAGAGAGAGAGAGAGTTTCTAAAGGTCTGCAAGGAGACTGTATGCACAAACAAGAACTATAAGAAGCATTTTCAAAGTTCACTTTAAGCCAGGCTTATTTTGGTTTATGCTACACAATCTAACGCGTTATGGCAAGTTTGTTCCGGTGTACTAAATATACGGAGCAATTCATAATATACGGCAGAGTTCTCGACATATTATCTATCTATTTATTCTTCAGGACCTCGACCGGGATGGCTGGCAATGTATTTTGTTCCAAATTATGGTATTTTACTTCTGGTATACAATTTCGATGGGCTTTTGTCTGCTTAAGGTTGATCCTTTTCCATACTTAAACTGACGTATCATATACAATTTCTCAAGAGTGTAGAGTGGCTTTGATTAGACGATGAACTAATTGTGATTTGTCTTAAAAAATTATACATTAACTTCAGCCAGTCAGAACATTTTTCTTTGTATACGTGTATTTTCTGGTTGTTCCCAATTAATGTGAATAATGGCACAAATTAAAGTCTGCCAATCAGAACATTTTCATTTTATACCATTAGCCTCAATTCTCGATGAATGGAATACAAATTTCTCAACAAATCTCTTTTTTCTACATTTTAATGCTATTGAATCGCGCCCGAAACATGTTAAAGTAAAGAATGTTTGTGTTACTTATGGAAGGCATTGAATTACTCTATGGCAGCAACTGATAGTATACAGTAAACTGGTATTTATCACAGCTTCTATTTTCGTTTTAAATAAACTTTACTCTTTTGTTCTGTTGCGATTTTTAAACGGTTAATAAAAAAAGCCATTAACTGGTTATAAAATATTTTACTGTCTCGGTTTGACACAGTCACTCAAATATTGCTTGGTCAGGACAAATTATTACAATTTATATGTGTTTATACAGTATCAATATTATATATATACACTGTCTCTAACTAAAGCAGCAAATAGCGTTTCAGTTGTGCCACGCCTGTTTGTTTACGTCAGGATTAAACTAAGAACGGAAACAGTGTAGAGTTAGAGTGGGTACTGAGGGGAAAATAATTACTATTGGTCTCTAAAGGAAGAAAACAATATACTTTCGTTTGTATTGCATTTTACAAAATGCCTGGAATTAGAACTTGACAAAGTGTGCGTTTCTGAAAGTAAAAGTAAAAAATTTTGATTCTTTATCCCAAAGGGTGATTTGTTTTGTTTTGCTGCTGAAAGAAAAACAAGCAATAAAAACAGTTCTATTACATTCTTGCAATTGGGCTGATGTAAGTAGTTGTTTTCATATTGTTTTACGGAAAGTCAAGTAATTTTTTAGAGTAAAAATCACACTATTATTTTAAACAACAAGGTTGGTGATAATGGAAGTGCCTTGAACGATGTTTTTTTTTTTAGAAAATACAACTTTATATCTTCAACTGAATCAGAGAAATCATTGCCAAGCGTGTACTTATTTATTTTGTTTTTTGTAAAAGGCTTTCGAACAGAGGGGAAGTTTAGCGGAACAGGGCTCGTTTATTCGCTGGGCTGTGCTGTGGGTTCAGTCCAAGGTCGATTCAGTCAATCTCAATCAGCCCTCAGCTGATCCAATATAGCTGCAGACAGAAATCGATCAGTAACTCGGTGACATGTAGACGTGAACACAACAATAGGCCTACAACACTTCTCTCTGTAAAAATTCGTTGCATGTTTATACATTTTTTAAATATTTTTTATAATTGGCGCTACAGCTCTTAGAGAGCCTTGGCCTCCTTGCCAATCCGCCTCCAGTCGTCTCGATTCTCTGCTCTTAGTCTCCACCTTCGTACACCGAATCTGCGCAAGTCGTCCTCAAGATCGTATACCCATCGATTTCTGGGCCGTCCCCTCCTTCTTCTTCCAACAGGTCTCCTCGTAAAACTTTTCTTCAATGTGGATGTCTCTAGCATTCTCTGGACATGCTCTGCCCACCGGATTCTACTTTTCCTTATGCCAGTGACGATATCTGGTTCTCCATAGATTTGCTGACTTTCTGCATTCGTCCTTATTCTCCATGTTCTTTGGATGTTCAGTGCACCAAACATCCACCTTCGTACACCGAATCTGCGCAAGTCGTCCTCAAGATCGTATACCCATCGATTTCTGGGCCGTCCCCTCCTTCTTCTTCCAACAGGTCTCCTCGTAAAACTTTTCTTCAATGTGGATGTCTCTAGCATTCTCTGGACATGCTCTGCCCACCGGATTCTACTTTTCCTTATGCCAGTGACGATATCTGGTTCTCCATAGATTTGCTGACTTTCTGCATTCGTCCTTATTCTCCATGTTCTTTGGATGTTCAGTGCACCAAACATCCACCTGAGGACTTTTCTTTTCCACCTGCGCAACCACTCTTACTCTGTCACTGACATTGTCAAAATTTCGGACCCGTATATGATCACTGGCTTAAGAACTGTTTTATAGAGACGAATCTTGGTAGTCGTTGCACGTGGCCATATGAAACTGATTTCTCTGTGGCGTTGCGTCTTGTGAGTTGTACCAGAGAGCTGTATGCCCCAATAGGGCAATAGTCTAATGCTTGAGGAGAAGTGATGGTAATGACGATGATGATGATGACTAAAAGTCTCGTTGGCGTGTAGCAGAGAAAATATGAGATGCATTTTTGTCATAACAACTCTGGAATAAGACGTGAATGTAAACAAATTTACATCAGTTTTCCTCAAAAACACTAGATTTCACGTATGTGTCAATAGTTTGTAGCTCAGCTGCCTAATTTATGAATTTACGGTGACAGAACAAGGTAGTGTCCGTTCGAACAGTTGACTGTCAGCAATATGTGCTCGTCACACTATAACAAACCATGTTCTTTCCATTCATTCCCGGGCTGCTTATGAATGGATTTATATTTATGAATATTTACAATTTATTTATGAATTTATGAATTTACGGTGACAGAACAAGGTAGTGTCCGTTCGAACAGTTGACTGTCAGCAATATGTGCTCGTCACACTATAACAAACCATGTTCTTTCCATTCATTCCCGGGCTGCTTGGCCGTGGTTCATTGCTTCTAACTAAATTAAATATCGTTTCGACAGTACGTATCCATCGACTGCCATCATCAGTGTAAAATTCGAGCTTTACTAACGTAGGGTGGTACACGTTAGAGATCACAGTACTGTAGTTCTGTGGTTCAGCATTAACCACAGTAAATGCTGAACCACTGTTCTGTGTGGTCTCTAACGACCACTGTGAATCTACGATGGTTATTCAGAAAGTAAGTTCCGTTTTTAAATATTGCAGCGGTATCGATGCTGTGACGCTGTTGCGCGGCCAGTTTATTTATTCGTTGGCAAGCCAACAACACTATTTGTAAACAACTGTGCACTGTCCAGCTTCGTTGGACGTGTTTATAATGTCGAAGAAATTCGAGACGCCCGCCGCGTGTGAAAGTAGGTATGTGATTCGGTTCTTGAATGCGAAAGCCATTAAAACAATTGAAAATCACGTCAGATTTTCAATATTTATGGAGAAGTATTAGTGAGTGATTCAATGGGACCAAGATGGATACGACTTTTTTGCTTCGTCCGATACAGAGTAGGCGACGTAGGATGCTTACCCAGGACATTGCGATGAATCGTGGCACTACACACACACTGTCTCTGCAACGCAACATCTGCTCACAAAGTTTGACTCGTAACAATTTGATCATCCGCCTTACAACATAGATCTTAAACCAAGCGAATGTCACCTTTTCAAGCATGAGAAGTCCTTCCTTGTTGGCCAACGAGGTCAAACAAGCTGTTACTAGATGGCTCAAATCACAGGCGGGAAATTTCTACGACGAAGGTATACAATATCTGGTGTCTTGCTATGAAAAGTGTTTCAACATAACGAAAACTATATAGAAACGTAGTTTAAGGTGTGTACTTCAAATAGCAATAAAAATGTTATATAAATGTATTCTTAGTTTCCTTTAATACCCTATCGGAAGTTACCTTCTGGATATCCCTCGTATATGTGGTTTCTAACATCTACCACCCTACGTCAGTAAAGCTCGAATTTTACACTGATGATGGCAGTCGATGGTACTGTCGAAACGACTGATTTGTTTGGAAAAAATGGACTACAGCCCGGGAATGAATTTTAACAATATGACTACGACCGTGTAAGCCCACGAAGCATATTCTATCCGTTCGTAACGTCTGAAACTGCTGTTTGATTCCCGACACGTACAAACGAGAAACAATTAACCTATCCCTCCAACTGGGTATCACACACACAACTCTAAGTAGAAAGTAAGCAAGAAGTTAACAAAAGAACAGCTGGAAAACAAAGTTTGCTATCAGAGTTGCTTAAAGACAATCAATACCGTAGATGTGTACTGCATTATCGCTTTGGCAAACTTAATGGAGGTAGGCTTAGTTCTGATCTACGTTTTAGTTGGTATAATGACCCTTACAGAATGAGAACGGGTGCCAGAGCATAGAACAGG
Source organism: Magicicada septendecula (assembly GCA_034769895.1). NCBI lineage: Eukaryota > Metazoa > Arthropoda > Insecta > Hemiptera > Cicadidae > Magicicada > Magicicada septendecula. Next base: position 99,701,116 of record CM068373.1, read on the forward strand.
ATGAAAATTTATGAGAAAACATATTATGTGTGTGTGTGTGTGTGTGTGTGCATATTGTTACGACGGTGTCACGGATTGTCGTACGGTACAGTGGAAACAAAATACACACACCAATAAAGTTACTACGTAATTACCAGCTTTAATTAGTCGCAAATAATATTTTGAAATCAACAAGGTGCTCTCGTTTAAAAATTCAAGTTAAATTTGACCACACGCAATAATAATGTCAACTATTAATGTTCCGCAGTAATTATAACACAATAATCACTTTCCACTAGTCAGCAAGAATCATTTGTTCCGCATTTTACAATATCGTCAGGTGTAACTAACTTTTAAGCGGGGCCGTAGACCTTTACACACACACACACACACACACACACACACACACACACACACACACACACACACACACACACACACACACACACACACACACACGGCGTAGAAGCTCCACAATAATTTTCCATTCTTTTGGCGGCGTGCCAGCATAATTTGCATAGTTAAGAGTGCTCGAACAAACTGGAAACTACTTTGCCTTAATAGAGAATTACACCTGCTTGGCTAGCCGAGAAACGTGTACAACTTATATGTCACTGCACCTGCCGACTTTTCGATAGCGTTACGTAATTGTCGCAGCATATATATATGTATATATATATATATATATACAAGCTTTGCGAAAAACTTCATTTTTTCAAGTGCTGCTCCCAAATTGTTGTGTTCTAATGGACCCGATCAATTACTAAGAATGAATGGTGTTACTTAGGAGCTATTAAAACTTTCAGCAAAATTCTACAAACACTAAACGTAGGCGTACTTCTAAGCCACTTGCTTGTGTTAGATTGAGGCTTAAAAATTATCGTATGAGAGAAATCTAAATACCTCTTGCGTCCTAGGAAAACGGAGAGTTTAGCCTTCAAGTTAGTGTCATCCTCCTCCCAGACACTAGTCACATCTCCCCAGAAACTAGTCTCATCCGGTTCCTCCAAAAACTAGTTCCATTCCCACCCAGGATTAGCCTTTTTTAATATTGTAGAAATGTTCGGTGAAGCGACCGTAAGAGAAATAATGTATTTATATTACCAGAAAAGTATTTATCCTTTCGAAAATTATGTTATAACATTCATTGTTATTAGCGTTTTATTTTTTAATTTTAAAAGTTTATTCTAAAGAAAATTGTGTGTGTATGTGTAGTAAATACGCCTAAATGTATCTACACTCTTGCCCGCACGCGCGTACATTAGCATATATATACAGTACATGTACTACACGTACATATTCGTTCTAACGGCCATTATTTTTTGACGTAGGGATGGGGTGTAAAGACCTCGTCTGTACCAGCGCTGCAATCAGCCACCTAAGAGCTCTTCATCCTCTTCTTTATGTCTATTCTGACATTACTTTTACTTACTTCTATCAGTATTGTTGATCCGACCTGTCAAGTGTCCTCCGCTGGCTCTTGTTTCTTTCAAGATATGAGGTTTTTAGATTTACGAAGGCTTGGACTGTTATGTATTTCCTCCTATTTTAGAACTCCATCAGAAAATAGAACAGGGACATCCATAAAAAATTTCTTATAACAGGGCCGTGACGAAGGGGGCCGGACCCCTCTCCAGAGGGTCGAAAAAAATTGACGACGAATATTGTTAATCTCTTAATTTTTAGATTGTTTTATTATTTTTGGAGCTTTGTACGTTAATAAAGACTTATAAACTTTAGCCAGCGTGTACGCTAATATAGTCTGTTCTCTTCTGAACTAATTGTATAACTCATTTAAAATATTCTAACAGGCTTATTACACAGCATTTCCGTGTACGTTATATGTATGAAATTTAGGAAAAGCAGCGTAGAAAGTATCTTGTAAACAATGTTTCAATAACGCATATTTTTGTTGTGTTAGTGATTGTAGACAATCAAACGCTAATGCAACACAGGCCATTTCCACTCGTCTTCGTAAATATGGAGCTGTACATTAACGAAGAAGTATATGAAGAGCATTCAAAAATTCAGAAACGGCGACTCTGAGATGCTTCAGGCTATAAAGTTGCGTGTAATTTCACGGTACGAGCCATCTTGGTCGCTGTATAAAAGTTCCGGGCTTGATAGCCGTAATCTATACACGAACTGAAACTGACGTTGCTATCCCTTGCTCACGTTTCTCAGCTCGTGCGGCAACCATCTTCACAGCGGCGAAACAATTGCAAGACCACCACGCAGAATCCCGCTAAACGTTAGCAAGGGACACCAACATTAGTTTGAAATACAGACCACGGTCAGCAAGGCTGGAAGTTTTATATAATATATAGTAGGCCCCACACTTTACTAGACAGGAAAGTGAGGACACAAGCCACGTATGAAATATATTCAGTCTAAACGCAGCAGTAACGAAATTCACTAGAAACTAAAAATAAAATATAAGGCAAAATAAGAAAGAAGGCAACCAATCATCATTAACCTTCATGTTGTTGTTGTTGTTGTTGTTGTTCTTCTTCTTCTTCTTCTTTTACTCTTTTTTATCCTCCGTTAGTTCCATTAGTTCCAGGTACAGGTTTGCATCACGTCCCGGTTTGTATAAAAACCATCTTTATAGACCTGACGATAGAAATTGAACACTGATCTCGAGATGCGCAGTGGACAAACACCTCGTTTCGAGGCTAACAAAATTTTCAGTCATTTCTCACATATGCACAACAGTCTTGTACAGTGTTTCATAGTGTGAACATCGGCTGCAACAGAGCTTGAGAGAACAATGGAAGCATGTGTGTGACAGATACAGAATTAGTGAGTAAAGTGAGACAGTGAACTGTTATTGCGTTATCTCCCCTCACTCCCCTCTAGACAACTTAAGTAGGGGTAATTCATTATCTAGGTCTGCGCAGACCAGCAACCAAGAAAGACAGTCACATTTTTACCTGGCGCATTTTCTACATAACTTCCCCTTAGATCTACAGTTGATAAATTGTTTAACTATTCTGTGCTTCGTGTGTCCGTTTTTTGTACGTTTCTTCAATTTCCCTGATCCTCCATGTCGTTTACATTGTAAACGTTGACAATGTTTTCATCTCGTGTTTGATCCCTGCGTGTGTCACTCTTCGCTTTTCTCAAAAACCTCAGTTCCGCGGACTGTGCTCTCGTTTCTGGTTAGTAAACCTTTCTTGGTTTTTGATAATAACACCAGTGGTTTAAGGCACGACGATACACCCACGTCATCGAGCCGCTGAGGATGCCTCATCGTATCCTATGAGCGGAACGTTTGGTTCTCGTTTTGTTATGTTTAATTACCGTCCATGAATCACTTCTGTAATCGAGTACAGTACCACCCAGTGACCTAACTGGAAGCTGCATCTGGGGGGAGGGGGCAGAAGAGCTTGAAATTTGGACTCTTCAGTTTCCTCAGGACAAAAGAGGTATTCAAGAATTTTTCTATATAAATTATTATTAATTGTAATCATATAATTCATGCCATTGTAATTATAATAAACATCCCGTCTTCCTTCCTCAGTCGGATAGTAATTATTATTAACTTTCTTTTATATAATCTTCTTTTTTATACGCTTTCGATTAATTAAAGTATATCCACTCTGATAGGTTTTTTCGATTTAAATTTTCGATGACGACTGCCATTTTGCTTTTTTTTTTAAAGTTTGTTGTTGTCGTTACAATCGTAAATTCAAGCCGAGTGTGTGTCATACAATTTGTCAAAGCTAACAAGATAAAAAGATAACAACTGAACAAACAAGATAACAAACAGCAAACTAAATAAGATAACAGGCCTGAAGGTAACAACAGACGAACAAACACAATACCACAAAAGACATACCAACTAAACACAATACTGTCCTACGTGTGTAGTCAGATACAAAAATACAAGACAAACATATCATTAGAGTGCCTACGTCGGGGGGGGGGGAGTCAATCACAATCAATCAATCACATCAACCCCCCAGAACTATTAAAAATTTCAGCGAAGTTCTATTAACACTTAACGCAAGCCAGTTTCATGTGTTAAAATAACGCTTGTAAATAATTGTAAAAATAAAAGGAATTACAGGTATTTGTAAATTAATAAAATAAAGTTAGAGTTTTCTTAATAATGACAGTCACTCACTATTTGTATTTGTAGCCTTAAAAAAACAATTACTCACGCGTCAGAAAACGAAGGCAGAGCCTGTTAATATACATTTATCTTTTTCCCCCAGACACATTTCTCCTCACATGGTTGTTCGTGTCATGACTCCTATAGATAGAATCTAACGATTCAATCTCTGATTTGAATCGCGTCTTTGCACAGGTAAACTAACAGTTTATTCACATTAATTTGGCAAAATTATAAGAGTTATTGCAGCATTTTGCATAAAAAATAACGCATTTTAACACGAACTGCAAGTTGGGACAACGTTTAACAAGAACTGCAAGTTGGGACAACGTTTAACAAGAACTGCAAGTTGGGACAACGTTTAACAAGAATTGCAAGTTGGGACAACGTTTAACAAAAACTGCAAGTTGGGACAACGTTTAACAAGAATTGCAAGTTGGGACAACGTTTAACAAGAACTGCAAGTTGGGACAACGTTTAACACGAACTGCAAGTTGGGACAACGTTTAACACGAACTACGAAACATTCTTGGGATTAAAGTGCGAAGGGGTAATAAAAACCGGATTAATCAAAGTATCTTCTGAGAGACTCGTTTTACAAGATTTCTTAACAATACAGACTTAGAAGTAGAGCGATTCCTAATGACATGAGATTTGTTACCTCAAATTTCAATAACAATCAAGATAGAATACTTTGAAATCAGCGCTTTTCCATATGTTTTCAACCCTTATACCTCACGTTGGTTTACTCAAAAACTTTCAGACGCAAAGCATTTATACAATGTGTTTTTGAAATTATGTGGGAAGAATTTTTTATTTGTCCCGTGGAGGGGGAGAGGTCCAAGCTTCATGCTAATGTCATACCGTCTAGAAGGTAGTCTCATACCTACCCCCCCCCACCCGCAATAGCTCCTAATTACGCCACTGTGTCGTACAACAATACTCTTGTTCTTCTATCAGGGACTACGCGAATCATCATTTCCGGTGGCAGATTTCACCTTCCTAGGCCTTCCTATACTTCTTTGTCTAACAGACTTGTATTGTCAAATTTATTGCCATCTGGCATCGTATTCGGATGAGCAAATCATCTCTCTTTGTTTTGTGCTGTCTTTGAGCACAACGTTCTTAGACATTAAAATTGTTAAACTCTTTACGATGGCTTTCACTATAGGGTGCAGCCGTTAACAGATCGTAAGATCTCGTCTCCGATGCCCGTATTCTACTCAGATGATTTTTCGCCGGAACCCAACAACAATCATGCAATACATTTTTATTAAAATAGAATCACAAAATTAGCACATTGGATACCATTGCATTTGTTCTTTTTCATTAGCTTAGGTCGTTTTGCCGTATTTCCCACATCATTTCCGAGGCTCGTATGAGTTCTGAAAGTACATATATTTTTTACTTAACCAGGTTACTGGCCTCCTGTAAACCTGGAGGACCAGGAACTTTGATTTCGGAGGAACATTTATCTTGGAGACGCATCTACCTACCATTCGTAGATGTGTCGAAAGCTTTTGATAATGTGAAACGTTCGCTGGAGTATAATGGAACGAAGGGGTTTCCCTTCCCCAAGTAATTAAAGTTCTTAGGAGCTATATTAAAAGACAGCGGATGTCGTGGATTTGAATGGTAAATTATCGGAAAATATTCCTGCAAAGGTGTGAGGCAAGAGAGCCCTATTTCACCGACTTTTTTTAATATCTATATGGACGACATATTTCGACGATGGACAGATACAACTGACTTGGGAATATCACTACAGCGAAATATTCACGTGGATGCATTGGTTTATGAAGATTTCATGGTAATGATACAGAAAACAAAGACCAGTTACAGCGGGCGATATTTACGTTCAGTAGTATCATACAAGACTATGGGCTACAGATCTCTGCTACAAAATCTAAAACGATGACATTTAAGGGCAAGAGTTAGATCATTTAACATTTTAACCAGATTTTAGATCAGGTTATTGATTGGATTTGGTCATTTTAATTACATGGGTTGTGATATCTTATATGGCATCGATATTGGTTGGGATAGTAAGCTAACAATATTTAGACGCATAGGTACCTGAAAAATAAAACACGGAAGATACCCGAATGAAATTTTATAAAACTGTGGCTGTCCCCACATTCCTGTATGCTAGTGAGACATGAACTCTTGGTAAAAGGGACGTGCAGAGGATTCAGGCAGCCGAAATGAAATTTCTAAGAGGAATGCAAGGTTGTTCTCTCTTGAATCGGAGGAGGAACGAGGATATTAGACCGATTTAAATATTGTATCATTGCACCAGAAGACTGAAGACCACAGAAGGAGATGGTATGAACACTTGAATCGGATGCCTGATATTCGTCTATTTATGGCTTCCTTGGGTTATCACCCTACTGGAAAGAGAGATGTTGGTAGGCCGAGGAGGAGAAAAGTGCCGGAACAGGTCTAAGGCCTTGTCCTTGGTGTGCTGATATTGATGAATATGATGGATACCACTGCCGGTCTCAAGCCCGGATAAAGGAGGAGGGTTGATGGAAAAGGTTAGCCACCCATCCACTGGAAAAATGTGGTTAGTTCAAGGAAGCAACAGACAGCCTCGGAATTGGACCGATGATACGGTAATGACCATAGCGAGGGTAGAGTGACAGCGTGTAGGGCCTTTGTAATAGAACAATACAGAGACCTAACAAGGAAGTTAAAGAAGAAGAAGAATTACAAAATATACAACATATTAGAGTGTAATAATCAACAGGACTATATCTGGTGGTGAGCGGTGCCGGCCTAACGTGACCTTGTCGTACAGCAGCGAACCGGTACTTTGCGCGGTTCCTGTATTGTTATTTTTAAAACACATAAACCTGTTTACATAATATGTGTACGCGTTTTGCAGAAGTTACGCAATTGGCTGAGGAATCCAGTAAAAATACGATACACAACACAACCACTCCTTGCAAAACGTGTAAATAAATATCTACGCTTTTAACGATCAGTGTGCGGTAACTTTTATTTTATTGAAAATATTTTGTATACGTTTTGATAATTTTAAAACGGCAACGAACTGAGACCCCCCCCTCCTGTAAACAACTGTTTTTCTTTTAGCAAGTTTTATTGGAATCTAGTTTCTGATTTAGTGTTTCTTTCGCAAAAGTCTATCTGAAATAACGAATACAACAATAAATTGGAGACTATTAATATTAGCGGTATACAAGAATTCAATATATTAATTTCTACGAAATTCAGTGGTGTTTCGTTTTTATATTTGAGTAATAAACATCAAGATACAGCTTTGTGGTCACGCATCTTGCTCCGAAGCGGATGCGATCCGTTAGCATTCACTAATTAGGAAGGACGGTGTTCAGATTCGCAGCGGGACCTTACTGGATATTTTGTTTGTGTGTTTTTTTTAGTTGAGAATTAAATGATATCTAAACCACTAGTTCCTAGAGCTGGTCTGCCCAGATGGCCGCAGGTGATCGTTATGTACTGTTGGCCGCGTGACGAACTACAAAAACCAAATTTAATAAATATCAATAAATAATTAAATTACATAAAACAACAGCAACAACAAAAACAATAAGAAGAATAACAGTTTTTTCGAGATAATATGGAAAATTTCTTCATCAAATGTCCAGAAGTGTGCACACTTTGTGGGTTTGAGCATTATATACGGCCTATATTTACAGCCGGTTCAGAAACCGTACGATAGGCCGTTGCCACTCGAAGAGCAATTCGTCTGTGGACGTGGGCAAGTTTCTTTCTGTAGGTCTTACAATTCAGAGAGTCTTCCTACACTTCCACTCTATACAGTAGGACTGACATACACAAACAACTCATACGAGATTCCACAATCGGACGGAATGTAGTCAGTCTTCGACACAATACATAAAATTAAGAGATATCGGCAGAATGATCTGCTGATTTCGGAACGTGATCTCCCACCGCTTTGCGGATTGAGATTAAGCCAAGATGAGAAGACAATATTTTTATGTTCTACGTTTGAGTGCATTTACATCAAATACAATTTGGGTGGAGCGGCCGAGAACGTAAACAACATCAAAGCAAGAACCCAACGTTTTTGGACAATAAAATGATTCCCTTTCGTTTATTACGCGCTGTTTTGGGAAATTTCCAATCGCACTGTGAATTCATTTAACAAATATATTATTTTTTTTCTATAAATACTCAGACTAACCTCGTATGCACTTGCAGGGGATTCTTAAAATACAGACTGAGGATGTATAAATTAGTTTTTAAAATGTTTCTTTATGCTAGCAAGTATATGGAAGGCTATCTACAGCTATCAGTGGCTGCCTTCTCTCATCCGCACTTCAATTCTTCTCGATTCCCTGATTCTCCCAGTATTCAGTCCCCAGTTTATTTTTTTTATGTTTCCTTAACTACTTCCTGCTTTTCTATTTTCGATTAGGCATATTGTTTGATATTTCTGTCCGTCTGCCAATTCTGCAACTTCTCAGCGGATCTATTTCCGCTCACATAATTCTGTTGTAAATGTGCATGGAGGACAGGATGCCATAAAAAGGAAAAACGAAAAAAGGAAGCAAGTGGAGTCAGCCATCAACCAACTGAATTGGACAACTGACTATTGTCGGATTTGTCAGTGAACAATAAAATCCTAATACACAAAGCGACGGTAATACCTATGGCATTGAGTTGTGGAGGCCCGCCAGAAAATCTAACATAGGATTATGCAAAGGTGTCAGACTAAAGTATTGAAATGATAGTTAAACCATGTGATATAGGAGGTCTATAAATTAAGTAATGAGACAAATCATAGCAGTATATCAAAACTATAAGGTTTTAATTAACACAGATGGTTAGATAAACAGCTGATTGATTTAACTCGGGCGCATTGCTACTGACACTTTTAAAAAACTGACAAAGGTGTATAGAGCTTTGTCAAGAACACAGGTTTCCAGATAGTTTAACGAATTTTGAGGTGGCCAGGAATCAATTAAGGGTGATCCACGCCCTGGAAGACCGTCAACATCAAGAACTGACGACTGTGCGGAACGAATCAGGGACTTGGTGCGGTCTGACCGTCGAATGACCATCAGAATCATCGCAGAACAATTAAATTTTATCCACATTACAGACTATCAAATTTTGACAAACCAATTGGGAATGAGAAATGTTTGTATGAAATTGGCCCAAAAAAACCTCACTCTTGAAGAGAAAGACAACAGGATGGAAGTGTGCCTTGATTTCTAGGACGAATTGAAAATGATCCTGAATTTCTAAAAAATGTTATTACTGGTGATGAACCATAGACCTTTGAGTACGATCGAGAACAAAACGCTAGAGCGAGGAGTGGGACACACCAAACTCCTCACGTCCCCAAAAACAAAAATGAGCAAATAAAAAATCAAAATCATGTTCATTTGTTTCCTTGTTAGTAATAGCATTATCCATAAGGAGTTTTTGCCTACAGGACAAACTGTTGATCCGACAACATGTTTACCGAGACATTTCTAAAAGGCTGCGGGAAAGAATTACCCTCGTGAGACCAGCCATCGTGAACACCTGGATGCTGCATCATGACAGTGCACCTTGTCACACAGCACTCTCGGTTAAAGAGTTTTTGCCAAAAATAAATATTCCCGTTATTCCTCAGTCTCCTTATTCACCTGACTTGAGTCCCTGTGATTACTTTCTTAAGCTGTTCAGTATTCTACACAAAACAGGAGTGCCCTACAAAGAACGAAGATTGATCCAGAATATTTACAAGCACGAGACAGATATAGTTCGATGCGGAAACCATCAACTGGAAGCGAACATTGAGAAAGGACTAAGACAGGGGTGTTCTCTATCTCCATGTTTGTTTAACTTGTACCTCCAAGAAGCGATCGATAGAGTAAGAGAAGACACCCATCTCGGAGTGAACATACACGGGGAAAAAGTGAACATGCTTAGGTTCGCAGATGACATAGCAGTGACTGTACAGAGTAACGAAGATCTACAAAAGATTCTTGACGCAATGGATCAAGTAATGAAGAATGAATTCAATATGAAAATAAATGAACAAAAGACCAAAGCCCTAGTCTGTAGTTGGAAGGAAGAAGATCCAGTCAGAATAACTATTGAAAATAATGTTCTCCAGTCAGTTAAAGAATATAATTATATAGGAAGTAAAATCACAAGTGTTGGACGAAGCAGTAAGGAAATTATAAGCAGAATTAACCAGGCTGAAATTGCTTTCAAAAAACAGAAAAACCTCTTCACTTCAAACACTATCAGCCTAAAAATAAGGAAGAATCTAGTAAAGACATAGGTGTGGACTGTTGCCCTATGCGGGAGTGAATCTTGGACAATTGGAGAAAGTGACAAGAAAAGACTCCAAGCATTTGAGACCTGCTGCTACAGAAGAAAATTCAAGATAAGCTGGAGGGAGAAGATAACGAATGAGGAAGTCTTTAGAAGAGCTCAGGAGGAGAAGAGTTTTCTGCGAAATTTAAAAGGCAGAAGAGCTACGTTTATAGGCTATATACTACGTCACAATGGGTTGGTTAAGAGAATACTAGAAGGTACAATTGAAGGGAAGAATCACAGAGGACGACCCCCTTTTAGACTACATGAAACAGCTTATGGTCGATATGAACTGCACATCATATTGTGAGTTGAAAAGAAAAGCAGAGAAGCATGAAGAATGGCGAGCTGCTGCCAACCAGCCTATGGGCTGCTAACCTAGATGAGAGAAGATAAAATAGGTAGTCTTGATTAAATCTAATTTCTGTTTCTACTCGAGTCCTACCTTTCATCGTTATACGAATCGATTAAAATTTATTATTTTTTAGAATATACTTTTGCGGCGCGAGTCACCCGTGTTGGTATTATCAAAAACTCCCAGGGTCTCAAAATAGTTGTCACCAGCCACTGGTACTCCCTGCTCCGGAGATGGGGACGTGTGAACGCGACAGTCGACCACGGCCGAGAAACCCTGTAGGTTTGAATATTAATAAAATGCTGTTGATTTTTATCATTAATTATCATCAGTCTGTTTATAACTATCTTCATCTTATACGTTACAATTCACAACACAAGTAATTCAAGTGAGTCAGATATTCGAAAGGCGTATTCGGGCTCATGACGTCTTTTTATTTCTGGTCTGTAGGAAGTTAGTGCAAGTTGATTCCTTTAAATATTGTGATGAGAACCGTATCGAACCGACTAGAACAGCCGGGAGCGTTCCCCCGCTAGTAGTGCAGGTGTTGCCTCAGTCAAGGCCGCGCTCAAGTACGTTCCACAGTCTTCTGGAGAGTACTTGAATTACGCATTAAGTGGCGTCCACAATGAGTATGGAAATTTCTAGAAGGCGTGCACGGCCTATAAAAAGCCATAGCAGCCGGATTGTCATTTAGTGGACAGTGAGCGATTTCCTTAGCGCGGATCGAGTGTTTGTCGGAGTATTGTGTGAAGTGTTATTGTGTTATAATTAGTGTAGAACTTTATTATTTGACATTATTATTGCGTGTGGACAAATCTACTGGAAATATTGTACGAGTATAATCCTGCTGAATAACTTTTTGATTATAAACTGTTATTTGTTATTAATTAAAGCTCGTAATTAGTGACGTCATTGATGTCTGTATTTTGTTTTCCACCGCACCATACGACGATCAGGAAGACCGTCGTAACAATATATTTGGAACTGCATTACATCTGATGGGAGGTGCACCAGTAATATAAAAAGTAGAATAGCTCATGAAGGAGGGCGTTTCTCAATAAAAGATCTCTTCTGTCGTTCAGAAACGTGTCCCTGTAAAGCAAGAAGAAATTTATAAAGACTTTCTTTTTGACCATATGCACATATGGCTAGGAAACCTGGACTTTAATAAATGTGGAAAGGAGCTGCCTTGAGCTTTTGAGCTGTGGCACTGCTGGAAGAGGGCGTTAAAGAATGACGTGGCGTTAAGATGAGGTTTTGAAGGAAGTGAGTGAAAAAGGACGGTGATTGTTCCACTTTGGAAAGGACAAGCAATACGGTTGGTCTTTTTAAACTGCTTCATTACCCTGATCGAGGGGCGTAGTCGGAGAGGAAGGCCAAGCCATAAGTACATGGATAGGTGTAAAAGAAGGAAGAAGCTATGTTGCGATTAACAGACTGTGTTGATGTCTCGTAATAGGAGCCCACCAGCCTCTGAGTTAAAGAGGAGAAGACGAATACCTGTCTCTCCAGTGAACGAGATTACACATTTCTTTTTTAAGTACTGAAAAATTATCTAATATCTAAATTTATGTAAATGTCGATGAACATACATAGCTTTCATCGACTTCAAGAAGGCAGTTGACAGGGTGAATCGGAGAAAGCTATGGGCAATAATGGCAAGGAAAGGGATCCCACAAATTTTAATTAGAGCTATGCAGGGACTTTATGTGCAGAATAAAATCTTAATTGAAACAGGGAAACCGGGAACAGCTCTTAGAGTTGGCCTCATCAATTTTTGAGTACAACAAGGTTGTCCATTGTCACCTTCTCTTTTTAATTTATATATTGACGATGTCATACAAAATTGACAGGTGTGTCTTCCGGAGTATTTTATGATTGGCCACTCTATAATTGACACGTTGATGTTTACGGACGATCAGGCTACTCTGTCAGACCCGGAAAACAGGTTGCAGACGGATATAAATTTGTTAAATCGAATCTGCAAAGACTAGATTACAAATATTCACACTTAAGACAAATGTGATGGTTTTTCTTGGAACTGATCCCGTACGGGCAACATTGTTAAAGACGGTCAGCAATTTTGATTACCTGTGCTACAGTGTGTGTTATAATACAAGCAACGACGTTTTGAATAAGTTGGGTAAGTTTAACCTTATGTGCGGGACCGTCAAACGAACTCTTAAGTGAGCAAGTAAAGGAACACACCTAAAATTCTAAAAGGAGATGGCCCTTCTCACACTTCTTTATGGGTTTGAGAATTGGACTTTAACGAAAGACCAGAGCAGTCGTATCCAAGCGGCTGAAATGAGATTTCTTAGGTACGTGGCAGGGTATACTCTCCATGGACATAGAAGAAACACAGATATACGGCAGGAACTGAATATTATGAGTATACTCGACAGGATTGCCCAGTATCGGATAAATTGGTAGGAACATCTTTGCCGAATGGATGACTGCCGCATCCCCAAACAACTATGGAACTATAAGCCGAAGGAACGGAGAGGTCTGGAGCATCCGAAGAAGCGCTGGAGTGACCAGTTCTAGACTTTGTTTGTTTGAGTCCGGAACAACCCATTCTTGGTTTAATCCCTCCAGATGATGATGATGACGATGGCGATAAATGAAGCCGACTTTGTTCAAATTGGTGAGCGAGTTCTGCATGCTATCTAATATGGTTTCATTCAGCAAAGTCTTTTAGTAGTCAACATGGGTTAGACGATCTACATATTTTGAAGCCGCCATAACAAATGGAATCAGGCGAGGCGATTGTGTGGATTGAATGTGTATACAAAACACGACCAAGAGTCAGATTTTGTGCTGAAGTGATTTTGTTAAACCCGTATAAGCACGAAATAAATCTATAAACAAACATTATGCACCATAATACATATTTACAATTTGTTAAAAGCAATCGTCCTATGTTTAGGTGTGGTCGTGGTTATACATTTTGTTTAATGATGGCAAAGAGTTTTTCCTTGCGAATACGACCAGTATTTGTGTCCAGATAGCGTATATTCCGGGAACTGTATCCTGTTGCGGCTTTTGGCACATTCAGCAGACGTCAACAGCTCGCAAAAAGAGTGTATATACTTTTTATGACTCGTAAAATATTTTTCTTTCAAGTTATTTACGTTCCGCATAGCAATGTTTGAATAAAAGCTCTGTCTGTATTCGGCACAAATATAAACACCTATGTTTCTGGAAATATTTTTTAAAATCAAGTGAAAGTAAACGCTTTTACAGACAGTTACGCTGAAGGGCAGACCTGCGGCGATGCTACTGGTGATTACAATGAAAAAAGTATAGTTAAGTCTGGATATAAGCGGTACGTTCTCCGGGACTGCCACATAGCCTACACGGAATTGCGTTATGAACGTATAATATAGGCCTACGACACACGGATTTCCTCTGAAGTTTTCTTCTTCTTCTTCTTCTTCTTCTTCTTCTTCTTCTTCTTCTTCTTCTTCTTCTTCTTCTTCTTCTTCTTCTTCTTCCTAGTTAGGACTCTGTCCTGTTCTATAACAACAGTCCTACATGCTGTCACTCCACCTCTTCCTTGGCCGACCAATGCACCTCTTCGTGTTAGGTTGGCTACCTCTTGCCTTTTTCACTGGTTTTGTATCATCCATTCTTGATGTGTGTTCATTCCATATCTTTCTTCTTAAATTAATATCTGTTACATTACACGTGTCTCTTATACTATCGTTTGGCAACCTATCGTAGGCTACATTGCCTTTCCCAGTACCCTCCTCAATATAGCCATTTCTATAGTTTGTCGTTTTCTTTAAGTCGTTGCTGTATCTGGCTCGGTCTCTGATGCATAGGATATTATTGCACGTATTGTGCTTTTGTAAACCCTAGTTATTGTATCTTGCGTGAGGTATTTATTATTACATATAAGGTTATTCATGCATCCAGCAATTCTTCTTGCTTTCATCAATTGATGTTCCATTTCTTTATGTGCTCTATTGTTACTTGTTAGCCTTGTCCCTATGTAGTCTATCTGCATTACTTGTTCTACTGTATTATTTTATCGTCTATCATAAGCTCAAGCCTTATTAGGTCAAGTGAAATTGTAATTGATTTTGTTTTCTCTTCCGCTACCTTCATGTTATATTTCTGGCATGATTTGTTAAAATTATACACAAGTACGAGTATAATGTAGGTATTTGTAAATAATTTTCATTTTCCGCTATTAGAATAACGTCGTCTGCATAACATATAATATTAAACACACTTCTACCCATCCTATAACCTCTCATGTGCTTTACCTCCTTAATAATTTCACCCACAACTACAGTGAACAGTATGGTACTTAGGGAATCCCCCTGTCTGATCTCTTCTCTTACACAGATATTATCTGATAATTCGCCATTGACTTTTACTCTCATTGAAGTGTTCGTGTAGATCTCTGTTATCACCTTCCTTATTGTTGTTATTTTTGTACGCCTCTTCTTTTTTTTCGTATTCATCAGTCTTGTAAGATCGATCCCTGGCTTTCACTTTTGTGTTTTCAGTTTGTCCTCTCATCTCACTTGATGCATTCCTTTTGTATTCAGATTATGTCCTGGTAATTTTGTAGCTTTGCTCCAGCTTTATGCAGCTGTCGCTGACGGATCTCCGCTTCAGTGGGATTGTGGATTGACGCTGTTGGCAGATGTAGAGAGTGACTGTGGAAAGATTGCCGGCGGGACTCGAGGTACAATTCTGTGGGTAGCAGAAGTTCTGGTACATGGGAAGATGGTGTCTGCAGTCCCAACAGCAAGCGACTTCCTTTCGAAGTGACTAAACCCTTAAAGCGCGAATGAAGAAGAATTATCAACATCATTATCTTTTTAACGGTATTAGGCTTTAGCAACCTGTTCCTATTCCACAGTCCACCTTTTTTTAGGTCTGCCAAGTTTTCTTCTGCCTCTGGGGTTGTAATCTTTCGCCATCTTCGGTATTGTACTTTCTTCCATTCTATTTATGTGTTAAATCCATTTTCTTATGTATTCTTTAATCCTTTTATTAACTGCAAAAATATCTAAATTACTTCTTATCTCTTAATTTGTTATATGATCTCGTCTGTTAAATCTTTTAACTGATCTCAGAAATTTCATTTCTGCTGTTTGTATCTTCTGTTCATCTTTTTTCTTTATGACCGAAGTTTCAGAACCATACAGTAGTGTAGGGTATTTCCACTGTTTTATAAAATTAAGAAGCATTATAAAATACCAATTTGTCTAAGTATTCCGCTCTAGCAAAGCGGAATTAAAGTTTTGATAATTTAAAAAACTTTAGCAAAGAAAAGACAGTGTAAGGTATTATACAGCAGGGCCGACTTTACGGGGAGGGGACAAACGGGACTGGAGGCAAAAGCCAAAGAAATTTGACGATTTTTTTAATCTCTTTATTTTTAGGCTGTATTATAATTTTTCATCTGTGTACGTTAACATAGTAGTAAGTCTTTTTTGAATATGCAAACACAGCATTTGGGTAGCTGTTTGGAATATCAAATATAGGCTATAGTAAAATCAATTCAGTCAACAAGTATTTTGTAAACGTTTCAATAATGCGAATTTTTATTATTGTGGCGACGATCTACTGATCGTCGTATGGTACAGTGAAAACAAAATACAAGACACCGATTAAGTCACTAATCACCAGCTTTAATTATCACAATTAAACAGGTTGTAATCAACAAGATAGTCTCTTACAACAAATCAAATAATAATTGTTCACACGCAATAATAATGTCAACTAATATAAAACACAATAATTGTATTACAATTGTCCCACACAATTATAAAACACGTAACACTTGGCAACAATACTTCGAACCGCACTGTATAAATCGCTGGACAATAACTGAACTAAGCGCCACTGACTGACTATATTTATACCCCGCTGAAACACCAGAATATTTCATATTACGCGTCAAGAACGCTACTAGAAAACGCCAGAACGTAATTGATGGCGGCCTTGCCTTGCACACAGCGCACGCGGACTGGTGCAATCTGGATCAGTCTCGGCTAGGAACGCGTGACAAGTGTCACATAATTCTCCTTTATCTCGGTAGCAGGTGTGTACCCACACACACATTAAATCTGGAAGAGCCGAGAAACAAATAGAATGTTCTGTAATGGTGTAACACTTTCCGCATTACGTAACATTATGTTATCACCGTTTACTTTAACGGTGTTGATTTCCGGTTTTCTCTTTTGTATGAAACCGACTCGACCGGACCCCCCCCCCCCCCGAAAGCCAAATTCTAGTAACGCTACTATAGAGTACAGAGAACTATTTTTACTACGATTATTGAGAAGACGGCGGTCTTTTCGACAGAGATGAAGATTCTGATTCCGGGGCTAATTAGGCCTACACTAGTATGCTCCCTGAGTAGCACAACTCGCTTACTATTTTGAACGAAATACATTTAGGTTTATTATTACGTAAATTTATATAGTCTATTAGATAATTTTTAAATTATGGTAAAATTTATAAAACTCCCGATTACTTCGTATTATATTTTGTTAGTAATATAACAATTGTAGAGCACACAATACAATAAACAGTAAAAATTCGAAACATTCGGATTTAGGTTATGATTCCTATTAGTTTATAACCTAATGATGGAGGGGGGCAAAAAGTAATAAGGTTCTTTAGAGTAATGTTACAGACACGCATGCCACGTGTTACGAATATCGATGGATGCGTTTGAAAGTTGTCGTGAACATACCACGCAAACAGGAAGACACATAGACAGAAAACAGACAGACAACGGCAGACGGTCGAGTTAAAACTAAGAACTCGCTTCACTCATTCAATTAATAGCGTACCGCCAACTTTGCCACTACTTATTGACACACTGCTAAGTACTTCGTTCTTGACGACGCCTTTTGGTGTCTCCACCATCTTCAGATTTTAAACGACAATTTTTTACCTCTACAAACCCATATATATATACCTAAAGTCCTCCCCCTAATTGTTTAAATTCGCTCGGAATCAACCAACCCCATATTGCGTGTTCCACGCCCCTTACCGAGCATCGTCACTACCTACTTTCCTATTCGTCCGCGCTTCACCGAGCTTCGTCACTCCCCATTCTTCTCCCTTCCCCGGTATCGAGAATTACTCTTGTCAATCATGTTTTCTTATATTTACTTATTCTTATGACTCCCGTAAAATATGGTAAAACGTTTCTTCATTATTAAACTCTATTTTTATATTCATCAATGCATTTTTATTTTTATTTTTTAATTTTAATATTTCTAACTCTTCTAATAATGTTCGTTTGTTTACGTTATTTTCTATTTTTAGTATTTCAACATTTTTCCTAGGATTTATAAATGTATATCCTGTTTCCATAAAATGTCTTGCATACAATGAATTTGTAGTCCTATCCCCTTCCCCTTTCGCATGTTCTTTCATTCTAATTTCAAACCTACGTCCCGTTTCGCCCACATACACTTTTTTACAGACCTTAATAAAGTACCGGTTGTCATTACTTATGACAAAAATTCAGACTCACAACAATATTTGTGTCACGCTGCATTATCAGAACTGTTGAAACAGTTATATAGTTACTAAATGGTTTAAAAATGATTTTTGGGACGGCGTCTCTGTGTGTGTTTGTGGTATTAGCACGCGTCCCCGAAGGCTCGCCGTTTACTCTAATTAACGTAGTGTAACTATCAGCTGATTACATATACACATCTTGAAACAGTGGCGTAACTACGGGGGTGGGGGGCATGATGTTTACATTGCATGATATTATCAGTTAAAATAATACTTTATTATTATTTACTTACTAGCTGTTACCTACGGCTTGGCACGAAATATTTGAGTTTTAATAAATAGTTTAATATAATTGTTATTTTCTTTGACTATATGGCGTTCTGTCAGCTCGTATAACAAGTTTGTACTCATTAGTCAAATTCTCACCAAAGCTGTTTTCAACACTTGTACTATTTTAACTTGTACTAAATTATTATGTTGGTGCAACACCCTTTGGAGATTTAAACGTACCCATTTATAAAGCCTTTGGAGATATTTATAATGTACTTGTTAAATCAAAAATGCTAAATTCTTTATTTTAAGCGTTACTGTGTTAGAAGCTTTGTATAACACATTAAATGTTATGTTTTCCTCAACCATGGCTTTTATTTATTTCAGCAGTAAACTAAAAACCAAAAACCGTTGTCACCTAATCTCAAAAATGAAAACAACACGTATTTTCACTTTGCATTAAGTAACAGGGCAATGCACAATTAGTACAGTTCTTCTTCTCCATATCCTAATATATCAATACAATCGCATATTACATAAAACATCGAAAATGTACTGCAGGAATGGATAAATGTACAGTTCCGATGCCGCTAAATAGCTTTTGTTTATTTACTTGTTACTGTGGTAATTAATTCTGGTCTCCATGGTCTTGTTGACGTCTTTAATAATAATATTTAATATATTTCATTACTTATTCATTGGATCATCAGAAATACGTATAAACATAAGTTTTATAATCGATTAAGACAATTACAAAATATATAGACGTATCTGTATACAAAGTTGCAAAACATATCGATACAATCGCATATTGAAAACATTAAACACTGCAGGAACGGATAAAGGTACAGTTCCGATGCCGCTAAATATCATTTGTTTATTTAGTCGTTACTATGGTAATTAATTCTGGTCTCAATGGTGTTGTTGACATCTTTATACACGTCAACGAAAATGCATAATTAGAACGGCCTAAATCGTGCGAACGGGGCAAAATATCAAATTCCAAGTATGACAGTATTGTTCGCCTTGTGTCAAAGGTTACCTGTGCAAAATTTGGTGGCAATCCGTGTAACGGCGTGGATTTGTATTCAGTATCCATAAATCCTCAGACTCAGTTTACGCGTATCGTGTGTGTGTGTGTGTGTGTGTGTGTGTGTGTGTGTGTGTGTGTGTGTGTGTGTGTGTGTGATATTTAATTTTTATAATGAATTTATCTCAAGATATTTCTTTCCTTATTAGGAACATGTTTCGGGAAACATTGTGTACCCATCCTCAGCCTTCCGGATTTTGTGTTTCTCAGAAAAAGATAGGAAAAATCTTTTGATTGAAAACATAATGCACTAAATTATGTAGATTTATTAAATCATGCTACGCTCAGAAAACAGAGGGTAGTTTTTGTCTACCTTACTTGGATACAAATCTCCTTTTTACGTGTATACTTGAGGTGTATAGGCCTACATAATTTATATTACGTGAAACTCAAACCGTTTACACTTCGATTATTCTCACGTTTACGTCATACCGAAAACGATCTGTAATGTTTACGCTATAGTTTATAGCCCAACTGTACGTAAGGAGAATACAGTGCATACCTGCTGGTACTGATAAACAGACAATACATAGAGAACATGAACTGTTGCAAGTAAATGTGTAATGTTACAATCCGGCTACATGTATACAGTGCGGGCAGTAAACTGCGAGGCTACTGCCACATTTAGACAGCAAAACAATAACCTTATTTAAATTTAACCCAAATTGCTAATACAGTGGATTTCTTCTTCTTAGTCATTCTCTTCTACCCGTCGTGTGTCGAGGTTTTCGAGAGATCTCTCCATCTCGTCCTGTCCAGTGCCAAAACCCTGGCATGGGCCCAAACTGCTTCTCTACCTTCAACGCTCTTCTTGATATTATCCTCCCATTTCGTTCTGGGCCGTCCTATTCCTCTTCTGCCTTCTGGTTTTGCCTCCTATGCTCGTCTCGGGTGCCTTTTCTCATTCATCCTACAGACGTGGCCAAACCAACGCAGTTGCGAGCTTTCAACTTTATCATTTAAAAAGATTAACTTCTAATTCTTCCAAATTTAACGTTTCTCACCCTATCTCTACGAGTTTTCTCTTCAATTCTCATTAGAAATCTCATCTACATTGCTTGTATTCTCTTTTTCTGTCTGTCATTTAGAGTCCTTGACCCATAACTGTACGTGAATGTTAGAGCAAATACAGATTTCTATACTACCAGATTGGTTTTCTGTGACACTTCGCTTTTTCCGAGAAACTTGCTGCTAATAGTTCTGCTAATAGCACCGTAAAGCTTGCTTGCAGCTGAGATCCTCATGTCTATCTCTGACACAATTCTGCTATCTCACTGAAAACGGCTCCTAAATATTTGAATGTCGCCACTTATTCAATTTCCTTATTGTTAATTACTATTCTGTTTTGTCTTGCTTGCCTACTAACTATCATTGTCTTTGTCTTAGTGGAGCTAATAATCATATTCTTCTTCCTCATCGTTTCTTCCCACACATTTATTTTATTCTGCAGATTCTGTTCTATGCTGCCTATCAGAACGATGTCGTCAGCAAAAGCCAGGTTTGTGAAATACATTGGTTCGAGCCCCCAGTTTCGTACCGTAAACGTCTTACTTCTGTTTTTCATCTGCTTCATAACAGCATCCATCAATACAACAAAAAAGTAAGGTGAAAGAATATCTCCTTGTCTCACTCCAGCTGAGGTGCTAAACTCGCTTGATGTTTTTTTGGAAGGTCTGATGTAGTTGAGGCTAATACAGTGGAGACCAGTTATATAGTAACTTCTGGAACAAGCGGCACAGTAGAGTTAACCCTCCAAAGGGATAAGGAAAATGTGAAATTAAAGAAAAGTAAGCGTAATATGTTGTAAGTCGAATTAAGTAATTAAACTAATTAGTTATATGGATACGGATATTTGTATGTATTGCTACATTTTATCTGTAATATGTATCCGCACATTTTATATACATTGTTACATTTATGGGTAACAGAGCTTTTGAAAAGCTAAAAGCATTTCTGACAGCACACTCAGAGCTGTCGCTGCCTAACAAGCTGTTGTTATACAAACAAGTTTTGGAACCAGTTTCGGTGTACGGTGTACAGCTTTGTGGTTGTACTATGAAAGCTAAAAGCATTTCTGACAGCACACTCAGAGCTGTCGCTGCGTAACAAGCTGTTGTTGTACAAACAAGTTTTGGAACCAGTTTCGGTGTACGGTGTACAGCTTTGTGGTTGTACTATGAAAGCTAAAAGCATTTCTGACAGCACACTCAGAGCTGTCGCTGCCTAACAAGCTGTTGTTATACAAACAAGTTTTGGAACCAGTTTCGGTGTACGGTGTACAGCTTTGTGGTTGTACTATGAAAGCTAAAAGCATTTCTGACAGCACACTCAGAGCTGTCGCTGCGTAACAAGCTGTTGTTGTACAAACAAGTTTTGGAACCAGTTTCGGTGTACGGTGTACAGCTTTGTGGTTGTACTATGAAAGCTAAAAGCATTTCTGACAGCACACTCAGAGCTGTCGCTGCCTAACAAGCTGTTGTTATACAAACAAGTTTTGGAACCAGTTTCGGTGTACGGTGTACAGTTTTGTGGTTGTACTATGAAAGCTAAAAGCATTTCTGACAGCACACTCAGAGCTGTCGCTGCGTAACAAGCTGTTGTTGTACAAACAAGTTTTGGAACCAGTTTCGGTGTACGGTGTACAGCTTTGTGGTTGTACTATGAAAGCTAAAAGCATTTCTGACAGCACACTCAGAGCTGTCGCTGCCTAACAAGCTGTTGTTATACAAACAAGTTTTGGAACCAGTTTCGGTGTACGGTGTACAGCTTTGTGGTTGTACTATGAAAGCTAAAAGCATTTCTGACAGCACACTCAGAGCTGTCGCTGCGTAACAAGCTGTTGTTATACAAACAAGTTTTGGAACCAGTTTCGGTGTACGGTGTACAGCTTTGTGGTTGTACTATGAAAGCTAAAAGCATTTCTGACAGCACACTCAGAGCTGTCGCTGCCTAACAAGCTGTTGTTGTACAAACAAGTTTTGGAACCAGTTTCGGTGTACGGTGTACAGCTTTGTGGTTGTACTATGAAAGCTAAAAGCATTTCTGACAGCACACTCAGAGCTGTCGCTGCCTAACAAGCTGTTGTTATACAAACAAGTTTTGGAACCAGTTTCGGTGTACGGTGTACAGTTTTGTGGTTGTACTATGAAAGCTAAAAGCATTTCTGACAGCACACTCAGAGCTGCCGCTGCGTAACAAGCTGTTGTTGTACAAACAAGTCTTGGAACCAGTTTCGGTGTATGGTGTACAGTTTTGGGGTTGTACTATGAAATATAATATTAAAATAATTCAGACATTTCAAAATAAGGTTCTTCGCAGTATTGTTGATGCATCATGGTACGTGGTAATGACATCCGTCGGTTGCTGACGAGATTAAACGTGTTGTAGATAAATACAAAAGAAGACTTCATGAACACGTAAACATTAAAGTGCTACAATTGCTTGATAATGCTGGGGACTTGTTTGGCGATTGCAGAGACAGAAACCATTTGAACTAGTGAATGAAATATGTATAGTAATACTCAGCATATGAACAATGTGTAACTGCACTGATGAATGGTGTAGTGGGAGATTATCCTACACACTGTTAACTTATTATTAAAATAAAATTGCTAGATAGTTTGTAACTAGTTGCAATTAAGTTAAATTTAAAAAAAAATCTGACAGCAAGAAAATTCCAATTGCGATGAGAAACATATTTAATGAATGTTGTATCAGAGTGTGGTTTTGTATGGCAGCGAAACGTGGTCAATGAAAAAGAAAGAAGAAAGGTACCTGGAGAGTTTCATAATGCGATTGTGGCAAACAATGATTAAGGTAAAATGGGCTGATGGAGTGGAAACGATGAAGTATTGACGAGAAGAGGCGAGGAAAGAAAACTTCTGAAAGTAATAAGAAAGAGACAAACATCTTGGTTAGGGCGTATATTGTGTAGAAACTGTCTGCAACTAAAGATCATAGAGAGAAATGTGAAGGAAAATCACGACGGGAAGAAGAAAGGTTGGAATTTTTTATGACACCAAGAAAACAGAAGGAGCTGTTGTCAGATGAAGAGAAATGCACGTGGTCGAGAAAAATGCAGAGCACGCATTTGCAAGCTGTTGTAGACAATTTTACTAAAAAAGAAGAAGTAATAGTTTGCTCGGCCACACCGTTGACATTTTCAATCCTTTGATCTAATAATATACTGTAAAATGTGCGACAGGCATTATTTAATACGTGGTTTCTTTTGGGATATAAAAATTTCAATTATATTTGTCTTTCACGTTCAGAAGCCCATGTTTTATCAGTTTTCAAAAAAAAGGAGATAGAAGTAATTGTAAGATGTATAGGAGAATCAGTTTATTAATTTATTCAAAGATAATAAATGACAGGTTATCGAGAATTGCTGAAAGTCTGATCTTAGAAGAACAACATGAGTTTCGGAGGGAAAGGTATACAATTTATGATGTCTTTATGTTAAAACAAATAGTGGATAAAAGAATTTAATTTAATGCAGAGACACGTCTTGCGTTTGTGGACCTCGAAAAAGCATTTGACAGGTTGGATAAAGCAACAATATGGAGGATAATGCAGAGAGGAGGATACCCTGTTCATTCAATGAAGGTAATTAAAAGTTTATAACTGGAACGCAGATACGGATAAAAACTAACAGATCATCAGAGCCCATTAGAATAACCCAAGGTGTTCGGCAGTCTTTCTTCGGTTGTATTTAATATCTATATAGATAATGCTATAAGGAAATGGAAATTGGACGCATTAAATGTATGCAGACGATCTTTTATTCATTCTAGAGAATGAAAATGACCTCCAAAAGTCGTTGCTTTATCTTACTAACATTCTAACAGATTACAATAAAATCATTTCTTTATCTAAAACAAAAGTTGTCGCTTTTTCTGGGCCAAATCATGTTATAGAACAAAGATTGACATACAGGTCTCACCAATAGAACAGATGCCAGGCTTCAAGTATCTAGGGTCCAGCATTACATACCAAGATCATAATGAGGTTGAAAGCAAAATTAGTCTCTTCCACTCGCTTTGTAGATGTATCATTAAACACTTAACGAAAAAACAAGGAAAGAGGAGCAATTGAAATATTAAGTGTAATGGATATACCTCAACTACTGTATGGTATATATGGACGTAGATTGATTAGAAAGGCCAAGGATATATCTAGAATACAAGGAGGGGAAATGAGGTTCCTGAGGGTTGTAAAGGTTTGTACCAGGAGAGATTTTATCAGAAATGATATCATATTAGAATAAAGCTCGGGATAGATGAAAGGTTAAATGAGAAAATCTCTCGGTACAGAACGGAGTGGCAGTTACACGTAGAAAGAATGGATCCAACTAGATTTTCAAGAAGAGCCCTTGACTATTATCCAAGAGGGAAGAGAATTGTTGGAAGACCCCGTAAAGGATGGTTGGATGAATCCCCTTGAGATTGGAACAAGCTACTAGCCTAAGCCGTAAAGGATGACGACGACGACGACGTTCAGTCTTACTTCTCGATTTTGTTTAAATGATCAGGATATTATAGCCGTGGACAATTAATTGTCGGCTGTCTTCTTTCGTTTTGCCAATATCTGCCGAAAAGAAAGTATCTAACAACATACTACAAAACCAAGCAAAAGAAAAGCGAGGACGCTTATAGACGTTGCCAGTTTATCCACTGCGACTGTACGGTAAGAGTTTTGTAGCACTTGGGAATTACTACTGAAACTGTAGCAGTAGTTTAAGTTAGTCTTCTCGTTAACGTCGGACAAACTAGCAGCGTAATGAACACGACGCCGAGCGTCTGAATAACTGAAGCATTTTACAGTAACGTGGCGTCCCAGAGGATTACCATTGTTTGCGTGGCCGTATTTTGTGCTGGTCTTTGTTTTGCACAACAAAAAACAAAATACAGTAAATTGGATTTAAAAAATCGTTTGAAACCGTACATGACTTGCATGTTCTAATTAATTATACAATTATTTTTAATATGCGTATTCAGAAGAAATCAAATATATCATCATGCTTTTGGTAAAATATCGGTATGGAGAACCGTAAATGACTTCCGTGTTCTAATTAATTATACAATTATTTTTAATATGCGCTCTCAGTAGAAACCAAATATATCATCATGCTTTTGGTAAAATATCGGTATGGAGAACCGTAAATGACTTCCGTGTTCTAAGATTTATATTTAAAATCATTTTTAAAATGAAATATTTCCATAGAAACTAATTATTTCTTCAGCCTTAACCACAAGGTCACTAACGTTTACCACCTCATGTTAGCGCACTCGACTTTCACTGACGATGGTAGTCGATGACACTGCCAAAACGTCTGGTTTTGCAGAAAACATTGCACTACGGCCAAACAGCCCGAAAAGAATTTTAACAAGAAACTACTTCTTTGTTGCCGATAACGTAGTACACATAAAAAAATTATCCCTTCCCCCTTCAACTATAATTTTCATTTATAGAAAATTACCCCCTCCCTTTTAACTATCCTTTTCATTTATAGATATTTCATCTACCTTTCTACAGTGGATTATTATGACCTTCTTTTCAGAATTCTTTATTTATCAAAATTAAGTACGTTACTCTTGTTAAAACACAAAACGTTGCAGGTAAACTATCCCTTCCCCATAACTGATCTTCACCAAATTCAATAGGTGTTGAGTCCTCTACAACTGTCACATATGCAAAAAATTATCTGATTCTGTTTGAATTTGCGGCAGTTAGCGTTCGCCATAGAAAAAATTCTACACACAGACACTTTTCGGAAAATGACTTTTCTTCATGTTTTATTTTGTAGTACAATCAGAATCAGCCCTTATCTCGAACACGATTTTTTTCGCCATCACCATACTTCCATTTCCTTATGGAACATGGAAGTAAAAAAGCTGAGAAAGGTAATCAAAATACGAATTGTACCTAGTTGTTAATACTTTTAAAATAAAGAATTAAATTATCTTTTATTTAAACAACGCTAAAGAAAGCGAATACAGTCCGGCGTTTGTTACCTGTGACTTTCTGAAAATGAAAAATTATTTTGTTTACGTATCCGTGGTTACATAGCATGGAACGATATCAGATGTGTTTTGATTTTTTGTTTAGTTTTAAGTTTTCGGTAGAATAAATTTTAACATCGATACAAAATATTACCCCCCTCCCATTTCAACTACTCTTTTCATTTATAGATATCCCATTTACCATTTTACAGTGGATTAATGTAGTTGTCGCTTGCCATCGAACAAATTCTACACACACATAGACACACACATAGACACTTTTCGAAAAATGACTTTTCTTCATGTTTTGAGGGTAGTACAATCAAGATCAACCTTTATCTCGAACACGATTGTTTTCGCCAAAACCATACTTCCATTCCCTTATGAAACATGGAAGTATAAAACGACAAGCGAAAGCTACAGTTTCTCCTCTATCAAGGTTTGGGCTGGGCCTGAAAAGTCCGTTACCCGACTTCGAACCTGACCATCCGAAACTCCCTACGCGTCCGTTCCCTGACTGCCACTATACGGACATTTTCTCAAAAGTTCTACCGCCGGGGTGTCCGTTTCCAGGTAATCCCTGCATTAGCGCTCTCGGTCAACACCTATCTATGCCAGGTTACACTTGGACCCGGCCTCTGCGAACGTTGACCCTGAATTACACTACATCTATTTGAACCCTCACGGCCGTTATTAGACTACATCAAGAAAGACACCAGAACTGTTGTTCCTGCTGTGGAAGCTCTACAAGAAGCTCGGAACGCGGTGTCTAGGCAATCGGTAGGCTTCGCGCGCGCGCGTGCGCGCGTGTGTGTTCCAACGTGACGAGCATCCACAGTGTTTTACAAAAGAGTGTGTTTTTACTTCCATGTTCCATATGGAAATGGAAGTATGGTGATAGCGAAAAAAATCGTATTCGAAATAAGGGTTGATTATGATTGTACTACCATCAAAACATGAAGAAAAGTCATTTTTCGAAAAGTGTCTGTGTGTAGAATTTTTTCTATGGCAAACAATAACTCCCGCAAATTCGAACAGAATCAAATAATTGTTAGCATACATCCCTGAATTGTAGAGGACTCGAGGCCTATTGATGTTGGTGAAGATCGGTTAATGGGAAGGGGTAGTTTACCTGCAACGTTTTACGTTTTAACAAGAGTAAAGTACTTAATTTTGATAAATAAAGTATCCTGAAAACAAGGTCATAATAATCCACTGTAGAAACGTAGATGAAATATCTATAAATGGAAAAGCTAGTTGAAGGGGAGGGGATAATTTTTATTTATATGTCATGTGTACTACGTTATCGGTAACAAATAAGTAGTTTGTTGTTAAAATTCCTTCCCGGGCTGTTTGGCCGTGGAACCAGACGTTTTCTACAAACCCAGACGTTTCGGCAGTGAAAATCGACTGCCATTATCAGTGAAAATCGAGTGCGCTAACGTGAGGTGGTATACGTTAGTGACGACAGTATTGTGGTTAAGGCTGAAGAAAGAAGTAGTTTCTATGGAAATATTTCATTTTGAAAATTATTTTGATTATTAATCTTAGAACATGGAAGTCATGTATGGTTCTCAATACCGATATTTATTGTTTTGAGCCATCGCAAATACTCAGGATTAGGATCGGATCTGTTAAGGTCAAGTTGTCATTAGGTTTAAGGCGGGATTAAATAGTGATTACAGCAGTGAAATAGCGGTGTGCTGTCAATAAAGAAAAAACTGAGTGTGTAGTGATGCTGATGTATCATATAAAGCATGTGTGATTATTGGCAATGATTAAAGTTCAGTTAATCACACTATGGGCGTTCATAGACACACTATTATGTCATCATCATCATATTCAGCAAGGATTAAACCAAAAACGGTTTGTTCAGGTCCCAAGCAGAGAGACTAGCGGCTGATCAGTCCAATTCTTCTTCGGACGTTCTACACCTCCCCGTCCGTTTGACTTATAAGTCAATAATTATTTGGGGATAAAGCAGTCATCCATTCCGATAAGATGTTTCAACCATTTTAGTAGATATTGGACAATCCTTCCGAGTATATCAAAATGTTCAGTTCTTGCCATATATATTTGCATTTCTTCTGCAATCTTGAAGAGTATATCTTACTACGTGTCTGAGAAATCTCATTTTGGCGTCGTGAATACGATTGGCCTGGGATTTTGTTAAAGTCCAGTTGTCATCAGACCCATAGAGAAATGTGGGGAGGTCCATCACCTTGTAGAATTTTACAAACAGAATTATCACTGTTGAACACCACTAAGAAAAATTATTCCGATTAGCGCTTTCAAGCTTCTCAGCTCATCGTCATATCAGAAACAACAACAACAACGGAATAAAATAAACTCTTCACATCCCCACCCGCCCCACTGTCCACACACACCCCCGCAAACAAGCTATAATTCAAATGTCCCTTTCCAACCTCCGAGCCCTGTCACCCTCGTCTGTACAGTTACATATTTTTCTAGCACATTACTTATGTTTATGTGAGTGTGTGTGTGTGTGTGTGTGTGTGTGTACATTCTTTTCAAAAACTAACGTTGAAATATAACGTTGAAAGAACATAATTCTTTTGTTCTGGTTCCTTTTTAGGTTATGCAGGGTCATTCACATAGGATCACATACCAGAAAAATTATAAAATGTTTTATTAAATGCGAAGTAGAAATAGCAATTAAAAAATGTGAAACGACATTTGATAAGATAAGGAGTAAAAATATAGACAAAATCCCAGTATTACAGAGAAGCGGAGTTTATAAATTAAAACGTAAAGAATGCAACAAAGTGTACCTAGGTAAGACAGGACAGAAACTCGTATGCAGGTTGTCTGACCACAAACGTGGAGAAGGCAATAGAACAACGAATTCGTTGTATGCAAGACATTTCATAGAAGAGAACCATAAGTTTGTTAATCCTTTTGAAGACTATGAAATTTTAAAGTAGTAAATAACACAGTTGAAAGAAAGCTTAGAGAGGAGTTAGAAATAGAGAAAGGGTTAGACATTTTAATGAATACTAAATCTAAATTTGATAACGAAGAAATATTTTATAATATAATTAACAAGTAAAAGGTAGAGGACGGATAGATAACATTAAGAATTAAATTGCATATATGGATATTTTTTAAATAAGGGTGAGTGACCGCGCCCAAAAGTGTGAATGAGAAAAGCTTTACAACGTTAGGTTTTGAAAAGAATGCGTGCGCGCGCACACACAACATACACACGGAATGTGCTATAAAAACACGTAACTGTACTGACCGGGGGGGGGGACTGGGCTCGGAGGTTGGGAAGGGACATTTGACTTATAGCTTGTTTGCGGTGGGGGTGTTGACAGTCGAGCGGGTGGGGGGTGAAGAGTTTATTTTATTCCATTGTTGTTTTTGTAGTTGTTTCCGATCTGACGATGAGCTGAGAAGCTTGAAACCGCTAATGGAAATATTTTTCTATAGTGGTGTGCAACAGTGATAATTCTGTCTGTGATTATAACCACTAACACAACTTTCTTAATTAAACTTGTAGAATTTTAGGCGGTTTTTTTTTACTCTTTGGTTTTACAGTTTCCCTGATGATCCCACACGTATGGTTGAACTTACTTTGTTGTAATGTAAGACACATTAAATCCCAAATCTCCAAAATTATTGAGTACCATCATAACATTTTGATGGTCATATGAGTTCAGCTCCATGAAGAACCGTCACCTTAGTCTTCAGTGTAGAGATCTGTAATCCAAAATTCTTGTAGATTCGTCTCAATGAGTGTACAGTCATCTGCAGGTCGCTCTTTCCAAATTCGACAGGATTGTCTCATCATCAGCAAATAACAACGTGTCAACTATACAGTTACTAATCATACATACAATTCTCTGAGAGGTTCATCTGCCAACTGCCAATGTGACAACGGGCACCTCCTCGCATTACAGAATTGATCAGACCCACACTGAGAGTTGTGCTCCGTCTTTCTGTCTTAATTAAGATCTTGTTTCATACATAAGGACTTCGTATGGCTCTAATGAGACGTTGCGGGATTCACTTATTTGCTATTATTAATACCATTACTTTGACAGTATGAAGTTAATTATTTAGTCGTTAAATTGTTTCAAAGTTTTGTGACTTTTGACATTATCGATATGCATTTAAGTAAATGAACTGTATTCATTTAAATGCGGAATATACGTGCTGAGAGACTTAGTTCATCTAAATTTCACGAATCATATGACCAATTCGTGTATTTGTAAATTTTGAACATAAATATAAATAAATGTGTTAACTGATTTGCTAATAAGCATTGCTCCTGTTTTATTGACAGCTCATTGACAGACATACATAAAGACACACACGCGCGGGGGCGCACGAAAGCGCAAACTGGCAGTCAGTGAGAGGTCAAATATTGGATTTACACTCGCTAAACATTGTATACATGTCAATTAAGGTAGATATTTACGTTACACAGTTGTAATTTTAAACGCAGTATTTCGTGACAAGAATAGAAATAATCCAACGCACACGCACCTGTCCAGTGACCAAACAATAAATAAACTGCAACTGAACACATCAGTTACAAACTATAATAAAAAAAATCAACAAAATTTCTTTGATTGCAACATGCGCATCAACTTAACGCTTGTAGTTGTTCTGTGTGCCACGGGGGAAAACACAAAACATTATTAATAGTAAATACACATTATTAATAGTAAATATTTAATGTTTACTTCACTTCTTGCTATAACTAGCAACTAGTGTTTGTAGGCTATTAATAATAAATAATATTCCTTATTTTCCACAAGTATACGTTTATTGTATAATTTGATCGACAACATTGTTACGCAATACGGAACGTTCTGGTACTATCGAGAACGTTGTTCTACGCATGTCTCGCTTAGCCCAGTACGTGTGTGTTTCCGCCAAGGCCGCGCATAAGTACCCTCTAGAATTTTTTAGCGCTTGTTAAGGACGCATATTATGGGACCATGCAGACCATAAAAAGCCAAGATCTGCCACTTGAAAGTCAGTTTATGTTGGGCGATTTGTCAAGTGATATCAAGTGGGTGTTGTGTTATAATTAGTGCGGAATCCTTTATATTATTATTGCGTGTGGACACACTTAAAAGTTGAATTATTGTACGAGTTAATTACGAGTTGTTATTTGTGATAAATTAAAGCTGGTTATTAGTGACTTAATACAGTGTCTTGTATTTTGTATTCCACTGTACCACACGACGGTCAGTGAGACCGTCGTAACAATATTTTTCCTGACGTTTTAAAAAATGTATTTCGCGTATATTTTCAGAAACCTTCGAAAATATTTCTGTTTGCTTTAAGCTCGCCAACTTCTCCTGCTAGAACAATGCCAACAGTCAAAGGGACACTCTTTCTTTAAACTCTGTGCGTTATAAATTTTTATTTTTTACCCGTTATTTAATAATCATATAACAAACAAAACTGACACAGTAAAAATTTTTTAACTAAATACCATATTGCAAAAAAAGGTTATTTAATACTGGTAAGCTCCCTGAGCTGCAGAACCTGCTCGCTGTTTTGAATGTAATACATTTATTATTACATAAATTTCAATATTAAATAATTTTTCAATTACTGAAAAATTACAAAAATCTCAATTTTCTACTATTTCTTTGGTAATACAACAATTTTGAGCACACAATGATACAGTGAACACTAAACCGTCCAGACATTTGGAATTGGGCTACAATTATTCTTTTTTATTACTATGCTAGATTTTTGCAAGTTTTTTAAACTCTTGACCTCCTTTCTGGGCGCTGGTGTTCCAAAATTTGAAAATTTCTAAAACTTCAGATGGTAGTCAAAATTCTCTTTAATTCGATGTCGTACATGAAATTTTCTGATTATTTTCAAAATTGTGCCCACTTTTTGGTTCCTGGTGTCTCGAAATTTTGATACTTTCAAAAATGAATAATATATTTAGATTGTAAATTGTAAGTCGCAATTGTTTAATTTCAGCAGTACTTAGACGGACCAGCTGTCAAATCGAACGCGTTTTCTACTTTTTTATTTTTAAGTGTTATAAATCTTCAGGTGGATCTCAAGCATAATTCGTCGACCGCGTGTAACTGTGTCAACTGGTTTTATTACTTCCATATTTCGTAAGGAAATGGAAGTATGGTGATCGTGTTCGAGATAAGGGCTGATTCTGAGTGTAATACCCTCAAAACATGAAGAAAAGTAATTTTTCAAAAAGTGTTTTTTTGGTTCTTCTCTATATAGTACGATACTCTCCACATTGTACAGTCAAGTACGTTCAGACTGCTACATTGAACGAAAAGTAACAAAACGTCTTCGTGACACTTAACGTGCGAATACACATAAGGCTGTTTGGAGGTCATTCTGTGCGGTAGAATTATGTAACGCTCTAGATAATTCGAGATGCCCCATCCACAAGTTTCTTGACTCTTCTACCGGCGTCTAGGCCCGCTGTCTCACTACAATACAAGGCGGCTGAGGTATTAATACTAGATGTCGAATCGGCTAAGTTTAGGTACACGTGACAATATTTCAAGTACGATTATTGTTTAGCGCAGAACTATAATAAGGCGGCAATTATTGTTGAGTGTTAGACAACTTTAACCCGAATTATCATACAAGCGGTCTCGGTCAGTTGCGACGAAATCACGTTTTTACCTATACTTACCCGTTCAATTGCACCCCACTTAGTCATTTGTACGTATAATCTCTTTCTTCCAATATTTTTGTTACGTTACGTTACGTTGGGATACGTTAAGTAAGTTAGGTTAGGTTAGGTTAGTCTTGGAATAAATATAATTATAATGATAATTTCTGTTTTATAATTATAATAATAATAATATGTTAGTAACGACTGGCACCTCCTACGACAGCGTAACGTTCACTCTACGATGGTACACAGAGAAAGTTGATTGTTTATTAATGGTATATAGACACTGGAAACTGTCGTAGCGCATTACCATTCCAGGTGTCAGTCTTCATATCTTAACACGCCTTTGATAGACGCAGCTTACATGTCTGTAAATGTAGACATACATAAGCTTTTCTATGTCTGTAGCTTATAGGACTATATTTTTGATCTCGATTGATCGGTTTCAAATTGCATCTCGGTCGCATCCGACCGGGTTTTTATACGATTGTGTCTCAATTGTCCGCGGTTCCATCCAAGAGTGCCTTTGTAGGTCTATACCTGTTGTTTGTTTCTGATTAAAGTTTGTAAGTTGCAACGTAATCTGGTGTCAGTTATTCTGTTTCCACTGTACAACACAACGATCCGTGAGACTGTTGTAACAGTATTTTATGACGCTTGATTATTTCTGAATTCTATATAGAGCCATTTAATTGTCTCACTCCAGATCTATCGTGTCCCATCCTAGCAATTTCCTCTCCATTCTTCCCACCTTTGGAAGATAACATCAACTCAAATTTCTGAAACTATCTACTGCTACATAATCATGGTACCATATGGCGATGACTAGTCTTCCTACCAACAACCATGTGATAATTTTTCAAGTCGTGACTGTGAGACTCTCCTCTGTGTATTCTTCATATAAATTCTGCAGCAGAAGTCTAGATTCGAAACTGTATACATACGTTATTAAAATTACTGCTTGCCGGACTGTAAAGCCGTGGTCCAAAGTTGTTCATTGCAGACGTGACTTGGACGGCCATCTTCAGTGTCAAAAAGGCTATACACACTGACATAGATGTCACTGTGGCCACAATACTGTGGACCACAGTCCGACAAGCAGTAATTTTAATAACGTCGACGCCGGCCGTGAAAGGCTCGGACAAAATTTGTGTACGT
This sequence comes from Magicicada septendecula, assembly GCA_034769895.1. Taxonomy (NCBI): domain Eukaryota; kingdom Metazoa; phylum Arthropoda; class Insecta; order Hemiptera; family Cicadidae; genus Magicicada; species Magicicada septendecula. The sequence continues at coordinate 99,735,562 of CM068373.1, forward strand.
CATCGTCATCACCACACCAAGGACTAGGCCCTGGACCTGTTCCGGAACCCATCTCCTCCTCGGTCTTTCCAGTACGGTGATAACCCAAGGCAGCCACAGGTACACGGATATCAGGCATGCGGTTCAAGTGTTCACACCATCTCTTCTGTAGTCTTCAATCTTCTGGCGCAATAATAAAATGTTGAAATCGCGTCTAATATCATCGTTCCTTCGTCGGTCCAAGAGAGAACAACCTTGTGTCCCTCTTAAAAATTTCATTTCGGCTGCCTGAATCCTCTGCACGTCCCTTTTACCAAGAGTCCATGTCTCACTAGCATACAGGAATTTGGGGACAGCCACAGTTTTATAAAATTCGAGCATCCTTCCGTGTTTTATTCTTCATGTACCTATGAATAGTTCCACAGATGTGTTTAAATTTCTGTATACAAAATACATACGTCTTGAATTTTTCAAGTTATTGCAACACATGTTGAGTAGATCATCATTATATTATTGTACAAGAGTATTAGAATGTCAGTTTTATGACATACGTTCGAAACAACAGTTTAACAAACACAGTGTAGCCACGTTTTCGATACTTTGTGCGAGTTTAGGGTTTTTGCGTAGGATGCGGTAGCAGCCATCACATAACTGTATAACTGTTAAGCATTTAGATGATGTAGCAGCAGTGCATACATGTCAGCTATCTGTCATCCTCATACGTCATACGTCATTTTAGAACACGGTCCACAAAAGCTAGCCATGCTTCCGAAGCTGTGTGTGAGTTTGATTTACGACGTCAAACGCCCACGGACAAAAAAAAAGTCTTTTAACATCCACATTGAAGGTTAGTCAGGTCAAATGAACTATATTAACAAGTACGTTTTTTGACCATTTAAAAACACTTATACAAATAAAGTTTATTGCATTTACATAAAATAAATTATTTATAAACCTATGTGTGGCAGAAGATCTATGACATTTTATTAATTTCTACTTCAGAAATATTCGCTTTTGTACCAATGTAGTTGCTGAATAGTGATCACGCTTTACAGCTTTCACACAATTGTTAAGTCACGACGGATTTAGTGACTTGATGTTGGTGTCAGAGCTGAGACGCTGCAACCAACAATACTGAGCAAATATAACAATGAATAATTCTTGATGTAATACTTCAAGTATCCTAATCGAAAACAAACATCATTTTGTTTTTATTTTTAATCGTAGGCAATGTTTTATTTTGTTTATTTTTTTTGAAATAAAATATTTTTAAACTATTGCTTCGCACATTGTGAAAGCTTTTTATACTTTTTCTCTGCAGGTGTAGGACTTATTAATGAAGTTTCGATTGGCTGTTATTAACGACACTAGGACTAGACACTACACTTAGGCTTATCTCAGTTAAATATCTCAGTTAATAAATTATGCAAACCTGTGGACCGGAAACTACTTGTTATATTTAAACATATAACTACATATATTTAAAATTAATATTTACTTTACCTTTACAAATCATGTTGTGCATTGATTTCTATTTGTTCAGGTTCAATCAATACGTTCAATCAATACATGATAAAAACGTGATACAATTTTCAAAGCACTCAACATCGAAAATACACAAAATACTAATATATACACCACAATCATACGCAATAATAACATTTCAAAAAACCCAAAACCAATGGGAACCCATAACAACAGCCAACCAGCAAACAGCTACTCCACAAGATTCAAAATTAGAAAAGCTGATGATAGGATCACTAAGGATCCCGAAACATGTTCCAAATAAGGGAAAAATAACATCTTGAGGTAAAATAAATATACATTTTAAATATACTATAGGCCTATACATCAAGAAATAGACCGTAGCAAAAAGTGTTTCAACTACATATATATATACTTACATAACTACATATTTATATTTAACCACGCATCAGTAGTCTAATAATTCAAAATTCTATCTACGTAGCCTAGTCTAATTGTCTACAAAATGTGTCTAATTTATGAACAAACCTGTCACTATCTATTCGTTGACGTTGGTTGGCGTCTGCGTTAATATGCGGCAGTGCCTTAACCCCTAGCGGTGTAGATCTTCTTCTACATCTTCCAGCCATCTTTTTCGGAGTCTCCCTCTTCTTCTTCGTCTTCTTCTCCCACCTGGATCTTAATTCAATACTTTCGTCTCAGCTCTGTTGTCCATCATCTGCTGTACATGACCTGCCCACCAAATTCTATATTTTTAATCTCAGTACCAGTATCTAGCGCCCCGAAAATTCTCGCCAAATCTTCGTTTGTACGCTTTCTCCATCTGTCTCCATCCCTCCTGGCACAATAAATTCTTCGCAATATCTTTCTTTTATCTGTTAAGCCAACTCACTTTCATAACTGTCGATGACCATACCTCACTTCGGTATATTACGTGTTTTTAGATGGTCTTATAGATCTTACTTTTAATTTCATCATCATCATCTTCAGAAATGATTAAATAAAAAATGGTTCGTTCCGGTGCCAAGCATACAGACTAGAGCTGGTCACTCGGAAGCTTCTTTGGCCGCCCCACGCGTCTCCGTCCTTTTGGCTTATGTTAAAGTCAAAGTTCATTTTTAATTTTAACTGTTTATATTTCTTGACCTCGATACACTGCCCAAGGCGTAAAAATATCTGTTGACAGCTGATATTCTGGCAAGGATTTTGATGTTTAACACATTCAAATGTTTTCTATCATTCATCTTATTATTGTCTATTTAAGCGCTAAACGAAAATTAGTTTACCGCGTAGAATTTTTATTCAGAAAAGTGCTTTTCGACAAAACGTTCTTAATTGTGCTTCTCTATGCTAAAAAATTGGGAATAGCTTATTAGACAATAGAGCAAAAGAAAATTTGCATATGTGTGTGTGTGTTTGTGTGTGTGTGCGTGCGCGTGTGTGTTGTGGTGAAGAGGGGAGCGAGAGAGCCAGCCAGATAGCCGATATAAACAAATAGAGAGTGAAGTGGGTGCATACGGGAGGAGAGAGAGAGAGAGAGAGAGAGCGAGAGCAAGTATAGTACAAAAGTCAATTACGGTAGGGATAAACCAGTTATACAGGTGAGGTACGTTGCAGCTGTTGTCACAGACCCGTGGCAGCCAGTGTAATAAAGACACTGTTTATCACCTGTTGCCCTGGCACACGTCCGGACAACGTACGTCTTAAAAATTTAATGAAGAGGAATGTGTATTATCAACTGTGAATTAATGTACAGAGATTTTTTCTCACTTCTGAATATTTGTCTTCCATAAAATATTGCAACGACATATAGTGAAACAGATAGAGTATATTTCAATATATTATATAGGCCTATATTTCTTAGTCTCCTTACAGTCCGTACAAATCAGATTGGACACCCGTAATAAACCTACGTCTAATTGTACTACAAGAATGGACTAGATGTACTAGTACGGAGTCTCGATTTTCCGAGTTATGTATGAAATGTGAAAAAAAATTTATGAATTTATGTACGGAATTCATAAGACGATTGCTGTCCATTACAACGCCATAAAATCTTTGCTTTGTACATTGAATAATTAACTTTGATATTTAGCACATTGGCAAATAAAGGGAGCCCGCAACACCTCATTAGAGGAAAACCAAACGAAATCTTTATTGAGAGAGGAAGTCGGAGCGGAACTCCTAGTGTAGGCTCGATCAATTGTGGATTATGAGAAGGGAGCGCGTTGTCACTTTCTCTTTTAATTTATATATAGACAATGTCATACACAATTCGGAGATGAACATCTCGGAGAATTTTATGATTATTAACTCTGCAGTTGAGATTGTTATTTGCCGATGAGCAAGCTACCCCGTCGCTCGGAAAGCGGCTAGCACATGGTTCTACACTCACTGAGTAGAACCTGCGAGGATTTCGGATTACAGAACTTAACATTGAAGACCAAGGTGATGGCTTTCATGGAGCTGACCCCATACGAGCAAAAGTTGTTGTAGAAGGTGTTGTTCTGGAGCAGGTCAGTAATTTTGAATACCTGGGCTGTAACGTATCTTACATTGTAGACAATAATGCGGTGAAGAAGCTGCACATATTCAACCGTATGTGAGGGACCATCAGGAGAACTGTAAACTCAACGAGTAAAGGAACACGCCTGAAGTTCTACAAGGTGATGGCCCTCCCCACACTTCTCTGTGTGTCTGAGAATTGGACTTCAACGAAGTTCCAGGTCAGTCGTATTCAAGCGACCGAAATAAGATTACTCAGGCAGGATATAATCTTCAAGATCGCAGATGAAATGTAGGTGCACGGTAGGAACTCGACATATGAGTATACTTGATAGAATTGCCCAGTATCAGCTAAAATGGATGCCTCACGCATCCCCAAGCAACTACGGAATTATAAGACCAAAGGGACTAGAGTGACCAGTTCTAGTCTACCTGCTTGGGAACGGAACAAACCATTTTTGGTTTAATCATTGCTGAAGGTGATAATGATGTAGTAGTAGTTGCTGTTGATGATGATGACAATAATGATGATTAATCTAAAGAATAAATTAATTTTTTTTCAAAATGGTGAGCGACCTTAATAATTATAGTATTGAGAAATTTGTTATGCGAAGATGGGAGGAAGGAGAGAAGAATAGAAAGAAGAAGCAAAACGAACCAACAATAAACGAAAACAGCAAAATGTTGTTAAAGCTATGTACAGAAAATAATTTAGTAGAAGAAAAAATTCTACGCTTATGCGGTTACATGGTTTTCGCCATACTACTAATCTGTTAGTCAAATGGGCCAAAAAGTCATAAATAAATAAGAAGACGCAAAAGGTTCCTGGCGGTGTTGTCGCAAGTGATTATTATTGATGAATCAGGTGTCAACGTTCATATCCTGTTACTGCTGTTAGAGATAAAACAAATTAAAAAAAAAGCAACAGTATTAACATTCTTTGATTTCTAAAATTATAGGTGCCTGAACGCATCAATTCTCAAGTTGTACAGACACAAATATACTTATATTTTATATTTAAGTATAAAATATACTTGTGTAGATATACTTATACCAGATGCAACCCAACGTGTGCTCAAAATTCTTCCAATTTTTAGCGAATCAGTTTCCAGCAAACTCGCACACACTTGTAGTTCTCTGCTGTTTTTGGGCAAAGCATGATATAAAACATATAACTTATCGATCAAAGTTTTAAAGCTGTTAATTTCTGAAACTGAATTTACTGCATCAGATACTGGAAGTTCAAGTCTATGAATAGCACAGTGCCATACAATAAGAGAGGGAAATTTTTCTCTGAATAATGCTCCAACTCCAAGGCCCAATCATCACAGCAGCATCATCACATGACAGGCTTATTAAATTATAACTTAAATATGACTCTCTCATCCCGTAAGAGTGAAGGCAGTCAATCATATAGTCAAATATGCCCCTAGCGGTAATACTGTCAAGTTCAACCAAATCTATGAACAGATTAATTGGGCCATTCATATAAGTTTGAGGAATACAGAATCAAATGTATACAATCAAACTAGACTTGTTACATAGAAAAATGCTTAGTTTTGTAGTGGGGCTGATGAATGGTACAATTTAAAAAGTAGTAGTAAATTTTTGTAATAATTAGGTTTTTCTTTTCATGTACTTTATTTCGGTAATTCATGTCTGGATCCAAGAGGTTTCGGAACGCCGTTCCGGCGCGTTCCCCCTGAAATCAAGCCTTGAGTATTCACAAGTAAAGGCTTCATGCAAAATATTGAAAGCTATATCCCTGTCAACAGCAGCAATTGGAAGATATCCTTAATTTACTGACAACCGTCAACCAATAAATGATAACAGGTTTGTTCATTAATTAGACACATTTTGTAATGACGTTTCTATATAATGCATTATCGTTTTCGACACCTGTATACTATGAGCAATACAGTAACTGAACGATGGAGGCGAGTGCTCAGCTTCAATGACCGTTCTTCATTTGTCCGTCTGTCTAGTTGGGGTATGTTTCACGAACTTATGAACGCATCAACCGATTTTCGAAAAACGTGGCATGGGTGTCCACACATTTACCCATATTCCTCAATCTATTGTTTTTGAGATTGAGGGCAAAAAATAAGCGGGCAGGAGGCACATATGTGAGGGTGTCCAAAAGTAAAAAAAAAAAAAATCTATGTAGGGGTATTAAAGTAAAGGGAATTTGAACCAAAATATGAATTTAATGTTTGAAAATTACAAAATTTGTGACGCCATTTTAAGAGCACAAAGTGGGTTAAATTTTTGATAAAATCCCCAAAATTCATGTAGCGTATCAAACGTAAAGAGACTTTAACAAAAATGTGAATGTAGTGGTAATTTTTGGAAACATTTAAATTTATTGGAATTTAAAATTTAAAGTGGTAAAAAGTTTAGCAGAATTAGAAATTCAATGTGGGTAATCAAATTAAACAAAATTTTAAGTCTATTAATATGCGCGCGTGTGTGTGTATTGTTACACACCTTCCCTTGGTTCGGTATTTTAGGTGTGTATACATAACGTAATACAACAAACTATATTACAGTAAAACACAGTACAACACAACATCTACCAAATTTAACCAATACATCTAACTGTTCTTAGTCATAGCATCCTCCAAAATTACTTGACGGCTGAAATACGAGTAATGAGAAGGGCGCATATTAAAAAAAAACAAATCATCGATTAGTGAGCAGAATCAACCACGATGATGGAACATTACCCGACACTCCGCACCAGTCCGGCACGTTTTTTTTTTTTTAAACACAACGAGCGTTTTGATTTAAAATGAAGACGGTATCTGAATAATAGGTTAATATCTTTTGACGAATGGTTTTATTAGTAACGGAGAAAATTGCGTATCGGGCACGGGGTTGAAGACCAGTATTTAACGATAAGGAAGCAGCTGTTCGATGGGAATGCAGATATAACAAACTGGGTACTTGAGTACCGTAATACACGGCGTTATCTGCCAGACAAAGTCCAACTAGCTGATATTTATTTTGAAGAGAATAATTTGAACAATACTAAATAAAATTATATTAAAATAAGATCTCTAACCGTGACCAAAAATTCTGCTAACCCTACATAACTTTTCAAAATTTCACGCAAAATACCCCATACAAAATTACACACGAACAATCTCTGATACGTCCTGGACAGAACAGGGCAAGACGTGGCAAGAAGGGGACCCACGTGGTCCGACGCAACTCATTAACAAAAAATGGCAAAAAATGACAAAATTACACCCTATAACTACACATTATAACCACGATCAGGAACAACCTCGGACAACCGCACTCCGGCTACTACTTCTGGTAGCGTTACCTACCTTATTACGTTATCTTTCTACTTTAGCGCGGTTAGGTCACGACTCCTATGGTTCGAAACCACGCTCTGCCTTACCACTTATGTTACACACCTCCCCTTGGTTCGGTATTTTAGATGTGCAACATACATAACGTAATACAACAAATTATATTACAGTAAAACACAGTGCAACACAACAACTACCAAATTTAACCAATACATCTAACTGTTCTTAGTCATAGCATCCTCCAAAGTTACTTGACGGCTGAAATACGAGTAATGAGAAGGGCGCATATTAAAAAAAAAACAAATCATCGATTAGTGAGCAGAATTAAGTAAGGTTATTGATATAAACAGAACAGAGATTGCCTCTATTAATGCCTTTATAGTTACTAATCAGCCAGAATGCTAAATTTCAATCGTTCGATCCTTGGATCCAGAACAGCTAACAGCTAAATGATCTCATATCCAAAATACTTAAATAGTAATGGTTAAAGAGGGTCACCTACAAGCTAAATTAACTAAATCAATTTGGTGACATGTATCAGTACCACTGTACAAAGCAGATGCTCATGGCGAGTGTGTTACAAGACTATCACTAAGTTGTCTTTACTCTTACTTATTTATAAAAGTCTTTATTACTACTAAAGTTCATACGTCCTCGTTTGTTAATAAAGTGTGATCGCCACGAGGTGTTAATAAAATATTAAGCTGTTACTTGCGTAGCCTGCACGATACAAAGGCGTTGAAGAGATGGAATTGATGCCACGTGCTTATGATCTGCAGGTCCGAACTCTCCGAGTGCTTGTTGAATCTGCGCGCTTCGGTAAGCTGAAGCCATGAGGAGCACTGGATTTTGTAGTTTTCTGTTTCTTTGCAAGGAGTTACCAAAATTAACGTCGCCAAGATGAATCTATTGTCGCTAGCGTGAAACTCTCGTCCCCAAAGAGGATTCTCCTCCCCAATGTGGAACCTAGTTCCTACTTGGTTGAGAGGCTCCGCATTTGTGTGTCGACCTGGAGACGAGGAGTAGTTCTGCTCACGGTTATTTCTGAAAGCCGACTGACTAATTTAACCCGGTCAAAACCTTACCACACGACAAGCGGGGCGGGCGGCGTGACGTCAGGACGTCGGGCAAAGTACGGAAATGGTTCTATATCTCGATAAATTAATTTAATTTCGTTTAATTCGATAATGCGCCGACTGTTGTATTCGGCAGAACCCGAATAATTACAACAGTATTAGTAGGTCTACATACTGTAAGTGTATTAATTATTTTATATTTCCTCTATACAAGTACTGATGATGACAGTAAATGTTGTCGAAATGTGGAAGCAAATGTTACAAGATTGTGTATAGTAAATAACCAGCCCATTGTCACGAAACGTTTCTTTGCCAGAAGTTCAAAAAGAAATGTATATTAGCTAAGCGAGTTGTTCCCCAATCTGTAATTTTAGCTGTCAATTCCTTATTAAGATCAAAGAAACATTAAATTATCTAATGAGAGTTACAGTTGAGCCAAATGCTGTCAAATACTTAAAATTAATCTACTCACAATTATAAAATATTATATCTTACTGAAAATTATTAATTATTAAACTAAACTGATAGCAACAATACAACTACTTATTTTTAATAAACATAAATTAATTTATATAAAACAGTAAGTAGAATTACAATTTGTTAAAATTTCCGAAAAGTTTCGAAAGACGCTAGGTACAATTTATAGGGATATTGAATGCTGACCCATCCACTTAGATTTCGTCGTCGTCGTAGTTGAAGCTGTTATCTGAATTAATTTAGAGTAGGCTACATATCTGTGTCGCAAATCAAATAACGGGTTTCACTGCTGTAGAAGGTTCGTGTCAAATCTCTCTTAGATAAAGTGATAGCAAAAAAGGTTTTCTCTGTAACGTTATATGAATATTGAAACGTTTCGCCGTTTCCCACAGAGCAGTTTAACGAAATTCGCTGACAATTTTTTTCTGTTTTCTCGTTATCCTGGTTCGAAACGGTTTTGTATAGTCGTGTAATATTTCTCGTTTTCATTCTTCCACGTTTTCATTTTTTGTGTGTTAACTTAGTTTTATTTCTTCGCCAGAGTTTCGCAAACGCGAAGTTATTTGCAGTTATGGATTAACTGATATTCTTCTTCTTCTTCATTCCATGGAGTCACAGGGTTTCGAGCCAGCTGCTTTACATTTCAGAGCTTGCTTAGAAATTACATATGTCTACCAAATGAGACATCCAATATTGCCTGTATTCTCTTCGACAGCTGATGGTACGTCCTTGAGGAATTTCTTAATATCCTCGTTTCAAATATGGTACCTCAAACTATATCCCCTAACAGCTCTTAAACATTTCATTTCTGAAGCCGGTATTTTAGAAATAACCCCCCCCCCCCCCGTTAAACCTAAACCCCCTTATAACGGACGACTCTAAGAAACGTGAAATTTTGAAAAATTAAAGACAATCAGGTTCAAAAACGTCGCTTAGCAACTCTGGACAATGAGAGCGAAGTAAAATACCACTAGAACTTTGTCACTGAGTATGTTCAGCAATCAATAAATTAAAACACGTCGCCTTGTTATGATCACTTGCGACACCTTCGTGGGTTATTGATTAAAGAAATTAAGTGTAATCAATCAGAATAAAATATTAGTATTTTTTTGTAAGCCAGTAAATATGGAAAGTGGTTCTGACTTATAGCCACCTTGTTTTCGAACAAGATAAACATTGGAAAATTTTTTTACTATAATTATGAGTGTTTGTGTAAAATATAAAATGTGATTTACAATGGACTACGTTCTTAATACAATTATTCCTTTGTAAGTAACTCGTTGAGTTTCCTGCAGGTCTCCTATGTAATATCTTCATATAAATACACTGCAAGTAGGTTTATTTTCACCTGACACACGTTTCACAGAAATTATTCTATATCTTCAGAGGTTTGTTTGAATTGTAATTGAATGTTTCGCTTACAATACAGCTAAAGGATAATCGAATTTACTTCGATTCTATTTTCAATTGTTTTAATGTTTATGTAGTAACTATTTATTATATATTTATTTTATTATTCTAATAAATGTATGATTTAAATAAATTGTCTTGTTTTGTTTGTATTTGTATTTGTTCTTTAATTAGTAGATTATTATTATTGTGTTTGTAAATAAACATTAGGATTTTCCCAGATATTCATTTTGTCACCATTTTGTACGTTTATAATTAATTTGACATTCTGATGTCAACACCATACAAATCTTCGTGTAAAACCCTTCCACTAATGATAATAATTTATAAAATATATCAACTTTACTTACCACAAAAACATAACTCGTAAAGTAAGCAAACTAGTTAAAAAAACAAACTAAAAAATATCTTATAACGGAGATAACACTTTTAATAAAATAAAACCTAAAACTAAAATCAACATTCATAATAAAAAAAAAATGGAGTTTACAAAATTGAAGTCCAGGTTGCAATAAATGTTACGTAGGCCAGACGAAGAAAAAACTGTCCGAAAAATATATTGAACATCGCAAGGTCTTTCTAAAATCTAATATTTACAAATCTAACTTAGCCACACACTGTTTAAACAAAAAACATAAATTTCCAGACATTCAAAATATCAAATTAATTAAAAACTTACAAATAGGTAACAAAATGAATATCTGGGAAAATCTTAATATTTACAAACTCAAAAAAAATAATCTACTAATTAAAGAACAAATAAAAATAAAAACAAAACAAGGCGATATATTTAAATCATATATTTATTAAAATAATAAAATAAATATATAATAAATATCTACTACATAAACATTAAGACAATCGCAAATCAAAGTAAATTCGATTATCCGTTAGCTGTATTGTAAGCGAAACATTTAAATACAATTCAAACAAACCTCTGAAGATACAGAATAATTTCTGTGAAACGTGTGTCAGGTGAAAATAAACCTACTTGCAGTGTATTTACTTGAATATATTTATATATATTATACAGTATTTTGTATAAGATGTAACTGTTTTTTTGTATTGCTGTAGTGCTTTACTCTGATCTATTTTATATATAAATACAGCAAAATAACTAGATTCTGTGTTTGTGCACGTAGTTTCAATGAGTTATATCCATATTATAAGGCGTACTTGCTGTATACAGTTCAAGCAGACTTTCAATATAACACACACCTCACAGACCGTATTAGTCCGTAATAGTGTCCGGGGGGGAAGGGGGGATACTGTACAATTGTTTCATGACAGTACACTTGTCACCGTCATACATTACGGTTGGCGCTGTCATTACCTTATAAAACTTAGCTGTGTCTCCCTAGGTGTCTTATTTTTTGTGTCAACCTAAGTTTAGCTTTCACAGTATCTTTGTCTTTCCTATATGAGATATCACAGCCCATATAATTAAAATATAATACCCGTGCCAAAACGTTATCATCAACTACAGGTTTTGTTATTACGGGGTTCTTCCCTGGGAAGGCCATTGTTTTTATTCTAGTATTAGAGATTTCATCATCATCAGCACCACTTCAATGAGTAGACCTTAGACCTGTTCTGGAACCCATCTCCTCCTCGGTCTACCGACATCTCTTTTCCAAGTAGGGTGATAACCCAAGACAGCCACAGGTAGACGGATATCAAGCATGCGATTCAAGTATTCACACCAACTCCTTGTGTAGTCTCCAATCTTCTGGTGATACAATGTTTAAATCGCGTCTAATATCCTCGTTGCTTCTCCGATCCAAGAGAGAACAACCTTGCGTCCCTCATAGAAATTTCGTTTCGGCTGCCTGAATCCTCTGCACGTCCCTTTTACCAAGAGTCCATGTCTCACTAGCATACAGGAATGTGGGGACAGCCACAGTTTTATAAAATTTCATTCGGGTATCGTCCCGTGTTTTATTTTTCAGGCATTAGGGATTTTAAAATTGAATTTCTGGCAGATTGTACTCAATACAGTAGAATCCCACTACAACGCGGTTTACTGTATTACGATTCCGGATGTAACGCGGGTACTTCATGTGCCCCATAGTCTAGCAAAAAATAGTAAAAACCTGTCTCCTCCACACAAAACTGAAGATTCATGTTTCCTAACATATATAGTTACAATACCTACAATAATTTTTATTCATACTGTACAGTACGTAGGCCTACAATTTCTGTGTGTACTGTAATTTTACTCAGAATACATTATTTATATACGTTGTACTTTACTGTGACTCATAAGTCAGTAACAGAATATGATTGAGGTGTGCTAGACGAGTATTTCAAAATAACAGATACGAACGACACGTTTCAAAAAAATAACACGTACAAATACCTGTTAGTGTATACCTATTATACACATACCTGTATTATATAATTTTTTATAAGAAATAACTTGAAACTAAAAGCGTTACTTTACACTGTGACTTTATTAAACTGTTACTGTTGTAGAATATCGGATATACGACGGTATAAAAGGGCCGTTGTTTGTTTTAATTAAATATGTTTAAATAAGTGGGTTAAGTGGATTGAATATTTAAAATTGAAGTTGAAAATTGACTGTTCAATACGAATTGGTCGGGTTGACTCCCTCGCAGGCGCATGTGGATGGTGTAGTTCGCCGTAGATCTAATTCTTACTGAAAGAAACAAAAGTTACTTATTCATCTTGTACTTACTTGGTATGCGCAGGTCGGATTTGTGAACGACCATGTTAACATTCGTATAGATAACATAATTCAAAATATTTGAATTAACTTGTGCCACCTGTAGGAGTACCAACTGTTGCTTAACCTGTATTCGTACTGTCTAGTAAATAAGTCGTCAACTCGACTTTTACTGTTTATCATATGATTTATTTAATAACTTGATCATTGAAATTATTTATGGATAATAAAATGGCTATTTGCCTCATTTATAATAACATTGAATTGATTGACTTTAGTCTCAGGGTGGTTAAACTGTTTCTTTTCTAAAACATAACATTGAACTTTTGTTTAATTAGTTTTACAAGTTCGTGGTTTTCTTTGAGCCTGCAAGATACATAAACGGAAAACATATATGCTACTGTTTAAATCGAGTAGTAGGAGGTGAGTTATGTCAATAAAACAAAATCAAAAAAAGTTCAAATTAATAACATAGAATTAACAGTTTCGACTATCGTCAACATATTGAGGTTAATTCAGGCGTGCTCAACTGATGCACTGTTGCATCTAGTTTGAAAACAATGGAATTCTTAAACTGTACATAATAAGAACACAAATAATTGAAATAATAAGTTCATTAATTGTTCATTATAAATTATTAAGTTCGTTGATCACTGATCTCTTGTCAGTTAATTCACTACTGTACATTCCTTCGTTTAGTTTCCATTAAAATATTTAATGATTGTTCATATAACAAAAAATAATAAGGTTAGACAACCCTTTTTAGTTCATAGTAAATGGGTATCTGATTCACAGATTGGATAGCCTTTACAAGGGAAATACACAAAAATATTTATTTGTCAATTCAATTAATAGTCATTAAAATGTATAAATCAAGGTTAATGAGTTTATGGGTTGATGTTTCAGAATGCTATAGGAGTTCATGTTCACTTTCATGACTCATCGTCAATTCGTAAAATTTCTATCATTCAGGTAAAAATTTTATAAGTATAATTAAGCACTATACTCCCTTAAATTCACTTAATTGCAGTTTATTACACTCTACAATGTTATTACACTGTTGTAATTGCATTCATGCATAAAACTCGACACTTAAAAAAATTGGTTATGTTGATCCATGTTTACATTTGAAAACCGAACTGCTGGTCTATTTAATACACAACTTTTCGCGCACAGAATAGCCGTCGTTACAGCTTCGCTAGTCAAATATGAAGTATGTCGGAATCGGCGTGTCTCTGGCTGTTCCAATTTTGGGATTATATAGTCTACTCCCCTGTTGATTTTAATCGATTTCATTAGATTAGATATTGCTGTCATTCCTCCGAGCGAGGTCACTCCCTCGGCGAACACAATTAATTTTTATAAAATGTTGATGACTTTAGGGTAGAGGCTATAGAAATGACGCTTTCGTTTTTGTCCAAAATAAAAGAATTATTTTTAAATTGGTTTAACGTCCTTGCGTTACTAGCAATAGTTTATATAGCCACACCATGTTATTACAATTGATCTGCTTGTTAAAACAAGTCCTCACAAGCTATATTTTGGTTCATTAATTAAAAAGTTTATACTTTTCACTTACGACTATGATACGACTCTGATAATTTTACATGTTTAGTTATTGAAATTGAACAACTGGTGATTACGTATCATCCATATGGTTCTTTTTTTGTACAAATGATCTTTATAGTCTATAGAATGTTTTACAATGGTTTGTGTTTACATTATTATATGTGAAATGGTGAAAAATTCACTAAAATTTCTTCCATCTAGTGTTTTTTGAAGTTACATTATTTTTACATAATTATGATTTAATGGTTGGTTCATTATCATTATTCTACATTATCATAGTGGTATTAGACATTGCAGTACACATTTATGTCACTGGCTTCCTCTGATTGATAATATTTTGGAAATTCTGAGTGTGTTTAATGTGTACATCTTATGCTGTCCATTTGAGTATGTGCAGTTACATTAAACACAACACATGTCACTCTTAATTAATAAATCATAGTACTAGGTTTGTCTTTACAATGTCTAGTTTTCTTATTATATAGCATAAAATGGTTTTACAACGTTTTAGTAATAAATTCTTATAGTTATAAGTGAATCTGTTCCATGAGTGAGGTTATATGGGACCCACCTGGTTGACAACAATGGTCTCACATTGTGTTTAATTTCTTTACATTTTGTTCACTGACCTCGATATATTAAGGTTATTATTTTATACTTATATTCTTGGTAATTATTATTTAGTATTTTTTCACACAATATTTACATGTTTACTGGTGATTACCAGGTTTTGTCTAACATTTCTTATTTGATTTTACTTGCATTAAGAGCAGGTACAATACACTGTTATTGCTATTACAACTAACTCATTCTGATATTGATAATATTTTATTTCAATGTTTCTGTTCTTTATTACTTACATTTTTACTTTAGGTAAAGAGTCCTAGTCATGGTCAAGTCATTTAAAATAGTCTGTCCAAGTCTGTGTGTCTTTACTGGTTTTTTCACTCTGTAGGCTCATTGTTTCATCTGGTTTATCTTACCTTGGTACTCATATTTGCACATTGTATCGTAGAATTGTTATCTCTTCCTTGCTTATCAATTTATTTGTGTTTCTTCATATCACTTCCTATATCTTGTTAGTGTTCATTGTCAGTATATTTGTGTTTTTGTCCTCTCACTTACCATATCTATTGGGTTATTGGGTTAATCACATTACTATGTTTTCTTCTATTTTTCTTTGTCATTACTATTTTTCATTCTTCATTTGCTGTTTTAATTAATTCGTGGACCGGATATAATATTTAGTACACAATTATTCATTTCTTGGGTGTTCCAGTGTTAATTAATGAGTGTTTTATTTCTTATAGTTTGTTTTCAAGGGTACGGTGAAGATGTGTACCGTTACACTGTTTAAAAGAAAATAAGAAACAAAGGAATTTATAGGCCTATCTCCCTTTGGGAATACTAATTTAAGTTTTCACTAGGAGTAAACGAACTGACATAGATTTAATATTATTGATTCCATTTTGATTAGACAAGTCAGTTCTGAAACTCAGGCAATGAAATTTAGAGTGCACGTAATAGCACAACAAATAATGTCAAAGAAATTTACGTGAGATGTGCAGTGAAGTTAAAATCATCTCCGGAATCACATTAACAAAAAGTACTATATGGCCTATCATCCACTCTGTAGGTTATAACACAATATAATTAGCTTTTCCAAATTTACCAAGTTGGTGGCTAGTATAATATATAATTTGTTATTATAATATGTATTATATACCTGCATATATCGACTCTTCGCCACCTCTGACCCCCAGTCTTCTCATAGTTTTATGTACATCGTCCACCCATTTTCTTCTTGGCCTCCCTCTTGCTGTTGTTCCTCCTGGTCCTCAATGTATAATTTTTTTACTGCTCTTTCCTCTGTCATTCTTTGTACGTGACCTGCCAACCTAATTCTGCCTTGTTTTATTAGTGTGACGATGTCCGGTTCCTTGTACAGATCGTACAATTTAGCATTTGTCCTCATACGCCACATTCCAGTGTCTAGTACACCTCCATATGTCCTCGTCATAATCTTTCTTTCCCGTATCTGATCATATCTTCTTGGGCTGAGGTCATGGTCCAGGCTTCTGAAGCATATAATACTACTCGCCGCCATAAAGTTTTGTAAATCTGGACTTTGGAGGTTCTAGAAATGTTTCTGGACTTTAGGGTAGGCAGCAAAGAAAAGTAGCACCTATTTACCACGGCCAGTTTGTCTTAAATTCCCATTTCCATCTGATTTTTTGACGTCAAGAGGGACCCAGGATATCTAAAACTATCCACCCTCTCAAATTTATTGTTATTGACTTTAATTTTTGGGACTATTTATTCTCGGAACCGAAGTATTACGCAATAATAAATAACGTCATCAACTGGATGGGAAACAAAACGAATGTGATACTATCGATTTTTTTTTAACTTGCAAAGTATCAAAACGTATGCAAAAATTATATGGTGTTAGTGTATAATTTAGAGGATGGAAGACTTTTTGCTACTGACAGAGAGAGTTGGAGGGTCAGAATAGAGGAGGCCAAGGCTCGACTTCGAATTTTAACGCCATAGGAAGAGGAGTGTATAATTTTAGTACCATACACAGTATTAAAATTGTGTAATTATCATACATAATATTATTGTACTGCAAAAGAATGCAGAGTAAATAAACTGATCTAATATAGTCCACTATTAGTAGGAACAGTATGTACTGTAGTGTAATCTTCGTAGCTGATGTTGCAGCCTTTGGTGGGCTTGTGCCTCTTCAACAATATTCCTCCATGCTTCCCTGTTCTCCGTCCTTCCTCTCCACCCTCTGATTCCCATGCTAGCAAGATCTTCTATTACGCCATCATACCATTTCATCCTTGTTCTGCCTCTACGTATAGTAGTATATAATCTTCCCTTCACCATTCTTGTAGTAATTCTTTCCTCAGACATTCTTTCCACATGTCCCGGCCAACGCAACTTCTGTGATTTGATGAATTTTACTAAATTTTTTCATGGATGATTCATTGTTATTGCGTATTTTTCAACTGCCTTCTCTTACTGGGCCATAAACTTTGCGCAATATTTTGCGCTGAAATGATTTTAAAGCAGTTTTGTCATTCTCTGTTAAAGTCCACACCTCAGATCCACATGTAACAACTGGTCGCACTGGACAATAATACACTTTAAGTTTTATACCTCTTGTAACAAAAAGATGTCAATATTTGCAAAGTAGGCTCTATTTCCTGCCTGTATCCTTTCTCTTATACCGATCCTAATGTTATTATTATTTGATACCAAGGCACCTAGATAACTAAAGCAGGACACTCCTTTGAAACATTTCCCATTCACATTGAAATCTTTAGGAGCCTTCTGGTCTCTGAGTTGGACATTACCATGTGTTTTGTCTTGTTTTCATTTACCAGAAGACCAATTTTTATAGCTTCTGCTTCCATTAATGCATACATGTCTTTGAGGCTGTAAACGTTTCTTGCTACTATTGCAATGTCATCTGCATACGCACATATTTGAGAAGATTTCATGAATATTGTGCTCCTTTTATCAATTTTATTTACTGCACTATGTACAGCTATGTTGAACAGAACTGCAGAGAGGCTATCTCCTTGCTTCACACCAATATTAAAGTTAAAAAATAGCATTCATTTTGTTATATACCTTTATAGTTATTTGTTTTCGTGTCCTTCGTTCTCGTTTTAATTAATCGGATTAGTTTGCTGCAAACACCAACATTTCGCAGGACTTTAAATAGCCTAATGGTGTAGTATAATACTGTATAAATAGCGTGTAGGCCTACGTAGTGTTTGTTTGTAAGTACTGTACAACGGTATGACATATTTTAGTACGGTACGGTACGTCCGTGTACTGAAATGCAAGCCTATTAATTGCCTATTACTTTTTCCGTGAAAATGAATTGTAACATACTTAAATAAATATTGTTACGACGGTCTCAGTGATCGTCGTCTGGTACAGTGGAAAACAAAATACAGACACCAATGAATTAACTAATCACCAGCTTTAATTAATCACAAATAACAGTTTGTAAACAACTCGTACAATAATCCAAGTTAAATTTGTCCACACGCAGTAATAATGTTAACTGTAAAGAATTCCATACTAATTATAACAAATAACACTTCGCTAGAATACTTCAACATCCACTCGATTCGTGCTAAATCGCTCAACACAACTAACTGACAAGCCGGCTGCTATGGCTTTTTATAGGTCGCGCACGCCTTCTAGAAATTTTCCATCCTCAATGTGGACGTCACTTAATGCGTAATTCAAGTGTTTACCAGAAGAGTTTGGAACGTACTTTAGTGCGACGACTGAGGCAACACCTGCACTACTACCGGGGGGACGGGTGGAAGACGCTCTCGGCTGTTCTAGGCGGTTCGATACGGTTATCGTCACAATATGTATGCCGATAGAATAAATAAATTTAAATTAATAAAGTTGTGTTAGTGGTTATAATCACAAAGAAAAATAACACTGTTGCACACCACTAGAGAAAGATTTTTCCGATTAGCGCTTTCAAGCTTCACACCTAATCATCGGATCGGAAATATACAGGTATATTTCCGATCTGATGATGATCTGTGAAGCTTGAAAGCGCTAATCGGAGAAATCTTTCCATAGTACTGTGAAACAGTGTTATTTCTGTTTGACTGAATATCAATTCTGTATTTACCGTGCAGTACTTGTGCCGATTTTTCCCATACAGTCTCTAAATAACGCGGTTTCTCGTTATTACGCGGGTTTACCTCTATCACCGGCGACCCGCGTTATAGCTGGGTTGCACTGAATATAAATAACTCTTTGTAACTCATCTTTACTTTCTCGTAAATAATCGTCTGGTCACGATTAATTAAATTATTATTTACGATTAAATAATTGTAGATACATATCTTCTTCTTCTTCTTAATTGGCGCTCCAGCTCTTCGAGATCTTTGGCATGCTGGACAATCCGCCTCCAGTCGTCACAATCCTCTGCTCTCAGTCTCCATATTTTTACACAGAGCCTGCGCATGTCGTCCTCAAGATCATCCACCCATCGTTTTCTGGCCGACTCTTCCTTCTTCCACCAGGTCTCTCAGTAAAATTTTCTTCAATGTGCATGTCTCTAACATTCTCTGGACATGCCCTGCCCACCGGATTCTACTTTTCTTTATGTCAGTGACGATATCTGGTTATCCATACATTTTCTGTATTTCTGCATTTGTTCTTATTCTCGATGCTCCTTGGACGTTCACTGCACCAGCTATCCTCCTGAGGACTTTTATTTCCCACCTGCCCAACCACTCTCCATTCGTCACTGTCACTGTCCAAGTTTCGGATCCATACGTGACCACTGTTTTAAACAGAAGAATCTTGATTGCTACACATAGTACATATCATCTACACATAGTAATGCATTAATGTGTTATCGGTATTAAAATTGGAAAAGCGGACATGAGGTAACATTGGATCTACCATAATTCTGTCAGCTAAACTGAGGACAGTTTCTTTGATTAGACAGTATACTGTCTCAGAAAAGAAAATGTACTAATTTCCGGTACCTATTAGTGTTTTACAGAAAAAATTTGCTTTGGATCGGGAAGAAAACGAGAAATGGGGGTTCTGTCAGGGCAGCATGGAAGTATCCTGGGTCCTGGCCTGCCAGGATGGTGCACATCGGCAGCAAGGTGTGCATCTAGTGTGGCTGCGGTGGAGCCTACAGTTGGCCAACGGCTGCACACAAGGGCTAAGTTAGTTAGTCAGCCCGAAATCAAAGTTGCTGGTCCTCCAGGTTAGGGGTTTTACGCAGGCCAGTAACCTGCTTAATTAAAAATATATGTACTTACAGAACTCATACGAGTCTCGGGAATCGGATGGGAAATACGGCAAACGACCAAAGCTAACGCAAAAGGACAAATGAAAATGGATTCATAGGTACCTGAAAAATAAAACACGGAATAATACCCGAATGAAATTTTATAAAACTGTGGTTGTCCCTACATTCCTGTATGCTAGTGAGACATGGACTCTTGGTAAAAGGGACGTGCAGAGGATTCAGGCAGCCGAAACGAAATTTCTAAGAGGGACGCAAGGTTGTTTTCTTTTGGATCAGAAAAGGAACGAGAATATTAGACGCGATTTAAACATTGTATCATTTCACCAGAAGACTAAAGACCACAGAAGGAGATTGTGTAAACACTTGAACAGCATGCCTGATCAATCTAGTCTGTCACAATCGGTCTAGTTGTGGCTGCCTTAGGTTATCACGCTACTGGGAAGAGATATGTCGGTAGACCGAGGAGAAGATGGGTTCTGGAACAGGTCTAATGCCTAGTCCTTGGAGTGGTGATGATGATGACTTCATGAACAGGTAAACATTGAAGTGCTACAACTACTCGATAATGCTGGACTCGTTGGGCGACTGCAGAGACAGAAATCATTTGAACTAGTGATTTAAATGTGTATGAGTAATTCTCAGTACATAAACAAATTGTAACTGTAGTGAGGAATGCTCCAGTGGGAGCTTATCCTAAACACTGTTAACTTATGTATTAGAAAACAATTGCTAGATAGTTTGTAACTGTTTGCCATGAAAAATATAAATTAAAAAAAAAATTAGCTCTCTGTCACTGTATGATACATAGGGAAACATGGGCCACACGAAGTGCTACATCACAGTCTGCTCACATCATAATTATCGAGTGCAGTCAAGTCATCTGTGATGTTGGAAAGTTTGTGCAACACCGTGTTGACGAGGTACATAAGGCCTGGCTTAACAAGTGACTAGCGAGTGTAACCACGCAATTAAACCCGTTGTAAATCAAATTTTTCTTCTTCATGTTCACGTCATTGTCCAGATGTCAAAGCATTGGACGACACAAGCAGAAATAAAAAAAAGTTTATATTGTTACGACAGTCTCACTGATCGTCGTATGGTACAGTGGAAACAAAATACAGATACCAATGAAGTCGCTAATTAATTAATCACAATTATTTATTTATAATCAACCCGTACAATAATTCAAGTTAAATTTGTACACATGTAATAATAATGTCAAGTAATAGCGTTCCACACTAATCATAACACAGTAAACACTTTCCACTAATCTTCAACAGTAACTCGATTCGCACTAAGGAAATCGCTCAAATAACCAACTGACCTAACTAAGTAGGTAGGGCAGGTGACACAGAATAACTTTTCATCCTTACTGCAGCGTGCCAGCCAGCATAATGCGCATTTCAAGTGCTCTTGAACACTTTGGAAGGTGCTTAAAGCCCCCTACACATTATCGGACCGAACCACCAGACACGACCAAACAGCCAGATCGTCTCTGGTCGGGTCAAGGCTACACACCTTCGGACCGGACCAACTTCAGACAGGAACCTATTTTCTCTGACTAGTCGAATGTTTGATCTTGTGAAGGAAAGGGTGTCGCGCTATGGCTCCGTATCTTTCAAAAATGCAAAAAATCGGTTTAGCTTTAAGTGCTTTAGTAGCAACTAGTGATGACAAGTGTTGAAAGAACAGAAAAATGTGGGCAAAGAACTTGTTTTCAAAAACGGAAAACATTCACCCATGCAAACTTACTTAAAGAATTGGACTCAAACGATTTTCGTAATTTTTTATGGATGGATGAGGAATGTTTCATCAATTTACTGGATTTGGTGAAACCATTTATTCAAAGAAGAAATACGGTCTTCAGGGAATCCGTGAGTGCAGAAGAGAGGCTAATTGTGACACTTCGTTATTTAGCTACTAGATCATATGAAGACATGAAATTCAGTGCTGCTATATCACCACAACTTTTATCAGCTATTATTCCAGAAACGTGAGCAGCTAGCAACGCAACAAGAAATAGAAGCACAAACAGCGAAGGTTTGGCAACGACAAGGGAAGTTCGGCGATAACGCTACACATTTCACGACCAGACTTAAAAGTGTTGGGGACGGTCCGCGGTCCGATGGTTTTCCCATCGAACCTCCCGACCGTCCGTCACGACAGAGTTTGTCCGCGGACACGCCTACACATCTTCGAACCCACGACCAAACTGCGTTTTGTCCCGACGGTCCGGTGGTCTGGTCCGATAGTGTGTAGGGGGTTATGTGAGTAGACGGTCTTGATACAGACGCCACACGCTTGGCTAGTCGAGAAGCGTGTAGAACGGCACTCTCGACTGTCCTAGAGTGTTCCGTAATTGGGTAACAGTATGGTCCTACACGTGATACATACATTTCTTCTACCATACTGAGATTAGATGTCCGCTTCTCTTGATCGGTCGATCTCTCATGCTTACATTCTATTGTTAATAGCGCGTAACGGATTATTGTGTTTGCGGGTAAGAGTGTTTTTGTTACGTGCGATTTGGATTGTTGCACTACATCTGGTGTCGATTTAATTCTACTACACTAAAGATCGTTTTTCACGTCACATTACCTACGGTACAAAGTGTGTTTGAAGGGGGGGGGTTGTACTACGCGCGTGTCGGTGTTCGCGGAGAGGTGTATTGTTTCACCGTCAAACACAGCAAACTGGGAAACAATACGCGTCGTGGGTCACGGTCAACAACCAAACCAAATAATGAATCAATTGTCCCGCTGAAACAATAAACTTGGACGAAGCAAAGTGTATTAAATTGATTCTTTTGTGTTATAATACTAATATAATAGTATATAACTATATAAATTTTCACCGAAAACTATAGCCTATAACCATATATATAGCCTATAAATTTTCACCGAAAGTACGCTATATCATGTTGCAGATAATGAATATGTCGTGTAAAAGGGTGGTGATATTGGAGTTCAAAACAACTTCGCTTGCATTTGAGATGAATTATAAGTACTAAACTGATAAAAATCTATTATTAATTTTTATATACGAGGTTTCATCAAACAGTTTGTGCAATTTTAAAATTTACACCACTACAAGTGTCCTATTAAAAAACTGTTTTTATGTGATGTTGGTACACATGTTAATGATAATCGTCTAAAACTTTAGCCCTATTTGATGCCTAGTTTAGATTTCACAGCTAAATGAGTAACTCGTTCTTAGGCGATTTTTTGTCATTCTACAATACAAAATTGATGAACATGGTTTACATTTTGTGTAACCTGTGAGATAAACTGCTCTGTCCTGGTAATCGTGTTCAGAAGGCTTCTGACGAGGTTGCTGTGCGTGAACAAGCGGTTTACAAGCTTCAAAGAATACCGTAAATGAGTTCAAGATCGCGGTTGCGAGATGAAGATTATGTTCTTGTGTTCCACCAAACTTCATCGCTAGAAGCAGTGGTAAATAAAGATTACTATTCGAATATTTTACACCATTTGTATGAAGCTATTCGTACAAAACGGCCAAATTTACAGAACAATAATTTATGAAAATTGCAGCCTAATAATACGTTTGGACGGACGCCATTACTTGTTAAGATTTTTGCCAGGCTAGGCAAGAGAAAACGTCATAGGATGACACGGCAGCGTAAAGTATTACCTTGATACGGATACGGACTTTGCATTACCGTATTCACCAGATGTGTCCCAACAAGATCTTTTCTCCCAATAGTGATAATTTCCACGAAAGAATAACGCTTTTCAGTCGCTGAAGACGAAACACGAAAATCGGTAAGCGAGCTCGAAGCTTTACCAAAAAGTGCATGCTTGAAATCTTTTGAAGACTGCAAAACGGCTGGCTTAATCGTGTTACGTTCGACTCAGACTACTTTGAAGGGTTATATTTACGATTACTTTGTAAGGGTCGATAAATGAAGGCATAATTTTTTAAACAAAGAAGAACTTCATGCATTTTTTGATCAAACCTCGTATCTTTCCTTTACATTGAGAGACAGAATTAGTATAAAATAAGTAAGCATTTTAAAAAAATTTTACAACTAGTTAAGATAATTTTAATAAATATTTTTTTTATTTGTACATTTTGTTATTTGTATATCTATTACATTATATATTCTGCAGGAGACTGAACCTTTTCCGAAACGTTTAAATAGTTGAAATAGCCTTTCTTGCACTTTGTTGCTGTGTCTCTATGCTTTTAGTAGTCTACTCGTAAAACTTACATGCACCCACTTCATCCTTTACCATTTATTTTTTTTTTCAGGAAGTCCCCGGATTCTGTTCATAATCATTACCACCACCACCACCACCACCACCATCATCACCGTCGTCGACCTCGTCGTCATCGTCATCATCATCTTCAGCAAGGATTAAACCAAAAATGCTTTGTGCTGGTCCCAAGCAGATGGACTAGAGTTGGTCGCTCTAACGCTTTTTCAGGCGCCCCACACCTCGTCGCCTTTTCGGCTTATAATTCCAGGGTAGTTGTTTAGGGATGCGGCAACCATCCCTTCGGTTAATATGTAAGATGTTCCAACAATTTTAGCCGATACTGGACAATCCGAACAAGTATAGACTTACTCAAAATATTCAGTTCCCGCCGTGCATCGACTTTATTTTGCAATGTTGAAGAGTATATTCTGTCACATGCCTCATTTCGGCCGCTTGAATACGACTGCTGGTCTGTGTGATTTCGTTAAATTCTCAGACCCATAGAGATGTGTGGGGAAGGTCATTGGAAGGTCATCACCTTGTAGAACTTCAGCCGTGTTTCTTTAGTAGTTGATTTTAGACTTCTCCTGATGGTCCCACACATATGGCTGAACTTATGCAGCTTATTTACCGCATCATTGTTTGTACTGCAAGGTATTTTACAGCCCAGATATTCAAAATTACTGACCTGTTGCAGTACAGTGTTATCTACATCGATTTTTGCTCGCATGAGGTTAGCTCCATAAAAAACCATCACGTTGGTCTTCACTGTGGAGATCTGTAATCCAACATTCTACAGTGTAATCCAGGAATCCGACTTAGTAGTTTCCTTAAGATAAGATGTTTCGGAAACAAAGTTACTATCATAAGGTTCTTATCCTGTTATGACAACGCGTCGGTGAAAATTAAAGGTTGATACATGGATGCCTTAGAGGAGTTTGAAATATACAAGGCAACCGAGCTTCACAAAGACTAAATACATGAAGATCAGTTACCGTTTAATTCAAATATTCTGTATGACGCTGCATTACGAAGAACGAGGAGGATGCTAAAACAGACTGATATGTCAGTGAGTTAAGGGGACACTGAACAGCTCGACAGCTTACACTGTTACGCCGATCTTCAGCGTGCCGAGAACAATTTGTTTAGTTATAGGCACTAGAATAATCTGGAGAGTAGATCACAGTTCGACCTTGAACACAACGTGCTTACTGCATGCAATCTTGCAACGAAACAGGGTCGGGAGCATGGCGACGCTAATGCACCTTACTCTCGAAACCGTGGTTGTATCTCAATGTCCAGTATAGGACAGGGCAAAGTTGTTCTTTAAACGTTCACTATGGATTATAATAAATGGTAATGAAACAGGCGAGTGAGCCCAGGAATAAGTGAGCTGCAAAGAACTGTTTAAGAAAACACTTTTGTTCCAGGTAATTATTTAAAAAACTAGAAGACAAGTTACAACTCAGCAGGGAGTACAATATTTATAATATCTCCCTTAAAGAGGAAGGCGTTGGCCGTCTGAGTTAAATTATTGGCATTAACAATAAATGATGATCGTGTTTTAAAACAGGTACAGGTTTTGTAACTGTCAACGCTGCGTTGTTACTTACGAGAGCAGTTGTGTACTCAGATACGACGAAATGTAACAGACGTTTGGAGATAACAACATTAATATTTTACAAATATTTGTTGGTGCTCCCAAGTTTGCTAAATTTCCAAACAAGTGTCACTTCTCACGCATAAAAATGCTACCACTGTTCCAATTCTTCTTCTTCTTCTTCTTCTTCTTCTTCTTCTTCTTCTTCTTCTTCTTCTTCTTCTTCTTCTTCTTCTTCTTCTTCTTCTTCTTCTTCTCTTCTCCTCCTCCTCCTCCTCCTCCTCCTCCTTCTTACTTTTTCATTGTTTAATCATGTGCTACGCAACGTTCTAACATTTCTTTTTTTCCCACCTAAACGAATACAAACACCTTTCTGGGAAGACAGGTTTCACACTTTCCTAGAACGTTTACATTCTGCTCAATGAGACGTATCAAAAACGCAAAGGTAAGTGTTTGAATATCATCAGCAACGAGCTACAGAAAAAACGTTAGAACGCAAGAGAAATACAATATAGAAACGTTAAAAGGGAAAGCAATCGATTAAATCGCGTCAACCGAATCGGTCCACAGAGTCTATGAACAAGATATGAAAGAAAAGGATGAGAAGTTTTGAACACACTGAATAAGCGGCTGAAGGTTTCGGAGTTGTAGAGGGCGAAAGCGCCAGTACATGAAACTAGCGAATCAAGAACCACTACATAGGCGAAAAAGTATAAGTAGTAGAAGAAGAAGAAGAAGAAGAAGAAGAAGAAGAAGAAGAAGAAGAAGAAGAAGAAGAAGAAGAAGAACAACAACAACAACAAGTAGAAGAAAATAAAATACGATGCTTTATGACATTTTAATACTGTAACTGTTACCGTCCGTAAAATGTTTAACACTTTAAACTGGTTCTTTTTACTGACAACAAAAGTGTAAGTCTAGGTATACTGTACTCCCTGTACTCCATAGACGTAACTACGGCGGGAAGGTTCAAGGGTACAATCCTCCCTCCAGAACTATTGAGAATTTCTGCGAAACTCCATAATCACTTAACGTAAACCTATTTCTAAGCCAGATGTGTGTGTTAAAATTTGACTCATAAAGAATTGTATTGTGTAAATAATTATACTGGTAGAATCTTGGAATGTTTAATTTGTCCTGAGGAAAATGGGGAGTCCAACTTTTAAGCTAGTCTCTTCCCCCCTCCCCACGGAATCAAATCCTATTTACGCCGCTGTTGTACAGAAGTCATTCTGATTACAATTTGTCAAGTGGTGTTTATGAGATGGTTGGATGATCTTGAGGACGATCTGAGCAAGCTCGGTGTAAGAAGATGGAGACTGAGAGCAGACGATCGAAACGCCTATACTGTTTCCGTTCTTAGCAAACACATCTGAAACGCTATTTGCTGCTTGAATTAGAGGCATGTTACTCTGACAGGGTACATACAATGTTGATACTGTATAAACACAAGTAAATTGTCATAATTTGTCCCGACCAAAATAATATTTGTGTACAGTGGCGCCGGGTTTTGAAAATCAGTGGGAGTGCTCTAACTCACAGTCCACAACCTGGGGGGGGGGGGGTCTGGTTGAATTTTTGAAAAATTGACCTTCCTGAAAATGCAGTTTTAGGTCTTTTTGAATGAACAACACTTGATGGTAAACATAAACTATCGTTTTATTAGGTGCTTTTTCTCCAATAATGAATGAGTATAAAAGCTAATCCACGTAAAAGGTATACAGCTGTTTCCTTTTTTAAATCTTTAAATCATAGAAATAGTAAAAGTAATGATAAAAAAAAGTAAGAAATATTACATTTTACATATATGTGAATTAAAAGGAGGGAAACTAAACAAATAAAAATTGTGTACCATCTATGGGGTCTTAAGTTAAAAACATAAGTCTTTACGAGAATGTTCTTTCTTCTCTCTTGGAATGATGCCAAACTGAGTAAAAAGGAAAAAATAGTTCATTTAAATTAATAAATGATAGCCTCAAATTTGGCGCTTATTTTTAGTTTAAAAATAAAAGAGAAACTGAAAGATTTTAGTTCAAAAATTAAAGTCTTTGCGGAATTTATAATTCCCACTACTCACTCATAAAGTGTTCCTACGAACAGTCGATCGTTTAATGAAAATGTTCGCCACAGTTTAGAGGTTCAATTTATTTTTCGCTTCTTGCTTATGGACATGCATGATTGCGTCGTCGTTCAATTTTCCTTGCGTCATGGTCTTGCGCAGGGCGGAGACGTTTTTAATCATCTCAGGGCGGAGAAAGAACGTTCTGCTGTACATGTAGAAACGGGTATAGCTAAAGCGATCTTTATCAACTTAATCACCTCTGGAATCAATTCGTCGACGTGTTTATTTGAGGAAAAGAAGAGCACTAAGTCTTCTGTACTTTCAACGACAAAGTTTTAGATTCACACAAATCTAACATCATATTTCTGTGCAAAATTAATCTTTCAGGGTCAAAGTTATCCTTATAAAATTCTACTACAGAACTGCAATCTTTAGTTTTGGAAAGAAGAAATGTTTCAATTTCTTTAAAGTGAGTCATAGCAGCTTAGAAAATCTATCATCGAAACAGTTGATCACAATATCTGAAACCTCGAAATAAATTTTCCGGTAATAATCATGGGGGCTGGCAAAAGCAAAGGGTTGAGCGCCGTCATCAAGTCTTCGAGGAATTTTTCGAACTTTTGGAAATTTCGGCTCTTCGACATCCAATTTTTTGGTCAATCCCAAGCAAGAGTTCCAAACTGCATCGGAACGTTCATCAGTTCGAGATAACTTTAAAACCTCTCGGACACTATGAATATTGTCCATGGCTTTTTGGAGCTGTAAGAAGGAATTTTGCAGAAAGCCATTCAAAATTTCAACTGGCTCCAAAATTTGCGTAAAAAGCGTAGTGACAAATATAAAGTCAAAAGAGCACAGACATTTTAAGAAACCTTTAGCTTTAGCACCGGCATCAGATTTTTTGAGCTCGATTTCCTCAAAGAACAATACTAACTCTTCGTAATTCTGCAAAATCGTTTTCAACGAACTTATTCTGCAACACCACCTGGTAGGACAAAAAGGCCGAAGAGCTACAGGGTGAATGGACCTACCATCTTGGGCAGCTTGCAAAGACTCAGATATTGCTAGTCGGTTGGGGGACCCGCGCAAAAAAATGATCATTTCTTTGACATTTGGAAGATAGTCTCTCACCACGGTCTCATTTTGCATTGCCTCTTGGGTCACAAGGTTCAAAGAATGTGCCAAACAGTGAACATGCATAACTCGCGGCTCAATTTCTCTGATTTTTGCTTGCAACCCTGAAAAAGCGCCAGTCATATTTGCCGCTCCGTCAGTAGCAATACCTCTGCATGACTTGATATCCAGAAAAACACGAGTGAGAACATCAATTAAAATTTTCATCAAGACTTCAGCTGTAGTAGATTCAGTTTTATAGAGACCAAAAATAATTCATTAATTTGAAAATCCTCACCACTGACAAATCAAAAAGAAATTGAAACTT
This sequence comes from Magicicada septendecula, assembly GCA_034769895.1. NCBI lineage: Eukaryota > Metazoa > Arthropoda > Insecta > Hemiptera > Cicadidae > Magicicada > Magicicada septendecula. The sequence goes on from CM068373.1 coordinate 99,765,216, forward strand.
GCTCGTGTTGACATGCGTTGATAGTTTCATCCATAATTATCGAATAGTATTGGGAGTCTTTTAGAAACTTGATCAAATTTTATAAGACTTCGTTAGCTATAATAGAAACTAATTCATTTGTTATATCGTGTGAAAGCCATCTGTACTTTGTACGTTGAAGCCAAGAGGACAAATCGGAGTTATCTTCAGCAACTAACTCTAACAATGCATGATAATTAGAATTTTCATCTGTGTGACCACGGGTTGCTAACCCCTGAACCACGAAACAACGCAATGAAAATAACATTCTTAAGAGAGATACTCATGCAGATTTCATATCTCTTTCCTTACCTTTAGACATCAAAGACTGCACGTCCACACCTTTATCCATTGCACTTTTCCTAGTACAACAGGACATATGAATATCCGATTTTTCATGAGAAGCGAATCTTTGTAAGGCTTTGTTCCAAGAAGAAATCCCGACTTCCACGAATGCTTTTATCACGTATTCGTCTTGTTTAACTTTTTCGCAAAAGGTCCACTGGAGGAAATTATTTCCTTACACACAGAACAAAACACTTTATCACACTTTTCGTCGTATAAGATCCACTTATATTTGTCTTTCCACTGTTTTTGAAAAGAACGCCCACCAACACCAGTTTTGTTTGTTTCTTTAGACGCAGTAGTTGAATCCGAGCCACCTGAAGCACTATCTGCTGATGACGTCGTAGCGAATCACTTTTTTTATTGACGAGCGAACAGTGAATTTATCCATTATAATAAATCGAATAGAGCAAACAAAGAATTAAATTAACTTACACTTTCCCGTGTATTTAAACGTATATGTGATATGTGAGGATCGGTAGTTTCTGGAGGGGAGGAGTAACGAGGCCGTGCTTGCATGGGCCAACGCGAGAGCGCCCGTCAAATTTGGCATAATCCTTTTTAACCCTTTGAAGAGTATGGAAAAATATGCGAAAGGAGTAAGGCCGTGCCGGTACGTCATATGTAATGTTTTGCAGCAGCTGTTGTTTTTATATATATAAGAAATACGACGAAAGATTAGAATTTTTCCCCCATTTCTTCTTTCTTTCTTTTTCTTTTCTTCTTTTTTTCTTTACTTATTTTCTATTTTATTTTTCTTCTCCCTTTTATGTGTGGGTGCTGAGCACCCCCACAAAAATGTTTGGGGGTGCTCGAGCACCGGAGTCGGCGCCCCTGCTTGTGTGACTGTGTTAGAGCGACAATGATATATTTTATAAGACGGAGTGAATAAGAATGACTTTCTTTTATTCACTGTTTGAATATCGCAAGAAAAAAATAAAGTAGGCCTATACCTAAAGCAAAAGTAGAAGCTGTGATAATTTCCAGTGTACTGTATATTATCAGCTGCCGTCAGAGAATAATTAAATGCCTTTCATGTCTGTGTCGGAACTTGAATCATCATTTGAGTCAGCAGTGTGAATGATAAGATTGTCCAGGACGGCGTCTGAAATCTGGCCCAATTCCTTTATCTTCTTCCTTGAATACATGCTCGACACAACGACTCCAATAATTGTTATTTCATTTACCGTCTTCTCTATCAGTTGTTTTACATCATGCAGCTTATAAGTTGTGTTGTGACGGGCAACATATTATCCTTTCAACTGGCTTCATATTTATTCAATGGGATTCAGATACAGTGATAAGGAGGAAGTTTTAAAACGGCGTGCCCCGATTTTTCGTCAATATCATTTACTAAAAACTTTTTAAATTTATGTTCATTTTGCTAGCAGCGATAAAGTTCTACCGTGTATTCATAAAGATGATTAAACGTAATCAATGCCACTTGTCGCAGTAATGATAACTCTCACATGACTATACAGACATTCTGCACATGCGCGTAACAGATTACTGCGTGAACAATGTCAACTCCCCTGACCAAAAGCGTTCCAGATGAGCCAAGTGGGTTTGTTTACATCAGGATTAAGCTAAGAACGGAAACAGTATAGAGGCGGATTGTCCAGAAGGCCAAAGCTCTTCAAGAGCTGTAGCGCCAATTGAGAAAGAGAGAGAGAGTTCATGAGATATCTACTTTTTGTTTCCCGTGTACTTTTGATGTGCGACAGAAGTCTAGCCAATGGAACAATGTAGCCAAACGGTGGCTTCCAAGGAAAACACAACATACTTAGTTGCCCATACCTTGGGAAGAATGTGTCAAGTACCACTGTGAGCTGAACAGTGCAAGCAAAGAATGAAGGAACAATCCCGACTAATGTAGTTTACCTCAGGGAAGCGCCTTGGGCCCCCTGCTTTTCTCTGTGTACGTTAACGACGTGCCCAAGTTGCCGGGAACCAATTGGCCATGTTCGCCGGCGACACGGCGGTGTATGCCGTTGATCGTAGCGCTGAAATGGCCGTTATCTGACTCCAGGACCAGCTTGACGAATACGTTGAGTGGGCAGAGAAATGGAGGGTCGCCATCAACGCGGCCAAGAGCACAGCCGTAGTCTTCTCCAGGTGCTTAAGGCTCTTGACAGACACAGTCGTACGTATGCGACACTCCGTTTCCCTGGTCTCGAGAGGGTAAATACCTTGGAGTCCACATCGATCGACGTCTCACCTGGCGGACACACTCCGACCAGTAGCTCGCAAGACAGCTCATCGCCTGTACTCACTCCGTCCCCTGCTTTGCAGCAAATCTAAGACCCGCCGCCTAGGGAAGCTTATCGTCTCCACCTATGTGGCGATGGCTTCCTACGCGATCCCCGTTTGGGGGTACTTGGCCAAGATCCATAACCGAAAGCTTCAGTCTCTCCTTAACCGAGGATTGCGCTGGGCGTGCGAAGCCCACTATCTAACATCGAATAAAACCATCCGTGAAGCCCTGCGTGTCCGTTCCCTGGACGCCACTATACGGACACTGTCCCGAAAGTTCTATCGTCGTACCGCCCGATTCCAGGGCAACCACCTCATTAGCGCCCTCGGTCGCTACCAATCTGTACCAGGTGAATCCTGGACCCGGCCTCGACGTACCCTAACCCTCAAATAAGTAATTAATTGAAAATCCACGGCCGGTAGCAGGCCACACCCTAATATACAGCCATCTATGGTCCCTGCGGCAGGAGCTCTATCTGAAGCTCGGGACGCAGTCTACGAACGGGCGACGGGCATGCCCATCGTTCCGCATAGCCCTTTGGTCATTAGTTAATACGTCGAAAGCGTTGTGAGGCCAAGTTTACAGAACGATATACTTGAAGTGTATACCTATATTCGTATAGCTGTATACACTGTATGTATAGTACAGTGTTTAGAAAGGTTGAATGCAGAGAGGAAGAAAGGTGGGTGAGAGAGAAGTGGCAGGCCGCGAACCAGTTGTGCAAGTGATCGCAAATCTCAATCTATCGGCTTTCTTAAAGTTTTCTTCGCTAAAAAGAATCGTTAAAAACATAATCATAATTTGTAGAAATGTATTGGCCCCCTAAAGTACTGGAAAGAATGGGTAATGCCCATTGGTTCCCATAACCTTGTTGAAACTTCAAACCGCACCTGGGGGATGGGTCCCCCTTCCCCACGTGTTGGGGGATGGGCACCTTATGGTGGCTAACGCGGCTCTGGAGACCGAGTGTCAGCCGGTATAAGTTGTACCCCTCTACCAAGTGCCAACGGCCTCTTTTGAAGGCAGATGTGCGGGCAGAGGTACAGGGCACTCTCGTGTCCTTGGAATGGGAAAACCGTTCCTAAAGGTGGCAGTGTCTGACACATATTGGCCGGCTGTTGATCGCTTTGTCACTAGGGGATTATAACAGTGACCCCATGTCAGAGGTGACAAAGTTGAAGTCCTCAACGGTTTGTATTTGAAGAATAGCGTAAGAGGCAGCCCTCTGCCTGGGATTTGTACAGGCAGAAGCTCTGTTGAGAATCTTGGAGATGGCAGCCCCGCACTCAACTTGCTTTGGTAGCGTATCCAAGCGTTTGCGTATTACTCGTAGGCTTCAAAAGGAAATTAATAGCCGCACGGCTATTGAGGATGATGACCAGGAAAAAAAACTGGCAAAAAGAAACCATTCGGAACTTCTATAAAAATAAGTAGTGCTAAGTAGTGTTAGATAGTACTTGCTCTGGAAGTCAACTATTTCGGCTTACACCTAGATCGTCGGCTCATCTGGCGTACCCACACCTAGACAGTCTACAATCGAGCGTCTTCTCGTCTGGGCCAACTGCTTCCACTGCTAGCTATGACACGTAAACAGGGCAAAGATGGGCGTACCTGCTCCCGGTCATTACATACGCAGCCGCGGCCTTGGAATACCTAAAGATAGTTACAAAACGTCGTCAACAGGAGTGTCTGGCTAGTGGCCAAAGTTCTCTCTTCTCGCTTGCGGTCGCGGTGTCCGATCCTCGGACGACACCGTGCTAAACTTGCGCGTTAGTTTTACGTACGTACGGCAAGGCGGCCAGACAATCCTCTCGACCAGAACCGTATACGCCCCCAAGTGACGTGGACACGACCTCGGCGTGTGCTGCTATAAACAAGCCGTTGCGTTGTAGGCCTGATACAGAGCGAATCGCCGTACATGGGCAGGGCAGGAGCTCCTGAAGGGGGCTCGGAACTCAGGTTTCCTGTGATGCACAACTACACAGCTTAGTAAACACGTGGTCGCCCTGGAATAGTTTTCTTGATAATAGTCCCGAGTGACTACCTTGTCTCTGACAGCCAAAAATGCTTGCAAAAACCGCGTTTTCTACGTAAACTACAAGCCAAAACTGGGTGTGAAAGTGAAAAATTCGCACTTTTTATTTGCAAGCTGTGAAAAAAATGCATAATTACTTACAACAATGCTTAACTATTTGAAATACAATGCTGTTTTGAGTTTGCTGCTTTTCCATTGACCTTCAAAAACCGACTATTTGTAGAAAACGAGTTCTGCCACAGAAAGAGAGACATGTATAGTAATAGGCCCTTGGGCCCCCTTCCTTACTTCGAGTTGGTTGCTTTTTGTGTGAATCCACAAAAACGAGTACTGTGGAAAACGAGTTCTGTGACAAAAAAGGTAGACACGTATAGTAACAGGCCTTACTTGGAGTTGTTTTTTTTACGTTGATTTCACAAAAAAAACGAGAAGGGTTAGTAGTTAGGTTAGTTTGCAAGGTAACCTAAAAACGTAAATTTTACCTTATTTCGTCAAAAACGCACCTTATTTTGTGCGAACGTTTTGCTTCCGCACCTAGTTTTGATCTTTAGTTACGTAGAAACACAAAAAACGCGGTTTTAATAATTATTTGTGGCTGTCAGAGACAAGTTAGTCACTCGGAACTATTACTGTTTTCTTTAACCGATGGCAAAACCGACGTTTCCGTTAACTGAATACACCTGACTCCTCCATTGTGTGTATGGTAGCAATTGTTTTACATATTTTCAATGGGAAGGTCGCCAGATATGGTGGGAACTTATGAAATAAAACGGATAGTCAGAACTAGCTTAGACCTATTTGTTTTAGACATACGGTAATCCCATAACCGCGGCAGGAATGATCAAATTATAATGGAGGATTTCAAGCGGAGGACGCAGCCCTGCCTCTGGGTTTCGATGCGGTGGTATATCTGGATGTAGTAGTCCCGTAACCCATTAGATATTACAGACGTTGAGGAAAACATTTAAACCATCAGAAGCTCAATACAAAAACTTTGCTCAATAGTTTCAGATTAATTTCACCATAGGCCTACAGTATTAACGTAACGTTAACATTATTTTTAATTAACGTATTTAATAATTGATTAAAGAGCTCAACTGAAAATTAATATAAATAAAGGATAATAAGTAAAGACATAGCTCCTATTAATAAGGGATTTAAATATAGTCCATCTCTTGTCACTAAATGCTTTCTTGGCACGGTCCTGCGTCCGCGACTAGAGTAATAGTTCATTCTTTATCTAGGTAGAAGGCGCCACTTGAGACAAATTGCCCGTGAATTCCGTAATTCCGGTTACACAAGACGCAGGTTGGATGCCAGCAGCGTTTTCAATCCGAATTTAGTTTGTTTGTTTTCATTTTAATTCTCTGTCACGTCGCTCGACTCATTCATCAACGCCTGTATTTGTAAAAAAAAAGTAACGAGGACAAAATCCTTTTTTTCTAAAAGTATTTCCTAAAATTCATTATTTTCTCTTTAAAATGCAAATTATTTAGTTTCTTATTAATAAGATAGTTCAGCTCAAAGATTTATTACCATGCCAAAATACGGCTGAAAAAAACGAGTTTAGATTAAAAGAAATATTGCTTTCACTAGAGAAGAAAGATCTTAGGGTAATCCGCTTTACTGATGTGTGTTTATATCACACTTTAGGAAATTTTCTAGCCGACAATAAGCAGAAAATCTTATCGTTTGTAGGCATTAAGCTACTTCTTTACAAAAAATCCTTCCAAACCTATATGGACTTATGGGACCGAGCTTTGGGGCTGCGCCACCAAATCTAACCATAACCATCGTAGAGAGATACCAACCAAAATCCTAATACGCGAATGCCTCGTGACACTAACGTAACTACGGGGTGGGATCAGAAGATCAATCCCTTTCCCTGAGAGTTATTAAAAGCTTCAGCGAAATTCTAATCACTTAACACAGATGCATTTCTAACCCAGTTCTTCTTCTTCGACCTTGAACACAACGTGCTTACTGCATGCAATCTTGCAACGAAACAGATTCGGGAGCATGGCGGCGCTAATGTACATTACATTCGAAACCGTGGTTGTATCTCAATGTCCAGTATAAGACAGGGCAAATTTGTTCTTTGTCCGTCCACTCTGGATTATAATAAATGGTAATGAAACAGGCGAGTGAGCCCAGGAAAAGTGAGCTGCAAAGAACTGTTTAAGAAAACACTTCTGTACCAGGTAATTATTTAAAAAACTAGAAGACAAGTTGCAACTCAGCAGGGAGTACAATATTTATAATATCTCCCGTAAAGAGGAAGACGTTGGCCGTCTGAGTTAAATTATTGGCATCAACAATAAATGATGATCGTGTTTTAAAACAGGTACAGGTTTTGTAACTGTCAACGCTGCGTTGTTATTTACGAGAGCAGTTGTGTACTCAGATACGACGAAATGCAACAGATATTTGGAGTTAACAACATTAATATTTTACAAATAATTGTTGGTGCTCCCAAGTTTGCTAAATTGCCGCTTCTCACGCAGAAAACTGCTACAATGTTCCAATTCTTCTTCTTCTTCTTCTTCTTCTTCTTCTTCTTCTTCTTCTTCTTCTTCTTCTTCTTCTTCTTCTTCTTCTTCTTCTTCTTCTTTTTCTTCAAGGATTAGGTTTTACAAACCTCTTCCGGCACCCTTCTCATCATCGGACGACCCATGTCTCTTCTACCAATGGCTTTATAGAATCTAGACCTTACTCCGAGGCTGCTTTGGGTACTACAAGTATTATAAAGTTTTACATGATCAGGTTACTGGCCTGTTGCACAACCACCTACCAGGAGGACCAGAGACTCTTCTGTCAGGGTTACCATACCTTCTTGGCCCCTGTTTTGGGGCGCAGGGAATTTGCCCTTACCCTTCTCTAACCCAGTTGCGTGTGTTAAAATACATGTTAAAAATAATTTTAGAAATTAATAGAATTACAATATTTTTAAATTAATAAAATGAAGTTTTCTTAATAATGACACTCACACAACGTTTGGTAAATAGCGTTTGTATGTGTAGCATTAAAAAACAATCACTCACGCACCAGAAAACGAAGGCAGAGACTAATAATCTGCCTTATCTTTTACGCCCAGACACGCTTCCACTTACAGTGTTGTCTGTGTCATGACCTCACTAGTCTAATGTCTCTAGAGCAGTCATAGGCAACCTTCGAATTTATGGGGGCGCATCCATAACACAGAACCAGTTCGATGGGCGCACCCCTCCCCACCCGTCAATGGAAAACAGAAAGGTTCGGAGTTCAATACCCGGACGTTACAAACATTAACTGTCGCTTTATAATACCCTTGCGTTTATATTTAGCGACGTGAACACCGAACCAAAAAAAAAGACGTTGCAGCACTTTCAATATTTTGTGAAAGTTTTTTACATTAAGAGTAGATCAACAACAATTTTTCATCATGCACACGCACGTTAAAACTAATAATAGTCTCAACAAACAAAAAATGGCTAAACAGGAAACCATTTGAATGAAAATAAATTAAAGAAGTTACCACAATACTGTAACACTATTTATTTTCATAAAGTGCACAGAAATGTAAAACTTGAAAAAATCACTTTGGGGAGAAAGGTGTTTACAGGCTTTGGGCGACAAGCTAGACAATCGTATTGGGGGAAGACGCAGCACGGTTCGGTAAATGGCTGGTACAATTTTATAATACGGTTCTTCGAAGCAGGCATAATGCAGGCGCGTTCCTTCGTTCAAAAGAAAAGAAAATTACAAATTGGTTCGGGGGCGCTTTAAACCTAGTCGACGGAGGCAAGGTTGCCGACTCGTGCTCTAGACTTTGAACTGTCGTCTGTGCACAGGTAATCTACCAGTTTCTTGACTGTAATTAGGAAAAGTAAGATCTTATTGGCGGACTTTATATAAACAATAACTATATATATTGCTTGTCACTTCCACAAGACCTATTAAGAATACAAATTTAAAATTAAAGTAATTCCTGATTGTATGAGATTTCTTACCTTCAATATGAATTGTTATTCAATACGAATAATATGAATTTCAATATGAATTGTTATTCAAAAGTTAATCAACGTTTTGTTTTTCAAACTCTACCTACGTTGGTTTACTCAAAAACTTTGAGCCGAAAAAGTTTATAAAATGTCGTCGTCGTCGTCGTCGTCGTCACCCTTTACGGTTTAGGCTAGCAGCCTATTCCAGTCTCAATGGAAGTCATACAACTATCGCTTACGGGGTCTTCCCACACTTATCGTTCCCCTTGGACGATAGTCAAGGGCTCTTCTTGGAAACCTAGTTGGATCCATTCTCTCTACGTGTAACCGCCACTCCGTTTTTACCGGGAGATTTTCTCATTTAAGCTTTCACCTATGCCTAGCACCATTCTAATATGTTCATTTCTGATAAAATCTCTCCTGGTACAACTCATTACAGCTCCCAAGAACCTCAATTCCGCTCCTTGTATTCTAGATATATCTTTGGCCTTTCTAATCCAAATCTCACTACCATACAGTAGTTGAGGTATGGCCATTACATTATTCAATTGATCTCTTTCCTTGTTTTCTTCTTTAAACGTTTGAAGAGACAGCCACAAAGTGGCTGGAAGAGACTAACCTCTTTTACTTTCAAACTCTTTATCTTCTTGGTATGTGATGCTACCCCCTATAGATACTTGAAATCTTCCACTTAGTCTATTGGCGAGTCCTGTGTGACAATCTTTGTACTAATATGATTAGCCCCAGAAAAAGCTATTACTTTAGTTTTGGATAAGGAAATGGTTTGTTTGTAATCTGCCAAAATATCAGTCAGATAAAACAACGACCTTTGGAGGTCATTTTCATTCTCTTGGATGATCACAAGATTGTCTGCATACATTAAAACATTAAATAGAATCCTTTCCCCAATTATAATTTTTTGATGGCGTCCAATTTCCATTTCCTTATGGCATCATCTATATAGATATTAAATAAACCAGTAGAAATACTGCAACCCTGCCGAACGCCTTGGGTTATTCATTCATGCCGAACGCCTTGTATTTTATACATTTATAAAATGTATTAATCAAATTACAGGGGAAGAATCTTGACTTGCCATTTGTACCGAGGAAAATGGGGAGTCCAACTTTCAAGGTAGTTACATTACTGCCTCGTAGTATGTGTCCAACCATAATTTTCGTTCAGACTCGCATATACCATACGTCCGTGAAACCGTTTCGTACAGACTCGCATATAGCATACGTCCGTGAAACCGTTTCGTACAGACTCGCATATACCATACGTCTGTTAAACCGTTTCGTACAGACTCGCATATACCATACGTCCGTGAAACCGTTTCGTACAGACTCGCATATACCATACGTCCGTGAAACCGTTTCGTACAGACTCGCATATACCATACGTCCATGAAACCGTTTCGTACAGACTCGCATATACCATACGTCTGTGAAACCGTTTCGTACAGACTCGCAAATACCATACGTCCGTGACACCGTTCGTACAGACTCGCAAATACCATACGTCCGTGACACCGTTCGTACAGACTCGCATATACCATACGTCCGTGAAACCGTTTCGTACAGACTCGCATATACCATACGTCTGTGAAACCGTTTCGTACAGTCTCGCATATACCATACGTCCGTGAAACCCTTCCGTACAGACTCGCATATACCATACGCCCGTGACACCGTTCGTACAGACTCGCATATACCATACGTCCGTGAAACCGTTTCGTACAGTCTCGCATATACCATACGTCCGTGAAACCCTTCCGTACAGACTCGCATATACCATACGCCCGTGACACCGTTCGTACAGACTCGCATATACCATACTTCCGTGAAACCGTTTGTAAAGGCTTGACGGCCCGCTCCTCGTTCCATTTCTCCACTCGCAATTAACAGATGATTAAAAAGGCTATGGCCATCCGACCTTTAAGGACCACGAGGTGACATCACTGGATAAAACACCTCATCGTGTCATTTAGTTGTTACATTTTTTTAAAAGTTTTTACAACAAATTAGCTTGTAGAATATTTTCACTATGTCTGCCAATAAATAAATTCACACTAACAAATAGAATAATGTATCTAATATTATTAAAATTAATTCCCAGGCTGTTTGACCGTAGTCCATTGTTTCTAACTAAAACAGACGTTTCGACAGTAACATCGACTGCCATCATCAGTGTAAAATTCGAGCTTTACTAACGTAGGGTGGTAGATGTTAGTGACCGCAGTACCGTGGTTAAGGCTAGAGAAGTCCCGTGAACACTACTCATACTTATAAATTCTCTAAGTGGCACGATGCAGTCATAATTCAACCACCAGCCAATCAGAAAGAAGAACGTGTATTAGAGGCTCGCAACACGCCACGGCAAGAGTACTTAATGACAGTCTTTCACCCCGCCTATTCTTAGCGATCGCAGCATGTTTTTGGATGTGGACGGAGTCCATGTGAAGGCGAGGGAAATACGCACTCACTGCCGACGAGTCATCGAAGAGGATCCGACGGTCGGCATTGGCGCGCGCGTGCTCCGCCACGGCAGACTTCTCCGGCTGCCTCAATCAACAGTAGCGGCTGTGTTCGCCCACAAGAGTGCGGACAGTACGCTTCGTGGTTCCGATGTAAACCTGGCCTCACGAGCAGGGAACTCCGACGACTCTACACATTAGCGGGTCTCTGACGGCCTTCGCGTGGATTTTTCTTTTCGGTTTGAAAATCCGGTGAGTGCGTATTTCCTCGCCTTCATATGGAGTCCGTCCAGATCCAGGAACATGCTGCTGCGATCGCTAAGGGGTGAAAGACTGTCATTAAGTACTCTTTGGCACGGTGTGTTGCGAGCCTCTAATACACGTTATTCTTTCTGATCGGCTGGTGGTTGAATTATGACTGCATCGTGACATTTGGTGAATTTATAAGTATGAGTGGTGTTCATGGGACTTCTCTACCCCTCTAACGTGTACCACTCTACGTTAGTAAAGCTCGAATTTTTCACTGATGATGGCAGTCGATGGTAATGTCCAAACGTGTGTTTTAGTTAGAAAACAATGGGCCACGGCCAAACAGACCGGGAATGAATTTTAACAACATTGGCTCCGGCCGTGTAAGCTTACGAAGTATAGTGTATCTAATCTTCTATAAGTTAATTGTGTGTCTGGACGGAGAGAGAAGTGACGAAGCCGACTAGGTGACGGGGGGGCGGGTGACAGGTGGTAAAGAGGTAGGCGTCAGGTGGTGCATCATTTATACTCCAGGCTACGGTCGAGCTTACTACACACGGGATTCTGCAGTCATGATCGAAAAGTCATTTAGAGCACGTCAAATGTTTCTCACGCTAGAAGATGACAGTGAAGTATAAGATAGGAAGAGGAAATATTGTGTTCATCCGATAAACGAGTTGCGTGAAGCATTTGGTGAATTTCACCATCTGTATTTCGACTTGAGACAACACCAATCAAGTTTTTCCAACTGATGAGGATGTCTACTGATACTTTGGACTTCATTTTAGCAAAGGTGAAAGGAAAACTGAGGCGATAGAGAACTTGTAAATTACTCCTCCTGAAAAGCTTTACGTAAGTCTAACCTAAGTTAAAATAATTTATGTAACAATTAAGTAATAAAGGAAATAAGAATCGTATATTTCTTAGTCCTTGTAGTCAGCAATAAAACAACAAATATATTTTCGCATAGTAGGCTATCTATTTTATTTACTTAAACAAATGTACTTTCTTAAACAAGTAATTTTTTATGTATTATAAACGTTTAACAGACAGGGATACATCCAATAATTTGTAGATGATAGTTGTATAGGGTAGGGTAAGCTCATCTAACTCCGTGACATTACGGGTATTAGCTTACATCTACAAAATTTGTTTATTAAAAATATTCAAATAAGTACAGAGAGTTCCTAGAATTGTGTATTTACAGTACATATGTAATAATGAATCTAACTTTCTTAATTTCTGTAAAAAAAGTTATTCACCTTTATTCTTCAACTGTGCTGTTTCCGTCCAACTTTTCTCCATCACATCCATTTTTTTGTGATTCGGGTCTGCATCATTCCAAACTGCAGGCCTTGTCTGCAGGTCACTAATTAATAACTCCCTGTCTGCCCGTGAAATCGACATTATTTCAACACTAGAAAACACATGCAAATACCAAGAAGCGCAGGAGACGTTGCCTGTATCTGTGATAAACTACAGCGACAGGTGGTGAGAGGTAGCGTCACCGAGGAGTCACACGTGACTTCGCAGAAGTATAAACAAACCCATTCTCACCAATGTTCGACAGCTGCGTGTGGCGTCACCCGTTGCCTACCACTTGCCACCCGTCGCCTGCCACCTGGAAGTATAAATGAGGCCTTACATTTTCAGTTCCAAAACCCAAGAGCATGGAAACCGCTGTCGTGCGAGCGGTGTTACTGTGTCATTGGAGACGTGGTATGTGTAATTTGTCGCTCGTGTTTGGATAACATCACGCGCATAATAAGATTCTGCACAGAGTACGGTTGGCTACCTTGATACTTCTCAGCAGCTGCTTCCTTGAAGCACAACTCAAGCAGAATACATAAACAATTGGCATGGTAAATATACGTTGACTTGGCTATTGGAAATAAATCTTTATTTTATATATATCTTTATGCCTTTGGTGTAAGGTGTCATTCTCGTAATATTTATTAATAATAATCTCTCTCCTTCTCTAAGTACGGGTAAGCTGGTAAATATACGTTGACATGGCTATTGGAAATAAATCTTGCCTATGATGGAATGTGTCCATCTCGTAATATTTATTAATAATAATAATCTCTCTCCTTCTTTAAGTACGGGTAAGCTGGTAAATATACGTTGACATGGCTATTGGAAATAAATCTATATTTTATATATATCTTTATGCCTTTGGTGTAAGGTGTCCTTCTCGTAATATTTATTAATAATAATAATCTCTCTCCTTCTTTAAGTACGGGTAAGCTGGTAAATATACGTTGACATGGCTATTGGAAATAAATCTATATTTTATATATATCTTTATGCCTTTGGTGTAAGGTGTCCTTCTCGTAATATTTATTAATAATTATCTCTCTCCTTCTCTAAGTACGGGTAAGTTGGTAAATATACGTTGACATGGCTATTGGAAATAAATCTATATTTTATATATATCTTTATGCCTTTGGTGTAAGGTGTCCTTCTCGTAATATTTATTAATAATATTCTCTCTCCTTCTCTAAGTACGGGTAAGCTGGTAAATATACGTTGACATGGCTATTGGAAATAAATCTTGCCTACGATGGAATGTGTCCATCTCGTAATATTTATTAATAATAATCTCTATACAATAATATTTATATTTATTTAATAATCTCTACCTCCTTTCTAATTATGGCTAAGTTAAAAAATTCACGTTAACATGTTTAGTCAAGGTACCTTCTCTATGATGCTGTATTTGACTTTGGTTTTTGGTCATGGTACTTGGTCACTGATTGAGTATTCGACTTGCGATTTTTTTTTTTTTTTTAATCATGGTACTTTTTTAATGAAGTCTGGTTATACGTACCTTTTACCTTGTTCCTAATTGTGTCAGTTACCTCGTAGGTATTGTTTTCATGTTTGATAATATTTGGGTTTATATTTGTCAGTTTGGGTTAATTACTTTGATTATTTCAACCCCTTTTGGTTGTGTGTTCCTTACATTATGTCATTATTTATCATTCCCATTCCTTTTTATTCCTTCTCTTCTCAATATTCGACCTTCGATGTTTAGCACCTCTACTCCTTCAAATGCCTGGTCTATGACATTTATTCTGGATGATTAATCCATGGCATTACCATCTCACCACATGTTTGGGCCATAATTTTTCTGCATAGCGGAATTCCTCCTCTCTCTCACTTTCATTTTGGGGATCATTATCTGGTTCTCGGCCAGTTTCTGCCAGTACATGGTTTACATAAAATACTCGGGGTCTTTCGTCATTACTTGCCTGATTATGCTGTAATGAAACACCCGGATTTTCGTGAACTATTACCCGATTCTCATTATTATTTTGATTAGCGTTTGGTTCCTGTTGGTTGTTACTTTCGTTTCGGGGTGGTTCGTTACTCCTACCCTCTGAAAACTGATGACGGTTATTCGCCGTATCGCCCTGGTTACCTCGTGTCTGTTGAGTCATATACCCGTAACTTGGTAAATTGTGTGGATATGGTTGTCGATTATCGGCCATCATATAATTTACCTGGGGCCTATATTCATTTTGGTTTCTCCTATCGCCTCCTCCTTGGTTTCCCCCGTTGCGATAACCATTACGTTGACCATAACTATTTCCTCTATAATTATTCCCGCGATAACCGTTTCCCTGGTGGAAGTTCCTACCGTAGTTATTCCCGGTGTAATTACCTCTGTTTGGTCCCGGATAGTTGCGGTTAATTGGGCCCTGAGTGTTATCATTTCGGCCATTTGGTGGGATATTATTATTCTGATTATTGGTGTTTAGATTATTACCGTTCCCACCTCCATTCCGGTTTGGTCCGTTATTATTGTTGTTGTACTCTACCTTACGATTGGGGGGTTGGTAATCCTGGAACCTTCCTGTGGATTCTCAATTTTCCAATAATTTGGCCAGATCGGCTATTTTGCTAATCTGTTGGTATAATTGGGCATCCTTGATACCATAGCTGTAATGTCCAGCTAACTGCCTTACCAAACATTCTTCTGGGATCGGCGGTATCAACTTCCGTGCTAAACACACCTTTCCCAGGAAATAAGACGTCGGGGACTGTCCATAGGACGCGTCGTATTTGCCATAGAAAATGTCCATTCTTACCCTGTTTTGTGCGGTCTCTGACCAATACTTTTCCTTAAACTGGCGTTTAAACTCTGCTAAATTCGTTATCTCGGGTCGTACCGCTATCCACCAGTTATCCTTAGTATTTTTAAACGTCTCGTCAAGCATCTCTCTTATCCTGTCCCACCTTGTTTCTCTATTTCTCCCAATAAACTCCTCCATTCTTTCCAAAAATTCCATTGGGTTTCGTCGATAGTCCTGGAAGTTGATTACTTCCCTGTTTTCACCATGACACGTATGAGTGTTTAGTATTGGTGTGTCTCTCAGCGCCTCTAATCTTTCCTGCAGGTTTTTCTCTCGCTGGTCTATTTCCAGGATACTATTTTTGTTAGTTTTTATCTGTTCATCCAGCCTGTTAGCGATGTCATATGTTTTCTGCATCCTCTCGCTAACGTCTTTCTGGACTTCTCCCACCTCCTGCATGATGGCGTCTTGGTTCTGCCTTACCCTGTTTTCGAGATTTCTAACATCTTGTTTGGTCTCTACTGTTTGTTCCTCTAGATTTTCGAAACGTGTATTGTTTCCCTCCTGTAACCTTTCCAATTGTTTCTCCATGTTTTCGACCTTCCTGTCACTATCGATTTTATTATCATCGATCTTTTTGGTTACTGTTTCGTACTTTATGCTAATTTCCTTTTTCAGGGACTCTATGCTTTTTTTGTTCTCCTCCTGAAATATCTCCAGTTTTTTCCCATTATCATCTATTTTCTCGGTTATATCCTTCCTTAAAGATTCTATGTTTTTGTCTAATTTCCCCATGTCTTCCTGTCTGTTTTTATTCATAGATTCTATTATTTCCTCCTTATCTTCCTTCATTCTTTGGAGCATCATCATTATTATATTCGTGTCAACGCTCCCTGTTATTTTTTCTGGTTCGGGATTCTCTGTTTGTTCTACCATTTGTATGTGGGTTCTTCTCCCGTTTGTTCTTCTAATTCCTCTGCCGTTTGTACCGGTCTTTCCATTTCTAGTGTGGGCGGTTCTAATTCCGTTTCCTCCATTTGTACTGCCTCTCCGTCTTCCACACTTAACTCGGGTTCCACATTCTTCTTCACCTTTTTTCCCTTAGGTTGCGGCTTTTAATATGTTGGTAGTTGCCGGGCTTGTTCCGTCTTTTTCAAGCCTCACTAGTTGGGCTGCCAATTTATAACAAAAAGAAAAGATTGAGTGGTGTTTGTGTTGTAATTGTCGGGCGTTACCTCCGCGCACTTTTGTTACTTACTCTGTTGACTGGATCCTCTGCAGTGATGTAGTCCTGTAACACAACTTAATACTATGCTTTTTGTGGGCGCCACTTGGAAACGTTTGTTCCAAGAAAAAAAATGTGATTGATAAAATTTTTAAATCTACGAAAAAATTTAAACAAGTCAGTTTAGCTTGGAAAAATCAGTTAAGTTTAGTGATTCTTTAAAAACAAACAAATCGTCTGAAGGACTATCATTCATAAAAAAAATTATAAAATTGCAGAGAAAAAATTTTACAAGTTATTATTATTGACAATTTTTTATATATCCAATCAAGTATCGGCTAGCATATTTCAGATTTTGACTCAGTTGAAAAGCATGAGTTTAATACGTGAAAAATCTTTACTCTCAGGACGTGACTCCTTTGAACTACCAAGACATATCAATTAGATGCCTTACAAGAAAAAACCAAGTGATTTGAAGGTGTATGTGTGGCGTGTGAAGTACAACTGCGTGATAAAATGTAACCAGGTAACAAATGACTTTAATTTTGATAACTCACGTTCCAATGGTTATTTATTCTCGCACTGGACACTCCTTTCGGGTAGTTTCTCAATCTCGCCTCTTCGGGTGTACACTGAATCTATTTAAAGTCAAATTTTGCGATCATTACTTTTTCCGCACTTTTGTAAAAACGTTTGGCAGTAGAATCTCGTTCAAACGCCGCCGCTACGAATCATCTGTTTAGCGTTAATTCAGAAAACGGCCACCGCAGCGCTGATTCCCATGCAGTGTCGGGAAAGGCTTTTTGTGTATATGTTTGTTTACGTTAGGGGGAATTATTGTCACGTTAGTCAGTCTATGCGAACACAGCAGAATTCGTTCTCTATTTAAATTTTTGGTCCCTCCTGGGCCGCTTGATGTTCTGGCTGCGTGATTTCTATTAAAATTTGCCGTATCGCTGCTCTATTTCAGCGACACATTTGGCGTAGATTCTCGTTGAGGTTAAGTCAGTCTGTTGTCTATGTACGGGAAAAAGCCTTTCTCCGTGTCTTGTCGATTTCTCGCCTCTTCGGTTTCGCCTTAGCTGCGTTGATCAGTGTTGTGGGTGATGCATCAGTTCTGGAGTTCAAGTTTCAAGTGTGTTTTGGTCGAATTTGGTCTCGCTTTTATACTAATTCAGGATGACTGTTTTCATCGACTTCCGGTATATTTGTGTAAAAATTCTTTCTAGAATGTTCGAGAATAAACGAAATGGAATGTCATAGAACAATTTTCACTTCCGTAGAAGCTTTTAGAACGAATTTCTTATTCTTCATACAAAGGATATTTCAAAAATTACTCTGGTATTTATCAAACAGTTTTACATTAGTACTCACAATTTGTATGCCATTAATACATTTATATTCCCTGTTTTTAACTGAATCTAGCGATACTAAATATGATTGGTTTCTAATTAACTTAAGTCTAATAAACAATACAATATACAACCCTCACCTTGAGTTGTTGTCATTGAAAACTCAATTTTTTATAACAAAAATTATTGTGGAGTTACTAAGTTCCTTCCACAAGCTGAACATCTAATACTACTACCTTCCTACAACAAAATAAACAAATTTTAACATAAATAAAACACAAATAAATACAATTTTATATGGCCTCTGCTCATGGCCTAGATTCTTGTCAGTTTTCTAATACAATGATTAGTCTTTTTCTTTAATATATGTATTATTTCACTACTGTACACACAGAGTTTATTATTTTGTCTATCTTTTGTGATACCTGGTTACTCTGTACATATATTATATTTATCACAAGATGACATAGCATCATTGATTGGTCTTGAGATGTCCTTTTTTATGGCGTGACAAATCTCACTCTAATTATTTAAATTCTTTTAGAATTGACTTTACTTTCAACTGAGTTTGTTTCTTATTAAGGTATACTGATGTATTGTACCTTTCTATCTTATTTTTGTTAGCATTATGTAAGTATTTAGCCAGATATGATTATTTTGTACTGGATGATTGGTTCCAGCCATACATGGTATAAGTAAATATTTTGCTAACTTGACTATTACAATGTTAAAGTTAGTCAGATATATTAGTATAGTTGCTTTATATCATATTACAGCTTTCTAATGCAATTTGGTTGCATTTTGGCAACATTAAATTCATAAATTATACAATATTAGATGCCTATTACATGTTTTTAGTTAACACTGTTTTTGGCTATTTTGACTGCTTTTTATTCATTTGACAGCTTCCTTTATTTAAGATAAATTGTTCACTATTGTCTGCTTGACAATTAAATATAGTTTTTCTTTAAATCTGATAATAATTAATTTTTTCATGAAATCTTGGTGTATGGTCTCAAATCCAACACATTAATATTTTTTGTCATTGCAAATATACAATTTTTATTTTAACTTAGATTATTTCTAATAATGTATTTAAATCATTTAATACATTTATTTTATTTACATCACATAATATAATAATGGATCATGCCCATTCATTCACAAAAAATAGTTTTTAATACTCTATTCATAGTTATAAAACTTAATAATTATTGACTTCATTTTGGTTGATTCTGACATTATTTCTCTCTCTTATAGTGTCTTATGGTTTTTTCACTCTTATTCACTTTAATAATATATATGGGGTTTTGTCTTAGTTATAGTTTGGTCGTTTTTTCAAGTTGATAGAAATAATTATTATACAAAATTACACAATTTTTTGGGACTACTTGGGTTCGATACTGTTCACCTCACTTTCCTCTTACGATAACTTACTATATAAATGATTTCTTTTATGGAACGTTCTGTGACGTTACAATGTTTATATTTATACCCGACTGAGATGTCAGAATAATCTGTCACTTTTGGATGACGAGTTAAACAATATCCTCTTACAGGCGCTCTCAAATCCACTAGAAACAGTGTCGTGTCTGGCCTTGAACACAGTGCGCGGACCGGTGCCGTCTGGAATAGCGTCGATTGTTGACGCATGATAAGTGTCAGGTAATTGTCTTTCTTCTTAAATTAGCAACATGTACGTACACAAACATTACAGCTGGGCTCGGCTGGAATAGCCGAGAAACAAGTAGAACGTCACACTCCATTGTCCGAGAATGTTCCGTTGCGTAACAGACTGTGAGTGGTGCGGGATACCTTCATTTTGAAATGAGAAACTTTGTATACTTTGAATTATTTACGCATTATATTAGCTACATGACGACATTGTCAAATAAGCGATTGGCTTCCCTTGAAACCAAACTGATGTGATTCTTAAAATTATTGTTAAGTTATGGAGCAATGTACATATTACAAGTTATAAGGTTTCAGATATTAGCCACGGTGAGTTAAAATTATGTCTTGGAAATTAAAATTATTCCATGTTTCTTATTAAAATTGTTACATTATTGAGTTAAAATTATTCCAAACTGAAGTCTTGGAAGCCTCTCGCCTAGCAGCCTGACATAGTTTATACGAGTCAATACTACAGATTTAGAGAGGGTAATGTTAGTATAGGTAATACTAAGTAGAATAGTTCTATTCACAATAAGTTGGTTGGGCGGTATGATGGGAACTGAGTTGGCGGTGTCTCAGGCTTCGGTATTCACATGATTTGAGCAAACTTCACCTGCGTCGCGGCCAATATTGCAGTCGCAGCATTGCATTGAATATTCCCAGTAGGAATTCACCCCCTCCCCCTCCCCAAAGCGTTGGTAGTTGCTTTACACTAGGTGCAGTTATAAGATCATAGGCCTACTCTGACTGTGGTTTAGGTAACGCAACTGAACGCATTTGGTTAAGTACGCATGTAACACAAATAATACGCTTTCCATATTCAGTTTAATAGTTGCAAGCGCACTTACTGATAGCGTTGATGTGTGGAATTCGTTTTTTAGTTGTCAGTTGTTTAAGTGATAGTTTTCAAACTGTCCATTGTAATTAGATATAGTTACCAATTTATAGGCTAGACTAGAAAATTTTTTATACATAAAAGTGGTTTTAGGAAATTGTCTCAGATTAGGGTAAAGATCAGATAGAGCTTACATGTTTTTAATTAAGAAGGGTGTCTGATCAGGAAGAAATAATTGTAAACTGTAGTTTATGTGCTGTCAGGCGTTACTCAAGTCCACTAGGAGAACAGGAAGATGTTAAGGGAGACAAAAAGTCAATCTGTTAAGACAACGGAAGACAGATTTATGAAAAACACAGGAAGACATTCTTAGGAAGCATTTTCCGACACATTGCTAAAGAATCCAGACTGAACACATTAACATCAACCAGAAGTTGATATTCGTTTGGGGTAATCCAGTTAATAAGCCACGTGTGTGCTTCTTCATACATGTATAAAGTAGTAAAAAGAAGATGACTATATGACTACGATGTTCGAGGAGAAAGTAGATAGAAACATTGGTAGGAAAAGATAAAAGAAAATATACTTGCAACAGATGGCTGGACCTGAGGGATACAGACGTCGAAAACAGACGCTAGGGAAAATACCTAGAACAAACGGCTGTATCCGTGGAATACAGATGTTTCAAACAGACGCTAGGCAAAAGTAACTGGAACTAATAGTTTGATCCTATGGATACATATGTTGTAAAGAGACACTATGGAAAAAAACGGGTTTCGCTCAAATGATTTTAAAGCAGTTTTGTCATTTTCTGTCAAAGTCCACACCTCAGATCCATATGTGGAGGATACTGGTTTACTGGTTTCACTAAAGAATAATAAACTTTAAGTTCTATGCCTCTTGTATCAAGATTGCTTTTAAAAATGTTAATAGTTTCAAAGTAGGCTCTATTTGCTGCTTGTATCATTTCTCTCATGCTCATTCTAATGTTATTATCATTTGATACCAAGTCACCTAGATAACTAAAGCAGGACATAACTTTGAAAGACTTCCCATTCACATTAAAATCTCTATGAGCCCTGCTGGTCTCTGAGCTGGAAATTACCGTGTATTTTGTCTTGTTTTCATTTACAAGAGCAATTTTCATTGTTTCTGCTCCCATTAACGCATACATGTCTTTGAGGCTATGAACGTTTCTTACTACTACTGCAATGTCAAACAAATCGTCTGGTGGTCGATTATTCTATTTCCACTCTTTAAGCGAGGCGATTCATGCGACCGTCGCGTCGTAACGAATTAAATTACTTAACCCATTTCTTGCAACGAGGATAAGCTTAATGCATATGACACACGTGTACGTTAATATACTTATAATGTAGTAGTACATTATCAAAATACGAGGGTTATTCAGAAAGTAAGTCACGTTTTTAAATATTGCCGCGGTATCGATGCCGCGTTGTTGATTCGTTGGCAAGTCAACAACGCCATTTGTAAACAACTGTGCACTGTGTAAGTCTCGTTGGACGTGTTAATAATGTCGGAGAAATTCAAGACGCCAGCCGCGTGTGAAAGTAGGAATGCGATAAGTTCTTGAATGCAAAGACGTTAAAACAATTGAAATTCGCCGTCAGATTTTCGATATCAATGGAGAAGAAGAAGTGAACGATTCAGTGGTACCAAGATGGATTATTTTTTTAGTCCGATTTTGGTACTTAGTCGCTTTTTTCCTTAGTCCGACCATAGTAAGCGACGTAGGATGCTTAGCCGGGAACATTGCGATGAATCATGGCACTGGACATACACTGCCGCTGCAACGCAACGTTTCCTCACAAAGTTTGGCTGGCAACAATTTGTTCGTCCGCCTTACAACCCAGACCTCAAACCAAGCGAAATATCACCTTTTCAAGCATAAGGAATCTTTTCTTGATGGCCAACGATGGCAAACAAGCTCTTACTACATGGTTTAAATTACAGGCGAGAATTTCTTCGACGAAAGGATACAACGCCTGGTGCCTCGCTACGAAAAATGTTTCAAAAGGAGACGAAAACTATATAGAAAAATAGTTTAAGGTGTGTAATTTAAATAGGATTAAAAATGTTTTGTAAATACATTCTTAGTTTTCTTTAATACAACTATCGTATTTTACTTTCTCAATAGCCCCCATACATAAAAAGATATCCTAGTTTAAAAAAATTTACATCGGTATGTGTAATGATAATATACGTAATTCATATTATAAAAGACTAAAACTTGTATGTTCTTTTAAGCCTCACTATGGAGTCGTCAATTTATAACCTACTGATTGTGTATGTTGTTTGTGTTGTTATGTCGGGTGTCACACTCCGCGCACTTTCAATACTTACTGATGGCTGGTTCCTCTGCGACGATGTTGTCCTGCAAGCACAACTTAATCTACTATCTGTATGTGGGCGCCACTTGGATATTTTGTTCCAAGAAATTATTATTATTATTATTATTATTATTGAAATTAAATTTTCATTTCTTAAGTCAATTATATTAAAAAAATGTGAACAAGACAGTTTGATTTGAAAATAACGTATGTTTAATAAACTTTAAAAATCGTCTGAAGGACTAACACTCGAATTAACAAAATTGCAGAGTTACAAAAAATATTTTTCTTATTGACAAGTTTTTTAATTAATTATCGGCTAATATATTTAGTTACTCAGTTGAATAGCATGAGTTTAGTGTATGAAAAATCTTTATACTCAGGACGTGACCCCTTTGAACTACCAAGACAAATCAATAGGATGCTTTACAAAAAATTGTGTGATTTGAAGGTGTGTGACATGTGTAGTACAACTGTGTGACAAATGATACCAGGTAAAAATGACTTTAACTTTTGAACAACTCACGTTCCGGTGGGTAATTATTTCCTGCACTGGACACTTCTCTTGGGGACGTTTTCAATCTTGCCTCTTCGTGTTAACGTTCCTCGTGCACTGGTAATTATTTATAAGTCAAAATACGGTTTTTAAAACTCCGCACGATTGAAATAAGTTTCGCACTGAATCTATGCTTTGAATTCCGGCGGCGGCGATCAGCTGTCTGCGTGGTTTCTCGATTCGGCCGTCACAGCGCTAGTTCCAGAACTCAACGTTGAAAGGCTTGTGTCAGTAAATTGTTTGGGAATTTTGTCAAAGTCAGTTTGTCTTAGCAGATACCAGCAGAATTGATTCTCTCTATTAAAATTTGGTCCTTTTCAGGGCCGCTAGTATTCTGGCTGCGTGCGTTCTACTAAATATGGCGTGTTGCTGCTCTATTCAACAACACGTTGGCGTATACTCCTTGTAGAGGTTAAGTCAGTATTTTGTCATGTACGGGAAAAGCCTTTCTGTGTTCTCGTGTCGACTTCTCGTTCTTCGATTTCGCCTCGGATGTGATGATCAGTTTCGTGGGTGATGTGTCTCTTCTGGATTCAAAGCATAAAGTGTTTTTTGAGCAAATTTCGTCTTCCTTTTATACTCTGTAAGGGGCATTGTTTTAATTTTTTGACATGAACTTCCGGTATTTTTGAGTAAAAGTTTCTTCTAGAACGTTCGAGAATAACCAAATGGAACATCATGGAACAAATTTGACTTCCGTAGAAGCTTTAGAACAAAAACTTCTTATTCTTCACACTAAAGGATATTACTGAAATTATTCTGGTATTTGTCAAACAATTTTACATAACTACTTACAATCTGCATGCCATTACTATTTTTGGATTCTCTGCTTTCAACTGAATATAATGATACTAATTACGATTGGTTTTGAACAAATTAACTCTAATAAAATAACATAAAATACAACTCTTACCTTGGAATGTTTTCACAAAATTCCAATTTTCTACTTATAAAAATGTTGTGAATTTGCTTGGTTCTTGCTACAACATTAATGCATAATATAATTATCTTTTTATTACAAAATAAACAAATATTAACACATATAGCATATAAATAAGTTCAGTTTCGTATAGGCATTACATATGGCCTAGGTTTTTTGTCACTGGTTCTTTACAATAATTTGTCTTTTCCGGTATCATATATGGGATTTTTTGGGTATTCACTGAGAGCTTGTTATATTGTTTATCCTTGGTAATACCTGGTTTATCCTGATACATATTATTTTTACTGTAAGATTATTTAGCATCATATTGGTTTGCATAAGTGATTCATTTACTTGGTATGACAAATTTCACTCTCATATTTCAAATTCCTTAAGAATTAAGCTTGTTTTCAACTGAGTAAGTTTGTTTCTATAGTACACTATAGGATTGTACCTTTTTCCTTTATTTTTGCTAATATTCTGCAATTATTCTGTCAAATATGTCTATTTTTGTGATTGTTTTTGGCCTCAGCCTGGTATGGTATAGGTAAATAGTTTCCTAACTCGACTGTTAAAGTGTTTTAGTTGGTCAAATATATAAATATAGTCACATTACATGGTATTTCAACTTTATAATACAATTTGGTTGCATTTTGTCAACATTAAATTCATAAATATTACAATATTATAGGTCCATCACATGTTTTCAGTTAATACTGTTTTTGGCTATTTTAATTGATTTCTAATCAATTTACAGCTTTCTCTATTTAAGATAATTTGTTCGTCTTTGTCTAATTGACAATTACATATAGTTTTTATATTAATTCTATAATAATTAATTTTCACATAAAATCTGAGTGATTGGACTCGGCTCCTAAACATAGATTTTTTGTCATAACATTTATATATTTTTTTATTTTAACTTACATCCTTTTTAATAATGTATTCAAATCATTTAATACATTTATTTTATTTATATTACAAAGTATAATAATGGATCTCGTCCATTAGTTCACAATAAATAGTTTTTTATACCCTATTCAGAGTTACATTTCTTAATAAGTAATGACCTCATTTTGGTTATTTCTGAGATTATCTGTCTCTCTTATAGTATATTATTAGTTTTACACTGTTCTTCACTTAAATAATATATATGGGGTTTGAGTCTTAGTCATAGTCTCGTCGTTTTTTCATGTTAATGATATTAATTATCAGACAATATTACAACATTTTTCGGATTACTTGGGTTCGATACTGTTCATCTCACTTTCCTCTTATGATAAATTACTATGCAAATAATTTCCTTTATGGGACGTTCTGTGGCGTTACATATGCCTCTGCGTTAAAATTGGTAATTTGGGAAAAAAACATTTCTTCAGTTTTGATGAAATTATCATTTGTATATTAACCTTCTATTAGCTTCATTAATATTTCATCCTTTTATCTTATAAGATTCCTGTACTACTCCTTTAATATATTAATCCATCTCATTATTCATGTCTCATTCTTTATCGTATCTCCTTTTCCTTTTACCTTGATGTTAATTATTTAATCTTTGATATAACTGCCTAACAATTCCCTAACTTTTATAGCGGGTTCGAAGTCAGAGTGGCTCGCTGTGGCATACATTCTCCGCCCTTCCCTAACTATAATTACTGAATCAGAGGCAACACTTCTCTGTCCAGAAAATATATAAGACGTACTTATAATTGCACTTTCACAACAAATAATAATAATAATAAAAAAATATAATATTCAAAGATCATAGGCTCCTACACATAAATTCCCTTTCTTAAACTCTTCTGATTATTTCTCAATTGTATTAATATATCGTTCTCCGCAGGTAGAACTATCTTTTAAAAGCATTCAATGTTAATAGCTATATTTATAGATTCATCATTACCTCCTTATGTAACACTCTGTTTCCTTTTTTCATTCCTTTTTTTCCATTTATCATTTCCTTTTAGTATCAATTATATGACAGTATTTCTCCTCCTTAGTAATATCAATTGTTATTTGATTGTTCAATAATTTATTTAATTCATTATGTCCTTTCCTTCTTTCCTTTTTCTCCTTCTCTAAGTACGGGTAAGTTGGTAAATATACGTTGACTTGGCTATTGGAAATAAATTTATATTTTATATATATATATTTTTGCCTTTGGTGGAAGGTGTCCTTCTCGTATTTTTATTTATATTAATAATCTCTCCTATTATAAGTACGGGTAAGTTGGTAAATATACGTTGACTTGGCTATTGGAAATAAATTTATATTTTATATATATATATTTTTGCCTTTGGTGGAAGGTGTCCTTCTCGTATTTTTATTTATATTAATAATCTCTCCTTCTATAAGTACGGGTAAGTTGGTAAATATACGTTGACTTGGCTATTGGAAATAAATTTATATCTTACATATATCTTTTTGCCTTTGGTGGAAGGTGTCCTTCTCGTATTTTTATTTATATTAATAATCTCTCCTTCTATAAGTACGGGTAAGTTGGTAAATATACGTTGACTTGTATTTTTATTCATGGTACCTTCTCAATGACGCTTGATTATATGTACCCTTTACTTTGTTACTAACAGTGTCTGTTACCTCGTATGTATTGTTTTCATTGTCTTTCGTAATTGTAAAAGGTCCTGTATATAAAAGTAACAATTTTTTCGTTATGCCTTGCATAGTACTGGGCAATTCTCTATTTCGGACTAACACCTTTACTCCTACCTTATACTTAATTGCCTTTGGTTGGGATTGAATATATTTCTTCCGTTGTTGTTCCGTTTTTTCTAATACTCTGTTATAAAATTTGGTTCCTTCAAATTGGTATTCAGGTTCGCTGGGAAAACTAATAATCTCCTTTATTTCCCGTGGTGGTGGTCTTTCGAACATAACTGTGTACGGTGACTCCTCTATAGTATTATGATATGATAAATTGAGAAAATCCTCCGTTGACGCTAAGTATTCGTGCCATCTCTTCTGTTCATCATGGCAGTAGGTTCTCAACAACCGTCCTACTTCCCTCAACACTCTCTCGGCTGGGTTACTATTTGGGTGATACACGGATGTCTTATACGTCTTTATCCCGTGTTCTTTAAGATTCTCTCTCCATAATTTTCCCTTAAACTGGGTACCGTGGTCTGTAATTATAGAATACGGTCTGCCTACCTCCGTTATATACCGTTCTATTATGATTTCTATAATTTTCTTTGTTGTAGGTAATTTTAGTTATTGGATAAAGCTTAGTATATTTGCTGAAATGGTCAAAGATAATTACGATGAATTTATATCTGTGTCTTCCACCGCTGCGTGGAAATGGTCCACAGATATCGAGAAATACCTTTTCTAATTTTCCGGTGGATGTTATGGGTATCATGACCCCTTCCTTTCTCTCGTTATTACATTTTACCTTCTGACAAATATCGCATGACTGTATTGCCTGTTGTACTTTTTTATTCATCCCTTTGATGTATACCTGTTCTTTCAACGCTTTCCTTACCTTGAGGGCACCCATGTGTCCGTATCTATCGTGATAATCAATGATTAGTGGCCTCTCTATCCCTGGTGGAATTACTAACTTCCAATTCCCTTGGTGTGGGGTATTCCTTATAAACAAAGTATAGTCGTGTATACAGTAATATTTATCTATAACCTCGTCGCCTTCCAGTATCCTTTTCCTAATATTTCCTAATTTTGGGTCGGCCTCTTGTTGTGCCTTCACATCTTTTAAAATATTTTTTAAATGCTCCCTGCTTTTCATGATATGATATACCTTCGCTGTTTGTTCCTTTTCGCCGTAAAAGGTTTGGTTTTGTAAATTGATGCGGGATAGGACGTCGGCTGCTATGTTTTGCTTGCCTGGTATGTATTCCCACGTGATATTATATTCCTGTAGGGCCAAAACCCATCTCGTCAGCCTTCCATGATTTAGCTTACAATGTTTTAAAAATGATATTGATTTGTGATCACTCCTAACCGTGATGGGGTATCCTAATATATATGTTCGAAATTTACCGCATGCGAAAACTACACTCAATAACTCTTTTTCAGTGGTATTGTAGTTTCGTTCGCAACTGTTCAGCACGCGGCTGGCGAAACTAATTACTAAATGGTTTCCATCCTGATCTTCCTGATATAAGGCTGCACCTAAACTTACATTACTGGCATCGCAATTTAGATAAAATGGCTTCGTAAAGTCGGGGTGATGTAACATAACTGCTTCTAAAAATTTCCCCTTTATGAGATTGAGCACTCCATCTTGCTCTGGTCACCAAGTCCATTTGTCTTTAGCTGATAACTGCTTTTGAAACCTGGCAGTTAGTTCTGAATAATTGGACCGAAACTTCCTGTAATAGTTACAGATTCCTAAAAATGATTGAAGCTGTTTCCTGTTTTTTGGGGTGGGGAACTTCTGTATTGCCTCTACCTTCTCTTTGGATGGAGTAATCCCTTGCTCGGTTAGATTAAAACCTAAAAATTTCACCTCATTTGCAATAAACTGGGATTTGTCTAATTTGAGGGTAAAATTATTCTCTGATAGCTTCTCTAACACCTGTTCAACCCTATTGCAATGGTCATCCCAATTCGCTGAAGTTACCAGTAAATCGTCGACGTATACTGTCGTAAATTTCAGCACTTCCTGCCCCAATATTCTGTCCATTATCTTTACAAATACCGCCACTGAATTTATCAAACCAAAGGGTAATCGTTTAAACTGATAGTTTCTGCCTTCAAATATGAATGCCATATATTCCTACTATCTGGGTGGAGTTCTACCTGCCAGTAGCCGCATACTGTATCCCATGAACTTATATACCTTGTCCCGTGAAACTTTTTTAATATTTCTTCTATCTCCCCAGGGGATGTGCGGTCGTTAACAATCATCTAGTTAATCTCCCTAGCATCGAGACATATACGCACCTGTCAATTCTTTTTCGGTACAGCTATGATTGGGCTAGTAAAGGGCGAATGACTATATTCAATTATGTCGTCCTCTATCATCCTGTTCAATTCCTCCCTAACTTCGTTCTTTAGTGAGTAAGCAATCGGGTATGATTTCTTGTTAAATTCTACAGGGTTTTTAAATTTAATGGTGCATTGATAATTTCTGACTTTGCCTGGAGCGTTTGAGAATATATGTCTATAATTATTATATACAGTAATCAATCGTTCCGCATGTGCTTCGCTAATCTGACCCCTTGCTTTCGTCCTTAGGAATTCCCTTATATCTTCCAATTTTTCTAACCATAATTCTGGGTTATCCTCCTGATATAAGGGCATGTTTAGTGGTCGATCGGAACAATAATAATGATTGACAATAGCTTGATAATGTTCGTTGCTTGTACCATTCTCTTGGGCATCAATTAAATTATTGTTCCAAATTCCCTCATTTGTCTTTAACGTTATTACCTTACTATCTAAATTTATTATTGCTCTATATGGCCTCAGTATATCACAGCCTATTAGGATATTCATGGGTAAATTATTCGCTACTAATAGTCCTATTGGTAACGTTACACCATTACTGGTCATCTCTAATGACACCTGTTTCTTTATAGATTTATTCTGCCTTCCCGTTGCTCCGACTAGTATAATGTTATTTATAGGCAGAGTGGGTATGGGTAACTTACTGTTCTGTTTAATTCTCTCCAACTCCACACTGTCTATCAACGATACGTTTGATCCTGTATCAATGAGTAATTTTGCATCTATACCATTGATATATGCCTTGTTTTGTACTATACCATTATTCCCTTTATTATGATTTTCAACTATATTATCCCTCTCTTCTAACAATTCCTCCCTAATATCTCCGAGATAATTATTTGTCCTCAATGTCATTGTCCTGTCTTTGTCCTGTCTATTTTTGTGTTCAGTTACCCCATAATATTGGATCAGTGAAGGGCTGTCTTCCTTTTTCACTGCCGCGTCTAGTTTAAATGAGCACCAGTCTCATTTGCCCGGTCTCCCGGAACATTGGGTTGCTGACTTGTTTGTGGTTCCTGTCTAACCTCGGGGTTACCACTAATAGGTCGGCTATTCGTTGTATTACTCTGGTTACCTTGCGTCTGCTGTGGGTAATACACATAAGTCGGTAAATTGGGGTGATATGGTCGTTGATTATTGGCCATCGTATAGTTTACCTGTGGTCTATACTTCTGATTCCTCCTATCACCTCCTCCTTGATTCCCTCCGTTGCGATAATTATTTCCATGACTATAATTATTCCCTCTATAGTTATTGCCGCGATAACTATTTCCTTGATTATAATTTCTATTGTAATTATTTTCGGGGTAATTATTTCGGTTTGGTCCCGGATGGTTACGGATATTTGGACCTTGATTATTATTATTTCGGCTATTTAATGGGGTGCTATTGTTCTGGTTATTCGGGTTAAAATTATTATTACCATTTCCACTTCCACTCCGGTTTGGTCCGTTGTTACTATTATAATAGTCTACCTTA
The DNA here is from genome assembly GCA_034769895.1 of Magicicada septendecula. NCBI lineage: Eukaryota > Metazoa > Arthropoda > Insecta > Hemiptera > Cicadidae > Magicicada > Magicicada septendecula. Next base: position 99,796,032 of record CM068373.1, read on the forward strand.
CGACTGGGGAGTTGGTAGTCTTGAAATTTTCCCGCAGACTCACAGTTTTCTAATAGTTTAGCTAGGTCAGTAATTTTACTAAGTTGCTGGTACAATTGGGCATCCTTAATACCGTAGCTATAATGTCCAGCTAACTGTCTCACCAAACATTCTTCCGGGATTGGCGGTATTAACTTTCGTGCCAAACATATCTTTCCCAGGAAATAAGATGTTGGGGATTGTCCATTGGACGCGTCGTATTTCCCGTAGAATATGTCCATTCTTACTTTGTTTTGCGCTGTTTCTGACCAATACTTTTCTTTGAATTGGCGTTTGAATTCGACTAAGTTTGTTATTTCGGGTCGTACCGCTATCCACCAATTATCCCTCGTATTTCGGAACGTTTCGTCTAACATTTCCCTTATCCCTTTCTGACCCAGTGTAGTAAATTTACAACAAAAGTTTACTGCCAGTATTTTACTCTTTTTACATGATACACCACTTACTTACCGTTGTTGTATTAAACTAACAGAAATATACTTTCAATTTTCGCTACTAGATGGCAGGCATATGTTCTTTTTTTATGAATTACAGGAACCTTTTCCTACCTATACCATGGCTTTGTAGATCAGTCACGTAGTGAATTTTGCATACAAATATTAAAAGGCTCCAACATTTTATACTGAGAAGTAAAAATTGTTTTCGTAATAATAGATATTCCTCCTGTTGTTTTTTATCATTTCTCATAAAATATTTCCTTGTAAATCGTTTTTGCAGTTCAAAATGTTGACGTAGTTTTTTTACAACATTGGGCTTTGAAGGCTGTGATCAAGGCACCAGTGCTGTTGTTGCTTTGAGGTTATGTTTTCTTGACATATTAGTGCAGTGCCGTGCAGTGTTTGTTTAGAATAGTTAAGAATATAAGTTTTAGTAGAGCAGGTGTTAGTTATCTATTTACTGAAATTAACATGGATGGGCATTTATCGGAATCGTTTATAGAAGAATTGTTCCAGTTAGAAGACGAGGAAAGTTTTTATAAAAAATTAGGTCTCCCAGTACCGGCTGCTGAAGAATCAGAGGACGAAATATCAGAAAATTTTGAAGATAGCAGAGATGAAATAGATGATATTCGTGATGTTATTATTGCCGAAGGTATACTCGAAAGTGTCCTTTCAGAAAAAAATAGTGCACAGGACGTTACAGATGAGATACCGGTAATTATAGTAATTTCACTTTATATTCTGTTTTTTTGACTTGCGACATCAGTTTGGGCTACAAAATATAATTAGTTTATTCATGACTAAGGGAACGTGTTATATTTTAGAAAGCTGTAACTGAAAGCAGTCCTTTGCCATCAACGAGTGGAACAGCACAGTTCGCAGCTAAAGTCCGTAGTAACTGTAGAATTAGGAAAGTAGAATTTTAAGAGCCTGATGTCATTTGGAAAGGTTCACTTGCTTCTCCACCCGATGAAGAACTATCACCTCTGGAGTATTTCAAAACATTTGTATCAATTTATAACCTACTGATTGTGTATGTTGTTTGTGTTGTTAAGTTAAGTGTTGTTATGTCGGGTGTCACACTCCGCGCACTTTCAATACTTACTGATGGCTGGTTCCTCTGCGACGATGTTGTCCTTCAAGCACAACTTAATCTACTCTATGTATGTGGGCGCCACTTGGATATTTTGTTCTAAGAAATTATTATTATTATTATTATTATTATTGAAATTAAATTTTGATTTCTTAAGTTAATTATATTAAAAAAATGGGAATAAGACAGTTTGATTTGAAAATAACGTATGTTTAATGAACTTTAAAAATCGTCTGAAGGACTAACACTCGAATTAACAAAATTGCAGAGTTACAAAAAATATTTTTCTTATTGACAAGTTTTTTAATTAAGTATCGGCTAATATATTTAGTTACTCAGTTGAATAGCATGAGTTTAGTGTATGAAAAATCTTTATACTCAGGACGTGACTCCTTTGAACTACCAAGACAAATCAGTAGGATGCTTTACAAAAAAATTGTGTGATTTGAAGGTGTGTGACATGTGTAGTACAACTGTGTGACAAATGATACCAGGTAAAAATGACTTTAACTTTTGAACAACTCACGTTCCGGTGGGTAATTATTTCCTGCACTGGACACTTCTCTTGGGGACGTTTTCAATCTTGCCTCTTCGTGTTATCGTTCCTCGTGCACTGGTAATTATTTATAAGTCAAAATACGGTTTTTAAAACTCCGCACGATTGAAATAAGTTTCGCACTGAATCTATGCTTTGAATTCCGGCGGCGGCGATCAGCTGTCTGCGTGGTTTCTCGATTCGGCCGTCACAGCGCTAGTTCCAGAACTCAACGTTGAAAGGCTTGTGTCAGTAAATTGTTTGGGAATTTTGTCAAAGTCAGTTTGTCTTAGCAGATACCAGCAGAATTGATTCTCTCTATTAAAATTTGGTCCTTTTCAGGGCCGCTAGTATTCTGGCTGCGTGCGTTCTACTAAATATGGCGTGTTGCTGCTCTATTCAACAACACGTTGGCGTATACTCCTTGTAGAGGTTAAGTCAGTATTTTGTCATGTACGGGAAAAGCCTTTCTGTGTTCTCGTGTCGACTTCTCGTTCTTCGATTTCGCCTCGGATGTGATGATCAGTTTCGTGGGTGATGTGTCTCTTCTGGATTCAAAGCATAAAGTGTTTTTTGAGCAAATTTCGTCTTCCTTTTATACTCTGTAAGGGGCATTGTTTTAATTTTTTGACATGAACTTCCGGTATTTTTGAGTAAAAGTTTCTTCTAGAACGTTCGAGAATAACCAAATGGAACATCATGGAACAAATTTGACTTCCGTAGAAGCTTTAGAACAAAAACTTCTTATTCTTCACACTAAAGGATATTACTGAAATTATTCTGGTATTTGTCAAACAATTTTACATAACTACTTACAATCTGCATGCCATTACTATTTTTGGATTCTCTGCTTTCAACTGAATATAATGATACTAATTACGATTGGTTTTGAACAAATTAACTCTAATAAAATAACATAAAATACAACTCTTACCTTGGAATGTTTTCACAAAATTCCAATTTTCTACTTATAAAAATGTTGTGAATTTGCTTGGTTCTTGCTACAACATTAATGCATAATATAATTATCTTTTTATTACAAAATAAACAAATATTAACACATATAGCATATAAATAAGTTCAGTTTCGTATAGGCATTACATATGGCCTAGGTTTTTTGTCACTGGTTCTTTACAATAATTTGTCTTTTCCGGTATCATATATGGGATTTTTTGGGTATTCACTGAGAGTTTGTTATATTGTTTATCCTTGGTAATACCTGGTTTATCCTGATACATATTATTTTACTGTAAGATTACTTAGCATCATATTGGTTTGCATAAGTGATTCATTTACTTGGTGTGACAAATTTCACTCTCATATTTCAAATTCCTTAAGAATTAAGCTTGTTTTCAACTGAGTAAGTTTGTTTCTATAGTACACTATAGGATTGTACCTTTTTCCTTTATTTTTGCTAATATTCTGCAATTATTCTGTCAAATATGTCTATTTTTGTGATTTTTTTTGGCCTCAGCCTGGTATGGTATAGGTAAATAGTTTCCTAACTCGACTGTTAAAGTGTTTTAGTTGGTCAAATATATAAGTATAGTCACATTATATGGTATTTCAACTTTATAATACAATTTGGTTGCATTTTGTCAACATTAAATTCATAAATATTACAATATTATAGGTCCATCACATGTTTTCAGTTAATACTGTTTTTGGCTATTTTAATTGATTTCTAATCAATTTACAGCTTTCTCTATTTAAGATAATTTGTTCGTCTTTGTCTAATTGACAATTACATATAGTTTTTATATTAATTCTATAATAATTAATTTTCACATAAAATCTGAGTGATTGGACTCGGCTCCTAAACATAGATTTTTTGTCATAACTTTTATATATTTTTTTATTTTAACTTACATCCTTTTTAATAATGTATTCAAATCATTTAATACATTTATTTTATTTATATTACAAAGTATAATAATGGATCTCGTCCATTAGTTCACAATAAATAGTTTTTTATACCCTATTCAGAGTTACATTTCTTAATAAGTAATGACCTCATTTTGGTTATTTCTGAGATTATCTGTCTCTCTTATAGTATATTATTAGTTTTACACTGTTCTTCACTTAAATAATATATATGGGGTTTGAGTCTTAGTCATAGTCTCGTCGTTTTTTCATGTTAATGATATTAATTATCAGACAATATTACAACATTTTTCGGATTACTTGGGTTCGATACTGTTCATCTCACTTTCCTCTTATGATAAATTACTATGCAAATAATTTCCGTTATGGAACGTTCTGTGACGTTATAATATAAATAAGTGTAAACCTATGGACATAGGTGTGTGGGCAGACCCAGGAAGAGGTGCCTGGAGGATCTTTGAAGGCGGAACAGGCAGCATCTTGGCTATGCAGTGATGTGAAGATGATGGGGATTATACGAATTTGTACTAATTTTTTTTATTGTTAGTGTAACGACTAACGTCCTGTATTTAGTAGAAATAAAGTAAAACTCTGTTAAATATAAACTATGGTACAACCGCGCGCACACACACACACACACACACACACACACACACACACACAAACACAAACACACGAACACGCACACAGCAGGGGGAGAGAGAAAGAAGCGTTTGAATTGTGCGGCCTTGCGCGCACGGGTGTGATAAGTTTTCACATGTCGTTATATTTTGAATGACACGTCTCCCCAGATTCTATATTTAGGATGTGCAACTTATTGCCTATTCTGTGTGATACAGTACACATAAGTGTAATATTATTTGCTTGTTACAGAACATAGTGCATTGTGAACAGTGAAAAATATCTGTTTACAATATTCTGTAGATTTTTGGTTATACGCGTATTTGTATTAAATAAAATACTTCCTTCTGCATGTAAAACTCTTGACTGTTTCTTGCAGCATTTCTATATAACGATTGTCATCAAATAACAATACTTTTGCAAGTACATTTTGTTAAATTAAAATTCAACGATAATTACTTAATAAAATTTACTTGCAGACGAAATTATTATTTCAGAAAAGAAATGTATTATACAAATAAGAATCGTTTGTGTTGTTCTTGGATTTAGTTCGACCAGTGAAGATGACTTGTTCTTAACCTAATATAAAATGTTCTTAACCTACATATCGTCCAGCTAACGATACGAAAGTATTTCACTGCTGAAAGTTTATTGTGTATCAAACGTTTCGTTGTCATGGCATCTGTGGTTAAGCTCTCCATTAGACACGTGAATGGTTTCCGAGATGTATTTCTTACTGTAGACAAAACGAAGGACAAAGAAAATACAGAATCCCGTAACCGTTTTCAAATAAATTTGTTTCATCTCGCTGATGGTATAAAATTAAGGAAAACGAGTTATTGGAGCTTCGCGTAAACGAAAGGGAAAGGAAAAATGAACGCAGTATAAAGAAAGACAAATGGAATGATCGTGAAACGAAAGCAGCTGAGGGGGACACTTATTCAGATGGCATTGGCAGTGCCAGAACTGTCGATCAATTCCGCGGCTTCGATTTCGGTAACGATATTCGGGTGTTTATTACATTTCATAAATTTAACATCTTTATCATTTTGAACTGTGGATTTAAACTATCATGTTCTAACATCAGTGCTAAACAAATTAATTAATTAACAAGTTAAATTAATGTACTTGTACATTTATACAAGGTAACCATTTCTTATGTTTTTAAAATTATGAGATATGTATGGAACAAAGATTATTAAACAAACTGTAAAATTGCACCCTTCTGCAAGGCACAAATTTACTCTACTCTGTATAAAGGTAGTGAGTGATTTGGATCTGTTTTAAGTTAGTCTATTTACGCTAAGTGTATCTTGTTCTTAAGTTCAAAACAAATTAGCACATATCTGTTCATTTCATTGGTATTTCAATTACTTCTATCTTAGATCAAAAGTTACCATTTTTTATCTAAATACATGCGCTGATTAGTATTCTTCTGCACTTGGATTTGTTGACAATTATCCATTGTATCGTTTATATTTTTAAGTTCATTTTTAAACCAAAACGCATGTAGCTGCCATTGTCCTGTTGTCCATCTGTATCGGTCGTGAACAACGGAGATGTTTACCCTCATTTACTCTTGAAAGGCACTTGCTCGATATGGAGTGCGCACACTATGACTGTGTGAAAATTCCACAACAAAGAAAATGTCAAGTGTAAATTGGTAAATGAAAACCAAACACCAATACACTTGATCTGTATCTGTACATTGCAATAAACTAAGTAATGTAACAATAGTAGAAAAACAATAATAAAAATACTGAAATTTTCCATTAAACAAAAATAGTAAGAGAATTTCTACTGGGAATGTGCGTGTCAACGAGTTCGGTTTACACGTATGGAAATCTTGGACCCAAAACACCTGCCCTATCTTACCTGCCCTACCAATCATCAACTAAATGACAAATGGAGGGAAAAGCCAAAGGACGAGAGAAAGGAGTTAATATATATAACTTACACAAGGATGGGAAGAGATTCCTGGAAGTGAATTCAAGGGTGATGAATGAATAAGGTATGGCTTAGTGCCAACAGCATGGACGCCACAGCAAAGTGTAAGAAAGCCCATCTTAAATATTTAATAAATTCAAAAGGAGGTTGCTCCCTTGCAGAAATATTTCTTCTTCTTCTTCTTCTTCTTCTTCTTCTTCTTCTTCTTCTTCTTCTTCTTCTTCTTCTTCTTCTTCTTTAGCTACCTTGTTAGGACTCTGTCCTGTTTTATAACAACGGTCCTACATGCTATCACTCCACCTCTTCCTCGGCCTACCAATGCTCCTTTTGGTGTTTGGTTGGCTATCTCTTGCCATTATCACTAGCCTTGTGTCATCCATTCTTGATATGTGCTCATTCCATATTCTTCTTCTTTCCGCAACCCAATAATTAATGTCTGTTACATTGCGTGTTTCTCTTAACTGTTGTTTGACAACCTATCGTATTTTGTCTTTCCTAGTAGGCAAGAATTTTCTATAGTTTGTCGTTTTCTTTGAGTTGTTGCTTTATCTGTCTTGGTCCCTGATGCATAGGATATTACCGGACGTAGTGTGGTTTTTTAAACCCTAGTTTTTCTTCTTGTGTGAGGTATTTATTATTCCATATAAGGCTATTCATGCATCCAGCAATTCTTCTTGCTTTCGGCAATTGATGTTCTATTTCTTCATCTGAGTTCTATGTATATTTCTTCATAATACCTTAAGTATTGTTACTTGTAAGCCTTGTTCCTAAGTAACAAGGCATTATCTGCATTACTGTTGTATTAGTCTGTCGTTTATCACAAGCTTACACCTTAATGGATCTTGTGAAATTGTAATTGATTTTGTTTTCTCTTCGGCTATCTTCATGTTATATTTCTGGCATGCTTTGTTGAAATTATACACAAGTCTTTGTAAGTCATTTTCATTTTCCGCTATTAGAATAAGGTCGTCTGCATAACGTATATATTAAACACACTTCTACTCGTCCTATATATTGTCATATGCTTTAACTCCTTTATAATTTCATCTATAAGATGATTGAAGAGTACAGGACTTAGGGAATCCCCGTGCCTGGTCCCTTTTGTTACAGGTATATTATGTGATAATTCTGCATTGAGTTGTATTCTCATTTAAGTTTTCGTGTAGATCTGTTTTATTAGCTTTGTGATGTCGATCGGGTCTCTTCGTTGTTGTAAAATATTTAACACGTCGGAGACTCGGACGTTATCAGATTACTTCTCGAGATCTATCAGACACATAAAAGCTGGTTTTCGAAACGCAATCGCCTTTATTTATATTAGTTGTACTCGTATTACAAATAATGCATAATTACAAGACCTTCTATTTCTAAATCCATGCTGTTCTTCTTCAAAGTTAATATGTTGTAATAGCTTGAGCTGCAAAACTTTTGTCATTACCTTAAGTGTCGTGTTTAGTAAGGTGATCCCTCTATAGTTACCCGGTATTTTGTTATCAACCTTCTTGAAAACAGGTATCACTATGCTTGTCTTCCAATCAGATGGCACTCTAGATGATTTAATTATCTTGTTAATTAGTTTAGTTATTTCTTTTTCCAACCCTGGCCCCCCATATTTTAAAACTTCATTACTGATGCCATCTTCACCTGCTTCACCTTCAGTTTCTGGATTATGCCTGTTACCTCTTGTTGTGTTACCACGGTTCCATTTCCTTTGCTGAACTTGTGCTCTCGTTGTTTCTATCACATCATTTTCTACTGTGTTAAAAAGGCGGCCAAAGTATGTAGTCCATTCTGTTAGTAATATTTTATGTGAAATAAGTTCTTATTTCTTTCCTATGATTTCTTATTTTCATCTTCATCTGTTTCTGCATCTCAAACAGATCATGTTCCAGCTCCTTTGTGAATTTTTCCCAATGCTGTCGCTTTATGGTCTTTATCTTTGCTTGTGCTTCATTCGTAACTTATTTTGTAGAAATACAAATAAATATAATGTAATGTAAATATCATATAAATCATATGTATTATAGAAATATAAATACATTTTGTAAAAAAAAATTAATACTAAATTATGTATGAGTAAAATAACATATGCTTTTGGTTAATAAAAAAACCAATGGTAACAAAAAAAAAGTTAAGCGATAAAAGAAACTAGGTAAAGAAATGTAAAGATATTTACTAGCTTATTATATATTAAGTTATAATTAAAATTAATTAATTAATTATTATTTATTAAATTAGTAAAAATCACTAACTACTCCTTTAACTCATATACGTAGGGGGACCCAAAAGTAACGAGAATTTTTCTCTGGCAGTTGGTAGAACGCTAGTTCCGTCTTCCCCCGCTAGGTGCCTTCACTAGACACCATTTTGTATCAGTTGCCCTAGTGGCATTTTTGTGGAAATATTAACGCGGTCAGTGTGACTATTTTTGTAAGTGCTGTTTCACGTTTTCGGCGATTTTTAAATTAATTTAATGGCAGACATTAAATGCCAACGTGCTAACATCAGGTTCTGTTTCCTGTTAGGGAAATCAGCAGCAGAAACTGTCGTAATGCTTCGGACGACTTATGGGGAGGAAGCTTTGAACCAGGCAGGGATTTTGAGCCGACAAGAAAGCACACGCAGAACGAATTTTGCTTCAACACGTTTCATCTTCAGATCTTCAGTCAAAATTTCGTTGGCATGAACTCCAGGATATTCCAGTCATTTCCTCCAATTCATCAATTGTTCTACGACGATCAAACATGATCGCAACACGGATTTTTTCAATGTTTTCGTCCGTTTTGGAAGTCGAGGGACGTCCCGGTCGTGGTTCGTCTTCAATTGACATTTGACCACTTTTAAAACGAGAAAACCACTCGTAAATCCTTGCCTGGCTCAAAGCTTCCTCTCCATAAGCCGTCCGAAGCATTGCGACAGTTTCTGGTGTTGTTAGCTGCTAACAGGAAACAGAACCTGATGTTAGCACGTTGGTATTTAATGTCTGCCATTGACAAATCGCCGAAAACGTGAAACAGCGCTAACAAAAAATAGTCACATTGACCGCGCTATGGTTTCCACAACAATGCCGCTAGGGCAACTGATACAAAATGGTGTCTAGTGAAGGCACCTAGCGGGAGAAATCGGAACTAGCGTTCTACCAACTGCCAGAGAAAAACTCTCGTTACTTTTGGGACCCCCGATACCATTCTATTTTGACTTTCCTTACCTCTTCGTCTCCTTTCCTCCTTTCCATCCGTTTCCTCCTTCACAAAACCACAGTTTTTCTAATCTTAACCAATTCCGCCATCTCCACCACTCTTCTTTCGCCCCTTCCTCAGATTGATTTACTTAAGATTACTGTTGTGCACTTTTTCAGTAAACTGACGCCAGCTGTTGCAATGAATAAAGTTTTCAGTTTATTTAAATATTGTAGGTAACGGTAAAGAAATTTAAAGTGGCAGAAATTAGGTTTAAGGAATTTATATTAATCTTCTTAAAATTTTACTTAATTTATTCATAGAATTCTATTTCTCTTTCTAATTCTAATAAAAAGATAATTTACTACTATTCACTACTAAGTCTAGTTCAGATTAATAATAAAATTAAATCCTCTCGTAAGCCAAGAGAAATTATTTCCCCCCCCCCAAAATAAAACCCACCGTCATTCCACGTACAAAGCCTGTTACCATCTCGTTTTAGTTTGCCAGCTTGTTATCCGACACGCTAGGTGACTCGCCCGCCTCACCTGGATGATCAGGTGTTTTGAATTCAGGGTTCACATCCCCCAGAGAGCTGTCTTCACTACGGCTAACGAGGTCACCCCCTCCCCCCGGGTCGTAACAGCCGCATTCATTCAGACCTACCTACGTGAGACTCTTCCGCCACCGCACTAGGTTCCACGTCCTACTGCCAACGTGCTGCATCCAAGACTCAGGTTACTCCCAAGTTGCCCTGAAAGGACCCTCATGTATTAGCCGCTTCATTCCGCCGCAATGGCTGGTTACCACCACCTTGTAATAAGTTACTTTTCTAAACTGGTCCTACCAACATTAAGCCGACAGCGGAGTTGAGACGGAGAGGCTAAGAGCGTTCGCCCAAATTAACTAGGCAGAGTTACAAAACAGAGTCAGACAAGAGTGTAGCACTTGACTCACACTTTTTAATTTATATTTAGACGATCCTTTTAGAGAGTGGACGCAGAGGCTAGAAATACTGAACTTGTGGGACAGTTTCAGTGAACGTAGTTTTGTCAAAACTTATGTTTGCTGACAATCAGGTCATAATACAATGAAAATAGCCTGGAGAGGGCCCTCTATGAATTACATTAGATAATCAGCATGCATTTTCTGGAAATTTCTGTTATCATAAATTAGTCCATGGCTTTTAAAAGTTGCTTTCCTGTACGGTGTAAACTGGTACGGAATGATCAACTACTTGAACAAGTGCATTCATTCAGGCTCCTTGGATGTGACTTGTCTAATGTTGGTGAGATAGATGTAGAGAAAAAAAAATATATAGAAGTTTAATCACATGTGTGGATCTATGAGAAGAACACTGAATGGAAAGGTCAGAAGAGATACTCTTTTGAACTTTTATAAAGTGATGGCAGTGCCATGCGGGCTTTATAGCAGTGAACCTTGGATACTGAACGCAAAGACCCAAAGCCGGATACAGGCTAGTGAAATGAGATTTTTACAATCAGTACTAGGAGTATCACTGAGGGACCGGGTAAAAAATGATGATATAAGAAAAGCCCTTGGAATATAGAACCTAAACGAAAGGCGAAATCAATACAGACAGTATTGGAGAGAACATGTTAAAAGGATGCGTAAGAACAGGATGCCAATAAAGTTTGGCTTATTATCCGAAAGGACGGCAGATAATTGGAAGACCAAAGAAAATATGGGCGGACCAAGGAGTGAGCAACGGATTGTAAGGTTCAGAGAGCCTGAAGAAGAAGAAGAAGAAGAAGACGTGCTAAACACTTTGTGTTGAGTCGACGTTTCAACAGAACTTACTGCCATCATCACGACTTGTGTAGAAAGATATGTGATACAGAAATAATTAATAGTCTACACATACAACCAGTGTTAATAGTTAATGGAATATTACATCTTAGTATTATTAAACAGGCGAAGCGACCCGACCGTTTGGCATTTGTCTCTCTGACTATCTGTCAATCTGTTTAGGGTATGTCTCACGATTATATTCGAACGCATCAACCGATTTCCATACAAATTTGCATGCAAGTCCACGGCTTTATCCTACGACCCACCCCGACTACCTCTATTGTTTTTGTGATTGATCCCCTCTTCGCAAAATAGTGGGGGCGCAGACAAAAATGTGAGGCTGTGAAGTGTTTGAAAAGTCGCAAAAAATCTATATGAGATATCAAATTGAAAATATTTTTAAGCAAAATCTGAATACAGTGTACAATTTTGGAAATGTCAAACACTGTACCAGGGCCTCAAAAAAAGGATCAAGGATTTAAAAAATTGTAATAAACCAACCGAGCGTCAGACCAAATTTAGTTTTAACGTTGTAGCGCTTACTATGAATTTAATATCTATGTGGGGAATCAAAATATTGTTACGACGGTCTACTGATCGTCGTATGGCACAGTGGAAAACAAAATACAAGACACCAATTAAGTCACTAATCACCAGCTTTAATTATCACAATTAAACAGTTCGTAATTGACAAGACAGTCTCTTACAACAAATCAAATAAAACTTGTTCACATGCAATAAAGTGCCAACTAATATAAAACACAATTGTATTACAATTGTCCCGCCCGATTATAAAACACAACACTTCACTAATAACCACTTGAACGCACAGAGTAAACACCGACAATAACTCCCAACTCAAACTGAAACTTAACGTCGTTGAGTAGATGTATTCATACCCCGCCGGAATAGGCCTGCTAGAATATTCCATACTGCTCATTAACAATAAAAGAAAACATTAGAGTGTAATTCATTGCGTCCTTGACACAGTTCGCCCGGCTTCTGTCACAGTCTAGCTAAAGCGTCGAGAATCACGTACGCCACACACATTCAGCTGGACCCCTCTGGAACATTCGATAAACACGCAGATTGTTCATGTAATGTCGTAACAATATTCTTACGCAAAACAAAACGAAACGTTCTCTTACAGTGGAGAACGTTGTTCTACACCCTTCTCGTTTAACCCAACAGGCCCGTGTTTCCGCCAAGGCCGCACAAAAGTACGCTCTACAGTTTTTGAGTGCCTGTTGACGCGTATTATGGATTATTCTGGAACACTTGTGCTACGTATTTAAACAACAGCAGCTGGCTTTGTCAATCAGTTTATGTTGGGCGAATTATCAAGTGGTATCAAGTGGTTATTGTGTCAGTGCGGAATTCTTATAGTTGGCATTATTATTGCGTGTGTACAAATTTAAGTTAGATCATTGTACGAGTTGATTACGAATTGTTATTTGTGATTAATTAAAGCAGGTATTAGTGACTTCATTGGTGTCTGTAATTTTGTTTTCCAGTCTACCATACGACGATCAGTGAGACAGTCGTAACACTATGAAGAATTTTAACATCTCTTAACACACCATGCAAATTTTGGATAGCCTTCAAAAAGTGTGCAAGGTATGTTTAGGTACAGCGGAAACAAATTATAGATACCAATGAAATCACTAATTACCAGCTGTACACAAATAACAATTTTTAATCAACAAGATAATCTCATACAGTAATTCAAGTACGCCTACAATTTGTCCACACACAGCAATAATGTCCACTATCTATTAAGAGTTCCGCACTAATTATGACACAATAATCGCTTTACACATCAACCACTTGATGCACGCTGAATAAATCGCCACTTGTAACTAACCAACTAAGTCAGCCGTTGTTGCTTATACAAAGCCTGCAGATGTTCCAGAATAATGTTCTATGATTTGCGCCCTTAACAAGCACTCGAAGAGTCTAGAGAGTTCTTTCGTACACGGGCTTGACAGAGACACGCACCTGCTGAGAAACGTGTCGAACGACACTCCAGACTGTGGTACGAAGGCTTACACAGCCGGAGTCATTTTGGTTAAAATTACTTCCCCGGGTGTTTGGCCGTGGTCTAAAGTTTATGACAAAACGAGACGTTTCGACAGTGCCATCGACTGCCATCTTCAGTGGAAACGAGTAACGCTTACGTGAGATGATATACTTTAGGACCACAGCACTGTGGTTAAGGCTGAAACAGCGGCTGTGGTCCTAACGTATATCATCTCACGTTAGCGTTACTCCTGAAGATGGCAATGGGTGGCACTGCCGAAACGTCTGGGTTTGTCATAAACTTTGGACGACGGCCAAACAGCCTGGGAAGTAATTTTAATCACAAAGACATTCCAGTCTGTTTCGTCGTTACAATATATTGTTGTCAGTTATGTATATTTGTATGTATACGAGTATATCAATTATGACTGAAGCCGATAGTGGCGGAGAGTTGATGAAAGCATGAAATGCGCTGACGTATCCTTAGGAGCCAAAGAATTACTCGTGACACTTCCGAGAAAGCGCTGGAATGATAAGCGTTTGAGACCGGAACACACCATCCTTGGTTTATCCATGCAGTGATGATGATGATGATGACTTTCGATTAATCGTATGTGGTCGCGTGTTTAGGACCAACATGCACATGGCTGATCGTGCGTTTTTAACTTTGCCTTTGACTTCCCGAGTTCTCTATGGACAAGGTTTTAGCTACAAAGATACTTTGAATATCATGAGACGATTTTATTGACATCTCGAAATAAGCTCTGTTAACTCTATATTTACTTTTTTCGTGAATATTTAGTATACTGAGGCTATGGTAACTTTAGCAGAAAAGGAGTTAATTATTTAAAAAAAAAACTGATAGCCATAATATAACCACTTTATCTTAATAAACATAAATTAATTTACACGTAACAGTAAGTGGAATTAAATTTTGTTAAAATTTCCAAACAGGTTTGAGAGACGCTTAGTAAAATAAATTGAGATACTGAACGCTGGCCCAGCCAAGGCCGCTTAGATTTCGTCGCCGTCGTTGAAGCTGTTATCTGAATTAATTCAGAGTACATATCTGTGTCGCAAATCAAATAACGGGTTTCACTACTGTAGAAGATTCGTGTCCCATCTCTCTTAGATAAAGTGATAGCAAAAAAGGTTTTCTCTGTAACGTTATATGAATATTGAAACGTTCCGCCGTTTCTCACAGAACATTTTAACGAAATTCGCTGACAAATTCTTCGTGTGTTTTTTCGTCATCTCTGGTTTGAAATGTTTTTTTTTTTGTAGGGTCGTGTAGTATTTCATGACAATTCATTCCTCCCTTGTTTTTTACAAAACTATATTCCTTCTCTCCCTCTCTCTCTCTCTCTCTCTCTCTCTCTCTCTCTCTCTCTCTCTCACACACACACACACACACACACACACACACACACACAAACTCGCGCGCATAGAGAGAGTAACTATCTTTGTGATTTATTACTCGCGGTAAAATGTAACAAAATTGGCGTTTGTCATTGTTGGTGTACAGCTGTTGCTAACAACTATTGGTGTACACAAGTAAACATCAGCTATCTTGAGATAAACTGGTATTGAAAATCAGTAAACACTGAAGATAATATGCGGACCGGCACTACGGAAACATTCGAATCTCACGACCTCAACGACTGTGCTGCGGTTGTGGGTCGGGGCAAGGTCACACGACTCAGTTTGCCTTATCGCTGGGGGCAACAATACAGCGGTCGTGGCCGGAATGTGCGAGCTAGATAAGTAACAAAGGCGCACGCGCACACAATCCCTCGTCACCACACGTGGTTACCGTAATTAATTGAGCATTAAAACATGAAAAATGCTTTGTTTAAATATATATTTTTATATTATTATTATTATTAATGTAAAATGTTTTACAAGAATATATTTTTACATTTATTATTTTGTGGATTACAATGTTTCAATCTGATTTCTCTCTGGTAGGCTAGTGGTGGAACGAATTGCGAGTAATGAGTTTTCTTCCCAATAGTCTACTATTAACATAATATGCCTTATTTACTATTTGGGATTTTGGAAACCTGACGAGGCCATCGCATCAGACTACCTGCCTACTACGTTAACAACCTTCGAAAGGGCCGCCTATTGTTTATTTTCATTGCACAAGCAAGTCGTCTATTCATACATATTTAAGGAAATCGCCAATCAACGTGGTCCCGTCTAGTTTCTCAAAGGCCATTTTAATTAGAAGGTGTACAGTGTTCTATCAACATCGTGTTGTCTTGAAGCGTAGAGCATTAAAACTATTGCGTGTAATCCAGTGCCAGTGCGTTTTGTTACGTCACATTTTAAGCGGTAATCTGAACAGCGAGATGGATTTCAACAGTACAGATTAACTGAAAAATTATATATTAAAGAGCGCCCTTAAAAACTGTGTTGAAGACTGACTGGAAGCTTATGAAAAGTCAATTAACTGTGTAAAGTGTGGAGGAAACATGCACATTAATTGCTGGCAAAATGGAAACTTGATTTACAGACATGAGACAAAAAACGGTCGAGTGGAAAAATGTGTACGTGAGAGTGCTATCTTTGGATTTCACGCGTTCTTCCCTCCACCTTGTTGTCCGTTTTAATTGCATGGATTTTGAAATATCCTTTTTCTGTCATTGTAAGAGAGTCTGGTTTGCCACAAACAACGGCAAGAAAATTAATACATTCTTTCAGAGAAATTCTTGTTGTGTGAAAATTCTTGTAAAATTGGGGGCGTAGAGCAAATTATTGATGTCGATGAAAGCAGATTTGGTAGACGGAAATATAATTGCGGTCGGTGGAACCCAAAAAAATCAGTATATTTCCATATTATCTTACGCGGCTGGAGTGGACCATATTCTACAGAAGTGGTTAGGAAATATATATAGTAAGTACTTAAAGACATTAGTCTTATTTTGTTAGGACAAACAGTAACTGAATAGTTAGGCCTACTGTTCAATCCGTGTACACTCATTTTATTTTAAAATGTATCTCAAACAATCTCACGGGGCCATCCTAAATTTTACATGTTATACCTGCAGTCATTGTATTGTGGAACGCTAAGCGACCCTTTTAAGGTCGTAAATGGGATTGTTTACGACTAAAGCAGGCATTCGGAATAGATGGCCCGTCAGGTTTCTATAACCCCCTATTTGTATCCTGTGACGTATCGTTGTTTTTACGGGCCCTTCATCATCTATCATAGTACCCATGTGTCTGAAAGTATTAACTGCATAAAACGAATTACCCTTTATGCTTAAACTGTACATCTGTACAGTACTTGTCCCTTTTTGATGCAAAAATTAGTATGTGTTTAGTTTTGCTGATACGTATTTTCATTCAGTCCCATTTCAGTGGATGATTGATTTAGCTCGTTGTATACCTCAGCTAACCGTTGTCGGTCAAGGTAAAGTTACGATTCAACCAAACTCATTAGTCGTAACACAAAATTGACGATATATAAGACACTTATCAGATCGGTTGTTGCTTATGGATGTGAGACATGGACACTAGCAAATGCAGTACGCCGTGTGTCTGGTCGATAGTGATTTGTCCGACCCGAACCCGGAAAATCCGGTCGCCTGCGAAAACTGGAGATAAATTTGGGCGGGTTACTTCTGAACCACCAATCATGTAGCTGTTGCATGATGTTGTATCGCCACGTTTTTACCGAATGCTTCCTCCAAGACGAAGAATTCAGCAACCTTGTGTTTGTCTTGGATGAAACCGTTTTAAATTGCGTTTTCCAGATGTACCACTTAATCATCTAGACCGGAAGGTCGATAAATATTCCTGGTGGAGGCCAGCAGTACCAAGTTAGGGCGTATGGGAATTGGTCCTGGATCGCTTTATCTTTGGAGTATTACAAGCGTGAATCTACTTGGACTCAGTCGGCTTTAATACTACGTCCTATTGTTATAGGATTATATTTTGCTGCTGCCTTGCAGTTGCGTGTTGGAGCATCAAAGGCTAGGGGAAGACAACCCTGAATAAAAATTACCGGTAGTCATGGCCCGTAAGGGGGCAGCCCCTACCCATCCATAGGCTGGTACCCTATAATGAGGAAATTAATTTAATAATTTAATTTACTCACAACTTTTACAAAACACGGTCGGACGCATGTGAAATTACTGGAGGATCTTTGAAGGCGGAACAGGCAGCACCTTGTCTGTGCCGTGTTTTGAAGATGCTGATGATGACCACTTAATCAGTAATAGAATGGTGCTTCCGGTTCCCACAGTGTTGAGAGATCAGAAGGCTGTGTTTCTCAACGCACGGTTCTATACCATCCTCTCCAATAACTTTCTTAATCAGCACACCAACGGTAATGCACGATAATTCTCTGCCACAAGGGGCTTTTAAAGTCTTAACGACAACGTATTATGTTTACGTTGTATAATTTTAGTAACTGCCACAGCTATAAGGAGGGGTTATGATATTTAACAGGGAACAATGGCATGAAATAAGTAAGGACAGTAGGGGGGTTTGCAAAGAATTCCTGCGGGGGCCCAGAGAAAAGAATTACGCCACTGTTCCTGCCGTACTGGTGCTTATAATAACAATGAATATTGTCGAAACGTTGACACAAGCATTTTAACGTTAAACGTTATTCCCCACTTTGTTGTTGCGTATGAGCCACTGTGGACTACTTTTGGTTCAACTGGTTCCTCCATTCTTCTCCTTTCTCTTCCTCCTCTTCCACATCTCCTCTCCTTCATTCTTGATCTATGTCTCTCCCTCCTTTCTTCAGTCCAGAAGGCACCTGTCATCTTCTTGGGGTTTTCCTGAAAACATTGTGCATTTTTTAATTTCTTACTGAGTGGCAAGCATTCTTCAATGTCTTCTTGAGTAATCTGGAGTTCTTCCATGTCCTTTCATGTTTCATTGAACCACGTATTATACATTTTGAGTTTTTTGAAATAGTTAAAAAGCTTTCTTGTTAGTCTGTCAGGAATCATTCTTTTAAACATGTCCGCAGAAAGTAATTCTTCTTTTTCTAACTACGTCTGCGATTTTCTCAACACGTGTGTACAGCTCATTACTGTGGCGTCTTCTGTACTGTTCTCCATGTTTTATTTATCCCAAGATTTTTCTTAATAATTTCCTTTCTGTGACTTTCAGTTCTTCCATCATAATTTTTTTGTTCAGAGCCAGACACTCAGATACATAAAGTGCTTCCGGGCGAATTACTATTAAATAATGTCTAAGCATTAATAGATATTGATTTCTTGTTATATGTGTCCTTGGTTAAATAATAAGTAACTTTTATCTTATTAACTCGTGCTGTGATGGCTTCTTTCTCTGAGACGTTTTGTTCAATAACTTCTCCAAGGTACTTGAATTTGTCAGTTCCATAGATTTGCCCGTATTGAGTTTTCATTTTCTTGGATATTGTCTTGATTTTTGTCATGAACTTGGATTTTTCAAAAGAAATTTGTAAACCCGCTTATTCCCCATTTACTAATTTCACTTTTTCCTATAAAGAATAATCCTAATTTGCCTCGTAATTTTTATTTACAAATACGCAAATAAAAAACATTATCTTGTTTATCGTACGCAATAGTCAACATGGAAAAAACATACTGTACAATTATGTACCGTTTGTCGAGATTTTATAGTAGATGTATACAAACAAAAATTACTCCTAAGTTAATGTTATTTAACATTAGCGGGCGCTGTACAAGACTAAAAAACCTGCTTTAACATATGCACTCAGCAGGGCCGCCATTAATTGGCTTACACACTCGGTGGCACCGTCAATCACATCAACTTCGATCATTTATTATCATTAAGCTACACGTCTGTGTATCGCTTCCCTAATAAACAAAACTCAATACTTGTGACTATGAGCTGTTTTAATGATTAAAAAGTCCCCGAAGTCTTTACGCAGTCTGGGAACCTGTCATTTGTTTGCTCTGGGAACCAGCCGCAATGTCATTGTCTATCATCGCGCATGTGATTGTCACTTCATCATCCATCATCTTCACAACACGGCCTAGGCAAGATGCTGCCTGTTCCGCCTCCAGCCATCTCTACCCACACACCTGTCTCCTAAGGTTTGTATTTCCAGACTTGTTTGACCAGTGTAGAAGATGACATTCTTTCTTAATGTTATTTCCATCGTTGTTTGTAATACTTTAATTGTTCATGTAAGTCAAAACTTGTATCTCTTCTCTTATGGCCTCATTCGTTATACGGTCAAGTTTAGAATATCTTTAAACTCATCTTAAGAGCGCCATTTCCGTGGCCTGTATTTTACTGTCTTGTTGTCCATAATTCACACCCACAGTACAGACACTGCCATAATATTGTAGAGCTTTAATTTGGTATCTCGACGTACCTTGTTTCTAAAAATACGGTTGATTGTCCCACAGATCGTCTGGAACTTACATAACTTAACATTAATATCATAATTCCTACCATAGCGCTATAATTTTCCAAATAATTAAATTAGCTCACCTGTTCTAAAATTCGACTATTAATAACTACTTTTGTTCTTATTGGTTCCTTGCCTCGAAATTCTATTACCTTTGTTTTTAAAGTGGAGATTTTCGTATCGTATTGCTTGAAATTCTGATGAAACTTAAAAACAGATTTTTGCAAATCAGATTCTGTATTTTGAAGTAGGAGCAAGTTGTCAGCAAACAACAGAACATTCAAATGTCTGTCTCGTGATAACTTAATACCAGGGTTCACTAGATGTTTCCATTGCCTTACTAGATCGTCAATATAAGTGTTAAAAAGAGTGGGTGGTATAGTGCACTCTTGTCACCTTAATTGACAGATATTTGTTGAGATATCCTGCAATTATTTTTAACCATCTATTCTTGTTAAATAGCCGTTATTCCGTTATATAGCCCTTGTGTAGTTCTTAGAAGATCTAAGATCTAAACGGTATCCCCGTTTCATTGTTACTTGAGAGCTCTTAAGCTTGTATTGTCACTTAAGAGTTACATTAAAAGAATCAAAAACTATCAGGCTGTTTGGCCGCGGTCGATTGATTATGGTTTGATTCATATTTTTCTCAAAACGTTTCGCCCGCCTATCGGAGACCTTTTTAGTAGTAAAAAATTGTTCGACACGAGATGGCAGCAGAACAATTTGCTTATATCTAAGCTTGGGGCACGTTCGGTTTTTGAATCTTATAATGTTGACTCAGGCGGTGTCAGCATCCGTAATAGACTTCAGAGCTACAGTTTTTACGTTTTAGTAGGTAAAGAAAATTATGTTAACACGATATATATTCGATAATTTAAACGCGTTTTGCTTGGTTGTTTCAGTATTTTCTTTTTCATTTTTAATTTCGAACTAATCAGCTTTATGAAACAAGAACGTCTATATTTTGTGTGTTTGCTTCTTGAACTATTTAGCTATTTATTCTGAAAAAAGTTAAATTCTTTTAAGACTAAAGAAGGTAAATAATATTTAAATTTATCAGATTGAAGACTCTATGCAATAATAATTATATCTTTCGCGCTATTGTCATATTTTTGAAAAATATATATAAACATAGTGTTGTACTGTGATTAAAAAATAAAGTTGGCGCTTTCGTTTTATTGGATAAGCCGTCGAAAAAAGTGATTCTCTACTACTACTGCGCAGATGGTTTAATTTCTTTCTAACACAGAAGTTTTTTTTTTTTTAATACGATTTAACGTGACTTTGTAAAAAGGGTGTCGGGATAGTTAGTGGTAAAAAATGATAAGCACTTAAATGTTTTTCACGTCATAAATTTTAATTAGTTTTTGTCTATAAATGGAAGGATTAAACCAGAACGGTTTGTTTCCGTTCCAAACAGCTGGTCTCTCTAACGCTTCTTCGGAAGCCCCACACCTCTCCGTTCTTTTGGCTTGTAATTCCATAGTTTTTAGGGATTCGGGTATCATCCATTCGCTTAAGATGTTCCACCCACTTTAGCCGATATTGGGCAATCCTATCAAGTATACTCATAATATTCACCTCCTGCCGTACATCGACATTACTATCGGAAAGTATGCTATACACTGCCACTGCCTGAGAAATTTTATTTTAGCCGTTTAAACACAACTAGCCTTGCATTTCGTTAAAGTCAAATTCTTAGATCCATAGAGCAGTTTGAGGAGGTCCATCACCTTGTAAAACTTCAGGCGCATTTCTTTCCTCGTTGAATTTAGTGTTTTCCTGATGATCCCACACATATGGTTGAACTTGTGTAGCTTCTTCACTACATCATTGTTTATTATGTAAGACACAGTATATCCCAGATATTCAAAATTACTGACCTGCTCCAGAACAGTAACATAACTCTGCTAATCAGCACACATTAACAGCATATAGTCTTAAATATCTAAACGTATATGATGAACAAATTATAAAATTCTTTTATATTGTATGGGTGTCTGTCTTTGAATCATTATTAAAAATTTGAACTCATAACTACTCATCTATAAAAATAATATTAAATTTACCAAATAAAATTTGAATGGTTGCTATTAATATTTTAATAAAAATAATATTTACTTTAAGAATATTTATGATTTATAATGGCACTCCAATTTTTAAAATCAAATAGAATAAAATTATTTTTTAACACCAACTTACAATTACGTCTTTTACTATGAATATTTACACTATTTACATTAAGTGTTTACATTACTTTAACTCATATTCTGTTCTTTAGAGTTCTTTGTTTAACACAAAAATATAATTGCTCATTTGTCAACTGCGTATTGTCGAAGTTACCGTTGCGTGTGTACTTGTGTGTGTGTGTGTGTGTGTGTGTGTGTGTGCGTCTCCTGAATGATGACAATGACGATGATGATGATGATGACGCTTCCTAGGTACTCTATAGGCTGTGTTGATAGTGGTCCTGTGCTCCTCCATCAATCGTGGCGTATTGCAGATGTTGGTCAAGATGATGATGAATTCAAGTCGACTAGCAGATGGACATGGTGACCGAGTATGAAGTTTACCTGAGTCTGATGATCGTCTAAAATTGCAGGAGGTAGGCCTATTTATAGTAGACAGCAAACTGACATGCCAGATATTGTTTTTGACATGATAAACTTTTCCAATTCGTGTGTAGCGTCCTTTTTTAAGTGATCATTTTTAGTCTGTTTTCGCGATAACAAAAACTTCATCTTTATGCGAGTAGTTGCATTGTCTTTGTAATTTTTCACTCGTCATTTACATATAACACACTTGTTAATTACTAATTAATTGTAGTGGTAGTTAACATTAATTTATTATTGGAGTTTTCTGTAATAATTTTGCATCAAAAGGATGTTTAAATGTCCTTATTGTAATGGTGTTTTTAGAATTGTGATATGTCTTTGGTAGGAGGTAAAAAACATAAGTATTAATTTATTTATCATGTCAATACCGATTTAATAACACAAACCAACAAGTTATATGTAGTACAATGCATGTCGGCATGTCGGCAATACAAAAGTCCGTTAGTTAGGTTCAAGTAATTTTCTGCTGACAGAAATGAAATAATTGAGCGCGTGAGAAGGGTAACTACATAATATAACAGAGTTAGACATTGGCAAATAAGGAAAGATTTGGGAGCGCAGTAAATATTACAGTACATACACAAAACACGGAACTATATTTATCGGAGGGTTGATTTTCAGACGATTTGGTGGTATATACTCACAGTATAATGGGCTACAAGATAATCTGATGGGGTAAGAAATATAGAGGGCGGAGTTAATGAGAAGATTACTATTGCTTGCGCGTCGTGCCATTGTTTGAACATATCGTTCATAAGGGAGTGGGAAACACGTAAGATGACGGTATTCAGGTCAAGTACAAAGGAAAGCAAAAAAAATGCTATTGTAATTATTACAAATCAAGCATATTTTAAAAAGGACATAAAAGTATTAGGGTACATTTACATTGTACAAATCTGTAAGCCAATCAGAAATTTTCTGCATCATAAAATGACTGTAGTATGCTATTATCATTAGGATTTGGTTTGATTTATTAGCACTCGCTTACACTTAACATTAACAAATTTACTTATGACATCTTCATAACATAAATGTTTGAAAATATCACTCTCTAGGCTCATAAGAAACGAAACTTTCAGCCTACCTTCTGACGTAGTTGTCCGGAGCCTATTTTTAATACGTTTCAACTTCGAAAACTCTCTTTCCCCACTACTGTTGGTAGCATTCGTTGACATATGCATTCAGTGCCACTTCCATCTTAGGACAACATTCCTTGATGTTCTTTTCTAGAAGGAGTTTGTACATGTACTCATTTGAAAAAGACTTGAAATGAATTAGTTAATTTCCCAGATTGTTGTCCAACTCATTGCCATATGATTCTATTAAATTCTGAGCTGCTTTCATGATCTCTTCATTAGCAGTAATGCTGTCTAATTTACTAAGCAACCCAAAACGAGTATCAACTAATTTGTATCCTTCTAGCATCTGCCTCAATGACGACACAAATCGGTCTATGACGGGAAGGAAACTCTAGCTTCGAAACGTTTCTGAGGGTGTTATTGCAGTTTCTGGTACCTGGCTAGTATCGAGAGGGGCCAAACGACGTTTATTTTGCGCTTGCGCTGTGTCTTTGTTGCATATCACTACAACCAGATAATTCTGTCCCAAGCTGTCATTTTTATTTTTTTAAAGGTGGTCAATGACGTAAGTACTGCGACGGCTGTATTTACGTCTAATCTGGGGTACTGCAGAGTTACATTAGTTTTGTTAACTTGTTCCAATATATTATCCCAATATGATACGTAAACCAGTGCAACGAGATATTACTGAATCTTCATTGTCCTCTGAGTCTGAGATTTCAAATGCAAAAGTTTGAAGTTGACACGTTTTGGAATATTTATTCTCATGCGTTGCAGTAGTTGAAATTATAAAAGGGGGTCTTAATCGAATCTTAAGGGATTCTTGATATTTCTGTCAAAATATAACGAGTCTCAGTGCAATGATTGCAGTTTGAGATGAATTTAAAATTTAAGTGAGCACTCCTGCCCCCTCTACCTATACATGGCTCGTAATACCACCTTTCCACCTTGTCAGTGGATAACGTATACAGTTTCTATATCGCTAACTGCAGCTTGTCCTCGTCACGTACTGTGGCTTCAGAATGTACCTCTCCAGTGAATAATATAAACAAGAATTAATTACATTAATATAAACAGTTTGCGAATTATAGCTTCGTTCATACGGCATGTCGTTCGTACGACAGGAGTCTTTTCCTGTCATGAGGACGCGTCGATGAAATTAAAACCAGTTATTATTATTACATAAATTGTTGTACAAACACACACGACAGTGCGCGCTGCTAGGCGTAAACACGTAGACTGTCGAGCCGTCCAGTGTCTACTTATCTCACTGGTATTGTCAGTCGGTTTGTGCATCCTCCTTGTTCTTCGTAATGCAGCGTCGACAGACTATTTGTTTGTATGTTTCGATCATGCGGTGTGAGCTCTATAAGGGGAAACAAAGAAAAAACTGTCTCCAGTTGATACGATGACATGCGGGGATCAGAATAATGACACACAGAACGACCTGAGGAAAGATATTTTTCTTCTTCCCCACGTCAAGGTATAGGCTTACGCTTGTTCCGCCTTCACTGAAGTCGTCTCTTCCTTGGTCTACCTATGTCTCGTCTTCCTTCACGTACCTAAACACAGAAACATCTTATTATGTGTTTAGGTAGTCTCATATTTTCCATTCTCTCTATATGCTGCCTCCATTTTATTTGTACTTCCCTTATTCTGCTGCCACATAATACCTACATGTAACTTGGACCTGAGGAAAGATTATGGATAAAATTTGGATTCCTGGATAATGTGGACACTTGTAACGTGTTAAATGTCGCTTGTCATGACTGACGACTTTCATTTTTCTAGACATTACTTCTTGAATTTAGCTATGCGTACGGTGTTTTGGTCTCGTGAATTCGTATATACTGATCGTCGTAAGGTACAGTGGAAAACAAAATACAAGACACCAATTACGTCACTAATCACGAGGTTTAATTATCATTATTAAACAGTTTGTAATTAACAAGATAGTCTCTTACAACAAATCAAATAAAAATTGTTCACACACAATAAAAATTTTAACTGATATAAAACACAATTGTATTAAAATTGTTCCACACGATTATAAAGCATATAACACTTCGCCACAATACATCGAACCGCACTGTGTACTGGCCGACAATAACTAACTTGACCGTCGCGAATGGCTGTATTTATACCCCGCTGATTGCCAGAATAATCTGTCACTTTGTTAAACAAACAGGCGCTCTCGCCAGACATTATTGTTCAATCTTAGATATATTTACAAACCAGGAGGTGACTAGATCAGGCCCCCCTCCAGCATTTTCCAGACGACAGTCCGTTGTTACCATTGTAATTGTACGGGTAAAACCTATTACCTTAATATTTCTTCCTAAAAGGCCTACAAACCTCATTTTAACAAAGTTTATCATGGTCGAGTCTGTATTCATGGAAGGCGAGTTGTACTTATTTGTTTTTTATACTTTTGTGATATATCCTACCTAATAACTTGAGACTCATCATGATTTATGATTTGTACAGTGACATTGTTGAAGTTAGAAACGTGCTAACTAAAAAAGAAAAGACCACAACTCCACAGCATGTGTTTATTAGCGGGTTTGTATAGCCAAATTACACTACCTTTTCGGTTGGTAGCAGCAAATGAATAAATTGATGACTGTGGAGTGTAAAGAATGCAGACAATGCGGGTTTCTTTAAAAAAACACACTAATAATAACTCAGAAAATGGCAATAATAATTAGCGTTAATTTAAAAGAATAAGACAACGCCAATAGTAGTTAATTAAATACTTTGTGCAAGAATAAGCAATCAGCGCCCTCAAGTTTGGGCGAATCTGTGCTTTTATTGTTTGGAGATTCTACAGGCATTGTTTGGGCGACACCGTAATGGCGTAGCATTGTTGCATGATCATTGTTGTGGAAGCCACAGTGTTCACCTTTCGTATTCGGTCACTGTTTTCAGTACCGAGGCGGAAATGAAAACAAATTAGTAAGAATTCGTTGTTTGTATAGAGAATATGTGTTGCCTTGTTCAAATATTACATTGTTACTGTATGCGTGGGGTTACTGCTAAACATTAGCAACTTACAAAAGACTGTTTTGGAGTAAATGTCATTTGACAATTTTTTGTGCAAACGTTTTGGCATTCATCAGAGAAATGTACATGCATGATGTGTAATGCATTTTTTATTTTTTACATGATCAATAAACAATATTCTTGATATATATTTATTTTTATTTTTTTTTTAATTATAATTTTTACAAAGTTTTTGCAGACATATGTTTTGGGTGAAGACTGTGAACACAGTATAAGATGCTGTTTAGGGAGAATAAAATCTAAGTTAATGATACTGAAAAAAATAACTGTTCACAAAACAAGAAAGCTGTTTCATTATATTTCTTCTTCAGTCTGACAACTTTTATCTCACCAACCAACTTTTAGTAACCAATGAACAAAATTTAAAATTGCCGATCTTGAACACTCTCTTACTCCCGTATTTTAAACCCATAATTAATATCTTTTCTAAAACACAAAATACTGTAAAAGTTATAACATTTAGTAATAACAATAATTTAGTTAACATTAACTTCAGTAAAAGTTATAACATTTAGTAATAACAATAATTTTACACTAGATCATAACAATGCATCTTCTGAGCTAAAAACTCTACTTGTAGTCATGTTGCCATCAAGAGCTTGACTCACCGCTCCATCAATTACAGATAAGGTTGCCAAAAACTTTTTTTGACAAACTCAAACTTTTTCTTCATTAA
Organism: Magicicada septendecula; assembly: GCA_034769895.1. NCBI lineage: Eukaryota > Metazoa > Arthropoda > Insecta > Hemiptera > Cicadidae > Magicicada > Magicicada septendecula. The sequence continues at coordinate 99,823,424 of CM068373.1, forward strand.
AAAAAAGTAGTTTCAAGATAATTTTTGGTTCTTTATGCTTACTGTAATAGTCTTCACTCCATCCGGAAAATGTTGGTGTATTTCATAGATACACACAACATCATGGTCTAAATAAAACATTTAAGAAACACTTATGTGTACACCAATAAGTTTGGAACTGCACTTACTGAAACTTTCTATCGAAAATGATATTACAAAACAGGAAAATCTGTTAACATTTGTTATCATTTTCTTACGGTCAATAAGTTGCTCCAAAACGCACTTATTCAAACACGTGACACTTTAAAAACCCACTTTACAGTCATTAAATTACTTAATAATTTTTTTCAGACAACCATACATGTATCCTGGTACCAAAACCGACAAAAAATGATTTTATCAAAAATGCACTTACCAACTTTTTGCAGTAATTCCACGAGTATGACTGTTTCAAACTTACATGTATGGTAGCGGATGTACGTAGTTGCCTGAAAAGCACGATAACTGCTTGTTAACGTAAAACACGTGTTTCGGAATTTGACAAGTATATGATATCTGGATAATAGACGTCTTAAGTATTATGATTAATAGATTACCACTACAGCCAGGTTGGGTTTATCATTATGACAAATGAAGACTTTTCTATCCGGGTTAGATACGTAGAAGCAACTGTGGTGACCAATGAAGGAATTGGGGAGCATGGTATAAAAAGAAGACGACTCCTCATCGAGATTTTGTTGAATTAACGTTTTTATCTTCTTCTTCTTCTTCTTCTTCTTCTTCTTCTTCTTCTTCTTCTTCTTCTTCTTCTTCTTCTTCTTCTTCTTCTTCTTCTTCTTCTCCTCCTCCTCCTCCTCCTCCTCCTCCTCCTCCTCCTCCTCCTCCTCCTCCTCCTTCTTCTTCTTCTTCTTCTTCTTCTTCTTCTTCTTCTTCTTCTTCTTCTTCACTTCAAGGGGTAGAGTTGCAGCCTGTTCCGTCTTCACAGCTACCATTTTCTTGGCCTACCTCTATATCTTTTCTTTTATAAAATTGCTAAACTGCTGTAATTGTTTTTATTATTTAGACAAAGCTTTTCGTCATTACTGACATCTTCAGGTCTTAAACAACGTCTATCAACTGTACGTTGTAGGCTTTTATACTTTAGGCCCCTCCCCTTATGTCATCGCCCCTCCTATTGGTTCTAGCTGCTACCGCTCTTCACGGGAACTTTGTCTACCTTTTTCCGTTAGGCATTTTTCTAACGTCCGTCAAATTGTTTTCAGAATCTCCCGTTAATTTCTTCATTCTTGACTTATAACCTTTTGCATTTCGTCATTTTTTAGTGTGTTATTCTTATTATTTTAATTTATTTTTGTTTATTGTTTAATATATAATAAAATATTTCTTCATTTGTAAAATCCACTTTTATATTCATTAATTTATTTTTATCTTCTTTTTTAACTTTAAGTATTTCTAGTTCTTCTATTAATTTTCTTTTTTGCGGATTGTTTTCTATTTTTATTATTTCCATATTTTCCTTGGGATTTATGAATTTATGGCCTGATTCGTTGAAATGTCTTGCATATAGTGAGTTCGTTACTCTAACCCCTTCTCCTTTTGCGTGTTCATTCATTCTAATTTTAAATTTTCTTCCAGTTTCGCCCAGATATATCTTATTACATTCCCCACATTTTAATTTGTATACGCCGCTTTTTTCTGTTAATGGAATTTCTTCTGTTTTATCATTTTTTATATATTCGAATACATTTTTCGTTTTCTTTATTCCTATCTGTATTTCATATTTTTCGAAACATTTTTGTAATATTTTTGTTTGATATCCTATGTATGTTATTGCTCCTTTACATTTCTTTTCTTCATTTGTTTTTTCTTTTTTGTTATTTTCTATTTCTTTATTTTCCTCTATTTTCTTAACTATTCTATTAATTATTTTAGGGTTGTAATTATTATTTTTTGCTATTTGTTGTATTTTCTTTAATTCTTTTTGTTTGAGTTCTTCATTTTCTAGATAATTTATAGCTCTATAGCAAAATGAATTTAATGCTGCCATTTTATAATTTACTGGATGATATGATTCTTGTGGAATTATTAAATCTGAGTATGTTTCTTTCCTATATATATCGAATTTGAGTTTGTTATCTTCAATTTTAATATTGATATCCAGGAAATTAATTTCAAATCCTCCAATTTCTTCTTGAAATTTTATTGTTTTTTCTATGTTATTTAGTTGTTCCGTAAATTTTTTAAATTCATTTACTTCACCTTCCCAAACTATTAGTATGTCATCTACATACCTGATCCATTTTTTAATTCTTCTTTCTTTATCTATATCTTTTAAAATTTTGATTTCAAAGCTATTCATGAATATCTCTGCCATTAATGGTGAAAGCGGTGATCCCATTGGTAATCCATTTTCTTGTATGTAAAATTTGTTATTAAATCTGAAGTAGTTCTGGTTTAGGCATAATTCTAATCCTTCTATTATTTCGTTTTTCCATTCTACATTACTTAATTTGTTTTTCTTTATTATTTCTACTGTTTTTGCTATTGGTATGTTGGTGTACATATCTTTTATATCTAATGACATTAATTTTGTCTTATTTGTTATGGTAATTTCCTCTATATCGTTCTCCAAGGATCTTATACTGGATTATCTTTTTTGGTATTCTCGAGTCTCAAGTATTCTCCATTCTAGTTATGTGTTGTATCCAGTTTTCTTTATTTTTTTTTAATTTTATCATTTATCGAGTATGTATTCAGCTCTTGCCTTATGTCTGCATTTCTTACGCGATCTCTTAGGGTGCATGCTTTGACTCTCCTTGAGAATTTCATTTCAGCAGCTTCAATTCGTTTTCTCTGATTTTGGGCGAGCGTCCACGATTCTCTTCCGTACATCAATACTGGGGCCGCCATTACTTTATAAAATTTCAATTCTGTATCTTTTCGTACTTTCTTTTCCAGAGTCTTATGAATTGTGCCACACATCCTCTGGTATCTGGTATCTGTTTAATTTATTATCGGTATCGTCTTCATATGCATAGCTTACGTCGCACTCTAGGTAGCTGTAGAGGGCTATTTGTTCAATAATTTTATTGTCTATTACCATTTTGGAGCGTACTGGGGATTTTCTTTTAAACGCCATTATTTTAGTTTTTGTCATAGAATTTTTTAAATTATATTCATGACAAATTTTACTGAGTTGATACACTGCTTCTTTAATCCATTTTCGTTTTCTTGTAGGATACCTTGATCGGCAGCAAACAGCAGAGTGTTAATGGAGAAATTATGGGGAAGTGAGTAGATTCCAGGACCAGTTCCTTGTTTCCATTGCCTTACAACATCGTCAATATATATTGTTACGACAGTCTCCTTGATTAATACAGTGCAAAACAAAATACAGGACACTACTGAAGTCACTAAAAACCAGCTTTAATTATCACAATTAAGAATTCGTAATCAACTCATACAATAATGCCAGTTATATTTGTCCACGCGCAATGACAATGTCATTTAATAGAGTTCCACACAATTACTAACTCAGTAATACTTCACTTCGGCAAACACTCTACCCGCGCTAAGGAAAATCGCTTACGTAACTGAACTGAAAAGCCGGCTGCTATGGCTTTATATAGGTCGCGCAGAGATCCAGTATAGCTTTCCCTCCTTACTGCACGCCGGCTTAATGCGTATCTCAAGTGTTCTTGAATACACTAGAACCTACTTGTGAGCGGCCTGCCATACCATGCAATGCGTGGGGAAGAGTGGAGAATGTTCGATAGGGTTCTCCTTACAATATGTTAAATAAATTAGATGATAAACCCTTGTCTAACTCCTATATTAACGTTTTATGACGCCGCAAATCGAAAACACTTAGGACGAGACATACATTGCGACACACTTGTTTAAAAAATATGAGCGTCAGCAGAGTCACATTGAGGAAAATAAAATAAAATAATCATATCACTACGTACGTGACTGGAGTACTATAATGATTTGACTTTTTTTTAATATTGGGACGGGCCAAGCTCATTTATCAATTTATATCACATAGATAAGTTAATTACGTGGTATAAGATGGTTCCTAACCTTTCCCGACTCGCGTTCCATTTTGGTCTTCCGCTTTCAAGTCGAGTACCACCGGAGCTGAAAGAAAGGTTATTGGGAATTTCTCAATAAAAAACTTGATACAACATGATTAGTAGATCTATATCTTATTATTCATAGTCATATATAATTATTTTTAATCTAATACAAAAAATTTACACAACGAAAACTGATTTTTAAAATTATTTTCAGGTTGGTTCTATAAAGTGACCTATAAAGTTTCTTTAAAAAACTTTAGGTTGTGTTTTTATAAGCGTAATCGTTTTAAATGTCCAATGAAAATTTATTGTTGTTTTGAACAGAAATCTTTATTTATTTATTTATTTTGAGTAAATACTTTTTTCCTAGCTAGGTCTTTTTGCGTACCACCGGTTAGTAACTCCTGGTGTAGGATTCTTATGGTGCACTCCTCTAAAACTAATCACTTTGTTCTTGTCCTGCCTTGAGCCAAGTGCTGTCACTTGAGTTACACCAAGTCCAATAGCTTCATCCTGTTAAGCCTTCGCACAGGTGCCAGAAGTTACAGCGTCTCGACATTCTGGTGTTTTTGCAGACGATTCTCGTGCTTCTTGCCGATTCGCTGAACTTCACCGTCCGTCGACTTAAGCAATCTTCAAGCCCTTTGGCTATCCTCTTTTCGTATGTACCATGGGACATAACAATAACTGTATAACAATACGCTTTATTACTTTGTTTTTTGAAGCGTCTGGCTGATTTTTCTATTACTTTTTTTAGGAATCCTCCAGAGACCTACATGAAGTTTAAGGACTGATTTATGTAGCAACAATGTACAGACAACTAAGAATATTACCCGATTTGACAGTACACACGTCTTTATTTTTGCTCTATTCCTTTTTCACGTGTACCTTCCAGCGTAAGTCGGCATCTAATGTCATGCCTTAGTAATTTTCACTGTTTGCGTGTGGTATCACTTGTTGATTGATAACCACAGGCAGGTAATTGGTTTCCCTGTTTGTAAAATTAACGTTTACTGACTTGCCTTCTTTTAGTGTTTCCGCCATCTTTTAGTCAAATAAAATGAATAAAACCAGAAAAGTAATTGAGCCGCGTAGTTGAGAGGGAGTGAGAGAGAATGAGAGGGAGTGTGTGTGTGTGTGTGTGAGAGAGAGAGAGAGAGAGAGAGAGAGAGAGAGAGAGAGAGAGAGCCTGCATTTTATCTGTTGTAGTTGGAAATAGCGTTCTTAACCGGAGTTAAAACTAATAAGAACAAAAATAATAATTAATTATCGAATTCTAGATAAGATGAGCCATTAAAATTATTTGGGAAATGATATTGGCTATTATAGGAATTATGATACTGGTGTTGTTAGGTAAGTGCCATACGATTTTTGTGACAATTTACTAGAATTTTTACAAACATGGTATGTCAAGATACAAAATTAAAGTTCTACAAATTTATAACAGTCCCTCTACTGTCCTGCGGGTGTGAATTATGGACAGTAGCAAGACAGTAAAATACAGAGAAACAAGACAGACTAAGAAATAAGACTGTAAAATACAGATTTCGGAAATGGCATTCTTAAGAGAACTTAAAAGGTGTAAACTTGACCGCACAAAGAATGAGGTTGAATTAAAAATTAAAAGATTACAACGATGGAAAGAACACTTAGAAAGAATATCAAATTCTAAACTGGCCAAACAAGCCTGGAAATACAAACCTGTAGACACAGGTGTGTGGGTAGACCAAGGAAGGAATGGGCGGAGGATCTTTGAAGGCAAACAGGCAGCTCCTTGCCTATGCCGTGTTGTGAAGATGATGATGACGAAATGAAATAAGTGCTTATTAAAACTTCAATTACTTTTTTCTCCGTTGGCATAGTTTATTTGTAAATTTTTCTGTTTACAAAAATTATTTTACTTTATCAAATTTATGAATAACACAAGTGATTAAATAACTCAAAAGGAAGGAACAGGAAACCAAGTCGAAAACGTTTTGTCGTCATTAAATGCATACTTGGCACCTGTCTTGTGGCTCGTCTCTATGTTTGTGTAGAGGGCGCCAGCTGATAACAAATTGCCCGTGATTCCGGTATTCCTGTTACACAGGACACGGGTTTGTCGCCAACGCTCTTTGTTAATTCGAATTTTGTTTATTTTTAATTGTAACATAATTCTCTTCCTGACACGTCTAGATTAATTTTCTATCGCCCTCCTTTGAACTTTTTAGAAGTACTTTGCAAAAAGTAAAAAAGATATCTGGTAAATATTTAGTTTAATCATATTTTATCTGCGGCCGCTGAAGATTATAGTACTTTACACATCTTTCAGCTAAAACTAAGAGAGCAATCACTGTTAAAGCTCTGTTAAGTTTCAAGCGCTTTGAGTACAAAATAACGTTACAACGTTTCAGGTGATTTATAAAATACTTGAATGGATTCAGGAATGTATCATTTACGAAGAACAAAATGAAAGGCGAAGTGAATAAATATAGAGAGGCAAAAATTTTCATACAAATTTTGTTTTATTCGATTAGATCGCAGAAAATTAAGTGGAACGAGTCAGTTGGGTTTTGCGTAAAGGAAGGGGAGAGGAAAAATGAACGTAATAAGGAGACAAATGAAATGATCGTGAAATGAAAGCAGCTGAGAAGGCGCTTATTCAGATGGCAATGGCAGCGTGAACGATGCGTCGATCTGTCACGGCTTCGATTTCAGTAACGACTTTCCTCTGAACATTTGTCATACTTTGTACATTATTCAACGGTCTCTGTGCTGTAGATATTTACAAAATCAAACTAGTTCACTGATTTGACCAGAGTGTTATTTCAGTTAATAAAATTCATTATGTAATAGGAAAACTAAATATGTTTGACAAATTAGAATTTACTATTCCGACGAGAAACTCATTAGATAAATTAGATAAAAATGTGTAACATTCTTTACTTTATTGCTGATAGAGCTGCTGATACTAGGAATATCTTAAACATATCTTTAATGCAGTGGTTTCCCCTTGCCTTCTGCATCCTATCCCGTTTACGTATACCTGTTCCTCCGCCTTTAGAAGTGATTTCTTACCCCTAGGACAATAGAGTGCCCTGTCCTCTATCCGCTCATATGCCCTCCAAGGAAGCCATTGGCACTTGATAGAGGGGGTCACCTTATCCCGGATGATATTCGGTCCCTGTGTTTAAGATAAGCTGGAGGGAGAAGATAACAAACGAGGAAGTCTTTAGAAGAGCTCAGCAGGAGAAAAGCTTTCTACGAATTTTAAAAGGCAAAAGAGCTAAGTTTGTAGGTCATATACTACGACACGATGGGTTGGTTAAGAGAATAATAGAATGAACAATTGAAGGGAAGAATCACAGAGGACGACCCTGTTTAGACTACATGAAACAGCTTATGATCGATATGAACTGCACATCATATTGTGAGTTTAAAAGAAAAGCAGACAAGCGTGAAGAATGGCGAGCTGCTGCCAACCAGCCTATGGGCTGCTAACCTAGAAGAAGACCTTATTGCCTAACCTAGCTTTCACGCATTCCGAGATTCGTCAGAGGCTCACAATGAAGCTTGCGATGAGCGAAAGCTAGTTCAGGTAATAAGGTGAACATTTTAAAACCTTTCTATGTAAAATACTTGAATTCCGTGTCGGAATAGTATACTGTAGTTTCTAATAATCGCCGAACAGGTTATGGACAACAATTTTGAAGAATTTAATATAGTACGTTTAAAGATACAGAAAGAATTGTGGTAATTTACAAAACTATTATTAAAATAAATTTTGGGCGCAAATTCTTAATTATTTAGATAATGAAATCCATTCACTGAATGTTTTAGTTTCGTATCAATAGAGAGATTGAGTGTTGTGTACACAGATTTCATTTATGAGATCAGTTGATGTGTTTTAAATTGTGCAAACATTGACTTTGATGTCGCCGAGTAAATCAGTTTTCAGAATTAGTCGGTAATTTTTTTTGCACAGCACATAACCTCCAGCGTTTAGTCTGATAAGTTTTTGTGGCATTTCATAATGAACACAATGGTTAAAAAATAGTATTTTGTCGCACTGTGTTTTAGAATGCCGAGAAATACAGTTAATGTATAGTCAAGTACGTTTTTGTTTTAAAACCACTAACGCTAATATAGACACAATGCTTCCCGCTGATGATCTATTAAAAAGAAACTGGGTATATCGTGAGACACACTCCAGAAATAAGACTTTCAGTTTCGAGTGGCGAAACCACTCAGTTTCCGGCACCCACCTCATCCTCGGACGACCCACATCTCTTCTACCCTTGGCTTTATAGTTCAGTGGCGCTTTCTCAATCGATCCTCTGTCATCGTTTCTAGATGATCCCACCATTGTCTTCTGTAAATTGAAGTAATTTCATTTATGTCCTTTACTTCGAGTTCTGCTCTGATATCCTCATTCTTTATTCTATCTTGCATTGGGTAAAGTAAAGTATTTTGCAGAAACTGGATTTCAGCACTCTGAAACTTGCCGCTTTCCTTTTTTTGTCATGACTCACGCCTCACTCGCATAAAGCAACGTGGGTATTGCAATTGTAAAATACTTGGGTATTATAAAATGTAATCTTTGTGCTGTGTCTTGTTTTATTTCTAAGATTTTTATGAATCGTACCACAAATATTCCTATATTTATTTACCTTCTCCTTTATATCATATTCAGATTCATAGCTTACTCCGCAGCCGAGATATTTGAAACGGCTCACTTGTTTTAAAGTGCTGTTGTTTATAACTATCTTAGGCCTCACTGGATATTGACCTTTAAAGACCATGCTTTTGGACTTTCTTACTAAAATTGTCAATGAGTACTCTCTTGCCACTTCTTGTAAATTGAAACATAGCTTTTTGTAAATCATCGTCACTTTCTTGAATAAGAACTATGTCATCCGCATATAGCAGGGAACCCAGTAGAAATTGATTTGTTAAGCTGTATTCGCGAAGTCACTCTGGATTTCCATGCTCTCAACATGTCGTCAATATATATATTAAACAAGGCTGGGGAAATACAGCATCCCTGTCTAACTTCTAACTAACTGACTAACTAAGATGGATTATATTAATGTAATTAATTCTTGTTTAGATTATTTACTGGACAGGTAACTGGTGCCACAAATACAGCTGGACGTGACGAGAACTAGCTGCCTTTATACGTTCTCCACTGACGTTACGATTTGACTATGTCGATTCAGTAAGCGATGATAACAGCCTTTAAAGTTCTGTCCGATGTAAGATAGTCTCGCTAATAGAATATTTGACAGAGTAAATTGTTTTTTTATTAACGTGACGATAGGAATTGAACAGTGACTTAGAGGTGCGCGGTGTACAAACACATCGTTGCGCGACTAACAAAATTTTAATTTATTTCGCGCATGCGCATAGCAGTCTTGTTCAGTGTTTTATAGTGTGAACATCGGCTGCAACAAGACTGGCGAAAACAATGGAAGCATGTGTGTGACAGAGAGGGTGATAATATGGAAGTGAGGCAGTGAACTGTTATCGCGTCGTTTCCCCTCTCTTCTCTCTAGAAAACTTAGCTGTACCTGGTCGGTGCAGCATAGTGTTCAGGAACGACTGTCGGGTCTGTATCTTGGAACAAGGTTGGAGAAGCACAGCATCCCTGGCTAACTCCCTTATTTACTGGAACGTCACCTGAGGGCCTACCACGTTCATCGATATTTACAATGAACATAAATAGAATCATATAACACGTCATTTTATTTTTAGTAGGCCTATACATACATATATAGAAAGAGACGGGTACCGTAATAGGCAATGTGCCTAATATTTTAAATGACGGAGGAGCAGAACACAATGTTTAAGCTGGTCAAGTCAATACAAACACTGAATGTTTGTTTCTAAACCGGGTGCTGCAACAAACCTAAGGCTAATAAACTTCTTACAGAGAAGAAGAAGAAGAAGAAGAAGAAGAAGAAGAAGAAGAAGAAGAAGAAGAAGAAGAAGAAGAAGAAGAAGAAGAAGAAGAAGAAGAAGATTTTATTTTAAATAAAAATTCAACTAAATATCTCACCAATACAATAAACATACAGAGCGGGGGCACACAGGAATTCGTAGTCCGTTATTATTATTATTAATATTAGAGGCTGTAAGCAAAACGCATGGATTTGCAAAACCACATAATCAGCCAAAATAACAAAACCCACTCTTGTTCAATATTGGAAAATTCCACCAGTGTAAACTGCTTAATCGTTGGACCGATATTGACTGATAAGCTTATAAATATATGTTGTTACAGTAGGCTGTGGTTTAGACCTGAACAGCATTACAACAACAAAAAATAATAATAATTTTATTAAGTATACTTTACAGAGTCGTTGTATACGTTACAGATAATGAGTTTGGCTTCGTACCTGAGTGTGAAATTCGTGTTTCCAGTATCCAAGCCACAATTGATTTAATTATTTACTTACAGCGACGCGTCAAGGCCTCCATTTACTGAGTCAAGGCCTCCATTAACAGCCTCCTCCAGTTTGCCCTAATCAAGTGTAGCTACTCCCCAGTTACGGGTCCCAAGGATATGGCGCGCATCATAATTCACTCCGTTTTCCCAACATCCGTTTGCCATACATCTGTTCTGTGAGTGCCTTTCTGGGTATTTCATTCTCCCCCATTCTGATCACAGGTCCAGCCCACCTGAGTTTACAAAGTTTTATAACTTTCACAATATCTCATTCAATCAGAAGAGTGATCAGTTCTTGATGGTCCTTTTCCTCCATTCAACTCCCACACATATTGGACCAAAAATACTGCGGAGGATTTTGCGTCCGCAAGTATTTTGCGCCCCCACTCCACAACCAAAGGCCAAATTCTAGATACGCCACTGGGAAGACGCATATAAATGCCTTAAAGAATGATGGGTTTGGAATTACTACAATATTATTAACAGTAATAATTGATATCCTGCTTAGCAAAATACTTTAAATTAATGGGAAACATACAAAATAACAAAACAAATTTGACAGATTCACAGAATTAAATTATTTATCAAACTCTACCGATTGATTCAACCAGCGAGGCTTATTTAATTGGGTATTTGCAAGAAGAAGAAGAAGACGAGGTGAAGCGAGCCGGACATGGTAATAAGGTTTAGATAAAGCAACTGGACAGTAGTATGGTAATTTTCGTATTTGTAGGTTGGCTAATCTGTACGCTTGCTGAATCGTTCTTATCTCGTTTTTGTAACAGAACACAGTACTACGAGCCTTGGCCGACAGCGGACGTTCTCACGTTTGCTGCCTGACTCTGTCATTTTCATTTCTTGTTGTTGTGACAATTATTTAGGCTTTAGGCCTTACAACATTATACATATTGCATACTAGCAATACCTTGCTAGTACTTGTTCTCATGTAATTGAGTGTCGCGTACTCGCGCCTCAATTCATCATACGACAATAATTTAGGCCTTAGGCCACCACGTTTCGATGTAACTAAAGTGCACACATTTGTGCCGCATCAAAATGTAATTTCATTTCCGAATCGCTTCTCAAAATTTAATCTTCAGCATTAGCCAACATCACTACAATGAATTGAGTGTAAGATTGGAGTAACTTAATAAATCTATTTATACAGTCCACTATCTTTATCATTTTGCATCCTGGCGATAATACACCAAGTTTCATTCTTTCTATAAAATGGGCATATTTGCTGACATACAATACATTTTTACGCGGTCCACATGGCCGCAGCTCAACTTAACATTTTATTTGGTCCTAACATGACCGATCAACATTCTTCTTAATAAACAGCAACGTTGGAGATATAGTTTAACGATGACGATAGCAAAGGTAGGAAATTTTGGTGTGAATCATGTGTAATGCCAATTGCTGTAAGCGGCGCTTACACACATACACACACACACACACACACACACACACACTGAAATAGAAGTTCAGTAACTCTTTGAAATATCCTAGCTGGCTGACACAGTTATCAGAGTTTTATATAAAAAATATTTTGTTAAATTACCAAGCCTGTTGTTGTGTAATTTCTTATTAATAAAATAATTAACTTAGCTTGGCATTCAAAAGGAATTTTAATAATGTTTCAAACATTAGCATTAGCGTGTATAACACTTTAAGAAATATGCGGGTTTAAGTAAATTCAACTTTATTATCGTCTCAATTTTGAGTAGGCATTTTATTAATTCTACTTATTTATTTAATACGAAACAAACAAATATTAGGTGAAATTCATTTCTGATTGTACTCATTGTTAATTCCCTGTTATATGCGAAGTATAAAATTATTATTCAAGAAACAGGAGGCTATTTTTAATGATTATTGTTTCAGTTAACACTGGCAGATAAAGAATACTCATTTAAACTGTCAACGAAACGCCCAGAAAGGCGTTGGCTTTTAAAGATGAATACAATACCTACTTACCTTAATTGTTTACGAAAAACAGAAATTGTTTTAGATAACAGAATTTTAGAAAGGAAAGTGGCGTTATGCTCTGAGGAGCAAGAGCGTTTTAATTTCTGGGAAGTGACGGTAGAAGTGAAGTTGATAATTAGGCAAAAGATATTATTAAGAAGTCTAGAATTATTTGTGATCCTAGAACAAAGGGAATTTGTTAATACGGTGCTGTTTGCTGACGACCTGTTGCTTATAGGTATCTCCGAAAATGGTTTGTAAACAGCACTACATAATTGATGGTATTCTATTCAATATGACTTAAGAATTTCCACAAGCAAAGCGAAGGTGATAGCTTTCCTGGGAAGAAATCCTGTAAGAGCCAAAATAATGATTAACAACCAACTAATTGAACAAGTCTCTCACGTTAGCTACCTAGGGTATGATATATCATATCAGAACAATAGAGACATAGACTACATAAGTTTCAAATGATGTGTAGCCCCATAAGAAGTACACTAAAGAAACAAGACACGGAAAGATAATCATCTCAAGTTTTACACGCTAATGGCTCTCCCTACGCTTCTTTATGGAAGAGAGTCATGGATAATGAAAAGGGGAGATAAAAACCGCATACAAGCAGCGGAGATGAAATTTCTAAGATCGACCAGAGGTTGTTCTAAACAAGATCGATTTAGAAATGAAGAGATTAAAAAAGAGTTGGAAATATACAGCTTAAATGAGAAAATGTAGTTGCATAGAAGAAATTATAAGGACCATCTGGAGCGTATGGATGATCGAAGACTACCAAAAGCGGCAAGTAGATACAATCCAGCTGGAAGAAGAAGCGTAGGAAGACCAAAGATAGATGGGAATAAATCCTATGAAGCCGGAACCGGTCAACAAGGCCTAATCCTTGTTGGGAAATAGGAGAGGAAGAGAGAAATATTTGCTGTGTAATAAACAAAAATCACAGAAATGAAACAAGAAGCACAACATATCCACATGAAATTCAATAGGACAGTTGGTATTCCAAAATGGCCTATGTTGCCACGCCAGTGAAATGTGGATTATGTCAAGGAGCGTTCATACTAAAATTCAGAACACTTTAATGAGAATCCTTCGGAACACTTCAAAGGATACTCATCAAGACAGACGAAAGAAGTTGGTGTGACAGGAGTCAGTGAAATCGTATAAAAGTAAATGATAACAGCGCTTACCGGGCATATTCATTAACACTTATTGATATCTTGATTCAGATATAGGCCTAAAAAATCGTCTGTACATTTTGTTGTTGTATTCTGTTACAATACGGTTTCTATTCCTAGTCTTCATTAAGTAATTTACTCATTGTTTTCATACTATTACTTTGTCCTGTTCTACCTGCAAAAGACAAAGGCAAATTATACAACTGACAAATTAAATTTATATTAAAAAGTAGACGGAATTAATCAAATAGACCGTTGATTGGTCAGATATACGGTTAAATGGCGTTGCCATTGCCGACGAGATACCCTGATAATAGCCAATCAAGTCGGGACCAGTACCGAGACCACTTATTACTGCTTCAGTGATGTGTTTCCTGCCTTTGACGTTTTGCACAGCGATCGACAGGAGATGAGCCACACACACACACACACACACACACACACACACACACACACACACTGTTTAACCTTACTTGTCATTATTATATTCAAAATTACGTCTATAAACGCCAACACGTCGGCAACGTTTCGATTCCCCCTCGGGAATCTTCCTCAGAGCGTAAAACCACAACGTAAAACAAGGTTGCTTCTACCTGATACAGGTATCGAGTATTAGTCGGCGTACATCTGCAGCTATTTTGTTTTTACGCTCTATCACTTTTTGGCGGCTGAGGAAGAATCCTGAGGGGGAATCGACACGTTGCCGCCGTGATGGCGTTCTACAACAACCGACCACGGCCTAACAGCCCGGCAGCAACCGACCATGGCCTAACAGCAAGGCAGCAACCGACCACGGCCTAACAGGCCGGCAGAAACCGACCGCGGCCTAACAGCCCGGCAGCAACCGACAACGGCCTAACAGCACGGCAGCAACGACCACGGTCTAACAGAACGGCTTTTAGACGTATTTTGAATATATTGACACCACGGCCTAACAGCCCGGCAGAAACCGACCACGGCTTAAAAGCACGGCTTTTAGACGTATTTTGAATATATTGACACCACGGCCTAACAGCCCGGCAGCAACCGACCACGGCCTAACAGCCCGGCAGCAACCGACCACGGCCTAACAGTCCGGCGGCAACCTACCACGTCATAACAGCCCGGCAGAAACCGACCACGGCCTAACAGCCCGGCTTTTAGACGTATTTTGAATATATTGACACCACGGCCTAACAGACCGGCAGCAACCGACCACGGCCAACAGCCCGGCAGCAGCCGACCACGGCCTAACAGGCCGGCAGAAACCGACTACGGCCTAATAGCCCGGCTGAAACCGACCAAGGCCTAACATCCCGGCAGCAGCCGACCACAACCTAACAGCCCGGCTTTTAGACGTATTTTGAATATATTGACACCACGGCCTAACAGCCCGTCAGCAACCGACCACGGCCTAACAGCCCGTCAGAACCGACCACGGCCTAACAGTCCGGCAGCAACCTACCACGTCATAACAGCCCGGCTTTTAGACGTATTTTGAATATATTGACACCATGGCCTAACAGACCGGCAGCAACCGACCACGGCCTAACAGCCCGGCAGAAACCGACTACGGCCTAATAGCCTGGCAGAAACCGACCACGGCCTAACAGCCCGGCTTTTAGACGTATTTTGAATATATTGACACCACGGCGTAACAGACCTACAGCAACCGACCACGGCCTAACAGCCCGGCTTTTAGACGTATTTTGAATATATTAACACCACGGCCTAACAGCCAGCAGCAATCGACCACGGCCTAACAGCCCGGCTTTTAGGCGTATTTTGAATATATTGACACCACGGCCTAACAGCCCGTCAGAAACCGACCACGACCTAACAGCCTGGCTTTAAGACGTATTTTGAATGTATTGACACCACGGCCTAACAGCCCGGCAGAAACCGACCACGGCCTAACAGCCCGGCAGCAACCGACTACGGCCTAACAGCCCGGTAGCAACCGACCACGGTCTAGCAGCCCGGCTTTTAGAAATATTTTACATTTATATTAACACCATGGCCTAACAGCCCTGCAGCATCGTCTACGGCCTAACAGCCCGGCAGAAACCGACCACGGCCTAACAACCCGGCAGCAACCGACCACGGCCTAACGGCCCGGCAGCAACAGACCACGGGCTAACGGCCACCCAGAAACCGACCTCGTCTTCACAGCCCGGCAGCAACCGACCACGGCCTAACAGCCCGGCAGCAACCGATCACGGCCTAACAGCCCGGCAGCAACAGACCACGGCCTAACAGCCCGGCAGAAACCGACCACGGCCTAACATCACGGCAGCAACCGACCACGGATTAAGAACCCGGCAGCAACCGACCACGGCCTAACAGCCCGGCAGAAACCGACAACGGCCTAACAACCCGGCAGCAACCGACCACGGCCTAACGGCCCGGCAGCAACCGACCATGGCCTAACGGCCCGGCATCAACAGACCACGGGCTAACGGCCACCCAGCAACCGACCTCGTCTTCACAGCCCGGCAGCAACCGACCACGGCCTAACAGCCCGGCAGAAACCGATCACGGCCTAACAGCCCGGCAGCAACAGACCACGGCCTAACAGCCCGGCAGAAACCGACCACGGCCTAACAGCACGGCAGCAACCAACCACGGATTAAGAGCCCGGCAGCAACCGACCACGGCCTAACAGCCCGGCAGAAACCGACTACGGCCTAACAGCTCGGCAGCAACCGACCACGGCCTAACAGCCCGGCTTTTAGACGTATTTTGAATATATTGACACCACGGCCTAACAGCCCGGCAGCAACCGACCACGGCCTAACAGCCCGGCAGAAACCGACCACGGCCTAACAGCACGGCAGCAACCAACCACGGATTAAGAGCCCGGCAGCAACCGACCACGGCCTAACAGCCCGGCAGCAACAGACCACGGCCTAACAGCCTGGCAGAAACCGACCACGGCCTAACAGCACGGCAGCAACCAACCACGGATTAATAGCCCGGCAGCAACCGACCACGGCCTAACAGCCCGGCAGAAACCGACTACGGCCTAACAGCTCGGCAGCAACCGACCACGGCCTAACAGCCCGGTTTTTGGACGTATTTTGAATATATTGACACCGGCCGTGCAAACTTTAGACAAACGTTTTTATTGTTATATTATTACATGCACTATTGTATAGTATTTTATACCAGGTTAGTCCGTATTTAGAAACCTTAAGTAGGTAGGACTACATCTTCAAATGACACCGAGGATTTAACTGCATTGTAATATAATTTTCATACATACTTTCTTTTCTTTTCTCTTTTTCTCTTTAGCCCGCAGATTGGTGAGCCTGTAAATGTTTTCTGTTCTCTTCAGTTTCTAATATTGTCTTTCTTTGTTGATCTCGTACATGAACTTCCCTTAATCCCACCATCATTCCTTTAAACAAATGTCACATTAAATAACCAATTATTATCGTGTGCACCAATGTCGTTACTTCTGATTGTACTCGTTGTTAATGTGCTTTCTGACGATCAAAGCTTTACCGCCGCTGGCACTGTCATAGTTTCGTAAAATTCTATTTGGTCCCCTCTTCCAAAAACTGGGTTCGGTAGTCTTCAAATTGTATAATACTTCTTACCACAAGTTATCATTTTTATATCTTTATTATGAGCGAACTGAGTAGAATACTTTTTTTGCTACAGGAATTTTTGTCTTAAAAAAAAAATCGATGCTTTAACTCGCAGTCAAGGTACTAATCGAAGTTTATTTACAATTAACACAAACAGGTGAATTGCCTTGATATTCTGATGCTGCACGTTGCCATAAGGTGATCGTGATCAATTGGCCGTTTAGTCTGCAATGCAGAAACGAAAGGACCCAATTTATCGGCGCTAACTCTGATCGATGATCTTCAAAGAACGGTTTAGATAACGTGCAGATAATAAAATCGATTATGACAAATGTCCTGTCAGTATTGCTGACACTTTTCGTAAACTGGCAAGCGCATCTGACTAATGTAGTTTTTTATATTATTCTGGAAAGAAGCTGAGCGGCCGCATTATGAATATTGGGGCACTTAGTAACAGTCCAAAACTAGAGTGGACAAATTTTTAATCTTTTAAAACTAACCAGCATTGTTCTCGAATAAGCTATTATTTTCTCTTGAGTTTTTAAATCAGCGTTTCAGATACCATAACATGCTCATTCGTCATGTTATATAAATGAAGATAAATAAAACACATGAAGTTTTTACTTTTATTTAATCAAAATCACTGAGTATTACTGAAGCTTATTCAAGAACTATCTCCACACCGGCATTTTCTTGTCGTGCTGTAAATCACTTTGTGGTCTTTACTGAATCACGGAAAATTGTATGGATTTGTTTGTGCTGCACAGGGGCGGATTCAGGAGCAATTTCGTTTTTGGGGGTGGGGGAAGTTGACTTTAAGAGGAAATTATGGAAAACTGGACCATTCTATATAGACCTAAAGTATAAATAATAGTAATGAGTGAACGTGCAAGTAGGCCTGCAGTGTGTTATTAGCAGGACTATAAGGTCCAGACAGAAGACGGTGTCGCTACAAAGTTGATATCTTTTGGGGTAGGCCAGTTAACGGGTCACACGTGTGGTTCCTGGAGAACACATGGTGTACTCCGTAAGAACTTTTATCTAAAGTACTAAAACCCCACCAAATTCATGACGCAGGATCATATGATGCAATCTATCACAAATAGTGAGAAATCATTAAAAGTGTTAGCAATTTATCTTACTCATCTAGTTTTAGTCTATCAGAATTAAGGTTTTAGAATCAAGAGAAGGGAACAATACCACCACTATAGAATAAGGGTACGACCCACTTTTTTACTATAAAAACTAAGTAACTGCCAGCGGCAAGCAGATCTTATCGTGAGTGTTCTAAGAAAGCTAATACCTGTCTTACTTGGACTTGTTCTTGCGTGTGAGTTAGATGCTGTTCTGAGAGAGCCTCTCTAGCCACTGATAGTTGGTCATAGTTTTTATAGTTTTTGTTCTTTCTTCGGTTTCATTAAAGAGTAACTAAAGTTAGTTACAATATTTTGTTTGAGAATAAGTACTAGTAATTGAAGGTACTTGTAGTTGAATTAAAGTAATTGAAGTAATTAGTTTAAGTAAATTTGAAGAATTATTATATAACAACAAGATTTTAATAAGAATTGTGTTATTTGTGCATATAGAGTTAATCATTTAAAAAATATCTTCAGGGAAGAACAGTTCACTTTAATTATTTAACTCGACTTCCGAAGCCACACCAACGAAGAGTTATAACCTAGCAGCCACTCGATAGGTTATAGTAGAGTTAGAAAGGGAAACAGAAAATTTATACAGGATATCGCAGATACACGTAGAAGATTCTAGGGCATTAGTAAGTATACATATATTATTGTATTAAATTTATTTATTATTTATAATTTCTTTACCTCAAGATGTTTTTCCCTTATTTGGAACATGTTTCAGGAAAACTATTGTTCCCATTCTCAGCCTTCTTAACTTTGTATCTTGTTAAGTACTTGTGTTTTGGTTGGTTGTTGTTATGGTTTCCGGTAGGTTTTTGGTATTTTAAACTGGTATTATTGAATGTGATTGTGGTGCATATATCAGCATTTTGAGTATTTTAGATGTTGAGTGCTATGAAAATTGTGTCATGTTTTGTACTGATTTGTATTTGTTCATGTATTTGTTTTTTGTGTTTCGTGTTTGATATTTGTAAATCTTCCCAAATTTTCATTATGGTGCCTTTGTGTGGTATGTGTTTTATGTCCTGTGTTTATTGCATGTGTGGCCAAATTAGATTTACATATTTCTGGTTTTGTATGAGTTTAGACCTTCAAAATAACGTTTTTCAGTTGTTTTTTGTTTGTCCTATGTAACATTTATTGCAATCTTGGCATTCAATTTTGTATATAACATTGGTTGTTGTATTACCTTTGTTGTGTGGGTTATTTAGTTTAGGTAAATTATTTTTATTAGTTTTGTATGCTATTTTAATGTCTGTGTTTTTGTTAGCTTTGTCATTTTATTATTTATGTACGTGAATGTGGCCCACTTTTATTTTTGTTATTATTTATGTGTTGTTCATTTTGATAATTTCTTAATTGTTCAGTTTTTATTTTATATTTGATTTTATTTTCTATTTTGTTTATAGTATTTTATTGTATCTATTTTCCTATGAAATTTGGTATATTATATTTCTTTGTTTGTTTGTTTTCTGTTTGTTTAGGGGTATTTTGTACATTCCGTTAAATGGGGAATAGAAAGCTGCCATTTTATCTTGTGGTGGGTGGTCAGAATGGTTAGGTATAATGATGTTGATGGAAGCTGGTTTTCTGTATATTGCATATTGTAGTTCGTTATTTTTTTCTTGTGGTGGTTATGTCAAAATAGTTGATTTTGTTATGTTTTTCTTTTTATTCTGTGAATTGTATTTTTGGATGTATGTTATTGATTTGTTTTAATATGTTATCTGCATTTGTGATTGTGTTATTAGATACATATATTATTATATTGTATTAAAATATAAATGTTAGTCGAAAGAAATATGAAACTTATCGTAATTTACAAGATATTACTACTAGCGGTTGAAAATTACTGAAAATATTAATGAACACTGAGTAAACAATTCAATTAAATTTTATCAGAGTCAAACAAAATTTATTGCACAGATCTGTCATGATAGCGTTAACGCTTGGACTCATTTTAGTGCGGTGTTTACGTAAGAATTATAATTAATTTATTTGCGCAGTACTTATCCACGTGGCTAAGCGTTTGTTTATTTTAAAGTTAAATTATTTATTCGATCAAATAAAACTTTTTAATCCTGCAAAATATGGACTGAATAATTAAATCTACTTTTTATTTGTGTGTAGAAAAATTGCATCATTCTGGATGCGTAGAAGCTTTTTAAGGGTATGAAAGGTGAATGATTAGTCCAATGGATTCTGTGCATTGACAGATCACCGAATTTCGTGGGGAGTCGTTGTTTCACGTTTCCCATTGTGCTCTATTTTTGTGCTGTTGTATTAGTAAGGCTTTGTTTTGTAAATATTCAAAATGGTGTCCCAGTAATTAATATGTATGTATGTATTAACACACACACGCACACGCAGAGAAATATTGTGATGTACAAGGGTCGCATAGAATAGGTAATCGGTTATATCATATATTGGAATGCTTCGGATTTATTAACGATTTCTTCAAATTGCACTAATAATTTAATATTGTTTCAGATAACAAAATAAAACTAATTAAACTGTCTCCGTTGACCTCTTCTTTTACAATTTTTAAATAATTTTCATTTATACTCTAACACAGTGGTTCCCAAAGTGAGGTCCGCGACAATGTTTCGGGGGGTCCGCAGACACTTTTAAGAAAAAATAGAATATGCCGTAATTTTCTCGGATTTTTTATGATCCAACATGTAAATCTAAGCTTTACAATCTTAAAACAATTAGTAGAATAATCCAGTATTTTTTGTGTTCAAACTAATTCTAATTGTAAAAGCAATTTCAAACTAATGGCTTTAATAATGCATTTAATCAGATCATGACGTGCAGGAGATCTGTTTGTCTGCCGACCTCTCTCTTACAGTACAACCAAAAGTTTCATTGGCAGAACTTTAAACTAGCAGTTCATTAAAATTACAGTTTTTGCAATTACAGCTAGCTGACTTCTGGTTATATGTAATGACTGACTATCCTGAGCTCGGAAAAAGAGCTTTGAAGTGTTTAACTTTGTTTTCCTCTACTTATTTGTGTGAAACCGCAGTCTTCCTGCTCACGTTCTTTAAGTCAAAGTTAAGAAATAAACTTGATGTCAAGGGTTACTTAATAGTGAAATTATCAGACATTAATAATAATATGATTCCTCTAGTTTCAAAACCAGATACATCCACTTTTTCACATTTTTCTATACTTTATTACCTTCTACATGTCCCTATCTACTTCACACATTTCTAAAACTGATATATCCTTATTAAAATTGGAGTTGAAATTGCTGGTTAGTTGCAAAACCAGCTCTCCTGCAATAAAGTTTTTTAGCTCCCCTGAAAATTTTTATTTTTTGTATGTATCTGGTTTTGAAACTAAACGACTCATTTTCCCTATGTATCATCACACTTGAGAATGTATGGAACTTTTATACTAAGAAATAGGAATATCTTCTAAGGTTTAGAAGGCCGGTGTCAACGTTGATAAGATCTTCAGATTCCGGGCTGTTTGGCCGTGGTCCGTTGCTACACAAATTAACAAACGTTTCGGCCGTGCCATCGACGGGGATCATCAGTGCAGATGTCGCACGTTAGATACCATAACATTGTGGTAATGGCCATTAACGTGCTGTTCACATTTTTTTATAAATTTTATATTATTAAAGTAACCGTAAGTGAATAAGTTTACGTTGGCTTTTGTTTAAGTTTGAAGTCACTATATAAACTTTTAAACTGTTGATTTCAGTAATATCGCAATATGTGAGCTGAAAAACTTTAGTTTGAAGCGGCACTATCCGACTGCAATATAAAGATTCAGAGTTTCATAACCTCGTTACCCATCGATATTGTACACTTAGTACTCCAAAGTGTTTACTATTATAAAAGTTAGGGTTTGTTGACTTTGCCTGAATAATAGAAAATATATATTCTTTGATATGCTACAGATTATTCTGTTTGAAACTTATTCAAAGAAAATAGAGAGTTTTAACTAAGATTTAATTTTTAAAATAGCCGTACTGTGGTCTCTAACCTGCGACATCTGCGTTAGAGAAATCTCGATCACCATTGACGATGCCGTCGATAACACGGCCGAAACGTTTGTTAATTTATGTAGAAATTGACCACGCCAAACCGGTCGGAATCTGAAGATCTTAACAAATAGGAAATTTGAAAACGACACTAATAAAATAAAACTCATTACTAGAAAAATTAACACTCGGGATCATAATGATTCTTTACAGGAAGGTTCATTAAAAATAGAAATCCAGGACAATCTGAAGTGTTATGGGGAAACGTTAATGGAAATTATATAACAACATAAACATTATTACATTTTTAACTATGTAAGTTTATATGAGTGTAAGTTTTCTGAAGTTTTGTTAATTTTTTTTTTTAATTTTTTAACAAAAAACCGAAAGAATTTATAATTTTACTTTTCTCGTGATGGCCACGGAATGTATACGGACAATATTCCACTACCAAGGAAAGCTAAACTGTTGTCAAACTAACAGTTGTTTACAATACTGAAATAATTATATATTTTTATACTGAAATATTATATACTGAATTAAGTATCTCTCCACATCAGAAATCACCAGCGTTTAGTATAGCGAATTCGCGTACCTGTATCCTTTATCTTTTGTAGCGAGGACAGCGTTTGTGCGTGACGTGTGAATAACCGACATGAACTTTGACTTTGCTCGAAGCTCTACTCAAATGAGACTGAAAATCTAAACCTCTGATTGATCAATTGCCCGCTCCCTACCTACAGGAATCTAATTTAGATGAGATAATTACAATCTGTCTCCGAAAGTACTGGAGAGGATGAGTAATGCCTTACGGTCTTATTCATTGATGAAGGGAAATATCCAGCCGCACCTCCAAGTGGTGGGGGATGGGCAACACCTACAGGTGGCTAACGCGACTCTGGAGACCGAGTGACAACCGGTATAAGCTGTCCCTCCTCTACTTGGCATTGTCAAGTAAAGGTTAGGGCACCCTCTTGCCCTTGGGGTGAGGGATTACCCCCAAAGACGGTTGATCTTCCATAGATCAACGACGTAGGATGTGGGTGGCAAGGAAACACCGCCACATTAAAAATCCTTATGGATATCTCAACAAGGAAAACTGGTCTCTGTAGTCTGGTAAAACAGCCAGTTTATGGGAGGACACCCAGACAGAAAATCGGATTGGACGTTAAGCCTGAAGGTGACAGCCCCAAGGCTTACCCTGCGATATGCTAGTAACATATCCAGGGGACATATTCATTACTAAAATTGTCTCAAATAAGTACTAAAAGCCGAAGGGGGGAGAGGTGTGGGACGTTTGAGGAAGTGTTAGAGTGATCAGCTCTAGACCGTTGGCTGATTGAGACCGGAATTGGTTTACTCCTTGAAGATGATGCTTATGAAAGTCGCAACCTGATTGTATGACGTTTGGCTCTCTTCAAGTATTGTTCTAAACCAGCAGCAAAATTAACTAAACTTGTGTTGTTTCAAATACGAGGCCTATGAAAAAAAAACATTTACATCCAGTCGATAGTATATTAAATACCACAAATTATTTGTAGTAACATGTACTATATTCTTGTCCAAGTCCTGCCTCAAAACGTAATTAATAACGGCGATATAATGTTTTTTTTTCTTTAATTAATGTGTACGCGACAGACATGCACGAGCACTCGACAATCCCAAACCGAACTTACGATAGTTACGCACATATGCTCTTATCACGCTGTATATTTGAACTTACACAAACTTATTTATAAAACTAAATTACAAATTTCCTTACATTCTACAACAGAGGGTTGCAAACTTATTATTACCAATTCCGATCTTAGTACTATTTTTGTTACATATTGAACACTATATCTGGTACCCCTCCCCCCATTCCCCCTTTCACACTGTCGCTCTCTACCTGTTTATCTATCTTTCTTTGGACACATAAATCATACTCCATACCAAATATCAAATTATTTTTATATTTTTAAGAATAAGGGACTCAGTACACCAGTGGACGGGATTTCTCGGCATTAATGTAGAGGTCCCTCGTTCGATTCCCGGGTCCACTATAAAACTGGTTTGCGTTCTTCAGCCCCCGGGATAGGCTCAGCCCGTCGAAAAGAATAGTTGACATAACACCTTGGCGTAATAACATATAGTGCTGGCCAAGTTTATGTCGAACGGTTCATATATAACACTCTATACTACATAACTCATTAACTATTTTGGAAGTATAAAATGGAAACATTATCATTACAAAATGGTGAAAATTTCCTGCGGCAAATAGTCTGCATAAGTGCGTATAGTTTTACGGAACTGTGAGTCGGATGAGCGTTTCGTACAATAGGAGCTGTTTTACTTCTCACTAAGTGACTCTTAAAACTTTGCTTACTAAAAATATGATCCCCTACCAGATAACATTTTTTACCAACTTTCTGTGCCTCATTTATTGCGCTATCAACAACTGAGGCTAAATATTTAAAAGCAGAGAGAGTTTCACATTGGTATTTACCAAATACAAGGCCGATGAAGATCCATAGAAAATGGGAAGATCCATTTCTCTTCTGCCAACTGCCATCACTTTAAAACTACAAAGTCAAAAGTAAAAAAACCTTCTCAGCGAGACGTTTTTATTTAATAATTTCTTTAATATATTCATAGAAACGACCTCGTCAGTCAGCGAATTGCCTGCCGGAAGAGCTTACGACGTCATTTGAGACGTGTTCTAAAATTCTCTGTCGTTAGTTATCTGCCTATTCAAGTAACAAATTACATTTTAAATATTATACTCGGTCTTTTCGTTTATGATTTATTAATTATCAAGCCTCGCTCAACTACAAAAGGGGCTGTTGTGTACGGCTGAATACGACGGAAACGACAAGGCATGTTTACAGGTTTCAAAGCGTGCTCGATTTCACGTTCACAACAAATGAAACAAATCATGTTTATAGTGTTAAGAAAAGTAAGAAAATTGTATAGTAACAATACAGAAGACTGTGATATTTCTTATGACTTAATTCCGATATAAAAAGAATCCTGTCGAATTGGAAAATAATTTTGCATACGGCTGGAAAATTCTAGTAGTTCAAAATGTATTAAAGGACAAACATTAACATTAACATTTTTGTCCTATTGGTGGTAAAAATAGCAATAAACAGTGGAAAATTGAGATAACTATCGGATACTGACCATGTAAGTAGATACAGATATTTAGGTGGTATAATTAACAGTTGAATAAGCCACAACTGATGAATTGAAGATAAAAATTCACGCAGAACTGGAATGTATTATAAACTACAGAGAAAATTTAGCTTCCTATATATAGACTACAAGGAATTAAGGCACTGAAATTAAGGCATAACATACACATATTAAACTACAGATCTACCTATAAGTTATTGCAGGCGCAAACTTTAATCATACTCTGTTTTGTAAGATACCCATTTAACAAAATTTAATCAGCCACTCTCACAACTATGCAATGGTATTTTTTGAGGATAGACTATTGCTTTTTTTAATATGTTTTAAACAAAGCTCAATTTGAGACACTGGTTGCTGGCTGTGCCAAGAAGAGGGGATCAGGTTTTCATGATAGTAAGAATATCGGTCACTTCTTATATTCCTCATTACGTTAACATAATCACGAACGTAAAACTCGCATACTGATTAAGACAAAGTATTTTTAGCGAACACATTTATAATAAATGTATCAGAATGTATCAGTTAAATAAATTTAACAAAATTAAAATACGTTTAACAAAATTAAATCAATTTTTAAATGTTAAATGTTGTAAGCATACTTAATTTTTTGAAGTCGAATTTTTCTGGTAGAAACCATAAGCAAACGGCTTTTCCAACAAACTATCCACTGAATTGATTTTTAAATAGTAATAATTATCACTTACGATAAAAGACTATTACTTATAAAAAAAGAAATAAATACCTTACTTAAACCAGTTCTACTGTTAACATTAAAGATTCACAGAATTTACACTCGTACAGACAGCACATCGTAGAGATAGGTTGAGAAACATTAACATCCGGAAAAACTTGAAGATATTCTCTTTAAATGATAAAATTGAAAGTTGGCGACTGCGTTGGTTTGGCAACTCCTGTAGGATTAATGAGGAAAGGTATCCGAGACGAGCATGAGAGGCATAACCAGAAGGCAGAAGAAGGAAGAGGACGGCAAAGAACGATATGGGACGAGTGTAGAAGGCAGAGGAGCAGTTTGGGCTCGTGCCAGGGTTTTGGCACTGGACAGGACGAGATGGAGAGCTCTTTCGAAAACCTCGACACCCGACGAGTGGAAGAGGATGACTAAGAAGAGGAATACTGCCGATTTCAAACACTATGCTCACTGGTGAACGGTCATGTACAGCGAACCTATCGGTATGTTCCAGAACTACTGCAAACCGAGCAAAGATTTTCGTTGCATGTTAAATGGCCTGTGCCGTGAGCACAGTTTGTCAGTGTAAAGCTCCGTAAGTGACGTCACGAATGCCAGTTTGCCTGGATCTTGCAGACCTTGCCAGCAGGGCGTACCTTTCGGTGAATAACCGAAAGGTACAATTTACCGCGAAAAAATGTTTTAAAATACCTGTAGGCCTCTAATTTTTTCTCAAAATACAGTAGTTTGAACAGTTTTAAACATCGTGTATTTTTAAAATAATACATGTTATTAATAAGCGCGTTTCCCTTGGGGTTGTGCAACCTTGCCACTCTATCACTAACTGGTCGAGACAAATATTTATTATAAGTATCAGTTCTAACTCTTCAAGTTTGTCACAAACACAAAAATGTTGGGACGTTAAGAATGAAAAGTTCGCGAGAGCACCACGTGGTTCTGCAGAGAGCGGCCTATCTGTCCGCCCAGTTGAGAGGCGAGAAAGAAGCATGATCATCTCATCTATATAGTCCCACCATGAGATAGTCCGCAAACGTGGTCAGTCACGTGTCAGGCGGTTTAACGCTCACGCAGTCACAAAATGCTGCGGCAACATCTTCAGGATTTAAAAAGTAGGACCGAAGCGCCGTTTCACTTTCTTTGACTTCTCGGTTTTATATTCTGTAGACAAATCCAGTTGCTGAATCTTTTTTTAGATTACTATTACAACATTCTGTGTATAGTAGCAACAAATACAGTCGCCGTGCTGTTTCTGTATAGTTCATTTAATTATTTGGATTAATCATTTAATTAACACGTGTTCATATAAATAAACAAATAACTTATGTGTATTGCTCGTATGTTCACAAGTAAATAAAAAGACTGTATATCATTTTCTTTAAACTTCTCGCTTTTAGAGACTAATACCTTCCCTCTTGACAAATAAATAGAGAGAGAGATTCATGCTGGCACATTTTACAAACAAAGGTTAACAGTATATAACTTCATTTCCCCGCGTCAAGCACTGCCTTCCTACTCTTTCTCAGTTTCGAGTATGCGGACTGCTGAATTTTTTCCGCCTTTCCCGTGGTTAGAAAATATTTCTCAATTCAGCGCGCCCAATTTGAGTTGACGGCTGTCTGTCAACCCAACGTTCCAATATTGATAACGTTTAGCGAAGTTGAAAGGCTCTGGTCATCTACTAGAACATTCAAACTGGTCTACCATCCTAACATCCTAATCGAGGGAAGTAGTGGAAAGGGAAGGCTTAGGCAGGAGTATGTGTATAAGACGAAAAAGGATGAAAAAGGTATGTGGTGATCAAGAGAAAGTCCTCGGAAGGGAAGGAATTGCAAACCGACCAACTTCTGGGTTGAGAAGAAGAGTAGAACAAAAATGATAAAGATGTCAACAGCAAGATCAAGAACACTAAGGCAAGAGGTTAGGAAGTACACAAAGTTGAAATTTGAAAGGACTATAACGAAACCTATCCTATTGTACGGATGTGGAACATGGGCATTGTGGAGCATGGAAGATCAATTCATGTGTCAGAGATGTCTTTCTGCTAAATGTTAAACGTTGTTTGATATACTGAGAAACGTGACTATACGAAAACACCACGGAGTCAAGAGTATCGTAACAACACAGCGGCCATATGTCGAAGCACACAGAGGAATTTTTGCTTTAGGCTTTCACGGCCTGCATCGCAGTCATTAACATTTCCCGGGCTATCAAGCCGTGGTATTATTTGCAAACGTCTCAGCCACTTCATCGGGGGCCAACTTCAGTGCTGAAAGGACCGAAATACTGGCAAAGGTTTCAAGTCAGTAAACCACAATACTCGGTCAATCACAGTCAGAATTTTGTGGATTCTGTAAGAGGGGCGCACACACGCAGACGATCGAGTCCTTATGGGCGGCCGTTAAACGTCGTAACAAGCTTGAATGCCGAACTGGCCGGAATCAACTGGATTGTGAACTCACGTTGAGGTATCGCCACAAACACAATGATTTGTTTCAACAAATTTGGAGAGACGTGTACTAGCCACCTGAATAGTTACTGAGTGTGTATCAGTTATATTACTTTTAAATATAGGTGGTAGTGTTAACTATAATTGTATCATGTGTATGATCAACAAACGTTTTCTATATTGGAGATGAGTAACTTACAATAATTAATAATCTTTCGACTGTAGACAGTGTATAGAGTAGTATGAAAGAAGAACAAATTACTGAAGTTACCGAATGCGGGAGGGATTATATCGAAAAAGACCCCAAAACTGTAATACGGTAACAGTTTATTGTAGTTGTCAATAACGACAAATTTAACCTTAATTATTGCATAAGAGTGCCTTTCGTTAATTAGATTTTGTAATTAGTTACTCCATTGGTTACTGTTATTCTGTTTCCACTGTACGACACGACGATCTGTGGGAGCGTCGTAACATTATGAATAGTTTTGAATGTTTAAAGTCATTTACATAATAAGAAATAAGTAAAACAACATTACATAACAAGTATGCAAATACAATTATATTTAAAATTAAATATTTACACAATTAAACTGCACTTCCACTAATTTATAAATACCGCTTTTCAAGAATTTATTATTTTCCGAATAACGGTAACGAGGTATATTGTGTTCTCTTCGTCAGTGCCGTGGAACTACATTTGTTTGGGAAACGAGAGCGCGCGCGTGTGCGTGCATGTGCTCTAAAAATGTTGATTGTAGTAGAAATGTGCCAAATGAGGTGTGTGAAAAATGAGAATTCCCAAAAGGAAACACTCATGAAACGGTAAAGCCTAGAACTCCTAAACACTAGCAGTGGCGTTCTTAATTTGCTTGTATAAAAGTAAATTATAGGTCTCTGATAGAAAGGTAAGATTCAAGTAGCTATTGTGCTGAGGAACCTATATAAGCTATACGCTGTGTGCGCGCGCGCGCGCGTGTGTGTGTGTGTGTGTGTGTGTGTTACACCGCGGTTTGTTTTACAATAATTCTTATGACAAGTTGGGAAATTTCGCATTCAAATGGTTGACTTCTAAAATGGAACAACAATTCAAAACATCTTTTAAATTTAAATAAATTATTATTAATTAAAACACTTTTTAATGTGTGATATACGGACGTTATAAATATATTAACGCATCTATATTTTACTTAATATCCTGTTTTACTTCATTTTTTTTAATTAAATTTTCATGGGTCGCATTTTATTTACATCTAATTAAAATTTACTTTTATAAGATTAGGCCTAAACTCAGAAAATTTGGATACAATTTTAAAACTAGTTACATCAAAAGTAGTGAATCAAATTTTAAAACCAAAACCTCAATCTTAATTTTTCATTTAGTGTACGAACGAAACTGTCAACGTTGATTCCGCAGTCATCGCCAATGATGATAATGACATTCTGCGCTTTCACAACTGACTTGGGAACCTGTCCCATGGCCGCTCATAAACGTACCACTGTTATGTCTACATTTTAGTCGACAAAATTATATGGTTCTTTTTCTCGCTTATTTTATGAATGTGTACATTCTTTTTTCCACGTTCTCAAACATAATTTAGTATGGTCGTTGTCAAACCAACGCCTTTTTCAGCGTCTGTTCACACTTATGGTAATTCGGTGTCATAGTGATAATGCAGTATTAAAAATGCATGTTACAATTAACAATATTTTCTTTTTATAGTGAACTGTTCACGTCAGCAACATTCAGGTTTTGTTCACGAATTTAGTGTCAAAAATAGAGTGCTCTGTTTGTAGTGTAATTTATTTCTGTCCGAGATGTGTCACATGATTGAATGGGCAGTGGCTGTGTAGTTGTAGGATTTATAATCTCTAAAAATATACTCGTCTCGATATACGGCTCTACAGAAGGTATTCACGTTTCTTTTCCCAAGGTTGTGTGCAAAAGCGTTTCTCGAATATATAAATACTCAATATGCAAACAGAATTCACAGAACAGCTACTGAGTTTCAAAGGTAAAATAGGGAAGCGATGAATGAAAAGTATATTTTTTATTTTATTTTTTATGTTAGCTGTAACTTAAGTCTTGTAATATCTCGTACGTGTAGTGTGTTGTAATATTAATTTTTATTTGAATTTTTGTCTAAAACTTGCACGGCCGGTCTCAATATGTTCAAAATAACATCTAAAAACCGCCAGCATTTGTTACGAGCATTCGAAATGCCGTCTGGGACTGGCGCCTTTCGGTGCTCGAGCTGTATGATGTTCTTAGCGACCTCCTCCGGCGAGATGGGATCCGGCTCGGTTTTGTTAGGTTAGGCTACTACAACCACTTGATTTGGTATTTCTCCACCTACTTGAGGAAGACAAGGCCTCTTAGTAGGTAGTCCTAAGCCCAGGTAAAGAACAATATTGTAGGAGGGGCGAAACAGAGAACTTCTCCCCTGTAGAAAAGAGCTACAGTCACCAAATAGAAATAGATTGCCTCGGAAGTAGACTGGAATAAACATTTTGAGATACCTTCGATATATGCGAAATTCAAAAACCTCAGTTCTACTTAATTATTAGCAGAAGCACGCTGTAGCAGTTGCCCGCATTATCAGTTGCCTTAACAAAATCACAAACAAATCACACCTTAATATTTACGCCTTGACTAGTACGTTGAAAGGTGATGCGGGAATACCAAGGATTTGTTTTTGACAGAACGAAGCTTATCTTGGAGGGCTAAGAAAGGAAATACTACAATTTATGTTGACAAAAGAAACGCTAACTGCCTGAAAAATCATAGACACTGCTAATTTAAAAAAGCGTCTTCATAAGCTGGTTTACGTTAAAAAAAACTTAAATAAAAATTGGGAATCGTGTAAAAACATAAACAGAAATAACAGTGTGACACACCACTATAGAAAAATAATTAGAAAATCCTATAGGAAATCTGATCCGATGATGAGTTGTGAAGCTTGAAAGCGCTAATCAGAAAAAAATATTTTTCTACAGTGGTGTGTGACAGTATTATTTCTGTTTGTGATTTTAACCACCAACACAACTTTGTTAATTAAAAACTAAGTTAAGATTAAATAAAAACGTCTCGCTGATATTTTTTTTATTTTTGACTTTGTAATTTTAAAGTGATGGCAGTTGGCATAAGAAAAATGGATCTTCGCATCATCGGCTTTGTATTCGGTAAATACCAATGTGAAACCCTCTCCGCTTTTAAATATTTACCCTCCGTTGTCGATAACGCGATAAATGAGGCACAAAAGTTAGCAAAGAATTTTGTATGGTAAGGGATCGTACTTTTAGTAAGGAAAATTTTGAGGAGTCACTTAGTGAGAAGGAAAACAGCTCGGATTTTACGAAATGCTTATTCGACTCACAGTTTTTTTTTTAAGGAGAGGCTACCGGATATTTAAAACTAGGCGGAGGGCCTAGATGAAGCATAAAATGTGCTGGGTCCAGTGAGACGGGACTTGCAATTAAAACTCGCTTTTACCCAACAATAACAGTTTTTATTATTTCCAAATTCATTTAAAATTCATACATCTTAACTGCAATTTTGTTTAAAATTCAAAAAATGCTTTATCACAATTCACATTTAATTTATATTATCATGCACAATGCCTTAGTATCCCAAACTCCCCAAATTAGCAATTGAAAATTCTCTCATAATTCAACATCTAGTATCACATTACAAAATTGCTCTAATATCTCTCAATATTTATAATGATATGGTTGCATAAATATTCCGCGTACATAACACACTAACATAAAGAATACATAGTTCACATAAATACACATATAAATATATACCCATATCACAGACACATGTTCAACCTGGCAGACAGCCTGTATATTTCATCATACCCCAAACAGGAATGTGGAGAACCCCTGTATTAGTCATCATGACCCCCAGACTACAGTAATCAGCTTAAGTGCCCGGCAAGCCTTATATAAATTTTCATTAAAAAACCAAAACCCATTAACTCATAAGAGTGTAACAGAATTAAAAAAAAACTGAATTAATTACAAGGACTAGAAATTGCCAAATCAAATTGACATAGCAGCCTGTACAAATTCTCAGGTTACAATGCATAATTAAATATTTCGTGTTTGTTCCCAAATAGTAAAGTACCATCACAATGTCTGTATGGGTTTATAAAATGGTAAGTTCTCACTTTCTTTTATGCTTTTACAAGAATACAAAAATTTGAAAGAAAAACCAAGTGGAACATAACCACCAGAAAACAAAATATAAACTGAAGCGGATTTTATAGTTTTACAATTATAAAATGAAATAGTGAGAAACTAATATCATAAATGTATGTAAAAAACTCAACAAATCCTGAACTGACTATGGCAGTAATAAAAGACAAAGATGAATTTAATTATTAAAGAATTATTAAAGAGCCAAAATAATTTTATAAAATTGTGAAATCTATAGTTTAAACCTTATAAAAAAAATATATATAAGAATTCACAGAGAACTGAATTGACCCAGCCGCAGAAATGCGCCCGAACCAGATTCAACAGAAAATAACCGGTCAGGTTCCTGCAGACAACTGCACCAACAGGTGACGACCTCAGGTTAAAGCACAACAAAACCCTTAAAACCCATTTAAAAAAACCCCAACCCCTTTTTAAATTATTAAAATTTATATATATCAATAAAATACCCAAATGTAATAGGGACACAACCACCCGGTTAAGTCCCCCAGCATAAATGAACAGCACCCACATGAATCACTAAAATTGAGATTTCCCACAACTTTTACTGTAAAAAAAGTATAACATTAAAAACCCACCGGACACATGGCCCCGGCCGGGTTTACACTTATTATGGGGCGTAATTACATTCAGAAAGTAAAACAGATAAAGTTTGCAACCATTATGTCCAGCTGGACGTGAGCACAAATGAAAATCAAATTAGAGTTTCACTGAAAATAAAGTCACATCAGATGGTATTTGCTGCAACGGCCTAGAGTGTATTTAAGGCATAAATGTCACCTGGATATTGTCCAGGGGATGTCTCATGGTCACAGTGGCGTGATGTGCAGTCGTTCTTCCCGTGGTCACCAAGATCGAGTCTGGTTATATTCGTTGCATCGTGGCAGATGGACAGCCACCCGCTGGAATGAGTCGGACTTTCGACGGGACGGGAACCCTGAACAATTATAAGGATAATTATTTCAGTGACCTTTAATTCACAACACCCGCATCCCACAGCATAAAAACTCACTTTGTTAATCATAACCCGTTTGACTATTGTTTTGTTTTATTTTTTACTTTAGGTTTTTCTTCTAAAATACTAGAGCACACTCACGGCCACAATGCTTCACAATTATGTGTATATATTTTCATAAGAACATAATGTATTACATTATAGTTCATAAAGTGATGACTGTATGCAAATTAACCAACTCAAACAGGCATAAGGCGTCAAGCAGCACGTGCTCGCTCACAACGGTTTCATTAAGTTCTCTATCTTCACAAATTACAAAATACTCTTTCTTTTACGCCCCATTTTCATAGGTACAATAGTTAATTATAAATACAAATTATCATGCTGTACTAGTGCTAAAAATAAATCGAATATTTAATCATGAACAGGCCTTTGTAATCACCACCACGTGGCCACTTACAACTTTTATTTCATTCGCCACCTAGTTAATTTCAAATTACGTATTAAAACACTTACAATATAAGGAACAATATACCTTAAAGTCACTTACCGGAGATCGCTTTAGCCTCTACTCAAACATAATAGATAGAAATTTGAAGTATAAAGCAACTTGGTTCGACCTGGGAAGATGGCTGCTTCTGCCCGTAAAGCTGAATTCAGTGTGACACAGCCTGCATCGGGCAAGCGTGTCGAAAAACATAACTCGCCACTCCGCCACCAGGTAGCGACAGCATCCAGCGCAAACCATAACGCGGAATTACCATAATTAAATTTATTTCGGCAATTAAGCTTTTTATATTATTCACCTTTATAGAACAGCCGGGTTTTCACCAAAATCACGGCACACTTGATACGATCTCGTAAGAGAGATATAGTTTTATTTTTTATTTTAATATCTGAAGTTGGAGCACAGTCTCCGAAACGCGTAATAGAAGAGATTTACAAGAAGTCACAAGGCGGATTATTGAAGGTAAATTAATTTATTAATTCGATCATGTGACTTGGATACCAGATTAAACAAGAATATTAAATTACAGCCTAGCCAAGCAAGCATGATATTTAAATTCCAAAATGTCAAAATCCAGTTATTAAAAACTAACTTGCATATTTAGTTCAATAAAATTTGTTTACAAAAGAACATAACTCCTAAGTATGCTACTGTGAAAATTAATTGCTCTTCCAAGGCCGCGAAAATAACACAACAATACGATGAACGACTTCATGTCAAGGAAGAAATTAAAGCATTATACATTAGAATATCTCTCCTCAACACTCGTTTACTTAAATTACACTTGCAGATTCTTAACAATATTCATCCTGTCATTGTCAATAAAGGTTTAGATTCCGTACACAAATACATATCTATTATTGTACGCCGCACACATTTTAATCAATTACGCAAACTTCGTAGGTTACAACATAAAGGCTTCGGATAAAGGTTAAAAGCAGATAAAGGAAATATGCTAGTTATCATGGACACTGATTCATACAATGCTAAAGTTCATGATTTTATTTCTAACAAAAACATTAAACTATTCAACTCTGATCCCACTGAAATATATGTCAGGGAACTTAACAATTGTATTAACAAATTCATCAATTTATTTAATGAAAACACACGGCGTTACTTAAAGCCGATCAACCCAAAAGCCCCGATATTCACAGGACTACCTAAAATTCATAAACCTAACATACCTATCAGACCGCTCGTGAACTTTACCACCGTTCCTGGCTTCAAAACTGCAAAAGCACTCGTTCGTTTGATTAAAGATAATTTACAGTTACGAAATAATCATAGTATTATAAACAAAATTAATTTTATGAATAAAATTAAATCCGTTGAACTACAACCTAACCACAAATTGACATCATTCAACATAACGAATTTATACACGAATATCCCAGTCAAAGATACATTACAGATTTTGAGGAACAATTTATCTGATAACAGTTGCATGAACACACAGATGATAAATGAGTTACTTAACTTACTCGAAGTTATTTTAAAACAAAACTTTTAATGGCTTGTTTTCCATTCAAGATGTTGGCCTGGCTATGGGCTCACCCTTCTCTGGCCTACTGGCCGATATCTATTTGAATTTTTACGAGAATACTTACTTGTTAAACAATAATATACACACAAATAAAATAATATTTTATGCACGTTATGTGGACGATACGTTTTTCATTTTTGATGGTACTCTAAGACAAATCGAGTTATTTAAAAACTGTTTAAATAAAGTAAATAGAAACATCCAGTTTACTCTCGAAACAGAGGTTGACAACATGATAAACTTCCTAGATTTAACCATCACTCGACAGATGAACAAACTAAAATTCATCATTTATAGGAAACCAACAACCACTGACACCACAATACACGCGGTCTCCCATCATCCTTATTCACAAAAAATGGAGGCACACAATAGTCTTATTAACAGATTATTGACAATCCCTCTGGATGATAATGACTTTCGTGATGAGCTGAATGCCATAAAATACATCGCGGTTGCTAATGGTTACAATAGTTTGACCATTGACAAACTACTGAAAAAACACGGAAAAGCAAGCTAAACCCCGAATAAACAGTAACACACACAAAATTGTTATATCCACTAATTATACAAGCTTTATGCCTAAGATTTTGTCCTCTGTATTGAATAATAATAGTTTTACTATTTCATTCAGAACTAATAATAAGTTGCTAAGCATTCTCAGACCGAAAAAACACACACCTCCAGAAGAAACAACGGGTATATATAAGATAATATGCAATGATTGCAATTGATTCTATATTGGACAGACGGGGAGGGGTTTCCTCAAACGTTTTCGGGAACACATACTCAAGAAAATAAGAAATGATAACAGCATCAAATCTAATTACGCCCGACACCTGACTTCACACAATCATAATTACACAGACTTTAATTCCAACTTAATACCGTTGCATGTATGTAAGAAGGACCGTTTCATGAATGCCTTGAAGGAGATTGAAATTTATAGTGCATACGCGATTTCGTATTAAATAACCAACTGAACTTTGGATCCAACCGCTTGTACGATACCGCCTTGAGTCTGCTCGCTAAGACTACGATAAAGTAACAGCCGGTCAGTAGCAGATTGAACTTTAACGGGTGCGCACCCAACATCGTGTACAGTTCATATGCAAATTGACATTTTTATTATGTAACGATCTCGTAAGAGTAGTATAGTGATCAAAATTTTAAAAATTTATAATTTCACGATCAAGAGACACGCTCGCACACTCGAGTTGATAAACCCAGGCCCGAGTCGTAAATAAGAACGATTAGAGACACGTCAGACCCGACGCCAGTGGGAAAACAAAGAAGAAACTTCTGAGTACACGCAACAATAGGAAACAGGGAACGTCGTTGACAGCACGAAGTTAGCTACGATTTACAACACCAAACAAACCAAACAAAAAAAGGCATAGTCCAGTAGCCTGGTTACGCAGAAGTGAGATGGAAGTCACATTCTGTGGGGTTAAGTTTTAACGAGCACACGTATGAACGCAACACCCATTAACAAAGGGTGCAGAGAAATCTTGACAAATATGTAGACAATAGGACGGATATTCAATGAATACTAGAGATATACACAGCCCAGCAGGAAAGCACGCCCTGACGTCAAGTCAGATTTACGACTAGAAAGCGTGGGACCCGTCCAGGGACGACGCCCAACGAAGAGTTGGTAATTGGCGGAACGAGCGAAGGGTAAATGAACAATTGACCAAGACACTACAGACTCTTAACAAAAGCTATATCAGAGTGCCTCGACAACGTGGAAACAAAAGGTTGATAGACAGGCGGGCAATTGCTCTAGTTTCTGAGAATCAGCACAACGTTCGTCGCTGGGATATTCCGGGGATGCCCGACGACCAACCAGAGTTTGGCATCTTCCAAAGGAACTGGTGGAGAGAGTAGTGACGACTTGAACGACGAATCAGGAAACCGATGACAAAAATCTACAAGGTGGTAGGAAATTATGAACCTATCAACAACGGCCGTAGGCGTAGAGATGAGGAAATTGCATTATGGTAGAGAATGATTGATAAAAACTGTTTGCGAGGACGCGGAGCCCGGTAGTAGTAGTAGTGGTAGTAGTAGTGGCGGCGGTAATAACAGAAACGGTAATAGTCGACCCAGTAATTTACCAATAGTTTACTCAACTTTCAATTCGGTTAATCAATCAGTGAAATTGTAACCAAGTCTCAGTCTTAATCGAACTTAGACATTGAACTCAATCGCATTTCTACAAAACGTATGTTCGATAGTTTATATGAGTTACCGAACTTACCGTAGTAATCAACAGTGCGAATAGACATAACTATCGTTAAATACCAGTGTATACGTGACTCTAGACTACGACCGACACGCAACATAATGCAACACGAGTGAGTAACAATCCGATAGTAAAACAGTGGGTGACGATTTCAGACACTATTCAACCATAATGATTCTCAATTTTGGGCATATGAACCAAGTGAATTAACACGAACACCAATACGCACATTGCATACATTACGTCCAAGGTAGACGAAATAGTTAGCTACATGAACACGCACACAGCAAACTCTAAAGCAAACCACTTCAATGTCGATGATTGCATCTTAACACATGAAGCCGTAAAACACTTACCGCCAGCGGAGAAAGTCCAACACCGCACTATACATAACGCGAGTGGGATATTCATTGAGTGAAAGTGAAATGTTCTTCGATCAGTAGTGATTACCATGTACAAGGAACCCACCAACGGATATAATCTTACACCGATGGAATTTGTGGATAAGCCTTTTGCAAGTTAAGTCCTTATGTTTCTTAAATGCTAGTTGATACATACTACTGCACTGTCTCTACTTTTCAAAGAGCTACTCCCAAGAGACCTATATAAATCTATATAAATCATAAATTTAATAATGTTAATATTAAAGTCATTCATCTGGGGCATTAATGAACGCATTTAGCTAGGAATAAAATATATTTGATTGCTTATTGTTTGTATACATATTATCGTGTTGTATTTGATAGTATTGTATCTCTTGTTTTCAGGAAACAACGAACGAATATTATTGTGATTTATGTTATTATGTGTTTTGTTATGTATTTACAGGACATAATTTCATTTGTGGTTCAGTAATATACTTAATCAATGATATAATAAATAAGTAATTATTACATATATACATATATCTTGCGTTCATTATTGCAATTAACCTTAACAATTAATTTATCACGTTCCAAGTGATTTTATCTTGTTACTTACAAAGAGTCTCAAGAGTTATGCTAATTATCAATGGACACACCCAAATCGCCCACTGAAATGTCAGATTAACATGCTCATGTAAATCATATTGATTTGATAACTATATTGAGTCAAATCCGACAAACATAATTTACTTTTCCATATGTATATTAACTATAAATGACACCCAAGGAAAGTGGGGCTCTACAAATGTCAATTACAACTCCCATTCAGTTAAACATAAATGGCGCGGCCAATCGTGGGGGCATAAAAATTTAATTAGACCCCAATTCATTAATATATAATTGGATAATTTAATAATTCATAATAATTAGCATAATTGCACTAAAGTGGTATAGTTTTATTTTTTATTTTAATATCTGAAGATGGAGCCTAATCTCCGAAACGCATAATAGAAGAGATTTACAAGAAGTCACAATGCGGATTATTGAAGGTAAATTAATTTATTAATAATAAATTAATTTATTATCCAAGTGACTTGGATACCAGATTAAACATGAATATTAAATTATGACCAACCAAGGTGTCAGACAGGGATGCACTTTATCGCCTACACTGTTCAATATATATATAGATGACCTCGTGCGAGAATGGAAACAAAGTGCTCCTCTATGTATACAGATTAGCCGACACGAGTTCCTAAACACTATGCTGTTTGCCGATGATCAATTTGTAATCCAAGATAGTGAGGATAAATTACAACTGGCTATCCACAAACTAAATCTGTTATCAAAAGGTCACTAGTATTGCTAATTTGAACATTTCAATGGAAAAAATCTAAGCCCATGGCATGCCTAGGAAAAGATTCGATTCGAACAAAAATTGTAATTGAAAATAAAATTTTAAAACAAGTATCACATTTCAATTACCTAGGATGTGATATTACATATGAAGAAGACAAAGATATTTTTAATAAAACAAACAACTTCTAAAGAATATGTGGGGCATTACGGAGAACACTCAAAGGAAAGACCACGAAAGAAACACAAATAAAATTCTATAAGGTGATGGCAGTCCCCATGCTATTACACGGGTCCGAATCATGGGCACCAAGAAAGAAAGATTGTAAACAGATGGAAACGTCTGAAATGAAATATCTTAGATCTGTGAAAGGTTGTATAAGATTAGATCGCATAAA
Source organism: Magicicada septendecula (assembly GCA_034769895.1). Classification (NCBI taxonomy): domain Eukaryota; kingdom Metazoa; phylum Arthropoda; class Insecta; order Hemiptera; family Cicadidae; genus Magicicada; species Magicicada septendecula. The sequence continues at coordinate 99,863,710 of CM068373.1, forward strand.
GAACGAAGATATAAGACAGGAATTAAAAGTACAACCAGTAACGGAACTAGCGAAAACTATAAAAATAGATGGAAAGAGCATGTTACGCGCATGTCTCCAGAAAGAATTCCAAGAAAAATCCTGAATTATAAGCCAACCGGAAGAAGAAATGTTGGTAGACCGAGACTGAGATGGTGAAGCCGGAACAGGCAATCTGTCTAATCCTGGACAGATAGATGATGATGATATTAGCCTAGGTTTTCATAACGTACCCTGAATCTACTCCATCAAATTTCAGAAATATCGCGGGGTGAAAGATCAATAAACTTCTGTCACTAGTATTCCAGAGCTACTGCGGGCAAACTGCTAGTCAACGGTTCTACTCATGTTGTATTTACCAAGCGTAAAAGTCTGTGACGTCATGCAGTAAGACTGAAAATACACAACAGTGCACCATACAAATTCATTCTCAAACTTAGGTTTATTAGTTTTATAGGCGAACAAAGTCTTTATTTTTATAAGTGACTGTACTTGATTATCCGTACGCTGCAGTTGCTTGCCGCCAGCCTGAGTATCAGATCAGGATACGGCAGCCCTTAACTAGCTTCCCGATGAGCGACCTACCGTTCCCAGGAGACAACTACAACAACTGGAAGTTTACAGTACATTACGTGATTAGCGATAAGCGGCTTGGAACTCCTTGTTCAGCTCTTCGGTTCGACTTAGTACGCTGTCAGTAGTTGTAAACTCCGAAACGCTTATCGATATCATAAATCGTGTATTATAGTGGTTAAACCCTTAGCTTGCGATTAACCACATAATGTGCTTACAAACACGCACATTACATAATTCTTTTGTATCATACTGTTGGGCTAAGGTTTTGTACCATACTGTTGGGATAAGGTTTTTGTTTCTACTGTAAATACTTTCCAGGCTATTAGGCCGCGGTCCTATGTTGAAAACTTCAAACGTTTCAACCACTCCATTGGTGGCCATCTTCAGTACTGGAAGGACTGAAAAGTACTGACAACGGTCTCCGTCAAACTTTAGCCACAGTACAGTGGTTTCGCTGATGGAGACTATTGTCAGTACTTTTCAGTCCTTCCAGCACTGAAGATGGAGTGGTTGGAACGTTTGCTTATTCCAGCAACATAGGACCACGGCCTGATGGCCCGAAAAGTATTTATAATAACAACGACTCCGCCCGTGAAAGCTTAAGGCAACAATTTCTTTTCTACTGTTTAAAAACCATTTTCGTCTTCACTTCCTTCTTCACGTTCTACACTGGCAGAAAGTAGGCACTTGGCCTGTTTCGACTTCAAACGCCACCATCTTCCATCTGACAATAATTCTCCCACCCCCATTCGAATACTACTTTCGCAATTCTTGCTATGAAAATTCCTATGTGCGCTTCGATATATGCCATAATTCTCTTGACTCCGTGGTGTTTTCGTGCAGCCACGTTTCTCAGTATATCAAATAGACTACAAAGTTTAACATTCCGCAAAAAGACATCTCTGACGCCTGAATTGATCTTCCATGCTCGCCTCCCAGTGCCCATGTTCCACATCCATACAGTATGATAGCTTTGGTTATACTCCTTTAAAATTTCAGCTTTGTGTACTTTCTAACCTCTTGCTTTAGAGTTCTTGATGGTGCTGTTGAGATCTCTGTCATTTTTGTCCTACTACTCTCTTCTCAGCCCAAAGGTTGACCGGCTTGCAATTCCTTCTCTTCCGAGGACTATCTCTTTATCGCCACATACCCTTTTCGTCCTTTTATCTTATCCATATATTCCTGTCTGGGCCTTCGTTTCCCACTACTTTTCTCGATTAGGATGTTAGGATGGTAGCCCAGTTTGATTGTTCTAGTAGATGACCAGAGCCTTTGGTTCGCCAGAGCCTTTCAACTTTGCTAAACGTCATCAATATTACGACGCTGAGTTGACGACAGATATTAAACGTGGCTGAGAGCGCTCGAATTAAGAAATATTTTCTAACCACGGGAAAGGTGGAAAAAAGTCCAACAGTCCGCATATTGAGAAATTTACCTTTGCAGGAAGGCAGTGCTTGAACTGCAGTGAACTAAAGTTGTATATTGTTAAAGTTTGTTTGTAAAATGTACCAGCATGAACGTCTCTCTCTCTCTCTCTCTCTCTCTCTCTCTCTCTCTCTCTCTCTCTCTCTCTCTCCCCCCCCTTTTCTTTCTCTATTTATTTTTGAAGAAGAAAGGTACACAGTATTAGTCTCTAAAAGCATGAAGTTTGAAGAAAAAATGTATACATGCCTATTATTTACTTGTAAACATGTGACCAATACGCAAAATTATTTATGTACATAAACACGTGTTAACTAAAAAATGAAATGAGAATTTCAAAAACAGCGACTGTTTATTGTTATTTTTAACACCAATAGAACAAAAACTATAGTAAATGTTCTACGATTTTTGTTCTTCAGGTGTTGCGAAATATATTTTGTACTGCTAGAATCTTCAACAATATGCAGAATTAGGCTTGTTTTCCAATTATGTGTGTTTATCTTTTCATTGGAATCAATATTATAAGGAATATCACAGTCCTGTGTAATGTTACTTTATAATTTTCTCACTTTTTTTAACACTATAAGCATGATTTGTTTGGTTCGTTGTGTTTTGAACTCGAGCTTTGAAACCTGTAATCATGACCTGTCGTTTCCATCCTATTCAACCTACACAACAGCCCCTTTTTTAGTTAAGCGAGGCTTGATATTAATAAATCATAAACGAAAATACCGAGTGATATTAAAAATGTAATTTGTTACTTGAATAGGCACAAAACTAACGACAGAGAATTTTAGAAGACGTCTCAAACGAAGTCGTAAGCTCTTCCGGCAGGCAGTTCGCTGACTGACGAGGTCGTTTCTATGAATATATTAGAGAAATATTATTAAATAAAAACCTCTCGCTGACAAATATTTTTAAAATTTTTGACTTTGTAATTTTTAATGTGATGGCAGTTGGCAGAAGAAAAATGGATCTTCTCGTCATCAGCTTTGTATTCGGTAAATACAAATATGAAACCGCCTCCGCTTTTAAATATTTAGACCCTATTGTTGATACCGCGATAAACGAGGCACAAAAAGGCACCCAGACGGCTGTACATTTAAGAAGGTTTGGAGTGTCACGTCGTCGGTCGTCAAAGGAGTAGATCGAAAGACCCACTGAAGATGACTGCCGCAGCAGCAATCGAAACGTCTGAGTTTATAACAGAAGAACCATGGCCTAACAGCCCGTACAATACCACGGCCTAACAGCCCGTACAATACCACGGCCTAACAGCCCGTACAATATACCACGACCTAACAGCCCGTACAATACCATGGCCTAACAGCCCGTACAATACCACGGCCTAACAGCCCGTACAATACCACGGCCTAACAGACCGTACAATACCACGGCCTAACAGCCCGTACAATAATTGTACTGAAGTTGACTCCGGCCGTGAAAGATTTAATGTTATGACAAAATTTATACTTCTGCAAAGGTAAACAAATTTACGTTTTTATGAACGTAACTAAGTGTTTGCCTACCAGTTATAGCATAATTCTTTTTCCTAGTATGTCTTAATCATTATACAGTAGCTGTCCTGCTTTCCGAGGCTCCTGTTGGAATTGTGAGTTGCTGATTGAGATCACCGTATAGGGCAACCAACCCTACGCCGGCTCTAGGGTCTAGATCCGTCGTGTTCTGTTACAGGGCCACCTCAAAAAGGGTGTGGTTCTTCACCACGCACGACGAAAATAAATGTAGAAAAGAAACCCAAATAAAATTTTAGAAACAATGGCAATACCTACATCATTTTATGGTTTTGAAACTTGGGTCATAAAAAAAAAAGATGAATAGAAGATACAAACAGCAGAAATGAATTTTCTGAGATCAGTTAAAAGGTGTAATAGACGAGATCATATAAGAAATGAAGAGATTAGAAGTGACTTAGATATTTTTGCAGTTAATGAAAGAATTAAAGAATACAGACGAAAATTGATCCAACACATACATAGAATGGAAGAAAGTAGAATACCGAAGATGGCGAAAGATTACAACCCTAATGGTCTTTTTCCTAATATAAGTTACTGATTTCTAAGTCGTATATTTATGTTCTCTTCTCTTCCCCCCTCTTTCTCTCTCTAAAACACACACACACACACACACACACACACACACACACATTCCTTCCCATGTATTAATGCGTTCAAATTGATATTTCGAAATTTGGATATTTCTAATGCGCAGTATAAGGTGGCACATAAATTCGTGAGGCGGGGGAAACCTAAAAATAGAAACCGGAAGAAGAATGAAACCATTAAAACGGAATGTAACTAATTTTGTAATGGAATTTTGAAGAAGGACAAGACAAAATGAAGGCACTACAAAAAGTTCCTCCAGCAGTCTGATGTTACTGCTGATGATTGGAGAAACTAAAGCACTAATAATGAACTATTGAGTTAACGAAATAACTACTGTTGGAAAACAAATGGAAAACTGTAATAAGACTGTGCGTGTGTGAGAAAGAGAGAGAGTAGGGCTAAGGCGTGGGGAGGGGCAGTGGCAGGCACGCTGATTTATGAATTATTTCGACGCTGCTTCTTTTGAATTATTTATCGCAATCGGGAAACGCTGACAAATTTTATTTTGTCACTTTGCATGTGGAATTTTTTAAATTACTCAGTGTGGGCAGATATTTCCTACCGTATTTTCTGTCTTGTTAAAAAGTTTGGGGATTTTGACATTTCCTTTCCGGGTTGCAATATTTACCAGTCGGACCTAAAATAGTTACCCAAACTCCTGTCTTCCGTTACGGTGGGAAAAAAGTTGGACAAAGGCATAAATCTTGTTCGAGACATTCTAAACACAAGTAAAACAGTAGTAGCATAGCGAAATTCATTAAATTTTAACTTCATCAGTAAAACATTACATATTACTTTTTCCTAAAGACATTTAGGCTATCAAAGTGACGAATTTCACAAGAATGTGTGGAACGATTTGGAGAACGTTGGGAAATAAATGTAGAATAGAAATCCACATAAAATTTTATAAAACTATGTCAATGCTTGCATTATTGTATGATACTGAAACTTGGGTCATAAAGAAAAAAGATGAACAGAAGATACAAACAGCAGAAATGAAAGTTGTGAGATCTGTCGAGAGGTGTAATAGACGAGATCATATAAGAACTGAAGAGATAAGAAGTGATTTAGATATTTTTGAAGTTAATGAAAGGATTAAAGCATACAGAAGAAAATGGATTCAACACATCAATAGAATGAAAAAAGTGGAATACCGAAGATGGCAAAAGATTATAACCCTGGAGGCAGAAGAAAAGTTGGTAGACCAAAGAAAAAGTGAACTGTGGAATAGGAACAGGCCGCTAAAGCGTAAAACCGTTAAGAAGAAAAAGAAAAAGATAATGATGATTTAGGCTATCGCTTTCGTTTTGGACTGTCGTGAGAGTCTTTTGTTTACATTCGTTCTTGATGTCAACGCTGCAGAACTTACATCGTGTTCTCTTTTGCTTCTTTCTGGTAGTAGCCGCTGGTACGTCCGCTGTTTTGCTATCTTTGGTCATCAATTCGTCGTTATTATAAGTTGCTTTGTTTCATGGTGTGTAAGGTATACTTCTTACAACTTCGTCGTGCTTTTTTATAAACTGCTACCTGACGTGCTCCGGACGAGGCTAGTGTCTTCACCATATCTGATTATTGACAATCAACTATAAGTCAAATAATCAGATATGTCTCAATTTATGAAGACGAAGCTGGAAGGTCGACCAGCTTAACAACAATGAAAGTTTTTTAGGATTTCGAGAAGTGATCGATAAAACTATAAAATAAACTATATATATTGTAATAATACAAATTAAAGAATTAAATAACGGTTGTAATAAGGTGTGTAGTAACGTAGCTAATATCTTCTTGTCTTCTAATCTCTCACTGTTGATCTTCGCTTTTGTAATACAACCATACTATAATTGTAATTGTATAGTGTTCTGGTATAATATTACCCAGGATAATTTTTATGGTGTGTATGTGTAGTAGTGACGTTCCGCTCTGGGAATCGTCGATTTGGTAAAGTTCCTGGTCTTTGTTATTATCAAATAAACTCAGTGTATTTTGCTGTGGTAGCAAATTGAAATAAAATATAAATTTAAAATTTATATTTATAAAAAAAATAATTTCGGAAAAAATATTTTCGGTGTATTTATGTGCTTAATATTTAGGAATAAATTGAGGTTGTTGATCGTAATTATAATTATAATAGTATGGTGTTTAATTTGGTAATAAATTTCTGTTCGGTAAATTTGTTAAAAAGATAATCCAATTAACTTCAAGTTAGGCGAAAAACGGCTCTCTTCTTCTTACTCTTGAAATGTTGTAGTTTCGCATATACTGCCTTTAAAGATTATCTAGTTTTCTTGGTTAATTAATGATTATGTCCTTTTATAAGAGAAATCAACTCCAATTTACCAAAAAACAAACAAAAACGTTTATTAAACACAATAATAAGGTTGGTCGATTAATTAATCGAGGTTACAAAGCCATATCGACTCGCTCAGGGTCGGTCGATATTAGAAGTTTTACAGTTGTATTATATAAACAGGTTCTTTGAACGGTTATTTATATAAAAAGCCAGAGAAGGTCAGGGACATGAAAGTATAACACTTACAATTCAAAAAATGTCTTAAATTTAAACAATATAATGGTAATTATTAATAATAAAAGTTTATATATAATTTTGTTCACACCAGAAAGCAGTCTAGTCATGTCTTATTGTGGTGACGGTCCTGGATCAAAATGGCCGCCTGACGCATGCGCGTTGATAGCTTCTAATGTAAACAAAGTACTTGTTGAGATAATATGGCCTTTCTTCGGTTAAATGTTCTTCGCAATGGTATATGATCTTCTGGGGTATAGTTTATTGTCACTGGTGTATCATGGAATAGTTCACTTTGTGTAAAAATGTTGTTAAATGGGTATATCTACTGGTGTTTATGCGTGTCAGTTAACCTCGAATTTTCACTTAGTGTTTGGTGCGATTTCAGTGTTATTTCATTTAATTAGTTATATGTGATTTCGTTTATAGGTGTTATGTAGTTCATGGGTCAACTTCACCACTTCACTTTCATTAAAATAGTTAAAAATTTAGTTTTACATAAAATGATTCCGAACTCCGTTATAACGTAACGGCCATTAAAGGTTGGTTCTATCAAATATTCACATGAAGTGCTCTCTTCGAGGTATAATAATGAACTGTCTGTATTTCCTTCGTCTCATGAAAATCTTAGCCTATATAATATATCTCATACATTGTTTCAAATTGCCATAACTTCCGACACACTTTAAAAATGTACATTATGCTCATAAAATAAATTCGTTATTATTTAACTGTTTGAAATATAAAATACATATTCGTTTTCACTATTCTATTCTACTTATTTTGATAGTAATTAAGTTAGTATTACAAAGTTTTATCTGAAAATTATATTTCTTATAACTTTTGGGAGGTAGGCCTAAAATTATATTTCCTGTCTTCTATGTAAATAATAGCCATTTTCCCTAATATAATTATTATTCTATTAAATCTGAAATTTGTATAATTATCAATTCTCACTTATTTTATTGCAATTTAGTATACTAATGATGGTTTTTTAATATAATTCATTTGTATATGACTCCCCTTAGGATAATGTCAGTGAATCTATTTCGGTTTTAATGGTATCTTATTAGACAATTAAATAATTTTACTCATATAATGACCATATCTCTAGAAAGCCTTATTTACATAGTATTTAATATGTTGAGTTTATCTTGCCTAAATATTGTCATTTTATCTGGTTTAGAAGACTAGGTTTGTTAATGATTCTGCAGTTTAAATTTATTCTTTGGCCTAGATCTGATGTGTGGCTAATTTCCAAATGTTTTATTAATGTAGTTATTTTATATCCTTCTCTGACTGGTATAACATAAATTATTGATTATATAATTAACATATAACATCTCTCTATATCAAAACTAGTGTTCTGAATAACATTGCTTAGTATATCACCTAATAACATAAATAAAAATATTCTATAACATTGGAATGGTATCTAATTTTAGATATGTCATTCCTAAATTAAAATGAACAATAAAATAACAAATTATAACACTAACATTTCTTATGGATAATTCTTACTTATCTAATTACTATATGTAATAGGGATCTGACGTCCTGGTTACATATAGTGGTTAACATCTTATACTACTCAACATTAACAATTTGTTTTGTAATTCCCCATTTTACAAGATTTATGCCCCCTCTTTAAGTATAACCCTGGCTATCTAAGTTATATTCCATTCTATGGAATGTTCATACAGCTTTAGTAGCTTTTTATTAGTAACATTACTATTTCATTATCAAAGTAGACACTGTTCATAAAACTTAAAGTTTATTGCTTTGTACTGTAACTCATGCACCTTTTTAAAGTTTATTATTTATAATTTGATCACTTGCACTTGTCTATGGTGAATTATCAATATATTTACTAGTCTTTCTCTAGTTTTTAACATGAAATATTCAACCATGGGGGAACTGTGAAGATTTGTTTATACAAACTAAACAATAACTTTTTGAATGCACTAATATTTAATACTACTAACACTTTTAGTTTTTTGTCAGTTTTACAGTGATATGGTTTTTTAGGGTGTTATACTTTCTCTTTGGACATTCCTTGATTTTGGGGTTTTTTGGGGGTTCTTTCCCTATGGGGTTTTTGTTTTATTTGGGTCGTCTTAATTATTCTTCTTTTTCTTCTTTGAGTTTGGTTATTCTTCCTTCTTCTGTAGTTTTGGATTATTCTTCTTTCTTCTGTAGTTTTTATTTTTATTATTCTTCTTTCTTCTTTCTTCTCTAGTTTTAATTATTCTTCTTTCTTCTGTCTTCAGTAGCAGTAGTTTTAATTGGTTCTTCTTTCTTCTTTGGTTTTAATTATTCTTCCTTCTTCTGCCTTCAGTAGCTTTGATTGTTCTTCTTTCTTCTTTCTTCTGTAGTTTTAATTAGTCTTCTTTCTTCTTTATTCAGTAGTTTTAATTAGTCTTCTTTCTTCTTTAGTTTCAATTATTCTTCTTTCTTCTTTCTTCAGTAGCAGTAGTTTTAATTAGTCTTCTTTCTTCTTTGAGTTTTAATTATTCTTCTTTCTTCTGTCTTCAGTAGCTTTGATTGTTCTTCTTTCTTCTTTGTTCAGTAAATTTGGTTTTGATTATTCTTCTTTCTTCTTTCTTCTTTCTTCAGTAGCAGTAGTTTTAATTCTTCTTCTTTTTCTATCTTCAGTTGTTTTGATTCTTTCTTCTTTCTTCTTTCTTCTTTAGTTTTGGATTGTTCTTCTTTCTTCTGTAGTTTTGGTTTTGAGTTATTCTTCTTTCTTCTTTGGTTTTAATTATTCTTCTTTCTTCTCTAGTTTTAATTATTCTTCTTTCTTCTTTCTTCAGTAGCTTTGATTGTTCTTCTTTCTTCCTTTTTCTGTAGTAGTAGTTTTAGTTAGTCTTCTTTCTTCCTTGATTTTAATTATTCTTCTTTCTTCTTTCTTCAGTAGCAGTAGTTTTAATTAGTCTTCTTTCTTCTTTGGTTTTAATTATTCTTCTTTCTTCTGTCTTCAGTAGATTTGATTATTCTTCTTTCTTCTTTCTTCAGTAGCAGTAGTTTTAATTAGTCTTCTTTCTTCTTTGGTTTTAATTATTCTTCTTTCTTCTGTCTTCAGTAGCTTTGATTGTTCTTCTTTCTTCTGTCTTCAGTAGTTTTTCGCTGTGTATGCCTTTGTTTCTTCTAGTCTGGTTTCCTTGTCGGGGTATATTAATTGCCTGCTTCTATCTTACCTGGGTAATTTTGTTGTTATCATTTTTAGTTTCCTGGGTTTTTAAATTTGTATTATATTATATTATTTGCAGAATTTTTCTTTATTTAACCTTTCTTGTGAATATATTATTAAATAGTGCATTTTAATTGATTCTCATCTGGATATTCCATATATTAGAGCTTTATTAATGATCATTGAGTAATGTATTTGTGTGGATTATCTGTCACGCTACAGATTGCTCTCTTCCAGAAGTGATTAGTTCATATCATACTTAGTTTGTCTGAAGTAATTGCTTATGACAGTATATTATAAATTATATTTCTTTACTTCCTTCACATTTCTAAAATTTTTTCTCCTATATTTTTGAGCTTATTTATATTTCATTATTAACTGGATTCTTACTGATAGTAATAGTCATCTGAGGTTCGTTATTTTTTATTTTTCCATTTTCTTCTTAACTTGTTTCTTTATCCTTGGGATATTTATTCCCTAAAATTCCCTAACACGTTAGCTGGGGCAGTGTCCAGAGGGGCTCTGTAGGCTTCACACTCTGCTGGCCATGCTACGTCATTTATTGATAACAGAGGTAAATCATCTCTGATCAATACATAATAATACTGCTGGACTTATCTCAGACAGTCATTTATAAAAATTATATAAGAATAGTCCACCTTATGACTATAAAAAAAAATTAAATATCTTTGGATATTTCACTTCGTATACGAACAGATCTATTAATATTTCTATCTTAGTGAATTTCTATCTCAGTTATTTTTCTCAATGGTTAGCTCTGCTGACATTTTATTTCTCCTTGTGGTTGGAAGCTGGTATGATATAATTATCACTCATTATTCAGTGTAAAGTTTTTAATTCTCTGTCATTTTTTGACTGTTATCACAATCTCCTTCTGGTCATTGGTAGCATATATTTTGTATTATATTTTTGTTCCTTTCTTAATTCTTGTGAATCGTTCCACTAGTATTACGTTTTTTCAATTACTCTTTTAATTGTCTTTCTAATAACTGACATTTATTGTATGATCATCTTTTTCGTATGGTTTTATTTATATATAGTTTTTCCTTTCTTTTTTCAAAATTTTATTTTGCTCTTGCTTTTTATCCAAATGCACTCCTTTATTATTAATGCCATATGTTTAATATTTCTGTTTATTTGACATAAAATTCTCATTAATTTTACTTCACAATAAGTTTATTCATTTAAATTGTATCAGTGGTTTGTACTGCCATTTCTTTATTCTTGAAAGTTTTTCAGAATTGGTCCCATATGTAATTGTTTGTAATGTTTTATCCAAATTCTTTTTCTTCTTGTTCATCTCTAAAAGTTGTTTTTAAGATAAGGAAGTAAGTTGTGCTTACTTGGGTTTTTTGAATTTTTATGATTTAATTCAAAATTCATTTTCTTTTTGATTGATAAATTGTTTCCTAAATGGTAGGTAGTAAGTTGTTCTTACTTCTTTTTTGAATTTTGTGATTTAATTCAAAATTCATTTTCTCTTGTCCATAAATTGTTTTTTCATAAATATTTGGTAGTAAGTAGTCATTACTTCATTTTTGAATTTTGTGATTTAATTCAAAATTCATTTTCTTTTTGATTCATAAATTGTTTTCTAAATAATAGGTAGTAAGTTGTTCTTACTTCTTTTTTGAATTTAGATATTTAATTCAAAATTCATTTTCTCTTGTCCATAAATTGTTTTTTCATAAATATTTGGTAGTAAGTAGTCATTACTTCATTTTTGAATTTTGATGGTTTAATTCAAAATTCCATACATTCAATTACTCATAATATTTTTTCATGGAAGCCTGGTTATATACGCCCTTTATCCTTTCTGAATCGATTTCTTTGATTTCATAGGTATTATTATTTTTCACATTGGATATTATATATGGTCCGATGTATAATAGCAATAACTTCTTCGTTATTCCTTCCAGTGTGCTGGGTAATTCTCGATTTCTTAATAAAATTTTTTCTCCCTTTTCATATATTATTAATTTACCACTAGCCTTTTGATACTTATTTTGCCGTTTCAACTGGTCTTCTGCCACCTTGTTATAGAATTTAGCTTTATTAAATCTGTACACGTGGTTACTGGGGAACTCGAGGATATCTGTGATCTCTCGTGGGGGTGGTTTCTCGTACATAGCAGAATATGGGGTTATCCCTATAGCTGGATGGTATGCTAAGTTGAGGAATTCCTCCGTGGCTTCTAGATAGTCTTGCCACCTTTTTTGTTGATGGTGACAATAAGTCCTGAGGATCCTCCGCACTTCTCGCAACACTCGCTCTGCCGGGTTACTGCTCGGATGGTATACCGAGGTCTTGTATGTACGGATGCCCATTGACAATAATGTATCCCGCCATTTTCCACCCTTAAACTGGGTTCCATGATCAGTAATGATCGAAGATGGTTTCCCCAGGTGTGGGATATACTGTTCAGTTAGTATCCCCAGAATTTTCCGGGTAGTCGCTCGATTAGTAGGGTATAGCTTAACATATTTGGTGAAGTGGTCCATTATGATGGTTAGGTATCGATATTGGTGTCGACCTCCACTACGGGGAAATGGTCCGCAAATGTCTAGGAACACCTTCTCCAATTTTGCTTGGGAAGTGATTGGGGATCATCACACCTTCCTTCTTCTCATTATTAGTTTTCACCAGCTGGCAGATTTTACAACTCTTTATATACATTTGGACCTTTCTATTGATGTTTTTTATATAGCAGCTCTCCTCCAGAGCTTTTATTACCTTGAGGGCGCCCATATGCCCGTAACGTATGTGGTAATTCACTATCAATTCCTTTTCGATCTGTGTCGGAACAATTACCTTCCAGATCTCTTTCTTCAAAGAGGTTTTAACGAACAATATTTGTTTATTCATCTGGTAATATTTAGCAACGGTTTCATCTCCCTCTTCTAGCCGAAGTTTGAGGTTTCGCAATTTTGGGTCCGCTTGTTGGTGGGTGCTCATGTTAGTCAATATGGTTGTTAAATCGGCTCTGGTGCTAAGAAGATGATATATTTTCAGCACGCTTTCTTTCTCCCCTTCGAACGTTTGTTCTTCCACATTGACCCGGGATAACACATCCGCTACTATATTCTTTTTACCAGGGATGTACTCCCATTGTAGATGGTATTCTTGAAGGGCAAGTATCCACCTCGTTAGTCTGCCATGGTTCAGTTTGCAGCTTTTTAAGAATGAAATAGATTTATGGTCCGTTCGGATAGTAACGGGGTATCCCAAAATGTAAGTGCGGAACTTACCGCAAGCAAATACCACGCTCAGTAACTCTTTTTCCGTCACCGTGTAATTCCTTTCGCATTGGTTCAAAGACCTGCTCGCGAAGCTAATTACTTGAGGTTGACCCTTCTCGTCCTCTTGATACAGTGTCGTTCCCAGACTGATGTTGCTGGCATCGCAGTTCATGAAGAACGGTAATTTAAAGTTTGGGTGGCGAAGTATTATAGTAGCCAGAAATTTGTCCTTAATTTGTTGAAAAATCCCCTCTTGTTCCTTACACCATACCCACTTGTTTTTAGATGATAATTGAGGTTGAAACCTCGCAGTTAACTCTGAATATTGTTCCTGGAACTTTCTATAATAATTGCAGAGTCCCAGGAATGACTGCAATTGCTTCCTGTTTTTGGGTGCCGGGAACTTCTGGATGGCTTCTACCTTTTCTGCCGACGGTGAGATTCCTTGATCGTCCAAGTTAAATCCTAAAAATTGCACTTCTCTGGCAATAAACTTGGATTTTTCCAACTTCAGCGTGACGTTACTGGCAGATAATTTTTCTAGCACATGTTCCACACGGTAACAGTGTTCCTCCCACGTCTCAGATGTTATCAGTAGGTCGTCGACGTACACCGTTGTAAACTGAAGTGCTTCTTGTCCCAATATCTGGTCCATGCAGGTCACAAAGATGGCAACTGAGTTTACCAATCCGAAAGACAATCTTTTGAATTGGTAATTACGCCCCTCGAATATGAAAGCCAGATATTGGCGACTCCGTGGGTGCAACTGTACCTGCCAGTATCCGCACACCGTATCCCAAGTGCTGAAGTATTGGGTACCATGGAAGCGTTTCAGGATTTCCTCAATCTCCCCGGGCGATGTTCTATCATTAATGATTTTCTTGTTTATTTCCCGTGCATCCAAACAAAGCCGGACTTCGCCGTTTTTCTTGGGAATTGCGACAATAGGGCTGGTGTATGGGGATTGACTAGGTTCTATAATATCGTTATTAATCATTCGATTAATTTCCGCTCTTACTGCCTCTTTTCGAGAATGTGCGATAGGGTAGGATTTCCTATTAAACTCTACTGTATCTCGGAATTGAAGGGTAAATTGATAATTTCTTACCTTGCCTGGCTCATCGGAAAATACTGAGCGGTATCTTTCATAAATTTGTATTAGCTGATTCGCTTGAGTATTGGGTAATTTTTCTCTATTAATTCCGCTTCGGAAATCCCTTATCTCCTGTATTTTCTGGGACCATAAATCCTCGTCTGTAAGTTCATATACTATAGTGTTAGGAATGGTGTTAGTATTGGTATAATTTATGCTACGTATTTGCTGGTGGATACTGCTGGGAAGTGTCATCTCACTACCGACTAAATCGGCCGTCCAGGTTAGATCTCCGGTAAAGAGTGATACCTTCTCCATTCGTAAATCAATAATAGCCGAGTTCCTTCTCAGTACATCACATCCCACTAATATGTTGAAGGGTAATCCTGCCGCAATTAAGAAGACCATATTCATAGCTATACCCTTACTAACGACATTCAATGATACTTGTTTTCTGATTGTCTTGTTTTGGCGACCCGTGGCACCGATTAATATAATGTTATTTATAGGTAAGGTTGGCAATAGCTTACCACATTTTCCTTGGATTCTCTCCAATTCTGTAGTGTTAATTATGGATACATTCGCACCGGTATCGATCATTAATTGTGCGAATGTTCCTTCGACTTCTGCATTAATGTATATTATTTCATTATTTATTATAGGGAGGCGAGTGTTGTCCTCCTCCAGTAATTAATTTCGAATATTTTTCAAATAATTACATCGAATGATTGTAATTTTATTGGGATTATTTATTATTGGCAATTCCTTTACACACCCAGGCGATAGAAGCAGCAAAAGGTCCTTATGGTTTATCACTGCCTCCTCCCGTTTAAATTCTCCTCATCTTGGTTATTAATAGGACCAACAGAGGCATCAGTGGGGAAACCTTGAGTAGGTTCCAGTCTTTCAGTTCTCGGTTCGTAGGTTGGTTCCCTATTTGTACGCCGCTCCGGGTCATCTAGGCTAGTACTTCGCCTTGGCAGATTATAACTAGAGTTGTCCCGTTCTCGGCTTCTGTTTCGATCTTCGTACTCGTGTACGCTGCTCCGTCGTTGCTGGTTATACCTGCGATGGTTGTTTCCTTCCGCCCGTATAAAATTTACCCGTGGTCGGGAGAACCGGTTGTTGTTGTTATTGGGATTAGGGTAACCCCTATTGTTATTGTCAAACCGCTCGGTGTTATTGGTAGGATTGGTGTTTCTTTGTCTATTTACGTAATTATTCGGGTAATAATTACCTCGATTACCAGAGAATCCGTTATTATTTCTGTTATTATTCGGGTTTATATTCCCGTGGTTATTATTGTTGTTGTTTCCATTCGTGGGGTGTTGATTATGGTAATTCGGATTATATCTATTTCCTTGGTACCCACTGTTGACCGGTTGACTATTATTGTTTGATGACGGATTATTTCGAACTTCTGGCCGCTCATTTCTTCTTCTGCTCTGCCTGTAATATTCTTCATTCTCATAGTTCTCCAATAGCTCCGTCATCGCCTGTATGGTCTTTATCTGACTACCTCTTCGAGCTCTTATGACCTCTTCGTCGTAATGATAAGAGAGCTTGTTCACCAGGCATTCCTCTGGTATGGCTGGTTCCAGGTGCTTGGCCAGGCACACCTTCCCAAGAAAGTACGCAGTCATGGTACTGCCAAACTGAGTTCTATATCGGCCATTGCAGATGTTGTCCCTTATTAAATTCTGGGTGGTCTCTGACCAATACTTAGACTTGAACAAACCTTTGAACTGCGGATAATCGGTTATTTCGCTCCTGTTCGCCATCCACCAATTATCCGTCATATCACGGAATGATTCGTCTAATAGTTCACGATTATTGGACCATCGATTACTTTTATGTTTGGCCATATATTCCTCGATACGGGCCAAGAACTCCATTGGCTTCCTTTTATATTGGCGGAAGTTAAGCCACTCTCTGTTCTCGTTGATTGGGATATTAGTAAAGCTGGTTGGTCGGCTCCGAATGGCTTCCATGTCCTCCTGGTTCTGTCTCACTTGACCCGTGATGTTAGTCATCGCTTCCTCCATTCCGTCACATCTTTCCGTAATTCGAGATCGTACCTTGTTGAGTTCTTCCTGGCTTTCCTTTCGGTTTTCTTCTGCCTTCTTGCGAGTAGATTCTTCAAGATTTGTGACCTTGGTGTTCAACACTTCCTTGAACTCTTGTACCTCCACTTCCGTCAGCCGACATCTTCCATCAACTTCTCTTATCTGTTGATTTATAGTTATGGTTTCGTCTTCCAGCCTTTTGGTCATAGATTTCTTATTTTCCTTGAGTTCCTGGTTCATTTCCTTTCTTAATAGTTCCATTCGTTCGTCTAATTTGTCTAGATTCTCCTGGTTCACTTCCCGTAATTCTTCCCGTAGTAGTTGGTTATCCTCTCTTAACTCTTCCAACCTCTCCCCCATCTTCTCTTCCATTTTCTTGTTATTCTCCTCCAATTTTTCTTCCATCTTTTTGCTGGTTTCCTCCATTTTCTGATTAGTTTCATCAATTTTTCGGCTTAAAGATCGGTTGTCTTTCTTCATTTCCTTGTTGGTTTCTTCCATCTTGTCTTCCAAATTCTTCTTATTTTCTTCCATTTTCCTTTCCACCTTCTTACTGGTTTCCTCAATTCTCTTATGGGTGTCTTCAATCTTTTTACTTAATTCTTCCTTTGTTTCTTGGTTGTCCTTCTTCAACTCTTCTTTTGTTGCTTGGTTGTCCTTCTTCAATTCCTCTATGTTTTTATTTATTTCATTCAATTCTTCCTTGGTTGAATCCATTTTCTTACTGGTCTCTTCCATGTCCTTCCTTAAGTTTTCTTCCATCTTCTTGCTGTTTTCCATCATTGCCTTCAACATTTCGTGTACTGTCATGTCTTCTGTTTCCTTCTCCGGAACATTGATTTCCCCTGTTTGCGTGGGTACTTCGGGTTGTTTCCCTGGTGGTGCTGGTTGTTTATGTTCCACCCGTTCTAATATCTTTTCCACGTCCTCCACTGGGGTCGCCTCCTTATCCTCCATATCGAGTTCTTTCTCGGCCTCCGCCGCTCTCTTCTTTGATGTGGCACGACGCATCATCTTCCCTGATTCCCTGGCTGACTGACCGCTGCCAAGCTGAATTAGGAATTGGGTAAGTAATTACCGCCTTTCAACCCCTAATTACAGCCCTTTAGTTGGACGCCAATTTTGTAATAATACAAATTAAAGAATTAAATAACGGTTGTAATAAGGTGTGTAGTAACGTAGCTAATATCTTCTTGTCTTCTAATCTCTCACTGTTGATCTTCGCTTTTGTAATACAACCATACTATAATTGTAATTGTATAGTGTTCTGGTATAATATTACCCAGGATAATTTTTATGGTGTGTATGTGTAGTAGTGACGTTCCGCTCTGGGAATCGTCGATTTGGTAAAGTTCCTGGTCTTTGTTATTATCAAATAAACTCAGTGTATTTTGCTGTGGTAGCAAATTGAAATAAAATATAAATTTAAAATTTATATTTATAAAAAAAATAATTTCGGAAAAAATATTTTCGGTGTATTTATGTGCATAATATTTAGGAATAATTTGAGGTTGTTGATCGTAATTATAATTATAATAGTATGGTGTTTAATTTGGTAATAAATTTCTGTTCGGTAAATTTGTTAAAAAGATAATCCAATTAACTTCAAGTTAGGCGAAAAACGGCTCTCTTCTTCTTACTCTTGAAATGTTGTAGTTTCGCATATACTGCCTTTAAAGATTATCTAGTTTTCTTGGTTAATTAATGATTATGTCCTTTTATAAGAGAAATCAACTCCAATTTACCAAAAAACAAACAAAAACGTTTATTAAACACAATAATAAGGTTGGTCGATTAATTAATCGAGGTTACAAAGCCATATCGACTCGCTCAGGGTCGGTCGATATTAGAAGTTTTACAGTTGTATTATATAAACAGGTTCTTTGAACGGTTATTTATATAAAAAGCCAGAGAAGGTCAGGGACATGAAAGTATAACACTTACAATTCAAAAAATGTCTTAAATTTAAACAATATAATGGTAATTATTAATAATAAAAGTTTATATATAATTTTGTTCAAACCAGAAAGCAGTCTAATCGTGTCTTATTGTGGTGACGATCCTGGATCAAAATGGCCGCCTGACGCATGCGCGTTGATAGCTTCTAATGTAAACAAAGTACTTGTTGAGATAATATGGCCTTTCTTCGGTTAAATGTTCTTCGCAATGGTATATGATCTTCTGGGGTATAGTTTATTGTCACTGGTGTATCATGGAATAGTTCACTTTGTGTAAAAATGTTGTTAAATGGGTATATCTACTGGTGTTTATGCGTGTCAGTTAACCTCGAATTTTCACTTAGTGTTTGGTGCGATTTCAGTGTTATTTCATTTAATTAGTTATATGTGATTTCGTTTATAGGTGTTATGTAGTTCATGGGTCAACTTCACCACTTCACTTTCATTAAAATAGTTAAAAATTTAGTTTTACATAAAATGATTCCGAACTCCGTTATAACGTAACGGCCATTAAAGGTTGGTTCTATCAAATATTCACATGAAGTGCTCTCTTCGAGGTATAATAATGAACTGTCTGTATTTCCTTCGTCTCATGAAAATCTTAGCCTATATAATATATCTCATACATTGTTTCAAATTGCCATAACTTCCGACACACTTTAAAAATGTACATTATGCTCATAAAATAAATTCGTTATTATTTAACTGTTTGAAATATAAAATACATATTCGTTTTCACTATTCTATTCTACTTATTTTGATAGTAATTAAGTTAGTATTACAAAGTTTTATCTGAAAATTATATTTCTTATAATTTTTGGGAGGTAGGCCTAAAATTATATTTCCTGTCTTCTATGTAAATAATAGCCATTTTCCCTAATATAATTATTATTCTATTAAATCTGAAATTTGTATAATTATCAATTCTCACTTATTTTATTGCAATTTAGTATACTAATGATGGTTTTTTAATATAATTCATTTGTATATGACTCCCCTTAGGATAATGTCAGTGAATCTATTTCGGTTTTAATGGTATCTTATTAGACAATTAAATAATTTTACTCATATAATGACCATATCTCTAGAAAGCCTTATTTACATAGTATTTAATATGTTGAGTTTATCTTGCCTAAATATTGTCATTTTATCTGGTTTAGAAGACTAGGTTTGTTAATGATTCTGCAGTTTAAATTTATTCTTTGGCCTAGATCTGATGTGTGGCTAATTTCCAAATGTTTTATTAATGTAGTTATTTTATATCCTTCTCTGACTGGTATAACATAAATTATTGATTATATAATTAACATATAACATCTCTCTATATCAAAACTAGTGTTCTGAATAACATTGCTTAGTATATTACCTAATAACATAAATAAAAATATTCTATAACATTGGAATGGTATCTAATTTTAGATATGTCATTCCTAAATTAAAATGAACAATAAAATAACAAATTATAACACTAACATTTCTTATGGATAATTCTTACTTATCTAATTACTATATGTAATAGGGATCTGACGTCCTGGTTACATATAGTGGTTAACATCTTATACTACTCAACATTAACAATTTGTTTTGTAATTCCCCATTTTACAAGATTTATGCCCCCTCTTTAAGTATAACCCTGGCTATCTAAGTTATATTCCATTCTATGGAATGTTCATACAGCTTTAGTAGCTTTTTATTAGTAACATTACTATTTCATTATCAAAGTAGACACTGTTCATAAAACTTAAAGTTTATTGCTTTGTACTGTAACTCATGCACCTTTTTAAAGTTTATTATTTATAATTTGATCACTTGCACTTGTCTATGGTGAATTATCAATATATTTACTAGTCTTTCTCTAGTTTTTAACATGAAATATTCAACCATGGGGGAACTGTGAAGATTTGTTTATACAAACTAAACAATAACTTTTTGAATGCACTAATATTTAATACTACTAACACTTTTAGTTTTTTGTCAGTTTTACAGTGATATGGTTTTTTAGGGTGTTATACTTTCTCTTTGGACATTCCTTGATTTTGGGGTTTTTTGGGGGTTCTTTCCCTATGGGGTTTTTGTTTTATTTGGGTCGTCTTAATTATTCTTCTTTTTCTTCTTTGAGTTTGGTTATTCTTCCTTCTTCTGTAGTTTTGGATTATTCTTCTTTCTTCTGTAGTTTTTATTTTTATTATTCTTCTTTCTTCTTTCTTCTCTAGTTTTAATTATTCTTCTTTCTTCTGTCTTCAGTAGCAGTAGTTTTAATTGGTTCTTCTTTCTTCTTTGGCTTTAATTATTCTTCCTTCTTCTGTCTTCAGTAGCTTTGATTGTTCTTCTTTCTTCTTTCTTCTGTAGTTTTAATTAGTCTTCTTTCTTCTTTATTCAGTAGTTTTAATTAGTCTTCTTTCTTCTTTAGTTTCAATTATTCTTCTTTCTTCTTTCTTCAGTAGCAGTAGTTTTAATTAGTCTTCTTTCTTCTTTGAGTTTTAATTATTCTTCTTTCTTCTGTCTTCAGTAGCTTTGATTGTTCTTCTTTCTTCTTTGTTCAGTAAATTTGGTTTTGATTATTCTTCTTTCTTCTTTCTTCTTTCTTCAGTAGCAGTAGTTTTAATTCTTCTTCTTTTTCTATCTTCAGTTGTTTTGATTCTTTCTTCTTTCTTCTTTCTTCTTTAGATTTGGATTGTTCTTCTTTCTTCTGTAGTTTTGTTTTGAGTTATTCTTCTTTCTTCTTTGGTTTTAATTATTCTTCTTTCTTCTCTAGTTTTAATTATTCTTCTTTCTTCTTTCTTCAGTAGCTTTGATTGTTCTTCTTTCTTCCTTCTTCTGTAGTAGTAGTTTTAGTTAGTCTTCTTTCTTCCTTGATTTTAATTATTCTTCTTTCTTCTTTCTTCAGTAGCAGTAGTTTTAATTAGTCTTCTTTCTTCTTTGGTTTTAATTATTCTTCTTTCTTCTGTCTTCAGTAGATTTGATTATTCTTCTTTCTTCTTTCTTCAGTAGCAGTAGTTTTAATTAGTCTTCTTTCTTCTTTGGTTTTAATTATTCTTCTTTCTTCTGTCTTCAGTAGCTTTGATTGTTCTTCTTTCTTCTGTCTTCAGTAGTTTTTCGCTGTGTATGCCTTTGTTTCTTCTAGTCTGGTTTCCTTGTCGGGGTATATTAATTGCCTGCTTCTATCTTACCTGGGTAATTTTGTTGTTATCATTTTTAGTTTCCTGGGTTTTTAAATTTGTATTATATTATATTATTTGCAGAATTTTTCTTTATTTAACCTTTCTTGTGAATATATTATTAAATAGTGCATTTTAATTGATTCTCATCTGGATATTCCATATATTAGAGCTTTATTAATGATCATTGAGTAATGTATTTGTGTGGATTATCTGTCACGCTACAATATATATGTAGCCTAAGTTTAGAAACCAGAGGTTTTAAACAGTCTTAAACAGTCTTGAGGAGAATGCACTCTGTTTACGTTCTATAATGCATTCTATATAGTTGCCACAGCTATCAGGATGGGTTAGTATTTAAGAGGGAACAATGACATGAATTATTCTGTCTGTAAGGACAGGAATTCTGCAGTAGTGTAGACAAGTCGTTGTAGGCCTGCTAGGGCAGGAGACTCAGAAGGTCGGATACACTCAGAACTCGGATACCCTGTCGATTCGTCTGTGTATGCACAAACCACACAGCACATGGACTCGGTCTTACTTTACCTCTGTGTGGCAACTCAAGCAGCCGTACTTGTTTACGCCTTGCCCAAAACTTTTCGCCATCTCTATTCCTACAATTTCGCTTCGTCGACAAATTCGTCCCCATTCGCGCGTTTCTGCGTTTGATTCTACTAATCGCAATCACGGCCAACCAGTTAGAACCAACTTCAGTCTTCAGTTCTCTTTCTTCTAATTACATGGCCTCCCAGTTTCATCCTCTTAATTTTCATTACGGCTACAATATCCCCGACGGGGTTGAATTCTGTTGGGTCATTAATTTTGTCGTATTCTCTTATTTCCTCCTTCGTGCACTGGCTACACTAATTTTCTTATACGCTGGACGGATCACATGAGGCAGCCTACCCTATCTAATTCACAGACTCCTTTGGTGATAAATACTGTGTCATTACTTTAATAATATTATTTTAGTGACGAGATAAGTATACATTTGTTAAGTCGAATCTGCAAAGACTGGATTACAAATATCCACACTTAAAACCAAGGTGATGGCTTTTCGTGGAACTGATCCCGTACGGCAAAAATTGTTATAGCCTAGATACTGCTGTCCTGGAACAAGTCAGTAATTTTGAATACCTGAGCTGCAGGGTGTCTTATAATACAAGCAACAACGTTGTGAATAATTTGCATAAGTTCATCCTTGTGTGCGGGACCATTAGGCGAACTCTTAAGTCAGGAAGTAAAGAAACACGCCTAAAATTCTACAAGGCGATGACCATTCCCACACTTTTTTATGGATCTGAGGAGTAGGCTTAAACAAAAGTCCCGGCCAGTCGCATCCAAGTGGCTGAAATAAAATTTTCAGGTACGTGGCAGGGTACACTCTCCATGATCATAGAAGAAACACAGATATACGACAGGGACTGAATGTTAGGCGTATATTCCACAGGATCGCCCAGTATCGACTGAATTGGTGGTAACATCTTTGGCGAATGGCTGTCTGCCGTATCACCAAACAATTATGGAACTGTAAGCCGAGGGGCGGAGAGGTGTGGAGGATGAGGAAGGTGTGAGGGACCTCCTAGGAAACGCTGGAGTGACCAGCTCCAATCTTTTCCTGTTTGAGACCGGAACAAACCGTTAAATTCTTGAATATAATGATGATGATTTTAGTGACGTTCCCTCTTCAACTATGATACTTGGGCCACGAGAAAAGCATATCCGGTTGCGGGTATAGGAATGGCAGATCCAGATAACACCGTCGGGGACACGCTAAGAGGGGAGGAGTAGCAGGCTAGAACCATGTGGCACATTACGCAGTGGGCATCCTCTTGAAGGGAGACTTGGAGCGTCTATGCAGAAAAAAATGTAGATGTGAGCCCACTGGACACAGGAAAATCGCCTAGTCAGAAGTATTATGATAAACGATCCCAGTCTAATGCTT
Source organism: Magicicada septendecula (assembly GCA_034769895.1). NCBI lineage: Eukaryota > Metazoa > Arthropoda > Insecta > Hemiptera > Cicadidae > Magicicada > Magicicada septendecula. The sequence goes on from CM068373.1 coordinate 99,887,046, forward strand.
GTTCGACCCAGGATGAGTTTTAGTGATTAATCCACTTGACATGGGAGTCGTCCCACACTTCGTGTGTAAATGCATTTCCCCTACTCCATACACGGAAATACTTCTAGCTTTCACAGGTGAACTCTTTTGTATGTTTCGTTACGTATACTACAAAAATTAATTATCAAAGAACCAGGACAAATTAAAGTAGTTTCACAAAAAATGTAGTTAAAATTTTATTTGAATTAAATAAAATAAGACCAAAATAGCAGATTATTAGTTATAAAACTCATATTCTGTCTCCCCTGTCCTTCAAGTTATTGGTTTTACAATTACAGTTACGGAGTCCTTTTGTTAATGGCTAGGTCAGAATTTTGTAAGTAGGTCACAATTATTATTTTCAACAGAAAAAACTGAAGACCAAAAAGAGGAAAAAAACGTTTCTGTAAGGGAAGCTTGTTCCGGATATCCGTTTGCCTTGTCTCAAACCTAAATTATTAAGGAACTAAACAAAACGAAGGCGTTCCGCATGAATAACAGTTTACAGCCGTAGACGCGATAAAAATACGAAATAAGAAATTAAAATCACGCAGGCTCATCTTATTTAGAAGTATTGATTCACGAGGGTGTATGTTACAGCGGGAAATTTGAGGTGAAAACTTTGGTCACCTCTACAGACACAAACAATTCACAGAGTTATTCAAAAAGAATGAACCGATTTCATAACGCAATTTTTATTAAGGAAAAGTAATTCAAAATACTAACCAAATTACAAGTATTCTACTTATAATCAGGTTTTATTTCCGGTCTTACAAGTGTTCAATGTGGCCAGCACTTGCAGCACGGACAACTTCAAGGTGATATGAGAATTCTTCCCAGACGCGTGGCAACATATCACGATCCACTGAGATAATTGCTGTTGTTATTCGATGTTTAAGGTCATCGAGGTTGGTAATAATGGGTAGCGGTGGAAGAAAAACTCTTATATTTTACATATCCCTAAAAGAAATAGTCATATATGTACGGTCAGATGTGGAGATCTCGCAAGCCAAGCACAAAGACGCCTTGGAGGTCTTGGGCCCCTTTCCGACCAATCCATCGTTTGGGCACTTTTTCATTCAAAAAAGCTCAAACCATCCGGTGCCAATAGGATTTTGTAAAATGAAGTCATCTGAATCTCCTTCCAGTATCGGGAAGAGCCACTGTTGAAGCATATCGAGATAGGTTTGTCCTGTAACCGTGTTTCTCTCGAAGAAAAAGAGACCATAAACCTTGTCCTTAGACACAGCACAGAAGACGTTCACCTTAGGCGAATGTCTTTCTTTGTCAACTTTTTCATGTGGGTGATTTGTTCCTCTGGCACATTGCGACGATAGACTGTGCCATTCAAGTGAAAATAAATATGAAAATTAGACATGAAATGAAGGTTTCGTCTTCCATCATCTCCAGCAAAATCCATCGCAAAATCAATGGCAAAATTCCATTGGCTTCTCTTGTCGTTATTGGTAGGTGCCTGAACGAGCTGCAGTCTCTATGGTTTCAAATGTAGACGTCTTCTTAGCACACGCCAGATAGTGGATTGTGTGATCGCAAGCTCATGGCAATCTCGATTTGTGGACTTTCGTGGGCTCCGCTCAAACGCAACACGAATTTTCTTCATTTGTTACTCTGAAACTCGTGGTCGCCTTCAAACTGTCGAAACCGCCGTCAAATATTCTTTGGAGAGGGCGGATTAATGTCAAATCGCCTTCGAAAAGCATGCTGCACTGTGAACAACAAAAGCATTCTTCTTGTCCACTACATGGCTCGGGCTATAGCCCCTTTCGACTTCATAGAGTCTCTGACCATTTTTTCCAAGGTCTTCCACGATCTCTCGTCCCCACTATATTCAAACGCTTGTTTAGGAATACGGGTGTCTATCGTGAGTTCCACATGGGATTTCCAATTCTGCCTGTATTCCTTTATTCTCTCCAAAACCGACTGTAACTTCAGGTCTTTTCTTATGCGTCGTTTCGTAGATGATCTCTTAAACTACATCCTTTAACTGCTCTGAAAATTTTCATTTCCGAGGCCTGTATTTTTGAAATTTTGAAATACCTTTTTGTAGGAGAGTCCATGTTTCACATCCATACATTAAAGTCGGCACAGCCACGACCTTATAGAACTTTAGCTGTGTCTTCATCTGTGTTTTATTCTTCAATAGTCGTCTTATTGTTTCACAGGTATAACTAAATTTATTTAACTTTCTCTTGATAGTTAGTGTCCTGCCTGTGTCACATCCCAAATAATTAAAATGTGATGTCTGATCCAAAACACTACTATCAATTACAATTTTTGCTCTTACAGAGTTCTTTGGTAGGAAGGCCATTAATTTCGTCTTAGTATTTGAGATCGTAAAGTTGTATTTCTGGCAGATGATATACAAACTATAAATACACCTTTTTAACTCATTTTCACTCTTCCCTATAATTATTTCTTCATACGTATTGTAATGTGCTAAGTGATCCCTTATCCGAGATTTGTATACCTGCAGGACAGATGTTCATCCATTCTCGCAAAATTTCTTCAATATACATATTAAATAAACTTGGAGAGAGATTACAGCCTTGTCTAACGCCTTGATTTATGTTCACTTCTTGAGATAATCTTATCTTACCTAAATATGTGTAGTTTACCCTGCATATAGGCTCTGAATAGCGCGGACGAGGTAAATTGAAAATCCCCTACGTATTAAAATTTCTCACAACCTACGTCTACACAGCCTGTCACAGGCTTTCTCATAAACTATAAAGGCTACATGTGTCTCTAAATTTATTGCGCGTTTTTTCTCAAATATTTTTTTTACTGAGAAAACATTGTCACTGCAAGATCGTCCAACTCTAAAACCACTTTGTTGTTTTTTAAGCTTCCCACAAATTTTAAATGGGAAACTGTCAAAAGTTTTTTTTTTTTTTGAAAGTCGACAACCCTGGTGTAGCCACTTTCTTTTCAGTTATCTGTTCGAGGTAGTTCTGTCATGTGAATATAAGCGACCTGTTGTGAACAAGGGTTGTCTTTGTTTAACACAAACCGATGTGAATGGCAACCGTTAAGAAATGATACGATTAATGTTTTCCTGAAGCCACTGGGTTGTCTTTAAAAGTGTAGTAAATACATTTTTGAAAGCAATTCCTTCTTCTGGACTAACAATAAATAATGTTCAGCTTATACCCGCAAATAACGTTTCGGTTAAAATTTCGAGCTGAGAAAATCCTAAAGGAAAACCACAGTCATTTTTAATTAGTAGGAAATTACATTATGAACCGCCCACGCAAGATATATACGAACACTCATTCCGTCTGTAGTAAATTTTAATCTACTTATTAGTGAACAAAATGAAATTTCTTTTTCTTATTGTATTTACTGCTACAGTGAATTGATAGTTCGACTTATGTCGCTAGTTTGGCTCAGTCCTATGGCTTGTTGTCAGCCAAACTCGTAGAATTGAGTGTACGATTTGGAACGCATCGTCAATACGATGTCAGAACTTTAGTGTTGGCACGTTCTCTTTTTAATTGTAACTAAATATCATTCTTTAAGATATTAAAATTTTATATTCATAACTACCTGTTTCCCGCGGCTTCGCATCCAAATGTTTGACTTTTCACGTGTATATTAAAGCTGCACATCCCAGGTGACTCAGTTTTAAATTTTATAGCTTGGCAGAATTTGCATATCACATCATTTTCCCAATTTTAACTTTTGGGTGTGATAAATAGTCATAATTTGGATTATACTGAAAAGTCTCTAAAATCAAATTACCTCGTTTGCTCACTTGTCTGACTTGAGCAATCCGTATTCGGTCATTTTCAAGCCGATATCCACGTCGTTCTGGTAATTCTACGTCCCTTAATTCAGCCTCCCTTACGTGTTTCCGCTTGACGCGTTCCTCGTGCATCTCAGGTGTTTCCGTGGCCCTTAAATCAGCCTGCCTCAGACGCTGTCGGTCTGCACGCTCCCCATGCCCCTCACGTGTTTCCGCGGCCCTAATTTCTGCCTGCTTTCTTCGTTATTAGTCTACGCACTCCCTATGCTCTCCAGGTGTCTCCGCAGCCCTAATCTCAGCCTGTCTTCTTTGTTGTTGTTCAAGCCGGAACTTTCGTTCCTCGGCTGTCTCAGCTGCTCGCAATAACCTCGCACGCTTAGCATTTGGATGGAGCTGCCCAATCCATTGTCGGTTTTCCGGAGGTATTCCGCAAAGTAAGGTGATAAAGTACTCATCTTCAAAGGATGGTTGATTTAAAAGCACGTGAAGAATAAGAAAAACAACGGGATTGTAAAGTTTTTTGAAGGTGAAGATTAAATGGAGTCTTGTTAACTGAAACGTGAAAGGAGGGTCAGTCTGATAGGAAGTGAAGGTGAAGAATAAGGAAAACAAACGGGACTGTAAAGTTATTTGAAGGTGAAGTTTAAAAGGAGTGTAGTTAGGAAAAACGAATAACTGTATGCAGAAAAAAATCAAGCGAATAAATGTAACTGATACGACGATGAATGAACAACCACTGATAAACGCGGGCGATCGCTACGCCTTATACCCCTTACCCGTTGAAGGACTGGGGAGAGTGGTGCGTACAGAAGGTAGGAAGATGCAGAATGTTCTAGTGGCGAAGAGAGAAGTGGGGGGAGCGTCCCGATTGCTCGTGAAAGGCCTACACGAAAGGACGGAGTGGTAGCGGGTGGAGGTAGAGGGAAAGTGTGCTCGACATAGGATGGTGGTAGGGAGAAGCAGAAAGAGACAGAAATACAGATGCCGAAGCGAGGAAGGCACAAGGCGGCACTTGTAGGCAACCCGCACATAATTAAAAGGGCCTAAATTGTGCGAACGGGGCGGAATGTCAAATTTAACGTTGGGCAATGTTTTTCGCCTTGTGTCAAAGGTTGCCTGTTTAAAATTTGGTCGGAATCGGTGCAATGGTGTGGATTTGTATTCAGTACAAACAAATCCTCAGGTTTGAGTTTCATATACGTATATAAATAATCAGTATCCAAGTCAGGAGAATGGATAAAATAAAATGTAAATTTACCACTTTTCCAGTTGTGTAGCTTCGTCCTGTGCAAATTACGACGCGTTTCGAAACATACAATCTGAGGATGAGTATAACCTGAGTATAAAGGATATGGTTCGAAACGCGTCATAATTTACGCAAAACGAAGACATAGAACGCAGAAATTATAAAATAAATGATTTATGTCACTAAAAAACTGTAATTTTTTGTTATATCAATGGACACCTGTAGAATCATATCTTTAAATAAAATACTACATTTAGTCTGCAATGAAATAAAAACTACCCTTTTGTCTAGCTGTTTACTTCCACCAGTTAAATGTACATACATTTTTTACTCTTTAAAAAGTAGATTTTGTATTTTTAAAGGTTAAAGTGTCTTGTAAACAATTGTATACTCTATAACTTCTAGATTCCTGCATTTCTGGATTACGTATCTAATAATACTTATCTTTAAAAAAATCATTATTATTTGTACGATGTCTAACTTCCTTGACTATATTCAATCAAGTACAGAGTACCATTTATTAACCTTCAGCAAGGATTAAACCGAAAACGGTTTGTTCCAGTCCCAAGAAATTAGACTAGAACTGATCAAGCCAACGCTTCATTGGACGTCCCACACGTCCCCGTCATTTCGCTTCATAGTCGTTTGGGTATGTGGCAGACATCCATGTTCCAACCATTTTAGCCTATATTGGGCAATCCTGTCGAGTATACTCATTCATTAGCGTGGCGTCAATGTAACCGCTGTTGCCGGCGGCAACAGTCCTCGAAATGAAAGAAAATAATGTTAATTATATAACAGAATAAATAGTTTAGTTATTGAGTAATTTGAAATCCGAACAATATTAGTAGGGAAACTTGAAGAAAAGCAATGTTTTAAGGCGTGTGGTCATTGACCTCGTAGAAATTCTCATTGTACAAACGAGAGGGCGAAACATTCGTCTACCCAATGTGTTGCCGCTGTATAAACCGGCAAAACGCTCAGTTAGCAGCTATATTCCTTTTCGGAACTGACGTGCAGCAGCTACTACGTACCTATTTGTGTTTTATTCGTTTAGTCATGTGTTTCTCTGTTTGTCTTTATTATTACTAATTCGATTATTTGTGTCCTTATTTATTCTGTGTAAGTATAATGGAGACAAATCCCGTTGAACTGGGACCCTCTTCTTCTGCCAGCGAAAGATAGAAAATACTCAAAAAAGATATTTTAGCTGCAAAAAGAATATTTTGGCTCTAAAAAGAACACTTGATACTAGGAAAAATTCGAATTCATTTTTAGGCTAACTTTTAGGGCTATCACAACCGGTAGTTAACAACTTTTAGGGCAACATAACAGTCTGGAGCCCACGTAAGTTGCCGGCCTTGACCTGCTCAGCTTGCCGAGAATCGTGTAGAATAATGTTCTCGAAAAGTCGAGAACGTTACGTAATTGTCTTGCAATATGACGAGAATAAATTTCAGGAATAATTGTAATAGACAGTTAGAAGACGTTTTGGAAGACATTGGAAGCTGAAGAAGTTATTGACTTTGGAATAAGTCAACAGTCCTATTATCATTGAAGGAGAAGAAATTAGTACTTGTATTAGAAATTAGTATCAACTTTAAAATTGCTTTCCTCAAAAATTGATATATTCATCATCTCTATCAGTGTGCTTAATTAAAAAGCTTTTAATAACAAAATAGTATTAATTAAGCCAAAAATGAATTTACGTGGGCTAACCATGCGACGCCAAAACTTACTCTGTTGCTTGTGATGTTCATAAAATATGTGGTAGTAGTCAATCCCATGGGCCGTGATGTGTCACATTAGCAGAGAGAAATAACGTTTGAAATGGAAAGTCGACCTCATTCCGAGATTACACGAGTAACGTGGCAATGGACCTGTCCTGTGACCGCTGTTTAATCCCACCAATCTGCGCCTGACAGTGCTTGAATTACGTGTCCTCTGTAGGGAAAGAGTTAATTGGTCTTCATATTATTTGTTCGTTTCTATTCTCAGATACTTAGTTTGTATTCACCAATTTAAGTAACATCGGGGCAGCGCATATCAAACACAGAAAAACGTTTGTAGAGTATAAGGGTTTTCCGTTACACTGTAGATGGCATATTGTAAAAGTTACAAAATAAATCTCTAAAATGTATGTCATATCCCGGCTCAGAGAGTTCATTGAACATTTATTAGAACCAGAGCAACGTGTAAAACTTCATTGCGAACTTGATTTCTACTATACCATAAATTTTTTTGGTATAAGCCACATTAATAAATAATTTAAAGTAACATTCAAACAAACATTTCAAACAACAACAACACAACATTCAAAGTAACATTTAAAATAGGAGGGCACGCAAGAAAGTAAGTCTCACTACTTTATGATGAAACACAGGTGATTTCAATAAATAACAACAACAAAATTTTTTCATGAATAATGTGTACAGCTACCTGCGGTTAGCTGTGCGCCCGAGTTCCGGCCGCTCTCACTGTACTAGTCAGCTCAAAAACATCGCTTTGCCTAATTACTGACCAGCCCCTCGGCGCGATGTCTCATGTCACCTGAATTACACTTGTTTTCCTGGTTCCGTTACATCTAGTCCAGTTACAGATTTCGTTTTCGTGTGCTTCATGTTCAGAGTAACAAATGAAGTAGGCATATTACCCTCATTGCAAATTTCACGTTGTCGTAGTTCTTTGTTTATTTTGGACACCACAGGTTCAGAAACTCCGGTAGCAGCAGCAGTTCGCTCCCTAGCTCTATCAACTGGAATCGTCACCTCTTTGTTATCAGACTCTTTCTTCATAAATGTAAACACATTCCTAATTATTTACCTGCTTTGACCGTTTGGAACTTTCCCGCCTAGCCTACTGTTCATGCCAGTCGTTATGAACAATTTTAATGGTTTCATTTTATGAGTTACACTAACAGCACAAACTTAATTGAGATTCGCAAGACAACACCGACTACTGTCTCAAGACTATTACAACACAGATAATTCACAGAAGTCAACTAACCAGTCAGGACAAGGAAAACACACTGGGTCATTACATAACAAAAGGCTATTCACAATATCGTGAGTCACTCGCCCGGTGGTTGACAGTCGATGTTTACAGGAAGGTTAATGATTTACTCCGCGCGTCTCACCGTTACTATCCCGGACCCAAGCGCTCAGCTATGCGCCAGTAGCTGTGCGTTACTTCCTTACGTAGTCCCCACTCCTATTTAGGCACTTGTCACAACGTATCACCAATTTTTCCAAACCCTTCTTATGGCTCCATGAACTATCTTCCCCCAACCCTTACTTGACTCTTTAATTATTTAATACCCTCATAATTGCACTGCACTGAATAAAAATTCATTTCGAACACATTTGATTACTGTATTACATGTAGTAAAATAAAATGAAAATTTAGTTCTTCAGGTTTTACATACTTTTAATTGTGTTACTTAATACATTGTTCTAACGCAGTGAGATTTCCAACTGGCGGCCCGCGACACTTTTATGTAGGCCTATGGCGGTCTCGGTCAGTTGCGACGAAAAATGATTTTACCCATTTATACGCAGTCGACTGCGCCTCGCACTTTCACTTACTGACCGAATCTGTCATTTGGAAACGTTGCTATTCTGAATTTCGATTATATTTCAATTCTGAAACTTTTCATTTGTACGAGTAACCTCTTTTTTCCAATACTTTTGTTACGTTACGTTATGTTATGTTAGGTTAGGTTAGGTCCGGTTAGGTTAGATTAGGTTAGGTTGGGTTACGTTAGATGGAAAAGAAAGGGATTCCGCAACACCTCATTAGAGCCATGCTAAATCTTGTCTGGAAAAGAAAACCTTAATTGATACAGGAAGACTTAACACAACTCCTAGTGTGGGCTTGATCAATTGAGTGGTACGATAAGTGTGTCGATTGTTAGCTTCTATATTCTTCTTGTACTTCTTCCTGTTCCTCTTGTTCTTCTTCTTCTTATTCCTCACTGCTTAGACTGTTTAGTCTGTCCGGCTCCAAAATGGTCGGACCATCTCTTCTTGGGTCTTTTCAGGATTGTCTTCCCTTTCGGCTGATACAATAAGGCTACCTTGAGGAATCTGTCACTGCCCATTCTGCTGATGTGTTATTTCCAGCTTTCTCTATACTTATTTGATGATTCAGCTTCTCTGTATACTTTGTATATAGACGATGTCATACAAATTTGTCATATGAACCTCTCGGAACGTTTTATGCTTGGTAACTGCAGTTGACACGTTGTTGCTGTGTGCTGATGACCAGGATATCCTGTCGAACTCAGAAAGCGGTATGCAGATGGCTGTACACTCATTGAGTCAGGGTTTCGGATTACAGATCTCCACACTGATGGCTTGGAATCAAGGCGATGGCTTTTCATGGACCCGACACAATACGAGCAAAAATTGTTGTAGATTGTAGTGTTCTGGAGCAGGCCAGTAATTTTACTTTCATGTTCCATAAGGAAATGGAAGTATGGTGATGGCGAAAAAATCGTGTTCGAGATAAGGGCTGATTCTGATTGTACTACCCTCAAAACATGAAGAATAGTCATTTTTCGAAAAGTGTTTGTGTGTAGAATTTTTCTATGGCAAAGGATAACAGCCGCACATTCAAACAGAATTAAATAATTGTTTGCATAATACACACCTGAATTGTAGAGGACTCAATGCCTTTTGATTTTGGTAAAGATCGGTTGAGGGAAAGGGGTAGTTTACCTGCAACGTTTTATGTTTCAACAAGAGGAATTTTTTCTATGACGAACAATAACTGTCGTAAATTCAAACACAATCAAATAGTTAAATTATTCCTTAGGCTTTCACGGCCGGTGTCATTTGAATTATGCATGATATCCGGGCTGTTTGGCCGTGGTCCCTGGTTTAAAACAAAACCAAACGTTTCGGTAGCTCCACTGGCTGCCATCATCAGTGGTATAAAATTCCTGTATACTTTGGGTGTCTACGTGCAGGCCCACAGTACTGTGGTATAGACCGACCACAGACTGTACCGACGTAGACACCCAAAGTGCAGGAATTTTATACCACTGATGATGGCAGCCAGTGGAGCTGCCGAAACGTTTGGTTTTGTTTTAAACCAGGGACCACGGCCAAACAGCCCGGATATCATGCATAATACAATCAAATAGTTGTTTGCATATGTGCCTGAGTTGTAGAGGATTCAAGGCCTGGTGATTTTGGTGAAGATACGTTAAGGCGAAGGGGTAGTTTACCAGCAACGTTTTGTGTTTTAACAAGAGTAAAGTACTTAATTTTGATAAATAAAGTATCCTGAAAAGGAGGTCATAATAATCCACTGTAGAAACGTAGATGAAATATCTATAAATGAAAAGGGTAGTTGAAGGGGGAGGGGGTAATTTTCTATAAATGAAAATGGTAGTTGAAAGGGGAGGGGATAATTTTTTGAATGTGTACTACATTATCGGCAACAAAGAAGTAGTTTGTTGTTAAAATTCCTTCCCGGGCTGTTTGGCCGTGGTCTAATGTTTTCTGCAAAGCCAGACGTTTCGGCAGTGCCATCGACTGCCATCATCAGTGAAAATCGAGTGTGCTAACGTGAGGTGGTATACGTTACTGACGAAAATACTGTTTTTAAGGTTGAAGAAAGAAGTAGAAGTAGTTTCTATGGAAATATTTCATTTCGAAAATGATTTTAAATATAAATCTTAGAACATGGACGCCATGTATGGTTCTCCATACCGATATTTAATATGTGTGCGGTAATGTATATTACGTTAGAAATAATGATGTGGTGAAGAAGTTGCACATCGGTGGAATCATCAGAATAACACTAAAATCAATGTGTAAGGAAACACGCCTGAAGTTCTACAAAGTGTTGCCCTTCGCAACACGTCTCTGAAAATTGGACTTTACCTAATCCCCAGGCCAGTCGTATTCAAGCAATCGAAATTAGATTTCTCAGGCACGTGGCAGGATATATTTTTCACAATCGCAAAAGAAATGTCGATGTACGGTAGGAGCTGAATATTATGATCTACTTGACTGGATTGCCAAATATCGGTTAAAATGGTTGGACTGTGTCAACGGAGGAGATGACTGCCATATTCCTAAATAACTGTGGCATTAGGAGGAAATGACGGAGAGATGTGGGGCGTCCGGGGAGTGGCAGGTTCTAGTCCACCTCCTTGGGACCGGAACAAACCATTTTCGGTTTAATCCTTGTTGGAGATGATGATAATGAAATCACCATCATCTTCAAGGATTAAACAAAGGATGGTTTGTTCCGTTCTCAAACAGGCAAAGTTTAGAGATGGTTACTCCAGCGTTTGCTTCCTCGGACGTCACACACGTCTCCGTCCCCTCGGCTTATAGTTCCATAGTTGTTTGGGGATGCGGCAGTCATCCATTCGGCAAAGATGTTCCCACCAATTCAGACGATAGTGGACAATCCTGTCGAGTATACTCATAAAATTCAGTTCCTGCCGTACGTATGTGTTTCTTCAGTGATCATGTCGAGTATACCCTGCCACGTGCCTGAGAAATCTCATTTCATCCGCCATGGATGCGACTGGCCTGGCATTTCGTTAAAGTCCAATTCTCAGACCCATAAAGAAGTGTAGGAAGGGCCATCACCTTGTAGAATTTTAGGCGTGTTCCTTTACTTGCTGACTTAAGAGTTCGCCTAATGGTCCCGCACATAGAGAAAAGTTCCACAATAAAGAAATAATTGTATAAATAATTATATGGGAAGAATCTTAAATATCTCATTTTTCTTGGGGTATCTATTAGGATATCTAACGTTCGAGCTAGCCTCATCTTTCCCATAAACTAGTATCACTCATACCCCCACCCCACCCCGAAACAGCTCCTAGTTATGCAGTTTCCTTACTGGGAGTTACCATTTGTTGAGAATTAAGGATGAACGCCTGCCAAAATAAATCCTATTTTATTGAACCCAGGAAAGCAAGAAATATTGACTGCCTCAGAAGACGGTTAATTGGTCAGTGCGTATTAACCGACCATACTGTCTAATGTTGGTAGGAAAAGAAGTAGATTTTCTCTACAAAGGGTAGGTATCGTATGGGTATCTAGTGTATACTCATATATCACGACAATTCATTTATCCGCCTCTATCCACCTATGCCACATCGACGTAAATTGCGCAAACGAACATTGTAATGAAATAAACTTAGAGACAATCATTATATAGCTGCACGATGCGCAAATAAATTATTTATTACACTCTCCGGCTTATTGGTAAAGTCAATTTATTATACCGACATTTGACAAACAACCCGTGGCCGCATATATTTAAAGCTTGCATCAATGTAGTGTACTTTACGACTGGTCATAAATAATTAACTAGCGTCGTCAGGTGAACGTTAGCAGTTGACTCTCCCAGCGTGCGGTCTGCAGGTAACGAGAAACTGATTTAGTTAGAACACAACTTACAGCGTTCTGTGCTGTGCAAATTTATGAGTTTTGTAGGTCGTCGATTTTTCTAGCCGTAGGCATCCCATCATATAGGCGATCGCAGGTGATGCCTTTGAAGACAAATTCAAGGCTGCTGAAGAACAAGTTAACGACCTAGTATATGAATTAATGAAATCTATTATTATTAAATTCGGTGTCGAATAATAATTATTAATAAATAATTAATAATTTAATATTATTATTATTGGAAAGACGAATTATTAGGAAAATATTAGACCCACAAAAAACTTCAGAAGGTTGGAAATTAAAAAGTAATGATAAAATATATCAAAGTATAGAAAATATAACAGAAACAATGAGAAAAAGAAGACTATATTTTTTGGACATTTATATAGAACGGATGACAATAGTTTGTCAAAGCAAATCTTCAAATATCTGTGAGGGAAGAAGTTCAAAAGGTTTTAGAAAAAAATAATATATACGCAGAAGAAGCAACTGAAAGAGAAGTTTTTCGGATAAAAGTGTAAACGTAGACTCATTGTACGCCACGCATTGCCCAATGGTCATGACGTAGGCGTGTTAGTAGGATGTGTTGGGAGAGGTGACTCATCAGCGAGCGTTTCCCAGTTTTGTTATTATTTATGGATCGGAAGCCTACATAACCTCCAAGACTCTTTACCAACCCTTGACCACGTAATGAAAACTATACTTTGCAAAATTCCATGTACTATTGGTCTCTTTAGTAAACTGGTCGGCAACTGTTCTAAACGCTTCTTAGTCAATGTGCAATCAGTTCGTCTCTTTTTATTGTTTGAGCCGTACATTCTAAACGAGCTCTTCCTCTGTAATGAGGCCTACAGCTACCCATTTTCCGTTCAGTTATTCTCTTCATACATTCAGAATATTCGGCCCGAGATATGTGTCCAATTATAAAGGTTCTTCTCTTAGTGAACGTGTAAAGCCAGTTCTCAGTTATAACTCTATCGTTAGCCATGTGTCTGTTTGGCGAATGTCTGAAGATAACTTTCGAACGCATCAACCGATTTTCGTAAAAATAAACATATATAATCATACTTTTACCTTACAGAATCAAATTGTTGTAAAGATTGTTCCCCTAAAACATAGGGGTAGGGAGATAGAAAAGGTGAGGGAGTCTAAATTTTGAAAAAATCGCATTAATTGTAATGTACGAGTATTATAGGAATTTTTAACCAAAATATGAATTTTGTGTTCATTTTTTAATTATTCAAAGTTTTTGGACACCGGGGGTCAAAAGTGGATACAATTTTTTATTAAATCGCAAAAAGTCATGTACCATATGCATAATTGAAAGGAGTTTTAATAAAAATCTGAATTTAATGTTACTTTTGGGGAATTTACAAAGTTTAGGAAGCCAAAGCCTAAAACTTGGGGAAAAAGTTGGATAAAATGGCAAATTCCATGTCGGGTACAAAATTAAAGAGAATTTTTACCAAAATCTCAATATAGTGTTCTGTTTTGAGCATTTAAAATTTTTTGACAGTAAGACCCAAACATTATTTTTATTTGTAAAAAGCCAGCTGGTGTCAGTGTAAAGGGAATTTTTAGATTTTGGTTACTAAATGAAAAAATTACTTTATTCAAAAAAATTAGGGTAATTGGGATTTTTATAATTTGTCTGAAAATTTAAAAATTATCTAATATCAGATTTATCCAACTTACATATACTTTAATAATTTATCAAATAATAAATGTACTCTGTTTGAAATAGGGAGCAAGTTGTGCATCTTAGGGAGCATACTAGTTTCAATTATTTTAAAAGCCCCTGTTACGTTGAAAATCTTCACACTTCCTAAGCTTTTCTCTCCAGTCTATCTTAGGCATTCTTTCTTAGCATCAGGCTTCAAAATTTAGAAACCTTTTCCTACTCTCTCCTCCTGTCCTCCGCGATTTTGTTCCATAAAAAGAAACTCTCCGAACATGGCTTTCAGAAAGTCTTCCTTACGGCAAAGCTTATACACTTTGAAGTAACGAAATATTTTACTTAACAAATGGAAGCTTTGAATTTTTTTTTAATTGACAATTTGCAATTTACAGTCTACTTCTATAATAGAGTATTAAATAAATCAATCGGGTAGATAAAGATAGATAAAGATGTCGGGTTTGTAGAGGAAACATCCACTGATGTTTCTGCTTATGGAAGACTGTTTTAAAGGATCGAGCAAATCTCGAGGCCAAGTTCTGCGGAGTCTTCTGTCGTCGTTATACAGCTGCTCCGTTAGCTCAATTTCGTGGTCTATTAATTGATGGCTGTATTTTGTTGCAATCCTATGGATTTCTTCTTTTATGAGAGGTGTTTTCAGGTCGGTGTGAAGTTTCTGATGGCTGACGTACCATGGGGCACCTACTGAAGCCCGCAGCATTTATGACTGATCTCTTTGGATTATTTTTAATCTTGTAGGTTTGAAACATCCCCATAGCTGCAGTCTGTAGAACCATATATTTTTGAGCACGGTTTTGTAAAGTAACAGTTTATTATTCATTGATAGCTTAGACTTTTATTCAAGGATGCTTAGACTGACTGATTATATTTACAATGTTGCTATAACGTTACTCATTACTCATAAATAACCGCTCACACTTGCTAAATAGATGGATTCATTAATTAATTGCACGACACTATTCCCAATTTGATTTTAGTTCATATTTTGTCGTTTTACTAAAGATTAGGATTTGTATCTTCCGCTTTTTGTAAGTGGGGGCGAGGGCGTCTTCCTTTCCGATTCTAATTTCTTAATTTTGGGTGGCTTAGGATCTTCGAATGCTTACTAATGCCGAAAGGTGAGCACTGGAAATACTAAGAAACGTTCACTATCAGAAAAACTGATAAAAAGCCACCAAATTCTATCTCAGAAAGAGAAGAGTGAGGGCGAATCTCCTGCGCCCTAAAACAGGGGCCTCTTGGCTAAGGTATGGTAACCCTGACAGTAGAGCCTCTGGTCCTCATGGTAGGGGGTTGTGCAACAGGCCAGTAACCTGTTAATGTAAAACTTTATAATACTTGTAGTACCCAAAGCAGCCTTGCAGTAAGGTCTGGAAACTGTGGCAGTAGGGCCCTGGCAAAGAATAAGGATTTGAACTAGAAGTAAAAGACATAAATGAAATTATTTCAATTTACAGAAGACAATGGTGGGATCATCTGCAAAGGATGAGAGAGGATCGATTGCCGAAAGCGGCATTGACTATAAAGACATTGGCAGAAGAAACGTAGGTCGTCCGAGGATGAGATGGGTGGCGGAACAGGTTTATATTACCTAATCCTTGAAGAGAAGAAGAAGATCTTTCGGTTTTCTTATTTTCATTTTGCATCTACTCTTCTTTCTTTACACTATCCACTACAGTAAGAATGCCCTGCAGGTATGATTCGTTAATGCAGAAATATTTCGTAAATGATTTTAAATATAAACCTTAGAACATGGAAGTCATGTTGTGCCGGGGTTTGAATTTTCCCGGCGTGATTTGAACGTTCAGTGCCGCCAACGCGCGTAGCAGCTGGGCGCCACAGCTACCTCGATTATTAAGATGTGATTGCCAAGAGCGGCGACGCAATCTAGCAGGCACAGTCAATCGTATCAGCTGTTCGTTGTACGGTTAGCGAACAGCTTACCAAAGGTTATGATCGGCAAATCGAAACAAGTCGATTTTATGTAGCAAAGTGGGACCGAAGAATTCAGGCATCACTCTCATTTCTTCGCCAACTTTCCAATAGAGTGTTCGATGGTCTCACGACCCAGGGTTAAGCTTCGTAGATCTTTCAATATGACTTCGTAAGCCTGTAAAATTTTTTCAGGTGAAGCTCAACTAAATTATTCTATGTTCATTTAATGATGGGTTATGTGTTATGTTTGTGTATGTGTGTGTGTGTATGGCCTCGACATCTGTAAAGTCTATTTCATTGTAAAATCTTTGTGTTGTAAAATTGACTTCCACGTTACTTCCGGTCTGGAAACACGTGGTGACATTGTATTTAATTGTATATTTAATTTAATCAAATTGTAAATTTAATCAAAAGTAATGACTATAACTGGATAAAATAAACCATGGTAAATTAATAAGAGCAGATAGAATGTTGATAGAAATTCTGACAGTGAGTGTGGTGTCTGTGTTCCGAGGCGAGAGAGTGTATGGGTGGGTCTATTGACTGACGGTTGATCTACAAATAAAAATGTTATAGATTTCTCCCCGTACCAGCCGGGAGAAAGGGGAAGCAGAGATAGTGACATCAACACCGGTCACTATCCGCAGAGCAGGACACCAGGATGCTCCCCGAAGCCGTCAAGCCCAGAAATACTCCTGCTACAGAACACCGAAGGACATCTGCCCGGAATGAGAGTCGCTGGAAATTCGCCACACTCTAAGGATCATCTGCAGCACCCATGGCACACTGGTCAACATGGTACCATTTGAGTTCGTTAACAAAAGTACAGGTGGCAGCGTTCTAATTATTAAACTTCAGTCAACAACAACTCAATAGACTGGCCTCCTGGTATTCAGGTTAAACATCTTGCTAATGATCTTAAAGAAAATGGTACAAGAACTACAGCTGTTTTAAATAAAACTGTAACTGAATGTTTGTAATAACATTAAGTAATGCTCTTAAAGAAAATGATACTAGAACTCCAGCTGTTTCAAATAAAATTGTACATAAATATTTTATGATAACTTAAATTGATGTTCTTAAAGAAAATGACACTAGAATCCAACTGTTTAAAAGACTTGTAACTAAATATTTTAGTGCTAACTCAAATTGATGTTCTTAAAGAAAATGGCGCTAATAAAAAATGGTTACTGGTTACAAGAGTGTTGATTGGAAATCCTGTCACACCGGGCTTCAGCTCACTTTTCGCTTCCTCTAGGCCAAGTAGTCTAGTTATTAAATTTTGCGTAACTGCCTAAGTGGCCGTTACAATTTTTTTTTTTTTTTTTTTTGTTCTCCATACCGATATTTATTAATGTCCATATCTCGCATCCGTAACTAATAACCGGTCTGATGTTTTCTATATTTTTATTTCTGCGTTACGACTAAGTTTGCTTCTCAATAGTATATCGTCAGCTTTATATCCCCTATTTAGGCCTACTATTTGTATCTTGTAATATAGATGGAGGAAAGGAATCATCAGGAAAGATAAATTTTCAGTTCATATAAAAAATGTTAATGACTTATCACGTTCTAAAAGTCAGACATAATGAGGAAAGGAAGATCTGGAAATATGTAATGGGCAACTGTCACGTTACAAATAGTTTTAAGAGTTTGTTCTAAAACTCGTCACACTAAAAACTGTAGTTACACTAAAAACTCGTTTATCTGAATCGCGTTTATGCCAAACAATTTTTACTAAATTTTAAAAATACACTAAAACATTTTCCCGTCGCTATAATCTATATTTAATAGCGTAGACATTGATTCCACGTGATATAAAGTAGAAAGTCAATAAGCAGAAATTTAATAAATTTGTTTGTTCCAGTTCCAGCCCTGTAGAAACTATAATTTACAGTGCGGTGTCGTTTTATAGTTTATTGTGTCATATTCACTGTAAGTAACTTTTAAATTATTAATATTAAATAAAGTTACTGTACTTACATATGTACTATTATTTAAATAAAAGTTTTGGTGTGTCCGAAATTTTGTTCATCCGAAACGGGTGCGGTCCCATCTAATTCGGATAAACGAGTTTTTAGTGTAACTGAAACGAGTGTCATTATCAGACAGCCTTCAGTATACTACGGTCGCGACTCATGCGAAACAGGAAGTTGACTAAATATTAATAACATCAGAATCTCCCAACAGGTTTAACTAGGGAAAATTTATTCGCCTACTTGGCCACTCCATAACGTAACTTGCATCATCGTAACATCAGGTCTGCCAACTCAGCACTGTACGTTTCTTGGCGTGTCAAATTTATGAACAGACTTAGTTTCTGTTCATAACGTTTCGATTATGAAATCTACTCGTCTTTATGACAAATTGAATCGCTAATAAGTTATAACCACAGTCGCCACCACATTTTATCACTTCTGCCATAATAAATTTCGTACTTTGTGAACTAGTTTTTCCACTAACGACACAACAGACGTTTAATATTATAAATTAATTCTGGACTAACAAAATTGTGTTTTATATCTACAGGTAAAAAACTATTTAGACAGGAATCAAAATAATTTTTTTTTGTTAATTAGTATGTAAATAATAACAGATTTCAGCTTATGAATTTCTGTTCGTAATACAGACATAAGGTACATTTACGTAACGGAGACCCTGCGGGGCGCTAGTTGCCCACGAGGAATTTTTTGTGTATGAAAGAAACTAGAAAAGCGAAAATTAAAATAAAAGAATCCTGAAACTTTTTTTTTGCTCCTTCTGCCCTCCTCCTCCTCCTCCTTCTCCTTCTCCTTCTTCTTCTTCTACTTATTCTTCCATGTTCCGGACCCTGTTTTTTTATTTTTCAATTTGAATACTACATCTGCAAAACCAACTGAAGAAGGTTTCATATTTGAATTACTATTATTGGATACAAAACAGCTACTAATGAATTAGAC
This sequence comes from Magicicada septendecula, assembly GCA_034769895.1. NCBI lineage: Eukaryota > Metazoa > Arthropoda > Insecta > Hemiptera > Cicadidae > Magicicada > Magicicada septendecula. The sequence goes on from CM068373.1 coordinate 99,906,064, forward strand.
TTAGACGCGATTAGACGCGACTTTGCTATCCCCACGGGCATGAAGTCTGCTCCCGTCAGTCACAATACTTCAAGTGCAATGGAGTTAGAAATGTATCAAAAGAAGAAGGTGGCATTTAAATATATTGTTAATAAACACTTGACGGATTTTGGGTACATCTATTGGTTAGTGCTAGGCTTTTGAAAGGTGCATTCACATCCCTATTCACTGATTTGTGCAACGGTGAAGACAAATTTTTCATCTACTTTCGGATTAGTAGAAGATAATTCGATGAACTCTCCAGCAGAAACAGAGACATGATACGTTCCCAAGATACGATAAATGCTCTCTAACTCGAATACCGAAGTATGGTTTCACTTTTCTGTATATGCCAAATAAGTAGCAGAGAGTTACACAGTAAGAAGCTGTACGGGGCGTGTGAGTGTTGTCGGGATCGCTCGCAGTCCGATTGACGCCAGTTGCTTACGGGTGAAGGGCGCTTAAGTGTTCGCATTGCAAGCGGGAGATCCCAAGTGATCCTCCGCTTGTAACATAGGGCGTGCATGTTGCAAACGTATATTAAAGTGTTCTATGTTTACATTTCTCCACTGTTTTCATTTGTCTCATTTACTACAAATTTAAATTGTACAACAATTCTGATTGTACTCTAGTAGGCCAATAAGTCCTCCGGATTAGCACTTTCGAGCGCTCTAGTTCACCATCAGATCACCGCACACTTACGTGATGGCTTTTCTTGCGACCCGGTAGTGAGTTCAATTTCTTATCGGGAGCCATTAATTTACTGGAGTGTGAAAGTAATGTTTAATTTAATAAAACATGGTATATTAATTTATTAATAAATTATATACATTCGTTTATAAGACTAATGTTATGGCTTTCAAAGGCAAAGAACACAAATAGTAATAAGTAACCAAATAGTAATAAACTACACAAGTAGTTTTATATAACCGTTAGACTAGTAATGAAGACACAAATAGCAATAATTTACCAAATAGTAATAAAGAACACAAATAGTATTAATTAACCAAACTTTATATAAGAACACAAGTAGTAATAACTAATCAATTTGTAACAAAAACACAAATGGTATAAGTAACCAAATTCTAATAAAGACCGCAAATACTGTAATAATAAGTAACCACGTTGTTATAAAGAACACAAATAGTAATAATTAACCAAACTTTAATAAAGAACGCATATAGTAGGTAATAATTAACCAAATAATAATAAAGAACACACATATTAATAAGTAACTAAATAGTAGTAAAGAACAAAAATAGTGATAAGTAACCAAATAGTAACAAACAACACAGTAATAAGTAACCGAATTCTAATAAAGAACGCAAGTAATAATAACTAACCAAATTGTGATAAAGAACACAAATAGTAAAAAGTAACCAAATAGCAATAAGTAACTAAATTGTAATAAAAAAGAAAGTAGTAATAAGTAACCAAATTATAATAAAGAACACAAATAGTAATAATTAACGAAATGGTAGTAAGTAACCAAATTGCAGTATAGAACACAAATAGTAATAAGAAACCAAATTGTATTAAGAAACACGGATAATAATAAATAACCAAATTATATTATATAACACAAATAGTAAGTTCAAAAATAGTAGTGAATGGCTCCAGTGAGGTCACAGAGGTCACCAAACACCAGAGAGGGACCATGAGAGATGAAGAGAAGACCAGTAATAATCACAACAAACAAGTGACTCTAGCATGCACAACAACGACTTAAAAACACAAATTTGATTATCCGATTTATTCTTTAAAACCCCTACGTGTAGGTCTTTCGACCGCCACACAGAGTAAGAAATAGGTATTTTACTTTACATTATATTTTAGTTTAACCTATATTTCTGTTCTTATATGTTGTTCCTAATAATTGTGAAACTTATATTGTTATGAAAATATTTTGATAGTAATTATGTATACTTTGTTTTATAATGTTTTATTGTAAATCGTTTTATGTTGTTTAGCTTCTGAAAACGCTCATAGATTCTAGGCATCGAAACGTCAATCAAGAAAAGTATTACGACGGAAGCTAATAACTGCCTAGATGGTGTGAGCTGTATCGGTTACGTAGACATCGGTCTTTGGAGTGAACATTCTATCGCACACCAGAAACAGGAAAGCAATGACCAGTTTCATCCAAATTACACTTGACATCACAATGAAAAATAAAGGCAGCGAATGTTGTTCATACAGATTTTAAATCAGTGGCATATCTAGTCGGCTTCATTCAAGAGAAAAACAAGTTAATACTAATCAATATTACAATTTACAAAGTGGGTGAAAAAGGTGTGATAACATCCTGGAATCGATCCTGTTAAAGAAAACGGTAATAACGGTGTAAAAATAGGGGTTAATGAAAGATTGTTTACAAGAAACTTAGTGACTGAATTGATTTTCCTATATTTTATATTTCAAAAATACGCAAATGCTGTGTAGTAAACATGTTTGTATATTTAATATAAGATTTGGTACTGTATTAGGGTACGCAGCTGAAAAAAGTAATAAGATAACCTAAAAATTAAAAGACAAACAAAATTCCTCGTCAAACGTTTTTCGACTCTGTTAGGGGGTGGTCCGGTCCTCTTCGCCCCCTCTCGTTAATTCGCCCCCTTTCAAATTATTTAGAGTAACTGAGGAATATAATGAGAAAAGACAGAAAAGATGAAGTAAAAAGAGTATAACGAGAAAGTTGAATATATTTAAAATTTATTTGGAAGAAAATAGGTGTGGTGAGACCTCGGTAGGAACTAAACGAAGCGATGCGATTAATGAACTGAGGGGGTGAATTGTTGCGTGGGAAACTAATCAACAAGCGACGATTGGCCGATCTCCAGGTCGCACGGAATATTGCTGAAATGATTACTGTTTGTCATTTAAAAAAATGTAACAACAAAGTGTTTCCAGTAATCTTTTTTCCAGAATTAAAATGAGTCAGGTTATTTCAACTGTTTCTGAGATTAACAACCAGTGTAAACCTAAGTTAATCATAAGACAAACCAAATAATTTTTTAATCGACAGGAAGTATTTGCTTATATATTACCGGCTGCTTTTCTGAAGTCATTAATCTTTTCAATAGCAAATTTTGACTTTGCCTTCATTGACACAGACCAGCGGGTAAGTGATCGTATGATTTGAAAGGAGCTGGAAAATAATTTTAAAACAAATATTTGTGTGTGTGTTAGAACCAAGATATTATTGCCACTTTTACTAATAAGCAAATGTCTATTTTAATTTTATTTGCAAATAAATATTTCTTATGAATATATATTTAAAATCTTATTTTCTCAGCCCCTTAGTTTTCTTTTGCTGAAAACGTTTTGCAATTTTAATAATTATTTCTTTAAATTCATAGTGCCCGACAATCAATGAATATTTTAGCGAAGGGTTTGTGAGGATCGGTCAAAAATATAACACAAATAAAATTTGTGTCGACGTTTCAACAATGTTCATTGTCGTCATCAGGACAATTGTTGGTGACGCCAAACACACAACTGTGATCACCGACACATGGTCAACCACATATTTTTGATCGATTCTCACAAACCCTTCACTGAAAATTTTAATAATTATTATAATTTTGGACTCAGCAGGCCAATAGGTATAGTAATTTTGGACCATATTTTCACAGTTCCAATGCGGGACATATGACACCAGTTGCCGTTGGGGGGGGGGGGGTATGAGGCATTCCTTGAAGCAATGTTGAATTAGAAACAATATTATTTTAGGGGAGGTTACATTTGGCGTTAATTAGGAACAAAGTAATTTGAAATTTGGTTGGACGTTCAGGGAGATTAGTGCTATAAATGTATAAAATTTCATTCATTAATATATATAATTTTAAAAATAAGATTACTTTATTTACAATCGCCTGTTGCTAACTTTACGAGCGATTTGCATAGAAACTATTTATCGCTTGTAATTTTTATAAGTTCAGTTTATTTGAAATTTTATCATGAACGATTTTTAATTAATTTTTTTTGTACCGATTATTAGCAGCAAAGATATTTCGAGAAAACTAGAAAAACACAATTTTCCAACTAAAATTGTTAATAAAAATATGTTGGCGACCGATTTGGTATTCTAAAACTTAAGGTTGTATATAATCTTATTCCTTGTATCAACGTTCGAAGAGTAAACTTCAGCAGACCATGGACTACGGTTGCTATGTTTCCACAAATTATGCACAATTTTTGCTTTAAAACGATAAAACATTTCAAAGTCTAAATCCGGGACTTTTTAACGACTTTTCGGGACACCGGGACATGTGTCCGAAATCCGGAACTGTCCTGGAAAAACAGGACGTATGGTCACCGTACCAATAGTGTAGGCTATAGTATAGACTGGCGTCTGGTGACTAACCTAAAGATCCCTATTTCTATTACCAAGCGCACCATAAAGTAAGGCGAGGTTTTCAACCAACCTGCAGGTCAGTGTGTGTACGTGAGTACGTGGGATAACAACTTGAGGTAATGACTGGCAGCTAAAGCGTTGTGCTCTCCACGTTACTTTCATAATAATAATAATAATTTTTTTTTCGGGGGAGGAAAATGCATTATGCACCATCAGGAGACACCCGACTGGTCTCCCGGTGTGTGGGACTCGCACCCACCAAAAAACCTCCCTGGAACAACTATTCGTATGGCTTCAGGGTGGCATCTCGTATTGCGCCTACTAGGCTCCTACAGCTTTATCTATATCATCGATTTATGAGAGGGTCCACTTCAGGCTTCTTCTGCCGTAGGACCATCCTCACGAAGGTCACAACCATGTTTCAGTTCTCTTTGCTGTTGAGCATAACGCCTATGATGTTATTAGGCGTCATGGGGCCAATCTCCGATTCCAGTCCTCGCCTCTCCAGCACCCACCGTTGACACTCGAAGAAAGTGTGATGAGCGTCATCAGAGTCTGAGTCGCCGTACACGCACGACGGATCCTCCATCTTACCCATCCTTCGCAGGTATGCATGGAAATAACCATGCCCTGTCAGGAATTGAGTAAGTTAATAATCTACCTCGTCGTGCGTTCTGTCCACCCATTCAGGGAGGTTCCCAATCAACATCGCCGTCCACCTAGCTCGACTCTCCTGCTCCCATCGTAGTTGCCAGCTCCGCATGGAGTGTGCCCTGACCACTGTTCTTGCTTCTACGAGCCCCAAGTCTTCCTTGGTCTTGTAGACCCTCCTTCTCTCCTCAGCCATCAGATCTATTGGCATTACTCCAGCGACGACAACACTGCTGGTTCCGACACAGTTCTGTAGGAGCTTGCAATTCGAAGTGCTCCTCTTCGTTGTACCGCGGCCATCTGCTTGCGGTATTTTTCTTGCTTCAGTGCGTCGGCCCAGACCTCGCATCCGTAGAGTAGAATCGAGTTGGTCACCGACATCAGCAGTCGCCGTCTTCCCGCATATGGGCCTCCGACATTTGCCAATAGCCTGCTCAACGCAGCAACGATCTTAGCGGCTTTCTTCGAGGAACATCGGATTTGCTCCCAATAGGAGAGCTTAGTATCCAGGTGCACCCCTAGATACTTCACCGCTGGCTTTGATGTCATCGCCTTTCCCCCCACCACGAACTGTGTGATAGTGGGTATACGTCGTCGAGTGAGCAGCACAATCTCTGTCTTCTCCGTCGCAAGGCTCAGACCGTGTTCTTCCATTCAGATGCGGACCCTGCGCATGACCTGGTTCAGCATGCGCTGCGCCTCCTCTGCATCTCTCGCGGTGATCACGGCAGCCACGTCATCAGCATATGCTACCAAAAAGGTATCATCTGGCATCTCCATCCGGAGGATTCCATCATAGAATGCATTCCACAGATCGGGGCCCAAGATAGAACCCTGAGCTACGCCTCCTGTTATTTCTCTGCTGCGTGGCCCATCTGCTGTGTTGTACCGGAGCTCCCTGTCCCTCAGGTAACTTCGTATTATCCGGAGCAGGTAGTCCGTCGCTTGAAAGACGTCCTCAAAAGCCGTTACCAAGTCTGTCCACCTGGCCGAATTAAAGGCGTTGCGTACGTCCAGTGTAGCGGGTAGCACCGTCCTTCTGGAGAAGTGATTACCCCGCTAGGCCACCTGGACGGCATTCAAGATCTCCTGTATGGCTCCAATGGTGGATCTGGCCGTTCTGAACCCGTACTGCCTCGCTGATAGATCTCCTGCATCTCGAATAGCCGCTACTAGGCGAGGTCTGAGTAGACGTTCCAGTAGTTTCCCCGCCGTGTCCAGCATACAAAGAGGTCTGTATGCCGACGGGGAATTCGGGCCGCCATTCCCTTTGCTGACTAAGACTAGTCTCTGGATCTTCCACCTCTTCGGGAAGACTCCGTCTTTGAGGCAGCGGTTGTACATATTAAGTAGCACCTGGGGCCAGGATCTAGCGACCACCCTCAGCACTTCCGCAGGTATACCATCAGGCCCTGGTGCCTTCTTGTTGCTCAGGGAGCTAGCAGCTAGAGATAGCTCGTCCTCACTGAAAATCGGGACGTCTTCCAATGGGCCTGGGTATTCCTCTCGATCCCTCAGTGGGTGACAAGGAAACAGACCGTCCACGATGAAGCGCATCTGATTTTCATCCATCCTTGGGCTACGTGGCCGGGCTCCAAGCCTGCTTATTACAAGCCTGTACCCCACACCCCAGGGATCAGAATCTAGATCACTCCTGAGGGTCTCCCACTTGAGCCGCTTGCTTCTGTTGATGGCCTCCTTCAGTCTTTTTCTAGCAAGCCATATTCTTCTTGCGCTTCGACTGCTGCATTCGCGTTTCTCCGCCTGTTTCTTGTCGCCATGCGACGCGAGCCCAAGCAACGTCTCCTAAGGTCAGCAATCTTGCCTGTCCACCAGTACGCCACTGTCTTCCCTCCGCGGCATCTCGCTCTCCTGGGCATAGACACTTCGCAAGCGTTCCGTATGAGGCGCATTGTCGCACCGACGACTTCCTCTGTCGAACCCAAGCTGTTCATCACCGCCTCCTTTCCGATCGCGATGACATCCTGCAACAAATCCTCGTCCAGTTTGGACAAGTTCCAGCCAGGTGTTCGACTGGGTCCAGCTATGGGCGAATGCTGAACTGTCCGCAGGGTGAAAGTGATATACTGGTGAGCACTACCAGTATAATCTTCCAACACCTCCCAGTTCATGACGCTGTGCGCCAATGCGTCGGATACCAAAGTGATGTCCGGGATTGTTTCCGCGCAACCAGGTCTTTTAAAGTTGAGATACCGCCCACATTGACCACCGCGAACCCGACTCTTGCTGCCATCTCTAACACGTACCGTCCCCTGGCGCACGTCGCAGGCATTCCCCACTCTACCGCTTTGGCGTTGAAGTCACCAGCGACCACGCAGGATCCCTCCATCTCACGAATCGTGTCTTCCAATTTGTCCACTTTCTCACGAAATTCGTGGATGGTCTCGTTAGGAGTGAGCTAGCAGCTCACATAAGTGATGTCCTCGCATCTCACCCATACGAAACCACTTCCGGCACTATGGCTTGAAGGGAGCGGCACGGTCGGGTCGGGAATCCAGATTGCAGCCGTCCCGAGTAAGTCAGCACACCATCCCAGTTCCTCTCTATCGTGATGCTGCTCGCTGATGATCAGAAGATTGGCACCCACGTCCAGCTTCAGCAGCTCCAGGAAGCCGTCCGCCGTCCTGCTCCTATGCAGGTTTCCCTGAAGAATCTTCATCGGCCAAGCCTACTCTGGGTCCTCCCAAGCGCCTGTCGAAAGACCGCACAGATACCCGACCCGGAAACATGTTTCAGAACATCAGGGTCCAAACCACGCTCCTCGCAGAGGAAACACCTCGGCTCTGCTTGGCAGTCTTTCTTCAGATGGCCTGCACAACCACACTGTATGCATATACCTGCCTTCTTTCTGTCGGGCCCTTTGCAGTCCGCCTGTCGATGGCCAAAACCAAACTAGGCGTAACAGCGCATCACCAGGGCCCTTCGGCGCACTCTGCCGTACACCCATCCGATCTCTATGGGGCCAGTTTCGAGGAGCTTAGCATCTCCTCGCTCCCCCAGCTCCACAATCGCCATCTTCTGCTCCCAGGTGTTTGCCTTCGTCAGCGTCACTCTCATGTCCCCAGCCAGGTCATCTGCATCGCGGTTGACTGCATTACGGACGTCCTCTTCTGTTGTGAGGCAGTCAAGGTCCCTTATCTCAAAAGTTGTCCTGGGTTCCAGGCTGCGGACAGAATCAGACTCGCCCAACACTCCCCGCAACGCCTCACAGAAGCCCTCCTTATTGGTGGTCTTAGATCCCAACTCCAGAAGAACATCCTCAGAGCGAGTCCGGCGGATGGACCTGATTTCAGTTCCCGTCCTCGCCGGGTTGTCATCTCTCCTGATCTGTGTCAGGACCTCCGAAAATGTCTTCCCCTCTGCAGGCTTGATGAGCAAAGCCTCGGGTCGAACCTTCGGTGGACGCGTCCTCCTCCTCTCCATGGTCACCGGGGCCTTGCTCTCCTTCCCGGGCTCCTTCTTCTGTAGCCGTCTTTTCGCTTCGCGGACTAATCTCCTTGACTGCACCGTCTGCCATGCAGTGGGTGTGTCTTCTTTGACCTTCTTCTTATCTGTGGTCCTCTGTGGAAGGGGGCTGGTGGCAGCTCGCTTACTGACACCTCCCGCAGAAGACGAAGCCCCACTTTCTTGGTCCTCCTCCGTCTGTGTGGCACGGTCTGCTCCCTTCATCTGCTTGGGTGCTCGTAGGGACTCAAGGACTTCCAACGCCTTCCGTAGTTTGGACAGGCCAGATTTCACCTCCATTGAGATGTTTTTCTGCCTATCCGTGGCAGTCTTCATGCTGTTGAGAAGAGAGCGACAGTATCGTCACATCTCCCCCTCGTTGTTCGTGTCCGGCACTGTTCATCTGCAGAGCTCTTGCCTGCAGGCATCTTATGGGCAGTTGTTTGCCCCACCCCTCTTTGTGTACTCCCCGGAGGAATCCTTTGCACCCGCGAGCTCTTCGCGCAGGGGCTCGGCGTTCCTTCTGCTGTATTGGGACTGTTTTCCATATCATTATACTACAGCAATGGCCCTAATACCATGCTTAAGATTATTTAGACTAATTCAGCTTTATAATAAAGTCACAATTCGATACACAAATTTTTAAGGCTCTCTATAGAGCTCAAAAATTTAATAATTGTCTTACAACAAGTATTCCTATTTAATTTGTACTTGTATACACAAAAAATCCAAAGAAAATCTCTCTAAGCTCTCAGCGGTCTGAAGCCCAAAAATAAAATTCACTAGAAACTTACAATTTATCCGATTCGGATTACATTTGAAGTGCTACACTTTATGCATAACTATGAAAAATCACTAAGTCCTATTTACACCTTATTGTATTAACAAACCAAAAATTTCCAAAGTTCTCTACAGAAAAAGTAACTAAGTCCTATACAGCATTGATGCACTGATGCAAATATTCTAAGTCCAATTTCCCTGCTGAAAGGTAAATTTCCCTTATGTGTGGGAAATGCGCTAAACTACGGGTACTCTAACCTCAACAACTGTCTGCTCTGTTCCTGTGCAAACTTACTACCAAAGGTCAATTACGGTACTGAAAACCAACCAATATGGCGACTTTTCAATCAGCTGTTTTCTGTACCAAAATACTATACTAATCATTTGTCAATTTTCTGTCTTTAAATATTACCTTCCTATCCTACACTATTCTAAAAATGTAGTATGAATGTTTTAAAAAAAATTGAATAGTCATGCGCAGTTCTACACTTAGTTTAAATATGTTTATTTAACTACGAACTAGTTCACAATATTATACCCTAGTCCTACCTTAGGATCACCGAATAATCATTATTTTACCTATAATAGGTCACTAATTAACCGACCACTCAACACACTGGTTCCCAAGCACTATCTCGTGTTTTCACCACACCTTTCTCCGAAAACAACACAAAAATAATTCTTTCAATTGCCATATATTCAAGAGCACTAGAACAACGTCTGCTCAATAATAATAATAATAATAACAATAATAATATTTATTATATATTATAATATTTATAATTTCTTTATAGAGAGAGAAAATGCTTTATGCACCGTCAGAGGAGGCTTGTGCTTCCTCTGGTGTGTGGGACTCCCACCCACTAAAAAACGCACCTCTAATTCAGGCATTCATAGGCCTATCCATCCTATGAACCACTTAGCGCATTACTTCAGGATGGAGCCTATTGCGCCTTTATCGGGCTCCTTTTAGATGTTCCTCATCCTCTACTGCCCGTTGGGCGCAAGTTGGGCCTATCTTTTTTTTCTCTAGTAGGACCCACTGAATAAATGCGTTGATGCGGTATAAGCATAAGCGCAACAACGCTCTCGGGCGTGAACTCCCCGAGCTCCATTTCCAGTACCGTCCTCTGTCTTTCGAATCTGCAGCACTTGAAATACGTGTGCGATGCATCTTCATAGGGAGAGTCTCCGTATTGGCATGCTGGGCTTTGCACCTTTCCCATTCTAAAGAGGTAGGCATTAAAATTAATAATAATAATAATCATCGTCATCATGATCATCATCATTACTTGGTTCCTTTTTCTTTTTACCCACCTGTCGGCTGCAATGATAATTCTCCTGCCAGTATTCCTTCATCCTCTGGGTTGCTCTTGTTCGTTCTTTTTCCGATAACTCCTTCTTGGTTCTCCTTAGTTTCTTTTTCTTCGAAAAGATCCTTCACATTCACAATGTTTTGCTGTTGTTGTTGTTACTACTACTACTACTACTACTACTATTATTATTATTATTATTATTATTATTATTATTACTGATGTCCAGCGTAAACTTGTACAATTTTTCCAAAGTGTTACTACTTACGGTGTACAAAAATTTATTCATTTTCAGGACCGAACAATACAATTCAGATTGTGGTTAAAATTCTGTTTAATTCGATGCCCCACAAAAAATTTGTGTACTTTTTCCCAGAATGTTTATACACTTTTTTGGCTCTGGTGCTCCAAAATTTGGAAATTTTCAAAGCTGAATACTATATTCAGATAATAATTCACTTGGACATGTTGCGATTTTTTTCACAATTTTGACTCCCACATTTTTACCCCCCCCCTCACACTTTTGATGGGGTGGTCAGTCTCGAAAACAACAGGATTCTGTATGGTGTAAGTATGGACACGTATTTCAATATATATGTAAATCGATTGATGCGTTCAAAAGTTATAGTGAGAGATATTCCAATAAACAGATAAACACATTAAAGCCAAACAGTCGACTTAAAACTAATAACTCGTTTCTCTCGTTCTACAATTATCGTTATTGTTACTACTACTACTGCTGCTCCTACTACTACTACTACTACTACTACTAGTACTACTACTACCTACTACTACTACTACTACTACTACTACTACTACTACTGGAATGCACGTATTTTCGGAAGCTCCCAATCAATTGCCTTTCTTGTAGCTTTAACTCTGAAGCAAGTTCTTTTATTTCAATTTTCTCCATAGGTTATTGAGACATTTTATTAACGATAGTAGTTAAGATAAAGATTAGTGCTGGAGTTTGATTTTCACAAATGTTTAGTTTTGTAGTGGGGCTGACGATGGGCACAATTCAAAAAGTAGTAGTAAATTTTTGTAATAATTAAGTTTTTCTTTTCATATATATTTTTTCCGGTAATTTGTTTTTGGATGCAAGAGGTTCCGGAAAGCCGTTCCGGCGCGTTCCCCCTGAAATCAACCCCTGACTACTACTACTACTACTACTACTACTACCATTTTTCACAACTACAAGTTGGTTTCTCTCTTGGTTATTTGGAAATCATATTATATACGACAGGTGTCGCTGAGCACGTTCTCCTTCTTGAGCCAAACAGTGCTAGCAGTTTGGTCTATTTCAGGCCTATTGAGATACTTTGAATATGTTCTGTGCAGTCCTTTGCTTTCCCAATTGATAATCTGAGCATTTTCAGACGTGCATCCAACAGTATTGCTGCGCTGAACAAACAAAGAATATACGTGACAGTTGAACGTGGGGCGTGAGCGGTAGTGTACGCCCAAATTGATAGGCAAACTACGTGACATAAACGTGTAGCACGACGATTCGTGTAATGTGTGTGTCAAACGAAGACGCGTAGCATTTCATCTGCTGCACAAACGACGACAAACATTCTGTTCTCTCCTCGACGAATGAAGAAGTATTGTCGCAGATCCTGAACTTGTTTAATGTGAAATCGTGGAATATCTGTACTTCCTAATCCTCTTTCAATTCCAGACAGTATGACTCTTTCCATGATGGTTTTGGCTGTTTCATGCGATACGTTTCAGGATTGTTCACCTAATAGATATGGTGAGTTCGTTAGGTCACTTGTTGTCCATTTGAGAATTCCAAAGCTGTAGCTTAGTCCAAAGCAGTATATTTATCTCTTTAACTTTGTTCGTTGTGTAGGGGTGCGACTACAGTGTTCATTGCTGTAATACTTGGCTTTAATTAGCAATTTTCTTCTAATTATTTAGTTAATTTCAACAACAAATTAACATTCTTCTCCTTTCCAATCCAATAAGTTTGAATTAGTAACAGAATTCTGAATTAGTAGCATCAACTAATTTTTGTTTTTCTAAAATAACTTTTAGTTTTTAATTTTAATTTTAGTTTAAATTTGTTGAAACATTAGCTGTGAAAATTTCTAAAATAACACATTAATTGATATGTGAGGCTTTCACGGCCAGTGTCAATGTTAGAATTTTGTTTTGCCGGGCAGAATTTTGTTTTCTAAGGCCGTTGGTTGCAGACGTTTCGACCATACCTTCGACGGCCATCTTCAGTACATAGAGTTGAAGCGAAAGGCTGTAACACTGACCAAGTTAACGCAGTCAGTAAACATTGATAATATCTGTAAAACGTCTGCAACAAACAACTTTAGACCTCAGCCTTACAGCCCGGAGAGACAAAATTCTAACATATTAATTCAGTTAAAAATCTTTACTACCAATTATACATTATAGTAAAGTAAATAAATAAAATTCTTAGTTACTTAATTGAAAAAATAATTTCTACAAACTCAGCAAAACTTTTATTCTCTTGGTTATGTGACGTTAATTAAAAATTGTGTCGTGGCGTTCAATCCCGTGGGCCGTGATGTATCATCACGTTAACACAGAGATATAACGTTTGAAATGGAAAGTCGACCTCGTTCCGAGATTGCGGCAATGACCCTGTCCTGCGACTGCTGTTTTATCCCAGCAATCTGCGCTTGACGGTTTTCGAATAAGTGCCCGCTGTAGGGGAGAATTAATTGGTGTTTACATAATATATATCTCTATGTACCTACTTCTTTGTTTGATTCTAGCCGTTCAGTGTGTAAGTCACGAACTTTGTACAGAACAACAACGGCCAGCATATTTGTATCTATTTGAGACTATATTGTGGGACGTGTGTTTGTTCAACCCGATGAAAGCAGTTTTCACTTATTATGAAATTCTGGAGTAATTAGACACAGTCAGTGGCGTACCTAGGCCACTTTCTTCTGAGGCCGCCTCTCATAAGGCGGCTGTTTATAATCCAATTTATCTTTAAGTAATACATACCAAAAACACTTTACTGTTATATGTGTATTGTCTAATCACTGTATTGATACATCTAGTTAGGAAACTTTATAAGAAACTGTAGTTATGTTTGAAATAAAAATCCACTTTTATGTTGTAAACACAAAGTTTAAAGAAATAACAGAAGTAGTATTATTTATAGACTGCATTAAATTTATTACAGTACTTTATAATATACAATAAACTGATATAATACATATTTATCATTGCTCCAAACAATATTTGGCATTTTTATTTCAAGACAGCTAGTATTTTTAGTGCAAATAAGGTGAACCTTCTTAAGTCGCCGTTTTCTAGTTTTAGTCTCGGAAAATTTTCGTTCGTTCGAGTAACCGACCCGATTTCTGTAGTCCGAATCATCCCTGTTCGGTAAAAAAATTCTGATGAGAGATTTAAATAAATAATTGGTGTCCTGAAATGTTAAATATTGTTCACTGGTGTAATCTCTTTTAGTGTTAATGGGTAGGCCTATACGTTATCGCCCGGTATTTCACTCCGCCGTTTACATTTCTTACCGAGGCACGGCCTTCTTGAGTCGCTGCCGCTGCCGTTGCTGTTCGTGCTGTTTGGGGTTCAATTTTTCGACTTCCGACTGCATAGTTACGCATTGACGCCAGGTATAACTGACGTTTGTTTTTAGTATGAATATATTTCTAATAATAAACTAACGTTTAAAAGTTTTTTGTAATATCTTTTAACAATTTATGAGGTAGGGTTGTAAGGTAGATTTCAAAATAATATGAAAAATTCTTCGGAATCGATCAATGAAATGCTGGACCTCTGCTTGTGTTGCGTTTCAGGACGTGTCAATAGAATATTTGCAAATAAATTAAAAAAATTAACAAAAATGCTTTAGTTTCCAAGTCTGGAGGCCCCATACTAAGTGGGGCCCGGGGTGGTCCGCCCCTCGCCCCCTTTAAACCGCTGATGGACACAGTTGTTGCAAAAATCGACATAATTAGATGAACATTTCATTTTTAAAAACGAGAAACTGTTAGACAAGGAGAAGATAAACGCCATAGTTGGAACAACTCACATAGTTCGTATGGGCTACCAGCGGAAAAGGATGTCAACAGTTCCAAGGCAGTCAGATATCTTTGTGACCGTTGAAGAGGCCAGTGGCTAGAACAGATTATACTGTACTGTATAAATCTAAATCTTGATTTAAAAAAGAAAATAAGAAGAAAGAATGTTTTTTCTGATAAATTGTGAACCTGAAAATTCATTTTACACGATCAATTAAATGATGATAAACAATTTATTATTTTTAAAATAATATTTTTTTTTTAGTTTATTCCTACCCCCTCATAACAACAATAATAATAAGTTAACGTGTGTCATGTGAAAATCATTTATACTGAATAAACGATTACCCTAGCCATTCTAAGAAGCTATTTTTAGTAGTGAAACATTTTTCAACCATTTCCTGGATCC
The DNA here is from genome assembly GCA_034769895.1 of Magicicada septendecula. Classification (NCBI taxonomy): domain Eukaryota; kingdom Metazoa; phylum Arthropoda; class Insecta; order Hemiptera; family Cicadidae; genus Magicicada; species Magicicada septendecula. Next base: position 99,921,094 of record CM068373.1, read on the forward strand.
TAATTTTTTGGCCTTTTGGCCTTTAAATTTTCATAATATATTTCAAGGTTAGGGAATAATTTTCATCAGCAATATGTGTTGTCCTGTGTACGTGTGAAAGTAAAATAATTGTAAGAAATAATTAGATATAGAATAATAAATACAAACAATCATATTTCTAATTGCTAGTAACACATTGTTAGCGCGCGTGCACACACGAGACATATATATATATATATATATATATATATATTCCGTACCCATGAGCCAGCGAGCGCGTGTGTATGTGTAAAAGTGTTTTCATAGCGAAGATTGTGTAGCGAAAGTAAATATACTTCTCATAAAAAATATTATTCTTTCGTAATATATAATTAAAAAAGTTTTTCTTTACTCATGTACAGGTCTACGTTAAAAATAACTTTTTGTTTAAAACGCTTGCAAGTTTAATTTGTTAGAAAATCATAATGACTCGATTTTTTGCTGCCTAATGAATTGGATTGTTTTCAACAGTCGTTGCAAAGGTGTTTGCTTATTAACTTTTCTATCTCCTATTGATTTTCATTCACTTCCCACTTACTAACTTCACCTCCAAACTGAGTTTGCCTCTTTAGTTTAGTAAATGAATATACTCTTTAGTTTGGAGTTTATTTTTAGAATATTATTGGACGTTTCCTCATTTTCGGCCATTATTTTTTTGTTCTTAATAATCTCTTTTTGTTTACATTTTAACTTCAAATTTCTCAATTTTTCTGGAAACTCTTCCGTTTATTCTCCTTAATTATTTTCTGTTCTACAGTTTCCTAATTATTCTGCGAGCCTACGACCGAAAGACTTTCTTGATAAAGTGATTTGTTGTTGACAAATTTGTGTTTATAACTTCTCAACCGCGTTAGTGTTCCCCGATGTATCAGTGAAGAACTGAAGAATTTCTTTCTATTTTTTTATAGACTTCCAACAAGTTTATTTTTATTATTTATAACAAATTAGACTTACAAGCGTTTGAAATAAAACAAAATGTTAAGGTAGCCCTATATAAGTGTGAACAACTTTTTTATTTATGTATTACAAAAGAATAATATTTTTTAGAGTAGTGTATTTACTGTAGCTACACAATTAGCTTACGTTGTGATGTTTTAACTTTACGCAACCTAGTTCGTGTACAGTTAGCATTTTGTAGACTAATCGAAGCAAGTTATATGCTACATAACCACCTACGTTTTATGTTTCCCCAAATTGCACAAAAGAATTATGTTCTTTTACCCCTTAAAAATTACATGGAATTAAATTGCATTACGTCCTTCGCATTAAATGAAACGTATTTCACGTTTGGAAAGTAGAATTCATTTTTAAATTATCGTGAATCGTTTCCTCATTTTCAAAAATTGTTCTTACGTTGATGAATCTTTTTTCGTTAATATTTTTTTAATTTCGATATTGACAATTTTCTTTCAGTTTCACTTTTTTCCACTATTCCCTGCTTTAATGTGTTCGTAATTATCCACTGGTATGCTTCCTTAGCTGCAGAACTCGCCCATTATTTTTGACAAAGTAAACATTTATTATTACATACATTTTGAGTTTTAAAAGTTACAAAAATCCCGATAACACAATTTCTTTATTAAATTTAAAATTTTCAAAAAATACTGTCAATTCCAATGTTAGTTATAATTCTCTTTAATTTGCTACCCCACATGGCTCTTTGCGATTTTGTAGAACTTTTCATCCATTTTTTAGGCCCTGACGTCAAAAAGTTTTCAAATATTAAAAAATAAACACTGTATTTGGATTTTGGATAAAAACGTCTTTAATTTGATACCCCACATGAAGTTTTGCGATTTTATTAAAATATTCATCCACTTCTTGGGCCTGAGGTCAAATTTTTTGCATTTTCCAAAAAAAGCACTATATATAGATTTTGGTTAAAATTCTGTTTTGGTTGAACTTACGTCAGGCCCCCTGGTGTGCAGGCCTGGAAGGCGGTCTTATACCACCGCTGGTGGACTTCTTCTTTGGAAGGGTCGTCCCTTTGTCGGTGGAAGGCGCCCCGTTCTTTATAACGGCACGTCTAAACTGACTCCTCGGGAGATAGAGGGCCACAGAAGGCGGGCACGCCCGTCATCTGCCCCAGTTGGGGGGCCTGGAGTGATCCAGGGCCTCCGACCGTGCTTTAGGTTAGACTCGAGGTGGTTTGTGGCTTCGGCCTTATGGCATCGCTGCGGGAGCCTCTGAATTGGATGTACCCGCAGAGATGTTATGGGCTGTTCAATCGTAGATAGTAGAAATTCCTAACCCCACGGAGAGAATAGAGCTGCACGTATCGTATTCCCAGGAGTACCGACCAATTCATCGTCGGGCGCTTAGTCAGCGTTTTTGGTATTAGACTCCACGCCCATGGGGGCCAGGGTTGTAGATTGGATCTTCCCTTCTAAAACGACTTCATTTCTTTCTTTTTTGAACATAAGTTTTTTTTATTTCATTTAAAATCAAATTTTTCGCCTACACAACGACGAGGCATTCTCCCTCAGTGGCTCGATTGAGTGGCACAGTCAAGCCTTGCCTTATCATGGTGGGGGCGGAAAATTTGATATTAAAAGAAATAAAAAGACGTGTGTTCAATCGAAAAACAATTTTGTTATCAAGGAAAACCACGAAGGTTTTCGAGCGAGCATCAAACAAGATCAAGAGCGCGGATCCACGGTGATGGGGAAATGGGGGAAATTCTCCCCCATCCAATGGTCACTTCAGACAAAATTTTTTCGTCATCTTGTGATTATAGAATGACTTTGTCATTGTGAATATGACACAAAATTCATATCACGTTACGTACCTTCATGGTTTTATTCTAAAATTACTTTAAATTGTATCTGTACCTGACCATCATGTTAATTTTTGCTTGATACATTACTTAGATGAGTAGTTTTGAGCCGCCTCATTTCCCCTCCTCAAAGTTTTGAAAAATATATTTTTTTTTTTATTTTTTTTTTTAACAAAAAAAATTTAAGTATTTTTTTTTTGAAAAGGGGAAGGCGTCCCGTAAAATTTAAAAACTAGGCCAAAGACCCAGACGAAGCTTAAACTGTACCAGGCCCATTGTGACAGGACTTGGAAATGAAACAGCCTGATTAACAAGACAAATTTTATTAACATTTGTTTTAAAAACTTCACAATACTGCGAAAATCACACACAACATCTGGTACCGCAAGTACCTAGTTTTCAAACCCTTTTCTATATTTTATATTATCTTGATTATATCGTACAGTGTTACCAAACTCATTACATGCACAAGAAAACTGCCTAAAAATATGCATAGCTCATCAGAAATATAGGATTCTATGATTGTAATAATCACATACGCAGAGTTTTAAACAATAAATGTTACAAAGTGTGATCCACTACAATCAATAATGATATGTTTTTTATATGAGTGCTATAACAGCAAAGAAACAGATAAATTCTTTTTTGTGTGCCCTTTCATAGCAGCCTAACATCTATTATATAAAATACATTCATAATTATTAATGACCCTTGGTTCTGCATTAATAGAATTTGAACACTTTGTTACATACTGCAGTGACACACGTGACCAGCAAGTCAGCCAGCATAACCAGCCCACTATCAACCGAAATCTTAAATTCGAGCAATTAAATAAAAAACTAACTAGAAATATAGACTAGACTAAAAACGGCAATTTACAAAATGTAAGGTCACACAGAATTCAAAATGACCGGACCCCAGCCGCATGCCCAAGCCAGGCATCCCTTGCACAGACATGACCCGAAAGAGTGAAAGAGACCAAAGAAACGAAAATAATAAATTTCAAAGTTAAAATAATAAGCGCCAGGGTTTAGCAAAATTCACCGCCCAACTGTAAGCCACTTCAAACATCATTAAAGTAAAAAAAGTAAAACCCGACAATAGCATGTGCAAGGCTGACATGGTAATTCATGAATGTTCCAGCATGTAGTTCAGACGGACTTGCTTGAGTAAAAGTATATACTGTATATCATAAGGTACCCAAAATTAAGTTACAAAAAATTAAGGGAGCTGGTGATGCCTGCTAACCCGCATACAATTCAAGACTCCCTATACATATAAATCTATGGTGTAATACAAACAGTGCACAACTGAGCACATTTTCTACGCACACGCCAAGTTCGGTCTATTCATATCACTTTACAAGTTAAGTTCAAAGAGAATGTAATTTGATTTGTAGAAGGTGTCAATCACATGTGAATTATGTTGCGAAACTCGAGCGTGAAATAATGGAAAATGGTCACCTTCTATTCCATGGTTAGAAGGCGATCAGCTGCCTGCGTGTAGTTTAAGGTCACAGAAGTCACCGTTACAGTTCATTGCAGGTAGAGGGTGAAAGATTCGGGTTCCCAGGTTACATTCTCTCGACGGCGAAATTCAGGTAAAGCTTAGCTGCTCAGCAGATGACCACGGATGGAGTTGTAGTCATCCTCATCTCTCGAGCACTTCGACGAGTCAGGAACCCTAGGATAACAGACTTATGTAGCAACCCTCACAAAATTCACACTTACAAAACTTCACTCGAGCTCTAACACACACACAACGAATCATATGGATACTGGACCTTCACTTACAACCAGTTAGTATTCAGATTAAATAATCAAATTTAACTCGCAAAATAAACATTCATCGATGCCACTGCATGATATTTCTTATTTAAATAGTTACTTTTAACCTGTTATAACCACAATCGGTTTCGTATAAGCTTCGCCACGTGGGCGGAATTACATACATATTAATTATTAATGCATTGCTGTTTTTTACTGATACTTCATCAGCATCTTGCTTTGTAATATTTAATTAAATAACAATTAACAACAGAACATCTATAATTACTTTCAAAGTTGAAATTCATCATTAAAATTCACCACGTGGTCATTCATGCCGTTCAGAACAAGACAGCAATCACGCCCGCTTATGTAAAACAATCTCACATACGCCATAAACACATTTAAATCCTAATTCCTTTTTGCACACAGTTAGAATTATTAAATTAACTTACCAGAGGTACTTTATGGATTAGCAATCCATACAGATATAAAATGAGCACACGAGAAAATATTCGCCGCCGAGATATTGATAGTCATTCAGCCGTGACGGAAATGTAACTGAACTGTCGTCCGTGCACCCACATGTTCTTTTCAATCACCAGAATGCGCGCGCATGACTTCGACACACACCGGGCGTGCAAAACAATAGAAATACGAAATTTACTAACCGTAACGGCGCCGTGATTATATGCTTTGTGCCAATAACGGCACAGTGTGTACTACAAACTGTTAACTGAATATTATTAAAAGAGCGATGAACTGACAAGCACAGATATCATTTTATGCTTGTACGTTAATAAAATTACTGTGTTGATAACACACTGTGTTACTAAAGTTCATTCCCGGCTGTTTGGCCATAGTCCATAGTTTCTTACTAAAACCGAAATTTTGACAGTACCATCGACTGCCAACATCAGTGTAAAAATTCGAGCTGTACTAACTTACGTCCTTTAACCACAGGCCGTGGTTAAGGCGTTAACCACAGTACTATGGTTGCTGACGTGTACCACCCTACGTTAGTACAGCTCGAATTTTTACACTGATGATGGCAGTCGAAGTACTGTCGAAACGTCTGTGTTAGTAAGAAACAATGTGCCACGGCCAAACAGCCGGGAATGAACTTTAGTAACATTGACTCCGCCCGTGTAAGCCTACGAAGTATATCAACAACACACTATATTTTTATTTTTACTTTCACTCATTCCTATCATTTATACTATACTAGCTGTTACCCGCGGCTTCGCACGCGAATATATGACTTTTAATACGTATTTTAATATAATTTTTATTGTCTATGTTTATATGGCGTTCTGTCAGCTCGTATAACAATTGTGAACTCATTAGTCAAGTGCTCCCCAAAGCTGTTTTCAACACTTGTACTATTTTAACTTGTACTAAATTATTATGTTGATGCAACACCCTTTAGAGATTTAAAAGTACCCGTTTATAAAGCCTTTGCAGATATTTATAAAGTAACTGTTAAATCAAAAACGCTAAATTCTTTATTTTAAGTGTTACTGTGTTAGAAGCATTGTATAACACATTAAACCTTATGTTTTCCTTAACCATGGCATATATTTATTTCAAAAGTAAACTAAAAACCAAAAACCGCTGTCACCTAACCTGACAAATGAAAACACGTATTTTCGCTTTGCATTAAGTAATAGGACAATTTACAATTAGTACACTTCTTCTTTTCCATATCGTAATATATCGAATCAATCGCATATAATATAAAACATTAAAAATGTATTGCAGGAATGGATAAATGTACAGTTCTGATGCTGCTAAATAGCTTTTGTTTATTTACTTGTTACTAACGTATTTAATTCTGGTCTCCATGGCGTTGTTGACTTCTTTATACGCGTCAACGAAAAGGAATAATTAAAAGGACCTAAATCTTGCGAACGGGGCAAAATGTCGAATGGCAGATTAGACAGTATTTTTCGCTTTGTTTCAAAGGTTAAGTTACCTCTGCAAAATTTGGTGGCAATCGGTGTAAAGGTGTGGATTTGTATTCAGTACCCATAAATCCTCAGACTTTGAGTTTTATATATATATATTTTAGTCCATTAAAGAACGGTCCAATTTTTTATAACCCCCCCTCCCCAACAGTAAACTCTTTTCCCCAAACTATAATTATTGCCTACTGGATCCGCCCGCCCCTGAACAAGATAGTGTGGCCGATAGTCACTGACCATCCCAGGTACTCATTTTGCAGGCACTGTCCACTTTAAGACTGATAAACGCACCTTGTTTTTTGTGGCACTGCCTAGGAATCGATTCCAACACTTCTAGATTAGGACACCACTACCATATATTTTCGTCAACAAGCATCTCTGACTACGCATAACTATCTCTAAGTAGTCTTTCATCTCCAAGTAATGACTGCTCTCAATGTAAATTATTGTAACTTCGTTTCTTACATCAGACATTGGTGTCATTATTTGTTTATTATTTCAACATCGGTTGGTCATTAGTTGAAACTAACTGGAGGGTGTGTTTACACAGCAAACGCTGGGAAGTGACTGTGGTTTGTGTAAACTACAGATTGGTCGGTGACCGACACAACCGCTATAATTGTTACCTGTACATAGTAGCAACGACAAAGCGTTATCAATAATAGCTTTGACGGCTGCGATTAAAAAAATAAAATAGCAATCACGAATCCGAACCGCTAATGGTCCTATGAGCAAACAAACAGCGCTGCTACAAAATATTCAAATTTAGTATTTAATGTTGCTTTAAAATTGGTCCGTGCTTTACATTTCTCTCTGGTTACATGACCAATGCAATACAATAAAACGAAATTACCTCTGTGACGTTGGTTCGTACAAAACCGCAGCAGGGAATTGAACACATGACTTGCATAGTATTCGGTTGGCTTCTGATTCTCTTTGTAGAAGTTAAGCAACATTTTCGTCTCGGAAAACACGGATGTACACAATCTGGATTAATTCACCAACTTAAGAGGACTTCAAAAAATATAAAGAGTTTTAGCTCTTTGATTTATAAAATTCCCCATTTCTTTCTGTTTAGTTGATGTATACATTGTATTGTCCAAATACTTTTCCATGTATGATATTATGTGAGTATTTCGTATGAAATAACCTACTGAACTTACTTCACGTTTACATGTCAACACTTGAAAGTTACTGATAAAATTTATAAAGTTTCTGAAAAAAAATAAGAGTGTTCTAGAAAGAAGTAAGGAGAAGACATCAGAGTAAAATAAACAATTTACAAGAATAAAGATATTATTTTAGAATAAATAATATAAACGCAGACGAAGCAATTGAAAGAGACGTTTTTCGGACGAAAGTGTTAAAAATGGAAGGAGTCTACGGTAGGAGAGAGAAAAACACTGGTTCAAAGTGGACTGAAGACCGGAAGAAGAAACATAGTGAAAAGCTGAAAGAATATGGAGAAAACGAAGAGAACAAAGAACAAAAATTGATATGTGGTCCTCAGATGGCCGATACAAATATAAAAAAAGATAAGAGTAATGAAAAAGAAGAATACAGTATATGTTAATTTGAAAAAAATATGCAAAGCTTTCAACGGGATTTTCCATCCTTAGAAATCCACATGAAACTGAGGAGACTGCCAATGGCTGGCCATATTGTGAGAATGGGTAAGGGGTAATAAACAAACTTTTTCAATCCGCCTTCATTTAGAATAAATAATGATGCCTTTAAAAGCATGTATTTCGTCATCAGATATTAAATAAATTACTCGTACGAGGTCGTCACTAGTTAAAATATTGTTACGACGGTCTCGTGGATTGTCGTGTTGTACAGTGGAAACAGAATATTTGACACCAGTTAAGTCACTAATTATAAGTTAATTAAAAACAAGCAACAGTTAGAAATCAACAAACGTATTCTTATACAATCATTCAAGTCAAATTTGTGCAACACACAACAATAAATGTCACCTTATTACAGTTTCGCACTAATTGAAACAACACTCACTTCCCAAAGAAACCGCAAAAATAACTCCGAACCGCACTCGTAATATCCTAGGTCTACTGAACTGCTTAACCGGCCGCTTACAGAATAGTCGAGTAACATCTGAAAGGGCCACTCGAACGATCTATAACATTACGGAAGTATGCCGCGCACAATATACATGCAAAGCCTCATGTAGCCACACAGCAATGAAGTTTTATCTCTTCTCTCAGCACAGCAATACCAACATAGCATTAATTTGCACTGTATGCGTCAGTAGGTGCGCACCTATTCACATCTGGTCGACCACTGAGCGGTTGTTCGTCTCTACCTGATAAAGAAGGTTTAAGAGGGTATCGTATAGCGGAATGGATTTAAAATTCAGCCGGTAATTCAATACAAAATGCGACTGCTTATATTTGTGTAGGTGTTATAAATTTCGAACTCCTCCAGAGCGGCCATGATTTCGCCCTTTTCACAAATGTGTAATGGTTCCAAGTTAGATTTGAAATCCGTGTAACAGTGGCTGTCTGAGGCCAAATGTCAAGCATGGTAGTCAGACTTTATATTGATGGAGTTAAGAATATTTCAGTTATTTAGGTGTATGTTCAAGGAAACATTTAAAAAAAACCTTTCACGGTTGGACCAATGTAAAAACAACTACAGCCATTACATGATAGTTCATAGGCGCCTGTTTTCTTTCCAAAGGCGTGTGTTTATTTCGCCCAAGTGTTTTTAGTAAATTATTATTAGTTCTAAGTCATCATCATCTTTTGACGGTTTTAGGCTTTAGCGGCCTGTTCCTATTCCACAGTCCACCTTTTCTTAGGTCTACCAACTTTTCTTCTGCCTCTAGGGTTGTAATCTTTCCCCATCTTCGGGATTCTTCCTTCCATTATATTAATGTGTTGAATCGATTTTCTGATGTATTCTTTAATCTTTCATTAACTGCAAAAATATCTAACTCACTTCTTATCTCTTCACTTCTTATATAATCTAGTCTATTACACCTTTTAATTGATCTTAGAAATTTCATTTCTACTGTTTGTATGCTGTTTGCTGTTTGCTGTTCTTCTTTTTCCTTTATGGCCCAAGTTTCAGAATCATACAGTAGGGTAGGTATTGCCATTGGTTTGCTAATGCTAAGTGTTATGTTAAATTTATCATTATTTAGTACGGACGACAAAATATTTGTAAGTAATTTGTGTACGTAGCTGATATAAAGGTTTATATGTGTGTAGATATTTTTTTCTTCAGCATTATGTTGTCTAACTGTCCTACTTCCTCAGTAGCCAATCAATAGCTGAGTTCTTGTTCCCATTGTCAACAGCGATATATTTTATAGTATGTAATCCTGACGGAAAACATTTTCTTCAAGAGGAGAAATGTTTTGAAACGCGTCATAATTAATTGACAATGAAGAAGTCACAAGGTGGATTGAAAAGGATAGTTTAACTATTCATACAATTGACTTGGCTACCATTGAAAACATGAATGCTAAGCCAAAAAAGCCTTTCTGGTAATAACGGAATGCAAAAGCCCGAAACACCGCCCAAGGGAACGTTTGGAGCATGTTGTCGTCTCGCAGATGCCTCGTCTCGTAAATTCGAGGTGGGCTGTTAGTTCTCCCGTTGACTATTATATTACCCTTGTAATAGTAACTGGGTAAAGTAGATGGATGACCCGTAGTGCTGGCCACATTGCCTTCCTTGTGTGTCGCACGGGCTCACGTACCCAACGTTCCTGTGTCCCCGTACAGTGCAAGAAGGAGTCTGTTACTGTAAGCTTCCTAACCTGCAGAACTAGCTCATATTTTTACAATTTTTTCAAAATTTTGACTTAGATTTTTGGCCTGTAGGGACATTAAAAATAAAAATATTCAAATCAAACCCCACATTACAGTTCTGATTAACATCAAGTTTAATCTGATGGTCGCAGGAATTTTTAGGACTCCGAGGTCTAAAACGATTTGAATTTTCAAGCCCAAGCACTGTGTTCAGATTGTGGTTAAAATACTGTTCAATTTGACACCTCACATGGGTTTGTGTAATTTTTTCAAAATTTTGGTACACATTTTGATCTTTGAGGCTCCAACCTTTTGAAATTTCCAAATCTGAACACTATATTCAGAGTAAATTAATGTCTCTTTAATGTGATACTCTAAAGGAATTTCGTAATTTGTTTTCACAATTTGCCCCACATCTATGTTTTCCGCTAACCCCCTATTTTTTGGGAGGGCCTCAATTTCAAAAACTATATGGCTCTATAGGTTAAAGGCATGGACACGCATGCCAAGTTTTATGAAAATCGGTGGATGCGTTCATACGTTAACTTGAGGCATACCCCAAACAGATACACAGACAGACAAACAGAGAAATGCCAGATGGTCGAGTTAAAACTGAGAACTCGCTTCACGCTCGATCATTATTCAACATATTATTATACAGGAAAGCAGGTTGGCAGTAATAATCCTATAGACGCGACCGCCATTGACAGAGAGGTGATGATAACGAATCTATTAACGAGAATCAAACCGCCTGCTGTCTAAATCGCTTGTCATTTAATGGAAACCAAGCCACAGCCTACAGCGACTGATCTATAAAGCTGCGGAGAATACGACACGTTATTACTGTTTGTCACCAACTTAATTATCGTTATGCTTATTAATCGATGTCAATGTAGCTGTTTTCTACTGGCAGAGTTATATAAACTAAAACGAAGTGGAAAAAAAACGAAAAAAGTTTAACGTAAAAGCTGTGGAAATCGAACGCAAGGCCATCCGCCTCATTAACCGTTACAACCACAAACTCTTCCAAATGTGAAGGTACACATTGGAAGGCAGACATAAAGTATATTGGAAGGCAGACATAACAGTAATAACTTTCGTTTCTTTTCTGTTGACGACCATGTTTTTTTTTTATCGACCATCTAAGGACCACATGCCAATTTCAATTCTTTATTTCACTGTCTCTCTTCTTCCTGTCTTCAGTCCACTTTGAACCTGCGTTTTTCTCTCTCCTACCCTGGACTCATTCCATTTTTAACACTTTTGCGCGAAAAACGTCTCTTTCAATTGCTTCTTCTGCGTGTATATTATTTTTTTCTAAATACTTTTGGACTTCTTTAATCCAACTTGATGTTGACTTTTTCCCCCACAGATATTTAAAGATCTGATTTGTTAACCTATTATCGTCCATTCCATATACATGTCCAAAAAATAATAGTCTTCTTTTTTCATTTTTTCTGTTATATTTTCTATGCTTTGATATATTTCATCATTACTTTTTAATTTCCAACCTTCTGAAGTTTTTCGTGGGCCTAATATTTCCCTAATCATTCGTCTTTCCAATATTTCTAGTTTGTCTAAATTATAATTCAATGCTAGACATTCACTTGCATATAGGCATTCTGTCCTCACTACTATAGGCCTACTGTAATGCCTTATTATGCACTTTTTATTGTAAATACCTTTAGTTATACCATATGCCCATTCCATCTTATGAATCCTTTCTTCTACAGCAGATATTTCTAAACCATTCTCTTGAATTATTTCTCCTAGATACTTAAATTTTCTAACCCTCTCTATTCGACCAATGTCTGTTACCAGGAATTTTGGCGCATTTTTAATGTTCGGGAGAAATTTGTTTTTCTGCAGAAATTCTTAAGACTATTCTACTGGCTATGTCCTCTAAAAAACTAACTTGTGTTACTGCAGATGTAAGATGTTCAGAAAGTATAGCAAAATTATCTGCGAATGCCAAACAGTTTATTTCAATACGTTTGTTCCTTCTTCCCAACATGATCGGTGATATTTTGCATTCCTTTAATTTTTCATTCCAAATTCTCACTACTTTCTCCAGGAAAAGAATTGGGGATAAACCATCGCCCTTTCTTACACCTGTATTTATTTTGAACGGTTACGATATTTCTCCAAACTGCAACTGAAATTACATAGAGCCCAAAAATAGGAATTAAATTCCGAGATAAGATCGGATTGTTAGTCCGAAATGATTGTTTTTCGTTGTTTACTCCACTAGGTTTTCCGCTCTCTCTGCCGTTGGGAAATAAGATCCCTCATCCGCCTTTGAGACCGTTGACCGGGTTTCACCTGTAACCCTAGGCAGGGGCCCTTACTGGGTGCTATCATCCGGAGCCAGATGAACCCATGTTTTATTGATATTGTTATTAATTAGTATCAAGCGTTCGCCCGTTCCGCGACGTGGCGTACTCAGTGTTAAAGTTGAGAATGAACAACAGCCTGTCATGCCTCGTTATTTACACTCCCCTGTAGTGGTGGTTCCATTTTATAGTACGCACCAGTACCATAACTATGGGGAGTCAATCCTTCTCCAGAGCTATTAAAAATTACGGTAATATTCCATAATAATTGAATGTAATTATAGGCATTTAGCGTAATTTATAAGGCAGGTGCGTACGTTAAAATAAGGCTGAAAAATAATTGTATAAACAATTATACGAGAAGAATCTTTAATGTCTCATTTGTCCTGAGGAAAATGTGGAGACCAACCTTCAAGCCGGTCTCATCATCATCCCCCCCGCAAACAACTTCCAGTTTTGCTACTGATGTTAACAGTATTATAACAAAAGGTAATAATAAATAATAATTATTAAACAGTAGTACCTCACTGATTCGTCACCTACGGGACCGAAAGGGCGACGAATTAGTGAAACAGACGAATTGCGTGGGAGTGAGAAACAAACCCATTAAAGACAATGTAAAATGTTTTATTAAAACGCTAGCAATGTACACTAATAATGTTATGTTCGAACATATTTATTGCTTGAAATTTTCAGACTCAAGCAAGTTAAGCATTGTAACTGAAAAAAATGTATTAATGATAGTGAACAAAAGTCTGTAATTTTCTTCTGTTTATTCTGTCGACCGTACTTTTCAAGAGCCGAATTATGCATTTGGTCCAGTGAAATTATTTTAGACAATTCCGTTTCATCTTGTCCTTCGTATTACTTGATTGATGTAGTCAGCGATTGAATGGCCTCCTTGTGAGAGATCGCAGGTTTTGTTGGCTGGTCATCTTCGTCATCATTAACTTCTGTAGGTTCTGTGGATACGTATGTAACAAATTCATCATCTCTAAACATTCCGTAGCCTACAGCCGGTAAGTGTATTTGACACCAATTTTTGACGTCGTCTCCAAAAATGTTTGTAGGGATTGGCAGATATCTAACAATTCCGATATAGAGTCACGAGCTTCTGGTTCTGTAGACGCTGGTTGTAGTAAAGATGACCGTAATTTATTTCAAGCGGATTTTAGAGTGTTTTCCAGAATACTTTCCCAGGCATCAGCAATCCGACTGAATGTTCGGAAACGTAGGCCTATTACACTGTAACAACACAACATTTATTGTGCCGTATACACAAGTACAATACCTTCCGCAATCTGTTCTCCTGTCTATTATTATAACCCCGGCCACAATCAACACGTTTATGGTTTACCCCCGGCTATAATTAGAACGTATATATTACTCGCTTGTAAAAAAAAAAAAAAAAAAAAAAAATTGAGTGGGTGACGAATTAGTGAGGTTCCACTGTAACAATAATTATAATTCAAGCAAAATCAACCATTGTCAATCATATAAATTGATAAGACGTGAAAACCCTGCCAACGGTATTGTTTAATACTGCCGGTCGCAAGCCCAGGGCAAATGATGATGAAAGAGAAGCGGGAGGAGTATCGACCTCGTTACAAAAAAAGCCTGCGTCCGTCTGGCTCCAGATAGTACTAACCAATTATAGAGGCCCGCCCTAGCGTAACAGGTGACGACAAATGGTCAACGTCTTGAAAGCGGAGGAGGAAAATTCGCAACGGCGGAGAGAGCGGAAGAGCCTAGAAGGTGTGTTTCCGAATGAAACCCAGGGTAGGTCTGGAGGGTCCAAGGTGACAGCTTGCACCACCACTGGACGTTCCTGAAATCGGGTTAGTAACCCGTACAGGGAGTCCTAAACACTTTCAATCGCGTAGAAAGTAAAACCCTCCCGATCAGTGAATGATCTGGACTGTCTCGACCGGAGTCAATGATCTGGGTTGTCTCGACCGGAGTCAATGAATTTAAGATTTGGAAACACTCTGAAAGAATGAAAGTCGACTTTAAAATGCAGGGATGAGGTTTTTTTGGTCAGTAGCCGGGTATACCACGTTAGACAGGAATGAGGACATCCGTTATGGGTTAGTTGTCCGACCAGTGAATGATATGGTGAGGGACTGTAGACATACATGGTTTGATCACGTAGAACGTATGGACCCATCAAGAATACCACACGTAAGTGCAAAATATATGGCCAAAGGTAAAAGGAGTCTGAGACGGCTAATGTAAAATGGAGAGATCAAATTATAATAAATGTGAAGTGAACGCAATCGGAATTTCTGGCACAGATATAATACCAAGCACAACAACCAAAGTGATCTAAACCTTAAAACTTAAACAACTCATTTAGAAATTACGGAAATCAGTAATCATGGACGCTTGTCATATAGTTTTAAAATATTAGCAGAGGACCTCTGGTAAACCTGGTTTCCCAGTAACCTATACATCATAAGAGAAACCAACCTATAGTTGTAAAATATTAGCAGAGGACCTCTGGTAAAACTGGTTGCCCAGTAACCTATACATCATAAGAGAAACCAACCTATAGTTGTAAAATATTAGCAGAGGACCTCTGGTAAACCTGGTTTCCCAGTAACCTATACATCATAAGAGAAACCAACCTATAATTGTAAAATATTAGCAGAGGACCTCTGGAAAACCTGGTTTCCCAAAACCTATACACCACAAGAGAAACCAACCTATAGTTGTAAAATATTAGAAGAGGACCTCTGGTAAACCTGGTTTCCCAGTAACCTGTACATCATAAGAGAAACCAACCTACAGTTATAAAATAATAGGGAGGTAAGTCAAGTCCACGTCCCCGTCGTACCCCCTGGAAACTTCTGTAGCCATATTGTAGCTACAGATGCTAACGGACCTCTGTTAAGACCAACGGATGGAATGGTGGAAGAGATCTCAATGATCCAACAGTAGCACGCGCGGAAAAGTCTTAGAGGAGCAGACCTCTTCAAAAACCTGGGTTCATCTGGCTTCGGATGATAGGACCCAGTAAGGGCCCCTGCCTAAGGTTACAGGTGGAACCCGATCAACGGTCTCAAAGGCGGATGAGGCACCTCGGTTCCCAACGGCATAGAGAGCGGAAGAACCTAGTGGAGTAAACCACGTAAAACAATCATTTCGGACTAACAATCCGATCTTACCTCAGAATTTAATTCCTACCTTTCCACTCTATACAACTTCAATTGCAGTATGGAAAATCCGCTAAATAAAGGCACTACCCCAGATGGTAACTTAAAAGAGAAATCCACCATGGCATCATGCCATGCATTGGGACCAAGGGTTCTTGAGAGTCCCAACAACTCCAATCAAAGGTTTGAGTCGGAGCAAACTTGGATTCCCTCTAAACTTAAATTTAAGAAGAAATTGTTTTTAGGCACTTTAAATGTAAATTCTTTACTTAAGATTGGTAAACAAAAAGATTTGGAAATACTTTTGGACAAGAATATGTTATAACTAACGACATTTACAATAATAAGTGCATATCTCAAAATGCGAAAATAAGGCATTACAGTACAGTAGTGAAGCCAGAATGCTGATATGCAAGTGAATGTCTAAAATTGAATTATAATTTAGACAAACTAGAAATATTGGAAGACGAATTATTAGGAAAATATTAGGCCCATGAGAAACTTCAGAAGGTTGGAAATTGAAAAGTAATGATGAAATATATCAAAGTATAGAAATTATAACAGAAACAATGAGAAAAAGAAGACTATTATTTTTTGGACATTTATATAGAATGGACGACAACAGGTTGACAAAGCAAATCTTCAGATATCTGTGGGGGAAGAAGTCAACATCAAGTTGGATTAAAGAAGTCCAAAAGGTTTTTAAAAAATAACACACGCAGAAGAAGCAATTGAAAGAGAAGTTTTTCAGACAAAAGAATTGAAAATGTAAGGAGTCTCCAGGGTAGGAGAGATAAAAACGCAAGTTCAACGTGGACTGAAGACAGGAAGAAGAATTCAGTGAAAAGATGAAAGAATATTGTAAAAAAAGAAAAGAACAAAGAGTAAAGAATTGAAATTGGCATGTGGACCTTAGATGGCCGATACGGTAAGAAATAGGGGTAGCATTATAATAGAATTGTGTAGGATAATAAACGGGAGCTAACAACAAATTAAATAGAATCTTAATTAGAAAATTTAAGCAGACACTGGTGTTCATAAGCCTAGTAATGTATACTATTTTCTATGAGGGTTAATTCAAAAGTTCGCGGAGCGACATATTGCAACAGTACAAATGTATAGGGTACTGTGCATTCCACGAGTAATTAAGATAATTAATTAAATTAAATTAATAATTCATATTGTTAGTAATAATAATTCATCTTTCAATCTGCACTGTAAATGAAACGACCAAATTTCATGCTGGCACAGGTGAATCACGCAACGCAGCTGTGTCTGTGTGTACACATGTATTTTACATGTGTGTGTGAGACCAGTTGGTTCCTGTAAAGCGTCACCCCTAAATGAACGCTATTAATTACATGAATTATTTAAATTGTAAAGAGTGTGTGCATAATATCACAAAACCAAATAGGCCACAGTGTGTATAAAATAAAGTCGCACATGTGTACAAAAAATAGTGCGAAAATAATAAAAAGTGCGATTATAGTGACAATAAATATAAATAAAACTTATATTAATTAAGATAGGGAAAACGGTTTATACACAGTGAACACATAAAAATTACCGACAAGATGAATATCGGGCAATGTGCAAAAGACTTAGCATGTTGCGAAGACAAGCGAAATAAGTGTGAAAATAATCGTGTTTAGAAAGGGATGCTAACGACAGACTGAGACCTGCAGAATATTGTCGAAACATGATTTTTGTGCCCTAGGATATAAATACTGGAGACACACCAACTTATTTCTCTTTCTCGTACAACTACCGTGGCAGCCGGAGGCTCTGCCTAACGACAACTCTTTTCTATCAACCACAGCAGCAGCCGGAGGTTCTTGACGACTACTCATCACTTTCGTGAGAGCACCTGCAACCTGAGGCCATGGCGGGATACGAGGGGGCAGGCAAGTACATGGAATAGAGCCCAGCGTACGGAACGAGGCAACGGACTGCGGAGAGGATCTGAAGGACGAGGATCCAAGGCCTCCAGGACTACACGACTACAGAGGAGTATCCAGGATCGAGGACCTAGAACCGAAGAGGATACGCTGAGTATTACCACGACAAATAAAGTGAAACAAAACCATGTATTTGTAAAAACAAAAAGACTCACATAAAGACAATTAACTATGTAAAAAGAAAGACAATATACTTCAAAGATGAGTTAATAATTTTTGGAAATGTAAGTGTTTATTTGTATAGTAGTTTTAGAGTAATGTTTAAACACATGAAAGTATAATTTGGAGAAATAATTTAATCAATGATATTTAAAGTAATATGAAAGTAAAGAGTAAATTTTATAATTTTGAATAAATAATTTAGTCAATGATATTTAAATTAATATGAAAGTAAATAGTAATTTTTTTTTAGAAAACAAAGCAATGCATATGCAATATAATAAAAAGAAAATAGATTATTAAAAAGAGATTAAATAATCTAATAGTTATCGCAGTAATGAGCAAGTCGAGAGGAATATTATATAATAACAAATGTTTATTGTAGTATAAGAGTGTATATTATGTTCTATGAGTAATACGAGATTATTACTTATATGTTAATAACTAGATGTGTGCTACGGCTACACATATACGAATAATAATGATATTTTTAAATCGCAACAGAATAGGCAATTTTTATTAATAAATTTTTAAATGATTCTAAACCATTTCACGTTGTGTTATTATTATTACGATTACACCTGTCATAATTTTATAGCGTAATGTTGCAAAATAAATGGCTCACAAGAAGTTGGGGGCTTCATAAATACTTAACGTTGTAATATATAACTTACCATTAGAACTAAAATTTTATTGTAAAACTGTTCATTCTTTGCTGGATACTTAGACTATACAGGTAAGAGGTTCTCAAACTGTAAACGGTTTTGTGAAACCATGCCCCCCATGATACCTGAAAATTTATGTATGCGTGTTAGTGTAAGGGGCCAGTGGCCATGCCATGTTAATTTTTGTTAATTTTACTTTACATTACTTGGCAATATCAGTTGGCGCCTCCAGAAACGGGTAGCCCACAGGCCTGCTTTGATCTTTGCATATTTCATACATAATGTAGCTGTGGCGCAGGGCATTGTGTTACATTTATCACGTTCTTAAATAGAGTTTACAGTGTACGTTAGTGGGACGTTTGTGTACATTACTAAAAGATGTCGATACAACATAAACGATCCTAGACCGATTTTACGGGCGGACTGTACCGAATATGAGTCGTAAATACGAGGGTAGGGTGAAAAGTTCCGGGCCTGAATAAGAAAACAACACTTTATTGGATTAATTTGTCTTCATTTCTCAACATAAATTCTATTTACCTCTATACACTTTTTCCAACGATGTTCCAAAGCGGTTTTGCCAGACTGATAAGCCGATTAGTCGAGGTGCTCAAAGCAGTCGCTGATTTTATTGTTGTCAGTAAATCTTTTTTCGGCGAGCCACTTTTTAAGGTTAGGAAAGAGGTAAAAGTCACCCGGGGCTAAATAAGGCGAGTATGGTGACTGACGAAGCAAATCAACTTAAATTCTTTGATTTTAGCCATCGCAACAATTGGCGTGTGAGATGGTGCACTGTCTTGGCGAAACAGCACTTTCTTTTTTCAGCTAAATGTGGCTGTCTTTTCTTGATTTCGTCGTTTAAAAGGCTCAGAAGGTCTGCGTAGTATTTAGCATTAATTGTTTTCCTTCATTTAAGGTAGAATAAAGGTTACTCAACAGATGTCCCAAATAATTCGGTAAATTCTCAGTTGAACATCGCCTCTAAAGGTTTATCACTTTCCCACCTTTCAAAAATATACACTCTCTCTCTCTCTCTCTCTCTCTCCCCTACACACACACACACACACACACGCGCGCATAAAGAATTTCGACGAACCCGAAACATCGAAGCATGATAATGTTTTGTAAACAAAAGATTTCTAGACTGTGGGGAATCGAAAGTGTGGAAGCGTTACATTTTTCGATGACGCATTTTGTGGAATGACCCCAGCCTAAAAACATTATCATGTTAAAAACAATCCCCATAACCTCACCAGCAGTAGGAATTATCTTCGGGTTCTTTGGAGTTGGTTCGCCTTTCGTGGTCCACTGTTTTGACTCTTGTTTGATCTCAGGAGTGTTGTGGTAGACCCAAGTCTGATCAACGATTATGAATTAACGCAAAAATTTGATTGAACTTGCTTGTATAGAGTGGCAAAATATTAGTTGAAACCTCCTTTCGACACTGTTTTTGGTCAAGTGTCAGCAAACGCGCCACCCATTTAGCGCACAGCTTTGTCATAATTAGATGTTCTTGTAAGATACTGCTCACTCGTTCCGTTAATATACCAAAGCTGTTTAGCTCCTTTTCTCTATATCGGTTGCAGTTAAGCCAACTTTCAAAGGAACGTTTACACTCAGTACGAATTTCTAGTCTATCCAATGGTGCCCGAGGCGCTTACAGCGGTGGAGTGTGCCACTAATAATAAACAACTCATCGACTTGAAATCATCAAAAAAACTGCGTCTAGAAAGGAAGAAATTATACAACACAATAAAAATAATGACCACATTATTTTTTTTTTTTTTTTATAACGCTATCTCAGTGTCAGGCCTGAAACCTTTCACCCTACCCTAGTAGAGAAGTCACCGGAGAGGTTATGAGAGTTTTCACAATCACCCTCGAAAGTGTGTCACGAGGGCTGGTTTTGTAATTAACATTAACTTAATAACGCAGTCAAAGTCGACGGGGCTTGTGGCTGCGTTACTACTTAGCACTTAGTCCTCTTCTTCTTCTTCTTCTTACCCTGACTATGAATTCAGACCGCCTCTCTTAGTAAGTAGTTCCAACCGAGACACCGAACTGATGTGATCGCTTTGAGATGAGTCATTGACACTGTTACACAGACATTATGAACATGCCGACGCAGCATTACTGGTAGACTGCAGCTTACTATACTGTACGATAGTGGTGTCATAACAAATGTATAGATTTGAATAGGAGCGAATATGTCGAAGATGCTTACTTTACTACATTACTGTGCAGCCTACTGTTAGAGTGAGGCGAGAACAAATTATTTTGTTTTTGCCTCATGGAAGGCAGCAATGTAGTAAGGTGGCGCGCTACCTGATTGGTTCACTGAATTACATGACTTCCCTCACTCCATAACGTAGCCGAGTTCACGTGGACGTGTTGCTATCTCGTCAGATCATATGCGTTTTTTGTTGTGATTCCGGTTTCATAGTTAATATTTTGATTTTTAATTATGTAATATCTTCAAATAAATACACTGCAAGTAGGTTTACTTTCACTTGACGTACATTTCACAGAAATTATTCTGTATTTTCAGAGGTTTGTTTGAATTGTAATTGAATGTTTCGTTTACAATACAGGTATACATGTAATCATAGGAGACCTGCAGGAAACTCAACGAGTTACTTACAAAGGAATAATGATTTTTAATTATAAATGAAAGACGATTTGATAGACTTAGTTTCTCTGTCTCTGATTATAAATATATTTAAGTATATTGGCCATGTCTTTGTATCTATAAGTATAATCATCAAAACATATTTTTAAGTTTTAAAAGTCGTAAGTAAGGTAAAACTTTCGTTTGAAGTTAAAGGCGATTTCCTTTTCTGAATGCCGGAGATATCAGCCTTTGAGTATAAGAGATTAATTTATAGGTTTGTTTTATAAAAGCGAAACTAGGCAAACAACGAACTATAATTAAACAAAACGTTTGACAATTTTGAATTATAATCTAATAACTGCAGTGACACATATTCCACTACTTTCTTTTTGCACAACGAAGTGAACTGTTTGTCAGGTAACTTGTCGCGATGTCTGACAGTACAGCAATGTCTCACGGTAAGCTGCAGTCTACCAGTAATGCTGCTTCGTCATGTTCTTACACTTACGACGAATGATTCACAAGTTTCAGTGCACTTTCATATGGATATTTAATCCGAAAATACTCCAGCACAAACATTATTACCACCAGAGACGTAAGAATGAAATTTTTTAAAACATATCTAATAGTTTTGACTTTTCAGACTCTTATTTTCCTTGAAAATGTTAATGTAAAAATGGGTTTCTCGAAATTCCCTATCTACACTGATAACTCCGATCGGCAAATCGAATATCTAACCTTATCATCCTAATTACTAAGCTGCTTAATAAACAGATACTATTCTTTCAAACGTTGATTGAATGTACGTTTTCGTTTCGGCATATTACAAAGTTATTGGCAATTAATAAATGAACTGATATTAAAGTTAACGCTTTCTTTCTTTAACACAACTGAAACAACAAGCATCTCATAAGCTAAGATTCAATGTGCTACTATATCCGAAACAAAACAGCGGTATTTCGTTATACATACGTACAGGCCTTACTATACGTATCAAAATCATGTATCGATCATACAGTATTATGAATTTTGTATGTGCACCTAGGTTTATTCCGGTCTTTCCATGGGCCAAAGTACAATTAATTTTAAAAACACGTTTATTTAGGAATTAACTGTGCAAAAACGAGAACAAAATCGTGTTTTGGACGAACTGTGCCCGAACGCCCGGATGTAACCTAATATCGGGGACAGTCCGGGATAAACGAGGACGTATGGTAGCTCTACTTATAACCTAAGCGAGTTTTGAACCAGGTAACACCGACCAATCTCGTTGCTCAGCCCACAATTCTTGGCTTTTTCACGAATAAACTCGTGCCACCGACATCAAAAGTTATTGCTATCATCATCATCATCATCACCACTCCAAGAACTAGGACTTAGAATTGTTCCGAAACACATCTTCTCCTCGGTCTATCGATATCTCTCTTCCTAATAGGGTAATAATCCAAGGCAGCCACAGGTAGACGGATATCAGGCATGCGATTCAAGTGTTCACACCATCTCCTTCTGTGGTCTTCAGTTTTCTGGTGCAATGATACAATGTTCAAATCGCCTCTAATATCCTCGTTCCTTCTCCGATCCAAGTCAGAATAACCTTGCGTCCCTCTTAGAAATTTCATTTCGGCTACCTGAATCCTCTGAAATTTCATTCCTCTGAATCCTTTTACAAAGATTCCATGTCTTACTAGCATACAGCAATGTGGGGACAGCCACAGTTTTATAAAATTTCATTCGGGTATCCGTCCGTGTTTTATTTTTCAGGTACCTATAAATCGTTCCACAGATGCGTCTAAATTTTTTTAGTTTACTATCCCAATCAATATCAATACCATATGAGGTATTACAACCCAGGTAATTGAAATGACTAATCTGATCCAAAATCTTATTATTCACGACTATCTTAGTTCTAATAGTATACTTGCCCTGAAATTCCATCATTTTAGATTTTGTAGCAGAGATCTGTAGCTCATAGTCTTGTATTATGCTATTGAACGTAAATATCGCCCGGTGTAACTGGTCTTTTGTTTTCTGTATCATAAAAGTTATTGCTGTTGCTAAAAAAAAAACTAACTAGCCAAATAAGCTTTAATTTAGATATCTAGATCCTATTCTCACCTTTATTTCGTTTACACACAATTTCATTATATTTCTTCTTCTTCCTTGTTCTGTAACTCGTTTGTACAGTATATACAAAGAAATTATGGTTTTTCATCGTTCTAATAGATTTACATTTATTTTCAATATTGTGTTGTTTTCATTCTTGTAAATAATGGTAATCCACATTTCATTCGGTTTCATTAGGGACTTATTTTAATTAATAATATGCTTTGCGCCTTGGACGTGTGACTGCAAGGCATAATTACGTAACGTTGTAGATCATGTTATATGCGCCTTCCAGATCTTAATCCACTACCCTACCGGCAAAGAAGCCCGCTATCTCACTATAATGCAAGGCGGTGGAAGTATAAATACTCGATTTTGAAGTCGCCCGATTCAGTTACACCTTGCGATTTTTTAAATGAAGTCCGGAGAGTCAGTTGTTGCTAATAAGTGGAAACTGATGAGTGTGTTATTTAGTACGAAACTGTAACAAGGTGACATTTATTGTTTTGCTTTTTGAAAAATTTAACTTAAATTATGACAGTGGTTTCTTGATTTCTAACTCCTGTTTGTGACTAATTAAAATTAGTAATGAGTGGCTTCATTGATGTCAATTAATCTGTTTCCACTGCAAAACACGACGATCTGTGTGACCGTCGTAACAATCCATTGGATTGTCATTTATCTTTTATCCATTATTCTTTACTGTAAACTCTACCATTTCTTATTATTATTTAATTATTACATATTTTCCCACATACATAGCTTTCATCGACTTCGAGAAGGCTTTTGACAGAGTGAATCGGAGCGAACTATGGGCAATAATGGCAAGGAAAGGGATCCCACAGCATCTATTTAGAGCAATACTGAGTCCGTGTATGGAGATCTTAATAGAAGCAGGGAGACCGAGAACAGCTCCTATAGTTGGCCTGATCAATTGTGGAGTACGACAAGGGTGTCCATTATCACCTTCTCATTTTAATTTATATATTGACGATGTCATATAAAACTGGGAGATGTGTCTTCCAGACCATTTTATGATTGGTCAATATACAATTGACTCTTTGATGTTTGCGGACGATCAGGCTATTCTGTCGGACTCTGAAAACAGATTCCAGATGGGTATACATTTGTTAAATGGAATCTGTAAAGACTCTGGATTGCAGATATTGTAATTGATCGGAATGATGAGTTATAATGTCACGCGTTGGAAAAAGTAAAGATTGTTTTTCTGAAATCATCAATTACCTTTTCTTCTTGTTTACATAGTTTATTAGATAAAGTTGTTTTTATAGTGGAATTCATCAGTCATCATCTTTTTTAGTTTATCTTTATTGATTCCATGGTTCATGATTCTGGATATGATCTTATTCTCCTCTTCTATTCTTTTATAATGAGTGTTGTATCCCTTGAAAGTTCTATCTCCCTAAAATTTTCTTCTCTTCCATTCATATAAACTGGTACTAGTCAGAGGGCACGTGTGGCTCTATTACTCTGCTATCCATTTATACATAATTTGAGTTCAGAGGTCATGCCTATCTGCTCAATAAAATAAAATGATTGTTGGACTTATCTCAACATACAATCATCATTTAATAATAATAATAATAATCGTCTATTTGCGACTCACATAATATAAATATAATAAAACACTCTTGGGATTAATTAATTATTCTGTTTTTATACATATCATAACCTTCTCTTCCCATTGATTTATTTGGATTCCTTCTCTATGTTTGTGGCGATGTTCTTAACATATTTTTGCATTATTTCTTTAATTCACTTCATATGGTAGTTGTTTTACACGTTATTACTCCTCTTCTCATTTATAATTAATGTGTAATTGTAGCTGTTTTTAGACACTTTACATTTTCTTATCATTGATAGTCCGTTTAGCAGTTCATTGTCATCCTTTATTTGATTGTCTTGTCGTTCAATATTTTGGTTTAAGTTGTTCTTACTTTTATTTTGAATTTAGGTAAATTTTTTTTTTTTTCATCTAACAGTCTTACACAGCCTCATAATATTTCTTCAAAGAAGACTGGTTGTAAGTCCCTTTGATTCTTTTGGTAGCTATTTCACTTATTACATATGTGTTATTTTGGTTATTTTTAACAATTACATAGGGGCCGTTATAAAGTAGTAATAGTTTCTTCGTGATACCTTCTCTAGAACTGGGTAACTCTCTATTCCGTATTAGTACCTTTTCTCCCTCTTGGTATTGTATTACTTTAGGTTGGATCTTCCGATACTTGTCCTTCCTCTTCTCCACTTCTTCAGCTATTTTGCTATAGAATCTTGCGTCATCAAACTTGTACTCAGGGTTGGTGGGAAAATTAATAAGTTCTTCAATTGCTCGAGGTGGTGGCCTTCCGTACATTATGGTGTAATCCTTTTTCTTCCTTCTTCCTTTATTAATGCTGGGTCGGTTATCTCTAACATCAGTCCCTTTTCGCAGTAATGTTCACACTTGGTTTACCCGTGGTCCATAGATTCATCTGCACTGGTTGTTCGGATCACTCTGGTGTGCATAACTACTTCTGTCCTGGTGATATAGGTCTCCGTTTCCTTGTACATCAATTCTTCTAACATTACCTGCTCATTAGTATCAATGACTACATCAACTACTTTACCATTTCTTTCATTGGACAGATATTTCAAAGGTACATTTATTATTTGTGTTTTCATTGACATTTTATTATACCTTTCTAATGGTGGTAAATTGCATTTACTTATTGATTGTTTAAAGTTATTATATGTAGCTTTATCGTAAGTCATTTCTGAAATTTTGTTTGACCTCCTCCTATAATCTTGGAAGTTTATGATTCCTTCATGGTCGGTAATTGGTAGATTAAACATATTTATTAATCCATTCTTCATCATCTCCAATTCTTCTCTTGTATTTATTTTCTTTCTACATATTTTTCTTATTTTCTTGGTCTTCTTTTCCAGGTATTTATTATTCTCTTTGTTGCTGTTATTTTTATTCTCAGATAATAGTATACTTTTGTATTCTGTAATTTCTATTTCCTTCCTACTATCTTCTATTTTCTGATCTACCGGTTCCCGGTTTTTATTCGGTGTTTCTTTAATACCTTCAGAAGTACTGTTCAGTGTTTCATTGCATTTATTGAAACCACTATTTAATGTTTCCTTGATCTGATCGGTTTTGTAATTTGTTTCTTCCCATCTCTGATCCATCACCGTTTTTGTCTGCTTTGCTTCTTTACGATACTCTATTAATTGTCGTTGTATAGTTTCATTGTTACTATCGATATTATTATTCAATGTTCCGTTATCTTCTTTCATTTGTCTCAATGTTTCACTGGTTTTCTCATTACTTTTCTCTATTTTTTCACTTATCAGTTTATTCTCCTCCTTCATTTCCTGTTTTAATGTTTCAATATTCTTTTATTACTCTCTTCATTCCTATCGAATTTTTCATTTATTTGTTTCTTTAACTCCTCGTTATTTTGTTTTAATAATTTTTTATTGTCCTCATTCATTTCCAGTTTTAATGTTTCATTGTTTTTTTAAATTCTCCTTCATTTCTTCCTTATGTTTCCTAGAGTTTTCTTTAATTAATTCCCATAGTTGTTGTAAGTCCATGTCTCCTCTGGCTTCCTCCTGCTGTGTGGGTTTCGTATGTTCCGCTGGAGGTAATATTTCTTCCGCATCTTCAACCGATGTTATTTCCCTTTCTTCCATTCTGATTTCTTTCTCGGTCTCCTTTTCTAACATCTCTGCTTCCTGGTCAGCCTCCTTCTCGCGTTGCTTCGACCGGTATCTTGTATTGTGCATTTCTGTTCCGGTTTTCTGCAGCCGCCGCTAGAAGTTATTTAATTTAATTGTATATTTTATCAATTAACTCTAGCCCTACTAGTTGGTGCGCCACTTTGTAATAGATCGGAATGATGAGTTATAATGTCACGCGTTGGAAGCGTCAATTTTTAATAGAACAACGTTATCGGTGTTCAATTTTAAGTTACTTACTTTGTTGTTATTGGTAAATAGTAACGAGTCGTTTATTACTTTTTCTAAATACTTACGAAGTCGACCGTATGCTCGCCGTTCAGTTTAAATTCTCCGCCTTGCCGTCTGATTGGTTATCACCATTTGGCAAAGTCGAATTCGTCAACTATTGTGTTTTTATTGTTTATTGATCACAAACTCTTATATTACTCCTTGAATTAATCAAACATACAGTTGCTGATAGGTACGAGGATTTATTAACACTTTATATAATTTGGTCAATTACAATTCTGAAATAAAACACATTTATCATAGCGCCGGCGTTTACGTGTTGCGTAGTTGGCGGTCTGCTCAGTTCGGTGTGTATACGCTTGATAATGGCGTCTATTTATTAGTTGGTTTGTTATAATATATCTCAGGGAAACGTTCTTTGGACTACAGAATGTTGGTTTATAGACTAATAAATGCACAAAATTTTATAATATACCTTACAACTAATACATAATATGTGATATCTGTAAATATGGAAAGTAAGTTATCGCAAATGAGAATTAGGTTACTGTTAGGCTAATGTTTACTTAGCAAGTTTACGTTTTTAAAACCTATTAATATAAAATCAAAATTCAGTGATATTTTTTGTTTTATTTGAGGTGATTATTTAATAAAGTTCAGTTCGAAAAGTTATTTAAGTGACAGATGAAGTGAAAATAAAATTGTTCAGTGACTGTTGATTAGTTAGAGTTTTAATTTTGGTGAAGCATTTAAATTATACTCAACACTTCCTTAATGCTGCTTCTCTTGGGCGATCCTCTTCTTCTGGAATACGTCTAATGGTCCCTTCTTATATGGTTGATTGAGATCCATGTTCAAATTATCTAAATTCAAAGTTCAGCTTCCATCAGTCTTGCAGATTCAGATGTATCCTCAGGTTGAGTTAGGTTTCTCCTGTTCTTCCTTCAGTAGTTGGTCATCTATGAATTTGGTTCGCTTCTTTCACGTTTTAGTTATAATATTTTTATATAATTGGTTGAGTTACAGTATATCTCATCAGTAGTTACTTTAGTATTGCTTCTTGTATTTTCTGAATCACAATTTAGTACAATTTATTGATTTCATGACTTATTGGTCTTTATGGGCTACATACGTCCACCCTCTATGCTGGTCAATAATGGAATAATTAATTTTCAACGGTCAAACATGTAACAAGCTTTTGTTGTCATGGCAACTCTTCAAGATATTTTAATTCTCATCGGCTATCTTATAACGTTGTTATATTCTAACGTTTTATATCTGTTCAAAATTTATAAAATCCTTTAAATTATTATTACTTTCTTATGCTATAAGTAATCTTAATTACACTAACACCATTGTTTTGCTTTTTTGTTAAAGATTATTTTGATATCACTTATAGTTACTTTTGGTTCATTAATAACATATTTCCTATTTTTTCTATTGATATTTCTTTATGTAATTATCTTTAAACTAAACATTATGTATACATTTTTGTACCTGATATTCTTACTTGAATACCTAAACATATTATATATTTTAATTGACTTTTTGCTAGTGCTTTGTCTTGAAAATTACAAAATTCCTTTCACCCATGCTAGGCCTAATGCCTAGGTTTCATAATAATTCTATTCAATATTCTTTACAATCTTTTATATTTATTAACTCTATTTATTTGTTTATTGAACATTTTCTAAAGAAACAAACTAACTTAATAAAAACATTTGTGCTTTTAACATAACACATTTTATATAATTAACATATTTTTCCTTCCAGGTCCATGCCTGAAACTAAGCTTCTAACTATCATTGTTTTCTGATCTTAACATGGCTTGTCATTAAAATTTATTAATACTATGGTTCATTTACCAACAAAACTCTTATAATAATTTTTAACATTACTCTACGCAATATAACTCCCTTACAAACTCCTTTACTAATATTATTTTTTATCTTATTTCTAAGTATTTCTTATTTTCTATTACTTAAATTAATAACACAACATGTTTTAGATACTTACTAGCTAATATACTACTAAAGATTGGTTTGCTATATTAATATAGTTTGTGGTTTATTGTATTTCACAATATAGACACTTACCCTTCACTTTTCCTTTCACATAGGGTTTATTTATTTAATATCACTATCACTTTTTATTCTATGTTATTTACATAGTTTGTGGTCATTAGTTTCTACTTATATGGTTCTATACTCCACCTTTCATTTCACACATTGTTTATTTATTTAATATATTATCACTGGGTTGCTATCTGTCATTAACAGTTCTTTATTATTATTTTTCATTTGTCACTTTTGTATTCATTATTACATTTGCTAAGCTTGATTTTATTCTACTTGCTTTTGGCTAACTGATTACTTAATAGGGTATTTTTATTCCTATCTTCCTATCTTGGGTTTATACATTTATTTTTCTTCTCTTTTCTTTTAAATCACATAACATATCTATTTTATATTTATGTTTTATATAGTTTACATCTCAATTATGCCCTATCTGATTTAGTGCATTTACTTTGCATTTTATTTTAGCTACATTTTGGGCTATATTGATGGTAGTCATATTTTGGGTTGCTTCATGGTTTCTTGTTCTCTCACCTTATCCAATCTATTGGGTTAAGTCGTAGTCAGTGTCTTAGTCAATTCTTTATTTGGTAGTGTTGGGCTATCAATCTTCAGGTTATAAGTTTTTTTTTCTTTCTACATTCAGCTTCTTCTTCTATCAATTATTAGTGCTTTTTGGTGCTATCTTATGTCATGTTACAATATCCACAATTAAAACCAAGGTGATCGCTTTTTGTGGAACTGATCCCGTACGGGCAAAAATTGTTATAGACGGTACTTTCCTGGAACAGTTTTGAATACCTGGGCTACAGTGTGTCTTATAATGCAAGCTACGATGTGGTGAATAAGTTGTATAAGTTCAACCTTATGTGCGGGACCATCAGGCGAACCCTTAAGTCAGCAAGTAAAGGAACACACCTAAAATTCTACAAGATGATGGCTCTTCCCACACTTCTTTATGGGTCTGAGAATTGGACTTTAACGAAAGGCCGTGCCAGTCGCATCCAAGCGGCTGAAATGAGATTTCTCAGCCACGTGGCAGGGTAGACTCTACATGATCATAGAAGAAACACAGATATACGGCAGGAACTGAATATTATGAGTATACTCGACAGGATCGCCCAGTATCGGCTGAATTGGTGGGAACATCTTTGCCGAATGGATGACTGCCGCATCCCCAAACAACTATGGAAATATAAGCCGAGGGGCGGAGAGGTGTGGGACGTCCTAGGAAGCACTGGAGTGACCAGCTGTAACATTTGCCTATTTGAGACCGGAACAAACCATTCTTGGTATAAACCTTGAGGATGATGATGATGATAATGATTAGTACATTTTAATTTAGGCTATTCCCATTTTACTTATCCACGCATACAAGTATTGTTTGAAATTTTGTCAATTCAAAAATTTACCATAATCAGGTTGACAAATACCAACCATGTTGCTAAGAGTTGTTGACTGACCTGGCTCTAATTAATTAAAAAAAATTAGCAATATACGGCCTTTTTACAAATAATAAAGTGCGTAGACACTTTCAGGCATTAGTTGGTGAATATCATTAAATTCCCGCAAGCACCACTTCACCAAATATATCTCACACAGACGTAATCGAATGCCGTGCACGCGCGGTTGCGGAATCAATGCAAACGGTCAATAATTTAGGTCGCTGCGAGAGAGAATTGGTGATTGGTGACAACTTACACCGCTATCCCCCCTTCCATTGTTGATGTCGATAGCAATCTGTTGTCGATCTGCAATATGATACCCGATCAGCATACATGTTCATAATACATCGGTCACATTTATTTGCAGTCCGATAATAGATTTTGTGTGACAAAAATTAAAAAAACAGTAAGACACATAGTCAAAGGGGATAGACAGACATCCGAATTATGAGACACCTAACACAAAATTCTATTTGATAACATATCTGTCACAGTGAAACTTTAAAACAAATTTTCTCGAATGTTCAGAGAGTACACCGACTTTACTATCATTACGTTATTGGTTACAGAAAATCATTTAAAGTGTTAAAAAATTGGCAGCTTCAAATTGCCGGATAGTGGAAATTACCAGAAAGCAAAATTACATATTTACAGTAATGAATAATAAATAATAATAAATAAACTTTATGAATTACTTTCTACGGACATGTTCAATGAATGAACTCTTGACAGGCTAACAGGGAAGCTTTTAACTATTTCAGAAAGCTAAAATGTCCAATACGTGGTTCAAACAAATAGAAAAAGTCTTAGACAAACTCCAGATTACTCAAGAAGACATTGAAGAATACTTGCCACTCAAAAAGAAATTAAGAGATGTCCAAGGTTTTCAGAAAAACCCCAAGAAGAGGACAGGTGCATCTGGACTGACGAAAGGAGGGAGAGACATCGGACATCGATCAAGAATGAAGGAGATGTTGGAGAGGAGAAGAAGGGAGGAGCTAGTTGAACCAAACGTAGTCCACAGTGGCTCATACGAAAAATAAATAAATAAAATAAACATCATATTTTGAAACAAGAATATATTTCATTGTTTTTTGTTTACGGTGTTTCAATACTTTTTAATGTACTGCAATGAACAGATATATATTTCACAATGAACAGATATATATTCCACAATGAACAGATATATATTTCACAATGAACAGATATATATTTCACAATGAACAGATATATATTTCACAAATAACACAATGTTGCGACAATAATTTTAAAATTATTTAACGATTTATTATAAATTGTATTCCTGATTATGACAGTAGGCCTACATTAAAAAACTGTTGAAACATTGTAAAAAAATATATATATTCTTGTTTCAAAATATAAAGTATTATTATTTATATGAGTAAAGTATTATCATTAGGAACAAAAATTAGTAAATATGAATACTAATGAATACAGTAATACAATTTTAACTCAAATAAAATGAATGTAATTTTGTTTTATGTAATAGAATTTTCCATTATTATACTATAATTTAAATACTCAACTGTATTTCCGAAGGAAGTACAATACGGTTATTTGGGCCACTCAGTCTCACAGCTGGTGTCAGTATAGAATCTTGCTGTGTTTTTATACTCGCCTTCAACTAAGCAATTATGGTTCAAGTGTCACCCCAAAAAGCGGTAAAATCGTGTGGCAACCTAAGCGGGCTATAAGTACAGAGTTGGGAAGCTACCAGCCAGTCAGTTTGAACTTGTAATTCAGTGCGTGCGGTTGTCACACAAGTTTAGTATAAAATGATAATTGTGACATTTGTAAGTGGTGACCTGTATTATTTAGTGTGATCATGATAACTGGGTGACATTTATTGTTTGTTACCCATTTGTGGTCTGATGTTTGTGTTTGGGTGAAAAACTGTTGTATACTAATGCTGATTATTGATTTATGCTGATTATTGTATTCATTTTGTTTATCGCGACTACAATTAAAGTTGTAGTTAACGATTCCTCTGGTGCTCAATTATTTAATTTTTAGTGTGTAAACACAACAATCCGTGTGACTTTTGTAACAATATGCTACTCGACAATTCGGCAGGTGCAGTTACGTAAAAGTTCTACACGTTTCTCGGCTAGCCGAGCAGGTGCAGTGTCTTTATCAATGCCATTAACGTAAGTACCTTCCAGACTGTTCGAGCACTCTTAACTAAGCAAATTATGTTTGCACGTGGCCAGGAGTATGGAAAATTATTCTGGAACATCTGCGCGACATATATAAGTAACAGCGACCTGCTTAGAAGACAGTTACACTTGGCGAAATTGTAGAGTGCGAATCAAGTGATTATCGCTGATTAATGGGAACTGATTACTGGTTATAATTAGTGCGGAACTCTGATAGTTGACATTATTATTGCGCGTGAACAAATTTAAATTTAATTATTGTATGAGAGTACCTTGTTGATTTCATGTGGTTATTTGTTAATAATTAAAACTAGTTATTAATGATTTTATTGGTGTCTGTATTTTGTTTCCACTGTACAATACAACGAACCGTGAGACGATGTATTTGGAATGCGTCATAGACGTAAGACTTTGCGTCCGTGTCTATCTTTTAACTTACCTTTTATTTATTGCTCTTTGAGATTGAACGCTTCAAAAGTATGAGGCGGATACGATGCGGAAGGCAAACATTTAATTCCACGGCTCGAAGGACAAACTGTTCCGTAATTGCCGTAACACTTTCTGGACGCTAATTAATGGAGAAGCGAGAGAGAGAGAGAGAGAGAGAGAGAGAGAGAGAGAGAGAGAGACAGACAGAGACAGATAGACAGAGACAGAGACAGAAACAGATAGAGACAGACAGGCAGGCATGCAGACAGACAGACAGAGAGAGGGGGTGTTTATAGTTGTTTGCTGTAATCAAAAGATGAAATAGATACGATCAATGGTAACGCTTGACTGTACGCTGCGTATTAATTTACTAACAATGTGGGCGTCGTGGCACACGAATTTGTCAGAAAATATGAATATAATTTAATTCCCACAGAAAGACACTATCCGCGTTAGTAAAATGTATTCTTTAACCAACTCAAAAAATTAAACCGAACGAAACGAAATCAACGCAAATTACTTTTCCTACCAAATGTCATGGAATATCACCTATAGCGCATACAAACGAAACGCGGACCTACACGTGACGAGAAGCCTTATGAGTGACAACAGAACAAGACGTATTCTCTTCTGTAACTGGGCTGAGTGGAATAAAAATATAACAAAAGAAGAAGGGGAATATGTCGTAGAAGACAACCTTTAGCAGCTCTCCTAAACAAGTAAAACCAACTAGAAAATCAGGGGGATCAATCCTCAACCAGAACTAATGAAAATTTACGAAAAATGCACAACCACTTACCGTTGACTGTTTTTAAGCCAACCGTGTGTGTTTAACTAAGACTAAATAAGTGTAAAAATAAAAGGAAAATATAGAGAAGTTTAATCACATGTCTGGAACGATAAGAAGAATACTGAATGAAAAGGTCAGTAGAGATACTCTTTTGAAATTTTATAAAGTGATGGAAGTGCCGTACGGACTTTATGGCAGTGAGACTTGGACACTGAACGCAAAGTCCCAAACTGATACAGGCTGGTGAAATGATGTTTTTACGATCGGTACTAGGAGTATCACTGAGGGACCGGCTAAGAAATGATGATATAAGGAACATCCTTGGGACAACCTAAACGAAAGGATAAAGCAATACAGGCAGGATTAGACAGACCATGTTGAAAGGATGCGTAAGAACAGGATACGAAAACAAATTTTGGTTTATAATCCGAAAGGACGGTGGAATATTGGAAGACTAAAGAAAAGTGGTCGGACCAAGGAGTGCGCAACGGATGGTAAGGTCCACAGCCTGAAGAAGAAGAAGAAGAAGAAGAAAGAGGAGGAGGAGGAGCAGAAGAAGAAGAAGAAGAAGAAGAAGAAGAAGAAGAAGAATTAAAATATTCTTAAATTAATAAAGTAAAGTTAGAGTCTTCTTAACAATAATACGTACGTATAACGTTCGTGTTTTGGGGCTTGAAGACAATAACGAAAACGCTATAAATCGAAAGCAGCCTAATCATCTAC
Organism: Magicicada septendecula; assembly: GCA_034769895.1. Taxonomy (NCBI): domain Eukaryota; kingdom Metazoa; phylum Arthropoda; class Insecta; order Hemiptera; family Cicadidae; genus Magicicada; species Magicicada septendecula. The sequence goes on from CM068373.1 coordinate 99,955,997, forward strand.
CTACATCATTGTCGTTCACGAACAGCTGCTGTTTACAGGGTTGTCTATGTCGCCACTCCTCTAGGCTAATATTTCTGTGATTTGAATGGGTGTCGTTATACAAGTAAACTATCAGTTTCTTCACTATAATTTGTTAATCAGTTGTTATTATTATTATTATTAATCTGCCGGACACAAAGCTTGCATTTTGTCCACATTTGCGGCTGATAAGGCTGCAACTGTGACCGCGGCACTGTACGCATTCAATACTGCTTTATGGTGCGGAGATATGGGTTGATGAACTCAAACTCCAGAAATACAGACGACGCATGTCAGCAGTGCAGCGAAGTGGCGCGCTCCTACCGCACGGTTTCGGAGTACGCGTTTCTTGCCATCGCGGGAATAATCCCAATCGATCTGCTCGCAGAGGAACGGAAACTGGTTTACAAGAGGAAGGCCCAAGTAGATACTGTACAAGCTCACAAGGAGGCCAGGGTCCGTACTATAGCTCAGTTGCAGGAAAGATGGACTCTATGACATCATTGTTCATCATTCTTTTTATTTGTTTCTCAATTAGTTCTTCATATTCCGTGCGTATTGGATGCGTTCTACTTACAAATGATGCGTTCTCCTTGACGGATCTGTGACCTGGATATGTTCATATCTATTAATGCGATGTTCATACGCATTAGTTTGTGTAGGTAATTCGTTAGATATATCTGCATATTCCTTAATCAAGACGTCTACATGTTCTACCCCAGGATGTTTACTATTAGTTTCTTCATTACGACGTTCATCATTCGCATATTTTACTGGAAGTCTGGAGACAGTTACAGTTTCATTTAACGTTGGCGACTGGTCTCCGTTGAATACATTAAATTTTATATTTTGCGTGGTATTGTCAACAGTACACGTCATCATTTGCTCTGCCACATTTCGTACAGCTTCTATTTTATTTAACCCATCATTTCCTAATGTGGTGAACTAGTTTATTTATGGCTAGCATATTCATTTATTATATAGCATATTAATTTATAGCATATTTATTTATGGCTAGTTTATTTATTCATACCTCATCTTTCCACATGTAAAATTGACAAATATTTGTTGTTTAACTCGTTCCTTGGTACGATTATCAGTAGTGATGTAACTTCTACTTCTAATTCTATGGCATCACAGTTCGAAGTCGGACCGTAGCCTCCATAATCATCTGCCTCCATTTTTCCCTGTCCTTGGCGAACGATGTCCATCGTTTTATTTTAAGTAAATTATCAGCATTCCTCGCCACTGCGTCAATCCAGCGTGTCTTAGGTCTTCCGACAACAGGCCTTCTAACCTCGATCTGACTAAACAGTACCTTCATAGGTATTCGGTTTTCTTCCATTCTAATGATGTGTCCTGCCCATTGCAATCTATGCTGTTCGGATGGTGGTGGCCAGATCATTGCTTGTAGTCTACAGCTCCTCATTGTAACGCATTCTCCATTTCCCGTTTACCTGGATTGGTCCATATATTCTCCTCAAAATTATCCTTTCAGAAGTATTGACTACGTTAGCGGCTTGTTTGTTCAGAGTCCAAGTCTCGCTGCATATGTTATCACCGGTCTAATCATAACTTTATATAATGTGACCTTGGACTTATGGTGGATATTTCTTGTCTTGAAATCAGTAGTGATGTAAAGGCCATTAACAGGTAGAATAGGTGTCGATTAAAAATATTGTTATTCCTGTGTAGCCACGTCTTACTAATAGCCGATATCTCGCTTTGTGTCGATCAACGCTTGTACTTCACAATTGTTAATGTGTATTGTGACCGTTGGGCAATAGTTCCACTCATTTGCGTCCCTTCTGGACGAGTCGTGTTGTATTATTTCCGTATATAAGTCAGGCGGAAATACGCTGTTAATCAACGACTTGTGTCTTGGTTGTCAACTTTGTTGTGATGTCGAGGGCTGGTTTCTTTAAAGACCGGGCGTCATTATATAGGTAAACAACCAGTGTATTGGTTTAACTTGAGAAACTGTGGATTTTACATTTAAAAATAAGGGACTATAACAAAATTTATATTGCTAAAAGCATTCTTGGGACAACATCCTTAAATTAAAGTGCGATAGGGTAATACGGCCGGGTTTTTCAAAATATCCTCAGAAAGAAAGATTCGTCTTCGCAAGATCTGATAATAACACAAATTTTGAATTTAAATGATCAGGGGTTGATTTTAGGGGGAACGCGCCGGAACGGCGTTCCGAAACCTCTTGGATGCAAAAGATAAATAACATTTCAGCCCCACTACTAAACTAAACATTTATCAAAATCAAACACCAGCACTAATCTTTATCTTAACTACTATCGTTCTTTTTTTTTGCAGAATCGAAATGTTGGACTGGGTTTTGCCAACGAAAAACTTAAAATTACAGTTTATTTATTTGAAAGCAGAAAATCAGTACCAGGCCCCCATTATTCTATGGCCCTGAAAGCAGTACAAAACTTAACTTTTTTCGGAGTTCCGCTTCAAAAAGAGAAAGATAGGAAAAACAATAATCCCGTAGACCCTGAAATATTTTATGAGGCACTAAAAAAATCTATTGAAAACAGACCGCTTTGTCAATAAGATCTCGAGCTAATATAAAATATAAGTATATTTGTGTCTGTACAGCTTTTGAATTGATGCGTTCCAGCACCTACAATTTTAGAAATCAACAACTGGAAATGATTCCTAACGAGATGAGATTTATTACCTTTAACTTGAATAACACTCAATGAAGGTAGAGTATTTAAAATCAGCGCTTTTACATATTTTTCAACCCATATACTTTACTTTGGTTTACTCAAAAACTTTAAGACACAATGAATTTATAAATTTATAAAATATACGTATTTACAAAATTATATGGGAAGAATCCCATGTTTGTCTATTTTCCTGAGTAATATGAGGAGACCAACCTCAAGTTAGTTCATCCCCCCACCCCACCCCAACAATGGAACAACTCCTAGTTACTCACTGGAAGAAATGTTTAGAAATGACTTCACAATAATGTGACACATAATTATAATATTGTTAGGACATTACAGAACAATCTACGTGTTTATCGAATGTTCCAGAGGAATCTCGTTGAATGGTGTGGCGTACGTAATTCTCAGCGCATTTGCTAGACTGTGTACGAATTCGCGCGGCCGTACGCACTGTGTCAAGGCCGCAATTAATTACGCCGTAGTGTAGTAGAGATAACGCGTAACTGTGGAATGCTCTTGTCTATGAACGGGGTATAAATACTAGGCGCCAATGGCTTTAGTTCAGTTATTATCGGGCGATATTACTGTGTGCGTTCAAGTGGTTATTAGTGAAGTGTTGTGTTTTATAATCGGGCGGTATAATTGTAATACAATTGTGTGTTATATTAGTTGACATTTTATTGTGTGTGAACAATTTTTATTTGATTTGTTGTAAAAGACAGTGTTGTTAATTACGAACTGTTTAACTGTGAAAATTAAAGCTGGTGATTAGTGACTTAATTGGTGTCTTGTATTTTGTTTTTCACTGTACCTACGACGATCAAGTAGACCGTCGTAACAATATATAATAACATAATTTGCATTATCAGAGCAACGGACCCAGGCGACACATAGCATTGTAATATTTCTTCTGTAATTATTTTAGTAATATTGGGTACCCGGACATAATGTCCAAAAAGATAATTTCCACAGAATGAAAAGTCCAAAAGCAAAAATGTCCAAAGTATTTACGTTCCAACAAAATGTATAAAAGTAACCTTGTAAACCCTATTGTTTATTTGTAAATTAATTTTTTTTTTGTAAAAATTTCGTGTCTTTTTATACACTTTATTGTATACCTTTTTTTACCGTTTACCGCAAAATCCAATCTGAAGGTCCACAGCAAAGCAACAGTATATTGATGAAAACGACCGCAGTATCCCAGAAGCACAAAGCTTGTGTGTTTTAGCTTTCTTGCCACCAGAGGATGTTCCCGACGTATTCAATGAGTTGTATAATGAAGGTACCAGACGATTTCATACCCATTGCTGATTATTTTTAGATGACGTATGTCCGTGGAAGACGAGCTGTCGGGAGAAGAAAAGCAGTATCAGCACGATATGCCCCTGGAACCAGTACAACGCTGTTCTTCAAGGTACCGCACAAACAAACAACGCATCTGAAGATTGGCACAGACGTTTTCAGATATTAGTTGGTCGACGTCATCCGAGCCTTTACAGTTTTCTAACACAATTACAACAGGAACAGGCAGATGTTGAATAAATGTTGAGATAGTTATTGCTTGGAAAAAAGTAAAAGTTTGCCTAGATCTACTCAGCAGCGCAATGAAGATCAAATTTTCAACATTGCCAGTAAATATAGAGAATTTTCAGACGAAGACAACGAATTGGCTTACATTAAAACGATTGGACATTACCTACATTTGTAACCTAAAATTGCTTGTTTCAAATAGAAAATTATTTTTGGACATTATGTGTTTTTGACCTTATTATTTTAAACTTTATTTGAACTGGACATTTTGGTGTGGACATTTTTTTGGACATTTTGTCCTATAATCGTAATATTGGAATATAATTCTGAGTTCAGGCATATACACTATATCGTCTTGTACTTAGATGTAGCCTACTGCAGTAGAACCAAAATACCGTTTAACCGAAACGATCGATCAAAAAAAAAAATTATATATTACCGATTTTTACAATGAAAATTTGTTTTCCGGATAAAACACAAAAACTAATGTAATAAACATTGTTTGTAAAGTGTGATTTGTCATTTTATCTCTGTTTAAAACAAACAGGTTTCCTCAGTTTGAGATAGAAACCAAGCATAAAGCGTCAGCCGTCAGGTCAACCACCTCGTGGATGCCTTTTAGACAAAGGGGGCGAGTAAATAAAATCATCAACTCTGCAAAAATGTTGGAATGAACTTTCTGATGGGATTTTAATTTAGGACGACATTGGAAAAGACGAAAATCTGCATGGATTAACGGAAAACTACCAGAATATAAAGAGATCAACCAAACTGAAATAAGTGAATAGGTAAATGGTGATGACTCAGAACTAGATTTAAACGATCAAGACATTGTTGTCATGGTACTGCCCCAACCACAGGCCAACAAGAATGCAGCAGACGACGAAAACGATGACATAGCAGAGAACAGCAGCATGACTCCGCTGACGAGATATTCAGTGCCTTAGAGGTAAGAGTTTTTATTTTGGATTAGGGCATTAAATTAGGCTATATGAAATACGCGTTTTGCTCATGGAGTTTTATTCATATTTTCAGATAGCATTTTTCGTCGAACGATTGGAAGAATCAAAGCCCTCTGACGTTCTGCTAATGAAGCGATGGCGAGATATTTACTGCAAGAAAGCGAAGTGAAAAGAAAAAGCAAAGGAAAATATAAGATTTTTTTCACACATAACCATAAAACTATTTTAGTGGATGGTTAGTGAGGATCGGTCAATAATACAACTTTAGTTATTTTGCGTCGACGTTTCGACAATATTTATTGTCATCTTCAGGACCTGTGTATGAAATACAATAGAAATATCAAACATAACGAAACAATTAAATATTTGGGTGAACGTGTTGGTGATGTGAGTGTGTGCGTGCGTATGTATGTATCATTTTTTATGTGAAGACTTATGATAGTTTGTTTACATCTTCAAATTATCTTTAAGAAAGCGAGCAAATTATAGTATGAGATAATTATATTAAAGATAATTTGAAGATGTATACAAACTATCATAAATCTTCACATAAAAAATGATACATACATACGCACGCACACACTCACATCACCAACACGTTCACCCAAATATTTAATTGTTTCGTTATGTTTGATATTTCTATTGTATTTCATACACAGGTCCTGAAGATGACAATAAATATTGTCGAAACGTCGACGCAAAATAACTAAAGTTGTATTATTGACCGATCCTCACTAACCATCCACTAAAACATTCACTGATTGACGGTCACTAAAAATTTAAGGACATAAAACTATTGTTAAAAATAACTTTACGTAAATAGCTTGATTTTTATTAAAATCTTTTCATAGTTTTGTATATTGCCTTCCGTTAATTTACCCGAAGTTTTGGTTATCCAAAACCGCCTTTCTTTCGTTTAACAGAGGTTCTACTGTATATTGTTTTAAATGACGGCTTCGGATGTCACGAGCAATGCAATGTTGTGGATTATAAAAGGACAAAGGCATACTACATACATATTATATCATATAAGGACCAATTAATTCGCCTCCCTCCCTACAGAGAGCACTTAATTCAACTACTGTCAGGCGCAGATTGTTAGGATATACAGCTGTCACAGGACAGGCCCAATTCCACGTTATTCGTGTAATCTCGGAATGAGGTCGACTTTTCATTTCAAACGAAGTTTCTCTGCTCTAATTTGATACATCACAGCCACGTGGGATCGGCCACCATCACAAATATTTATTAGTACCATTAACAACAGAAAGGTTTTCATAAAGACTGTTTATGCGGAAACACTTTTATCTTATTTCGTTAGCTTTTATCTTATACAGTAATTTGTCTCTTGTCACATTTCAGGTATGGTAGCTATGTTAAATGTAGACAATTAAATATCGAATATGTAATTATACGAAAACTATGTAAGAATTTAGAAGTTATGTTTATAATGTGAAGAAAAAAGCCAAATTCTTTCTCTCTTTTTTTTAGTTTTCTAATTTAAATAAAAATTTTTCATCATCTTGCCTGAAACACATGGCAGTGGTGTAACTTTTCTGGGCCCCCGCATTCATTATTTGAGGGCCCCCTACTACCCTTATTTAATTCAAGCAATAGTTTCCTCTTGTATACTAACCCCTTCCTATACCTGAGGTAGCTACTAAAATTATGTAATGTAAAAAAATATGTTCTCCTCAAGGTTGTTTAAAGTCTCTTCTTCTAAGCATTGGCTATCGGTTATTTCCAAAAATAAGCTTTCATTAATTTTTAAGTGGTGGTCCTTCCAGCTTGATCTTCAGAAATTGAAAAATATCTGATTATCTGACTCAGTTGTTCTTTTCAGTTAACGTATTGTGTAGTATCAATTTAGTAGACAGAAGAACTGAGCAGATTCAATTTGTTTAAAAATAATATTTTCAACTTTTACGGACAAAAGCTGAATGAGTTCATCTTAAATTTTGGGACTCATATACTCCTCACTGTTCTTCGAGCCAGAAATAATTTCTTGCAACAATGGCCCGTATTTACTAGAAATATCTATAAATGTCAAGACGTTTCCGCTTTTGGGCTGGCCTATCTTCTGTTTATGGCATCTAAAGACTAAATTTGAAGCTGCCGAGTAAAATTCACAACGCGATCCAGTATTTTGGCACAGTTATTAGTTTCCTTTCATATTTCATAATGAATAACGATGGACGCAGGCCTGGCCGGTGGTCTCAGTGCATTCTTAACTGAAGTCACCGCTCTATTGTGCAGTTAACCAAATAATGTATACTCTCGAAATAGACTACATAATTCGGTAAAGTAACGGTAACAAAAGAGTTAATGTATTAGTTTTCGATGTTAAATACATACGAAGAAATTTGGTATTACTTAAGTTCAATGGTTTATACCCATGTTTAAAAAATTAAGGGGAATGTTTGTGCGATCCTTCTTAGTACGCAGCCCCCCCCCCCCAATTACGGGACCGGCTGGCACATGGTCTGTTACGTCCTCTAACCACAGTACAGCCCACACACACCACTGCCAGTCTGCATACAACCACATGTGGTAACGAACTACACGTTGTGATGTGTGCTACCTCAACCACACTACTGTATTATTCCAGATTGGATTGACTTCCTCATTTTGTTCTTAGATTTTATGAAATCTAAGACACATTTTATTTTTTCTTAGATACATGAAGATGTTATGAAGAAGTAGGTAAGTATTTGACAGGGTCGATAGGGCCAGGCCGTGGCCTATAATGGCAAAGAAAGGGATCCCGCCACATCTCATTACAGCCATGCAAAGATTTTACGTGGAAAACAAAGTCTTAAGTCTTAATTCAGACAGGAAGGCGAAACACTCCTAGTGTGGTCCTGACAAAATTGTGGATTACGACAGGGGTGCCCATTGGCATCTTCTCTTTTTAGGCAAAGGCGATGTCACTCACAATTGGCAGATAAACCTACCAGAGCAGTGGTTCCCAAACTCTTCAGTCCGCGGAGCCCCCCAAAAATTAAAAATTTCACGGACCCCCTGAAAAAATGTCTTATTTTATTCTGACTTACGAAATAAATCAAACAGTAAATATGATACAAACTCTTATGTTTTAATTAAAATGTATTAAAATCAAAATTCTCTTAACTTGCAAAATTATAATACTAGTGATATCAAACACAGTTAAATGTGAACAATGAAGCTGTTTTTGAACAATTAGCTCTGCAATATTAGGTTTAATGTCTGATAATTAATTCAATATTAAGTCACTCTCGACATCAAGTATATTTCTTAACTTTGCCAAGCTCGGCTCTATCTTTACAGCCACACGTGCCGAAATCCAGCTACTTAGGCATAAAACCATCTAAACGAGAAAACGTTTTGCTTAGGTACAGTCCTTGTACGCGAGATACAGTGCTTATACGTGGACTAGAACAGCGCGATCAGTTCGGCTGACAAACAGATCTGCTACACGACATGATTTAAAAACTTTATTAAAGCATTAGTATTAAATTACTTTTGCAATTACAATTAGTTTGAACAAAAAAAGTACTGGAATCTTCTACTAATTGATTTAAGATTCTAAAATTTAGATTTTAGATCATTAAAAAATCGGAGAAAATTACGATATGATATATTCTTTTTTTCTTAAAAGTGTCGGCGGACCCACTGAAAAATTGTCGCGACCCCACTTTTGAAACCACTGTTCCAGAGTATTTTATAATCGGTAACTCTGCAGTTGACACGATGTTATTTTCTCATAACCATGTCATCCTCTCGAACTCGGAAAGCGGCTTGCAAACGGCTGTGCACGCACTGGTCGAATCTCCAAGGATTTAGAATTACAGATTTACACATTGAATGTCAAGGTGATCGCTTTCCACGGAGCAATCCCGTGCTACCAAACATTGTTGTATACGGTACTGTTCTGGAGCAGGTTAGTAATTATTTAATATCTGGCCTGTAATGTATCTTATTACAAATAATGAAGTGGTGATGTAGTTGCACAAGTTGTAGCGGGAGACCATCAGAGGAACTCTAAAACCGACGTGTAAAGAAAAACGCCTGAAGTTCTACAAGGTGTTGGCCCTCCACACACTTCCCTCCGGTCCTGATAATTGGAGTTTAACCAAATCCCAGGCCAGTCTGATTCAAGCGACAGAAATGATATTTTTCTCAGCCATGTGGCAAGATGTACTCTTTAAGATCACAAAACAAATGTCGATGTAAGGTACAAACTGAATATTATGAGTGCACTTGGTAGTACTTCCTAATATCGGCTAAAATGTTTGATACCTCTTAACCGAATGGATGACTGCCGCATCCTTAAAAATCTATTGAATTATAAGCCAAAAGGACGGAGAGGTGTGGGACCAGCTTGGAACCGGAAGTAACCATTTTGGGTTTAATATTTGCTGAAGATGATGATGGTGATGATAAAGAAGTTAAGTTATAACAAAATTATTATGAGTGCAAACATTTATACCCGTACAATTTGTTCAGCGTCTCTAGTGAATGAAATCGATAATACTTCATTAGACGGCTTTGGTAGATTGAAATTTTATAATAATATGACTCGTTTTCCAAGCAAAAAATAAGTCAATTTATTTGTAATCGCCAAAATTAAAATTCTTTTGCGAATATAAACACGCATGCTCTCATGGGCTTGTGTTATATACTGTTTAACGCCAGCTTCTAAACTATAAGTACAGTAGAGAGGTAGTCACGTAACTCGCTGGCTGGTTTGCCGTTAACGTAGTTTTATTTGCGACCACCTAAAGGTCACATTGTGTTGTTATTCTCGCGTAACGGATCAAAATTCATGTCGCATGGTTTCATGAGCTGCTAAACACAGCTGCACTGGTCTGTTACGAAATTGATTAATGAATGTTTGCATTCGATTAATTTAAATAATCAATCTGTTTTTCGATTAAATTAATTATTCGGCTCTGTTTGCTATGCATGTTTGAATTAAATTCCAGTAAGCACGTTCCCTCTACCGAATATATTTCACACGTTTTCCACCCAGCGCCGGGCAGTAATCGAATGTCACGCACGCGTGGACGCAAACGTTACTAATCTGGGTCGAACGCATGACAACTTACCACGCCGTCCATTGTTGCCGAACTGTGATATACCGCGTAACCTATGTTCACAACAAGCAAATAACTTTATTAATAGATTTTTAGATTTTAACCGTTCGGGGTCTGAGTTAAAAACTGTAGATTCATATTCCTGCGATAAAATCTTCAACCGCATAGACGTACAAACTAGTACTTGAACAACGTCTGCTGATCTCAAATCTGACAATTTACGTCCGGCATTCTTGCTTTTCTATGGTGCTACAGCCTTTTCTCCCGCTGTCATTCGCCACTTCCTCGCCACCAGAAGAGTCTCAGCGTCTCGCCGATCATTGTTCTGTCAGCTGGTTCTTAGCCTTCAACTTCGTCTAGTACCCAGTGTGTGTCCTTTCAGCTTTTTCTTAGGTATTATGTCGTTACTTAATTGTTCTATATGTCCTACCCGTTATAGTTGCTCTAGCCTGATACAGTCTGCCTGTTATAACTATCGAGCTACTGCTAGGGTATATCTCTTCGTTGTTGTGGCTTCGGAGGCGAAGTCAAAACATTGAAATGAACCGTTCTTCTCTAAAGACAATTTACTGACGATTAGCTTCATATTCACAAATAGTACAACTAAAACTAAAATATTTAAAACCATTGTTAGAAATATGATGACTTACGGCTTAGAAGTTTGGACTACTAATAAACACACAAGAATAAAATTAATGACAGCAGAGATGGACTTTTGGAGACGTTCGGCAAGAGTATCCAGACGTGAGAAAATTAGAAATGAAGTCATTAAAGACAGAATGAATGTGAAGAATTCAATTGTTGATTCCATCCAAACAAAAAAATTACAATGGCATACCAAAAATATGGTACAGGAAATATTACCAAGTAGAGTTACGGAATGGACCCCACCAGAAGAAGGAAAAGAGGCAGGCCATCTATCACCTGGCCAGAAGAAATTCAGATTATATTGAGGGAACGAGAAATTGAAGAAGATCTTAGGATGGACAAGCAGCAGTGGAAGATTAGAATACAATCACTTCTGTAATCTTTGGTTACGCAAAATGTATAAACATTGTACAAAGGTTTTTTAAAAATATATAAACACTTGGTACGTTTCACAGATTTTATTTATATCGTGAAAAAAACATTGTACAGCCGGAAATAATAATAATAATAATAATAAAACTCTTTTTACAAACTTCTTGTTTTATGACACTTCTTGAAATTTACTTAAATCAATTACTTCAGTTATTTTAATTACATCAGTTGTTTCAACTATAAGTATCTTCAATGAGTAATACTTATTCACAAGAAAATATTGTAACTACTTTGGTCATTCTTTAAAGAAAATTGACAAAGAGCAGAAAAGATAACTGACTATCAGTGGCTAGAGAGGCTCTCTTAGGACTCTTTCTAACTCAGATAAAAGAACAAGTCACAGTGAGACAGACGTACTTAACAATATTTGGCTACAACAGTCGGCAACTGCGTTCAAGGTTGTTTTCTTCAAAGAAATGCAGCAAATATGTTTTATGTCTTAGCGCCTGTAACTTGTGTAGTGTCCCAACGTATCTGGCAGCGATAGGTAAAATATGTAACAACAGCCCCTCCCTCGCCACACACGCGGGCGCTGAAATACCTTTATGTTTTATAGCTGAACCGTATGTATTAGGCCTACGACCGCGGCACAGAACCTTAGGTGAGGCCTATATAACAATAACCATTAGAGGTATTGTTGTCTGTCCAATTGTAAACAACCCACGTACTTCACGCTTTATACCCGTTTCTATTGTACTATATAACACGATAAGGAGTGTCTCTGGTTATTGATTAAAGTTTACAGATACCATCCTAGTGCAGTACGGGGCATCCGTCCTAGAAACCCCCCTAATACTGAATTCAGTAACCATGGGGAGTGTCTCAGTAACCACGATATTCAGTGACCACGATTTCAGTAACCACGATAAGGAGTGCCTCTGGTTATTGATTAAAGTTTACAGATACCATCCTAGTGCAGTACGGGGCATCCGTCCTAGAAACCCCCCTAATACTGAATTCAGTAACCATGGGGAGTGTCTCAGTAACCACGATATTCAGTGACCACGATAAGGAGTGCCTCTGGTTATTGATTAAAGTTTACAGATACCATCCTAATGCAGTAGGGGGCATCCGTCCTAGAAACCCCTCTAATACTGAATTCAGTAACCATGGGGAGTGTCTCAGTAACCACGATATTCAGTGACCACGATTTCAGTAACCACGATAAGGAGTGCCTCTGGTTATTGATTAAAGTTTACAGATACCATCCTAGTGCAGTACGGGGCATCCGTCCTAGAAACCCCCCAATACTGAATTCAGTAACCATGGTTAGTAAGTGCGGTTTGTTGTGAATCGTGAAGATTTTTTTTTTATCACTGACTTTTAGTTTTACACGTAATAAGATGGGTGAAAAGTTTGCAATCAAATACCAAAACACTGATGTTCTTTGATCTTTTTGCTTTATGCTCGACTAGTACAGGTAATTGATTTTAGCGTTGACTGCGGCATGGAAGTCAAAGAGCAGCGGTTGGCGGGAAATGATGACTTTAGTCACTGAACTCTTTACCCTAAACGGAAACATCTGTTGACTTAGTGTTCACCAATGTGATTTAATTTTCACATTTACTAGGCTATAGGTAAGACCAAGAATGAGCTGATTTATGAAATGACACTGGCACTTTCCCAAAACCACACTAATTTTCGATACTTCGATTATACTACAGTTGGCATCGATATGTTGTGAATGTTGCATATAATTTTAGTTAGATTATAAAAATCGTGGAAGTATATTTGTGTAGGTTATAAAATAGCTAGTTAATGATTGCAATCGTTTTCCATTTTCATATATTTTACGAAAGATATTTCTAGTAATAATATAACTTGCTAGTGTCTGTGACGCCAAACTTTGACGTTGTCAGGTTCACATGCAAACTAAAAGTACACATAAAAAACCATTATGCCTTTAAAATAATACTGGTGAAAACCTTGTAAAAAATCCAACTCGAAGTAAGGCGGGGTGGCCCAAGGACCACCTTTCTGCGACATTTTACACATGCATTTTTTGTTGCCAAAATATATTTGTGGTTGTCGCCTTACTCTGGTACCGCATTAACAGTGTTTCAGCCCGTAAAGATATAATATTCGAATTTCCATTGGAGTGACGGACATTTCCTATAAAGAAAAAATGTGAAGCCGACGTTTCGGTCACCCAAACGATCGATCGGCAGACGTCTTCAGGCTAATTATATACATCTAAAGAACATGGCTTCTTCTTCAACATCTTCTTCAACCAGTGATAGAGAGTCAACAAAATAACAATAACAAAAACTCATATAAAATACAATCAAAAGATAAAATAATCCAAATGAATACTTAGTATGAAAAAACACACAACACTCACAAAACACAACCACAATACCTACGAACACTTGCACACTAACAAGATATAAAACATTGTTTAAATCGCAACACGTTTGTAAAAAATTAATGTTTTAATTCGCAAGGTTAATTTTGTTAGTCGAGGCTTGAATATAATCGCGTAGTAATAAAATACATCCATTATGAACAACATTCGAATGCGTAGGTTCAGCATGTTTTGTGAATGGGCAAGAAGACAACGCTTGAATGTCACAACTATGCTTAGTTCAGTTTACTTTTAGTTTTATTTTATTCATGTTGAGGCTGTCACCAAATGTCAATCTGTTCCAATCATTGTATTTACTTATCAAACGTTACATTTTGGCAACAGTGAATTTTATTTACTGTAAGCAATAAACTAAAAACCCGAAAAATGCTAGCCTACCTCACGCACTAACTTATTACACCAAGCAATAGAAATATTTACAATTGGTACACTTCATCTTCTTCACATCGTGGTATATCGATACTGTCGCATACTCAAAACATCGAAAATGTAATTTACGGTCACTGGGAAAGTACCATTACATTTAATAAAAAACGAATTAAAACAAAATATTCCTATTCACGAAATTCAACTTATAATTTGTAAGCAACATATGTGTGTAGTATAGAAACTACTCGGAGATTTGTAAGCAACATATGTGTGTAGTATAGAAACTACTCGGAGATTTCAGAAGAGCTAGAGCTTTTGACCTCAACAAAAAACGTCTTTCGTCGCATGCATTTACGTACCAGGCTAAAGATTTTACTAAACATTCTTTCACGCGAGTACCAAAGATTATTTACACTTAAATAGTGCTGTTAGCTCAAAAGAGAGTGGTAAGATTTATTTTTGATTTTATCCAAAAGGGAAGAGCGTCATGTTTCATACGATTTCCAACTTATTAATTTTCAGACAAATGTATTTACCGGATAGACTTAGCCCACTATACTGGGCCACAGTATTAACGGAACTTCCATAATCGTATTGATTGTTTGAACTCCGACTGTCTAAGTGACTGAAACGTTAACTAAAGAAGAAGAAGAAGAAGAAGAAGAAGAAGAAGAAGAAGAAGAAGAAGAAGAAGAAGAAGAAGAAGAAGAAGAAGAAGAAGAAGGAGGAGGGGGAAAATTAAACGATCAAAACAACGCATACGCCGCCGACTCTTTGTTGAGAGAGGATCGTGACCTCCCAAATATTCTTCACGGTCGAATCAAATCAAATACCGAACGAGAGCGATTGTGTCCGAACTGTAGTCGTGCCTGTCAGCTTATCTCTGGTGTACTGTGGACGGTAATCGCGTTACGCAGGCTGTGCAACATTTAGCTTCCTTGGCACCGCTTGTAACAGTAGGCCTACTTATTATTTACTGCACTCAGGCCATCTGTTTCGGACAACCGTGGTAATTATTTCTGTCAGAGAAATTATTATAATATTTTCACGAAGGGAAACTGAATGTAGTGTAAGAAAGTGACTGTAGTGCAGGGTTTGTTGACTAAGATTCTAAACCCGCAAGATTTGGTGGGGGGGGGGGATTACGCGGGTCGATGGAGGGTTTCATCGTATGTTTTCAATAGTACTCCTATGACGTCCCGAGAGTCTCCTATCAAGAGATTTATGTCAAAAAACAGGACTTGAACTCCGTTACTGAAATTCCCACATCAATGTTTGTTTGTTTGTTTTTTTTACTTAAGCATCCCATCTTAAAATCTTCTTTTAGCAAACTCTCAACTACCTTTATCGGTTTATGTTTTAATGTTAAATTTTCTAAAAAAAAAAAAGAAAATGCAGACTGGAGAACAGTTGTGGTAGAGTAGAAAAAATAGGAATGAATCAAAAGAAAATTTTGCACGATTCGTTTTACATTCTGGTGAAACGACTAAAATATAGTCTGCAGGCTCTCCACTACTGCCAACTCTGCTGGTCTTAAAATTGTCCGCTAAGAGCCGAGAAAAGCCCGGGTTGCAGTCTTCGCTATGTCAGAGAGGATACTGCGGTTCGACCGAGCAATTGTAGGGTTGCTGACTCTCCGTGCTGTGAACCATATACTACTTTCCTCAAGTGAGGAATCGAACGCCGGGACAACGCGCAAATAAATCACACGTGATAGCCACTAGACCACCTGGAGTTGCTACCATATAATTTCTCATTACTTCGTTGACTCTCAGTCCTCTTTTCCGTACTTTACGTCAAGTTTATTGCGCAGAGTATCTTATTAGAATTTCCACGCACAATAACACAACACAAAGGATTATGAACTTGACGAGTGTAGAATATGGCCACCTATCAGCAGTACGACAAAAGTCATGAAATGTTCCACAAATGGAAAATTAAAACTAAAGTTATTTCTGGACGGTGGGAAGGTAGTGCAAGCTGGTACTTTTAATATCTTGCTAGCTGCACTACATCGGATCGGAGACGCACGGATAATGTCACCATCTTCACAACACGGCATAGTCAAGGTGTTGCCTACTCCTTCTTCAAACATACTCCAGCGATTTTTTTCTTGGTCTACCCACACACCTGTGTCCTATAGTTTTATATTTCCAGACTTGTTTGACCAGTATGGAATCTGACATTGTTTCTAAGCGTTCTTTACACCATTGTTTATAATCTTACGTTAAAGTTAAAAATTTGTAATTTTTCTCTTATACTTCATACGATGAAGTTTAGAACACCTTTTAACTCCTCTCAAGGACGCAATTTCCGAGGCCTGTATTTCCCTACAGACGATGTGTATAGTAGAAATACACGATAAAGAGCATTTTTCATGAAAATATTTCTTCCGTCGTTCAAAAACATGGTCAGGAAGAAATTCGTAAAAAGTATAATTTGGTGCATAAACACATACGGCTCAGAAACCTGGACTCTGAGGAAACTGGAAACGAACTACGCTGAAGCGTTCAAGAGACGGTGCTGCAGGAGAGCCTTAAGACTATCGTCGACAGAATTAATGAATAAGGATGAGGTATTTAAGTTCAAACTTATGTGCGGAAAATTAGGCGAACTCTTAAGCGAGCAAGTAAAGAAACACGCCTAAAATTCTGCAAGTTGATGGCCCTTCCCATACTTCTGTATGGGTCTGAGAATTGGACTTTAACAAAAGGCCAGGCCAGTCGTACCGAAGAGGCTGAAATGAGATATCTCAGGCTCGTGGCAAGGTATACTCTCTATGATCATAGAAGAAAACAGATATATGGCAGGAACTGAGTATTATGAGTATACTCGGCAGTATTGCCCAGTGTCGGCTTGATTGGTGGGAACATCTTTGCCGAATGGATGACTGCCGCATCCCCAAACAACTATGGAACTATAAGCCGATTAGACGGAGGGGTGTGGGAGGTCCGAGGAAGCGATGGAGTGACCAGCTCTAATCTTTGCCTGTTTGAGACCGGAACAAACCGTGCTTGATTTAATCCTTGAAGATGATGATGATAAGGTGTTGAAGAATTTAGATAAAAGAAGGATTCTGTTTACTATAACAGGAAAGGACAAGCAGTAGGGTTGGTGACCTGTTACGCCATCCCCGATAGAGGGAATGATTGAGGGCCGTAGTGGGATGGGAAGTCCCAGTAAGAAAGTATGTAGAGATTAACAGCCTGTTTTCGGGACGGTAGAAATCGCAAACTCACCAACAACCTCTATGTCTAGGAGAAGACGAAGAAGAGACATGTAGGCCTTAGGCCTACGTACCTGGTAAAACAACACAAATGAGAACCAACAACACACGTTGTTCGTTGCTTCTCGTGAGCGTCAGTCGTGTAATTAACCGAGGAATTTCTGATACTTGTAACTAAGTATGAAACATTTGTGTGGTCCAATTTAATGCATACGTTAAACAATAGAGTCAAATTATGACACGCCGGTATGCAGTGCGCATGTGCAGCGCATACCTAGAGTGACCTTTGACCTCACTCTTGTGTGACCGCGTACTACGGCAAAAAGACTCGTTACCATATAATGAGAATGATACGGTACAGTAGAAGATAGCCATTTTTTTTTTTTTTTTTTTAGTAGTTTGCTAGAAATTCCGTTGCATATTCTGTAATACAGCACTGTCTAGGTTAAATGCCCACTTCACACTGCAATTTGCTCGTCTTTAAAAACAAACAATCCAGCGCGTTGTTCAATCAAGATAACATTCAGAGGGTCATAAGTTCTGTGAGAAAATAAATTGCATCCATCATTTGTCAATGGGACGAACATGCAGACTAGGATGCGGAACGATCGATGGGCGCTTACGACAACGACATGAGTAAGATCTTATTTTGATTTTATGGTACACTCGTCAGTTGAACCCGGGACGACTGGGTCTGAGGCCGAGCGCCATACTCCCTGATATATAAACACCCCGCAACCTTTATATTTTTCCGTTTACCATAATAATAATAATAATAATAATAGTAATTTGTTTTAATTCGTAAATTAATGTAATAATACTAGACAGTGCTGTACTGTAGTGCTGTTTTAAGAGAAAATGCTTTATGCACCTTCTGTCCCCTAGTATAAGGGACTCTCATCCACAAAAAAACCTCCTCTCATTCAGGCATAGATATCCATCCTGGAACCACTTTGCTTATTACTTAATGAAGAATTGGACCCTTATCGTGCTCCTTCTAGTTGTCTCTTATGTGCTACTTTCCGTTGAGTGCAATTTGGACCTGTCTTTTCTTTTCTTGTGGAACCGACCGAAAAATTCAGAAATGCGATGCCATTCATCCTTGCCATGAAGCATAATCTCGAGTACGCCCGAGGGCGTAAATCTCCTAGCTCGTCTCTAGTTCATTCTCTCTCTTGTGAATCTGCAACATTTTAAAAAGGTGTGCAAGGCATCTTCATGGGGAGAGTCACCGCATTGGCATGCTGGCCATTGCACCTTTCCCGTTCTGTGTCAGATGATAGTTAACCTCACCGTGTTTGTTGAGATCAGTCCATTGCTTCAAGTCCGGTATAAACCTTGTGGTCCATCTTCCTCTGTTCCCCTGTTCCATCAATCTTGTCAGTGCCGGAGAGTGAACTCCCTGCACTTCATGCTTTGCCGCATCTCTTCCAATTACATCTCTTCTATCGAAGGGATACTTTCTCTTTAGAGCGAGAATGTCTATGGGAACCACCCCCGTTATCACCAGGACTACTGACTCTGGCACTGTCCTATAAGAGGATATTACTCTGAGGGCTCCTCTTCTCTGCACCGAGCCATACGTTTCCTGTACTTATCCGTCTTTAGCGCATCGGCCCAGATAATCATTCTTAAATCGTGATGATGATAATAATTTTTTTATAGCGGGCAAAATGCTTTATTCACCGTCAGAGGAAGCCGTGCTTCCTCAGGTGTGTGGAACTCTCTCCCACTAAAAAAAAACAATTCTAGTTCAGGCAGTCATATCCATCCTGGAACCACTTAATGTATTACTTCAGGATGGAGCCTATTGCGCCCTTATCGGGCGCCTTATAGTTGTTCCTCATCTTCTACTGCCCGTTGAGTGCAAGTTGCGTCTGTCTTTTTTTAGTAGGACCCACTGAATAAACGCATTGATGCGGTCCCATTCCGCCTTACCACGAAGCATAAGCGCAACGACGCTCTCGGGCGTGAACTGCCCGAGCTGCATTTCCAGTACCATCCTGTCTTGCGAAACTGCGGCACTTGAAAAACATGTGCAAGGCATCTTCATGGGGTGAGTCTCCGTATTGGCATGCTAGGCTTTGCATCTTTCCCTTTTTGTGGAGGTAGGCATTAAAATTTCCGTGGCCACTGAGCAACTGGGCCAGTTGACCTCACCGTGTTTGGGGTCGATCCATTCCTTCAAGTTTGGTATGAGCCTTGGGGTCCATCTTCCTCTATCCTCTCTATCCCAACGATCTTGCCAGTGTCGGTGAGTGATTTCCCTGATAATAATAATAATAATAATGATGATGATGATGATGATGATGATGATGATGATGATGAGGCCACTTTATAAGTGACATTGTCAGACCTACTTTACACTTTTATTAGGAAAAGAAGGAGGAAGGTAAAAATCATGTTGAAACTCGATTTTTGTAATTCTTACGTTTGGTGTCAGGTTAGTTTCACAATTGTTAACAGCTATCCTGTTGAACTCAATGATGTTTGGACCGACGACTTGCCAGATCGAAGACGATGTTAGCGACTAGATATGGGAAGACGTCAATAAACCGAGATAAAATAGGTGGCCGCGCACTTACAAACACTTACGTGCTGTACACACTTACAAATATGCTGCCCACCGCATAGAGAAAACGGACGCATATAGTATTTGCTTAAACAAACTGGCATTCCCTTATACAAATACAGTATTAGTTTGCGCACGGGTGTGGATTTGTGTAAACGAGGGAACTAACAAGAAGACAATATTTGTATACGCCCGTGTTTGTGTGTGTGTGTAAACAATATAGTGAGACACAACAATGGTCGCGGTAATCACGTTCGCATTGTTGTGCCAACAATAGTGAGAGTCCATTAATGAACGTACACCTACAATGCGACATATTGCCCACTTGTTCCTTGAAGAACGCGTCATCGCTCGGTGATTACTGCAAAATGTTCTTCTCCTTCAACTGTGAGCGGCTTCAGTCACGTTTTTCCTAAATTGCGATACCATGGACTGTGCTAAGGGCATTTTTTGCTATTTATCGGTTGTTATAGACATTTCTTCTTGCGTTGAATGCAACAGCTGCAATGCATATTTAATATTAAACAAATTCGCGTCCTTAGAAAAATGGATACTTTCCCAAAATCCGTACCCACATTACATTCCGATGTTTTGAATGTGTGATTGTGTCGATATACCACGATGTGAAGAAGAAGTTTATTAATTATTCTATTTTTTTCTTAATGTAAATTTATGTAATGTAAATTATTATATTTCTTAATATGAAGTGGAAGTACACAATGTTTTCATTTTCAGGGTTAGGTAATAATGATTTTTTGGTTTTTAGTTTACTGTTTAAAGAAATAAAAACCATGGTTAGGAATAATATAATGTTTAATGTGTATTGCTTAAAACGAGGTAGCATTTATAATAAAGAACGTAACATCCTTTTTTTTATAATTTGAAAGAGTAAAAGGCTTCGTATCTGGGGACATATGTCGAAGCTGAGAATAACTGGATAAAAGAAATTGAAAGAAGAATTCTCTCTGTTAATAGAAGTTGTTACGGGCTTATATTTTTTAATCAAGACTATTAACCACAGAATCTAAAGCCACGCTTTATAAGTTATTGGTAAGGTCTGTATTGTCATATGGCTATGAGTGCTAGATACTCAATGAAATTGATGAACAGAGGGTGGCTGTGTTTGAAAGGAAGATACTGAGAAGGATTTATGGGTCACTTCAACAGGACGGAGTCTGCAGAAAGAGAAATAATAATGAATTATATGTTAAGTACAATGACATTACAGTTGTCCGATTTTCCAAAATTAATAGATTAAGATCGGCAGGACACGTTCAAAGAATGGGTGGCGAACGTACGGCAAAAAGAATTATGAAACACAAGCCAATAGGAAAAAGGAAGATTGGAAGACTGAAGAACAGATAGTTGGACCAGCTCGGCAGTGATGGGAGGAAGACGGGCGCAGTGAATTGGTGGCGGATGGCTGAGGACAGGAATAAGTGGAGGCAATTTCTTTTGGAGGCCAAGGCTCGATCTGGGCTGTACAGCCAAGCATGTATGTAACGTGTTTTTAACAGAACTGGAACAGAAAATGTAAACTGCAAAATACAATTACTTCTGAATAGTAAGGTTAAAACAAAAACAATAATGTATTAACAAACGAAAACAAGCTTTGTTATTCGTTAGGAGGACAATATTGTTTTATGTTATTCAGTAAAATGTCTACTGAATAACACTGCAAGCGAATTTAGTGCAAAACACACAAAAAAGAGGACACATGTCGCCTACTATATCGCCTCGCCTTACTTCGAGTTAGTTGCTTTTCAAGTGATCTGCACAAAAACCAAGTATTAGTGGAAAAATGCGTACGAGTTGTGCCACAAAAGGAGACGTGTATAGTAATGCAAGGTCCCAAGAGCCACTCCGCCTTACTTCGAGTTGTTTTTTACGCGGTTTTCACAAAAAGCGAGTCTTGTTTTAAAGACATACGGGTTTCCATGCGTACTTTTAGTTTGCATGTTAACCTAACAACGTCAACTTTTGGCGTGACAGGCTCACATCGGAGATATTATATTGCTAGAAACATTTTTCATAAAAAATATTACAATGAAAAACGATTGTAATCGTCTACAAGCTATTTCATAACATACAAAAATAATTACATACGGTACTTGCAATGTTCAATCCTTAGTAGGTAAAGAAGTGGAGCTGGTAAATGAAATCAGAAAGTTGAAATTGCACACAACTACTATTCTAGACACAAAAAAGAAAGAAACGTATGTGGCAATTCTTACTGATGATGAAACCTGGGCTCTAACTGAGAAACATCTAAATTCTCTCCAAGTTATAGAGATGACATACCTCAGGAAGGTTGAAGGAGAGACAAGAAGAGATCGAGTCAGAAACACTATTATAAGAATGGGTCTTAAGACAGTACTTTGAATGGTCAAATTAAGAAAGCACAGTTGCGCTGGTTTGGACAGGTTCAGAGGATGGTAGGGGAATTAGTACACCCTTTTCTAATTTTTAAGCAGTTAAAACCGTTTTCTTACAGTTTCTCGCTGTAGCGGTCCCTGTTTGTTCGATGACAAAATTCCTCTGCTTGTCCGATGTTTCGTCTTTGATTCTCGATCAGGTGCATCTGTTATTCAAAGCGACGATTAAGTGCTTTCAAACTACAGTTCAACACACAAATAAGACCTATGTTTTAGCAGATCACAGCAGATCGACGTCAGTTTTCACACTGAAAATTTTATGTAAATATAAAGTGTTTCGTACCTTTCTTATATCTTCGTTATTGTGCTGAAATAATAAACATTGTGCTGTTAAATATATGTAGGCTAGTAAAATATGTCTTCTTCTTCTTCTTCTTCTTCTTCTTCTTCTTCTTCTTCTTCTTCTTCTTCTTCTTCTTCTTCTTCTTCTTCTTCTTCTTCTTCTTCTTCTTCTTCTTCTTCTTCTTCTTCTTCTTCTTCTTCTTCTTCTTCTTCTTCTTCGTCTTCTTCTTCTTTTTTCTTTTTCTTCTTCTCCACGTCAAAGTATAGGCTAGTACCTAATAAGATAAAGCCTGTTCCGCTTTGACTGAAGCCATCTCTTCTTTGGTCTACCTATATCTCGTCTTTCTTGAGGTCTGTATCTTATTACTTGTGTAGGTATTCTCATATATTCCATTCTCTCGATATGCTGCCTCCATTTTACTTGACCTTCCCTTATTCTGCTGGCCATTTAACTCGGTTCTTATATTTTCATTTCGTATTTGATATCTAATGGTGTAACCTTTGGTTTTCCTCAAGAAATTCATTTCACTTGTTTGTATACTTCGCTCATCATTTCTTGTCATCGTCTAAATTTCACTTTCATAAGTTAAAACAGGTGTTTCCATTACTTTATAGAATTTTAACTTGGTGTCTTTCCTTGTCTTATTTCCCAGTGTTCTGTGTATAGTACCGCATATCATTTGAAGTCTATTTATTTTTATAGCGATGTCGTTGTCATGCCCATAAATAACATCGCACCTTAGAAAACTGAAATGAGATAACTGTTCTTGAGGCTGATTGATTTATAATTATGTTCGAACGCATCGGATTCTTTCCTCTAAAGGCCATAACTTTTGTTTACTGGGTTGATATTCTAAGATTATATTCTTTGTATATTTTGTTCATGTGGAAAACTGCTAACTGGAGATCTTTTTTTTTTTTGCCACTTTTGTTAGTTTTATTAGCAGCCATCTTAACACCAACTTTGTAACTACTTATTGTCACACTGCTAAATTCTTCGTTCTTGACAAGACCTGCCGTTGTCGTTTAAGACCTGAAGATGGTGGAGACACCGAAAGGCCTTGTCAAGAACGAAGTATTTAGCAGTGTGGCAATAAGTAGTGACAAAGTTGGTGTTTCTTTTTTTTTGCATTATAACCTGATCATTCGCAAATAACGATACACTGACTGGATGATGTCAATTTAATTCCGGGGTATATTTTTCCCTTCCATTGTCGCACAACATCGTCTGAATAAAGTGGGAGATATTAAATAAAGTGGGAGATAAGCTACACCGTTGTCGAACTCCTCTATTGTTTGTTATGGGTGCAGATTTACCTTCTCCAGTATTTATTACAATTCTAGTATGTTGGAATAGCCCTTGAATATCTCCTATCAAGTGTTTGTGATACCCTCGTAGTAAGGTATGTTAAAACTTAAATTGTCTTTTTTTACTTATTTCCAAATAAATAATGTCTTTTTTATTTTTACATTACTTGTCGAAAATTGATCGCTTATAATTCGGCCCGCCGGTAAGATCCTGAGTTTAAGTGTGGCACTCAGTCGCTTTTCAGTTGGAAGCCACTGTCTTAGAACGTAAATAGTAATAACAGTTATTTCAACTAATTAATAAATTGTTTAAGAATGGCAGATTCTTCCTTTATGTTACAAGGGTCTGAGACATTTCTATGAACTAATTTATTGCACACGTTAAACAATAGACTTAATTATGACTCACACATAGGGAAGCCCCGACAGTGCACATACCTGACCTCTGACCTCTACCTTATCTGACCGCCCCGCTTCCGTGATGAAGTCGCTAGCTATACACCATATACGAGCGTGTATATAATTTATAGCAAAGGGAAATAAGCTTCTTCACAGCTTTATCTTATTATTAATATCACCAAAAATGTCGAGGTTTCAGATGATGTATGCTGTCATACATAGAACGTTGAAGAAAAAAGACAACACAAGAGACAAGACTTAAATTTTATGAAACAATGACAGTGCCTGTTTTACTATATGGACGTAACACATGCGTTCCTACAAAGAAGACTAAAACCCAGATTGAAACTTTGGTAATGCAGTTTCTGAGAGGAACGAAGGGTTGAACGAGACTGGATCGTTTGCGCAATGATTATATTAGAGAATAGCTACAGGTGTTCTCTATAAATGACAAAATCCAAACATATCGCAAGGGATGGTTACAGCATCTGGACAGAATGGACGATGGACGACTAACTAATGTTGCGTTTCAATATATACTCTTTGGTACAAGAAATGTACGAAATCGAGAGTGAGATGGAGATATACTCTGTTAAGACGGAACAAGCAAGTGCCTACTCCGTGAGGTGCAGAAGGAGGAGAAGGAGAAGACGAAGAAGAAGGAGAAGATTAATGTCACCATAATTACATTATCTCACTATTTCTGTTGTAACCGTTCTGCATTTGCATGGACGTTGTAGTGACTCACAGTTCCTCAGTATGTAACTTAAACACAGAACTATACTGCATTTCCATACACCTTGTAATGACTCCCACTTCCCCAGTATGGAACTTAAACACGCAACCGTTCACCTGCATACACGTTGTAGTGATTCACATTTCCCCAGTATGGAAATCAAACACGGAAACGTTCTGCACTTGCATACACGTTGTAGTGACTAACACTTCCAAAGTATGGAACTTAAACTCGGAAACGTTCTGCACTTGCATACACGTTGTAGTGACTAACACTTCCCCAGTATGGAACTTAAACTCGGAAACGTTCTGCACTTGCATACACGTTGTAATGACTCATATTTCCCCAGTATGGAAATCAAACATGGATACGGTCTGCACTTGCATACACGTTATAGTGACTAACACTTCCTCAGTATGGAACTTAAACTCGGAAACGTTCTGCACTTGCATACACGTTGTAGTGAATAACACTTCCCCAGTATGGAACTTAAACTCGGAAACGATCTGCACTTGCATACACGTTATAGTGACTAACACTTCCCCAGTATGGAACTTAAACTCGGAAACGTTCTGCACTTGCATACACGTTGTAATGACTCATATTTCCCCAGTATGAAAATCAAACACGGATTCGATCTGCACTTGCATACACGTTGTAGTGACTAACACTTCCGCAGTATGGAACTTAAACTCGAAAACGTTCTGCACTTGCATACACGTTGTAGTGACTAACACTTCCCCAGTATGGAACTTAAACTCGGAAACGTTCTGCACTTGCATACACGTTGTAATGACTCACATTTCCCCAGTATGGAAGTCAAACACGGAAACGTTCTGCACTTGCATACACGTTGTAGTGACTAATACTTCCCCAGTATGGAACTTAAACTCGGAAACGTTCTGCACTTGCATACACGTTGTAGTGACTAACACTTCCCCAGTATGGAACTTAAACTCGGAAACGTTCTGCACTTGCATACACGTTGTAATGACTCATATTTCCCCAGTATGAAAATCAAACACGGATTCGATCTGCACTTGCATACATGTTGTAGTGACTCACAGTTCCACAGTATATAATTTAAACTCGGAAACGTTCTGCACTTGCATACACGTTGTAATGACTCACAGTTCCACAGTATATAATTTAATCTCGGAAACGTTCTGCACTTGCATACACGTTGTAATGACTCACAGTTCCACAGTATATAATTTAAACTCGGAAACGTTCTACACTTGCATACACGTTGTAATGACTCACAGTTCCACAGTATATAATTTAAATTCGGAAACGTTCTACACTTGCATACACGTTGTAATGACTCACAGTTCCACAGTATATAATTTAAACTCGGAAACGTTCTACACTTGCAATTCACGTTGTAGTGATTCACAGTTCCCCAGTATGGAATTTAAATTCGGAAACGTTCTGCACTTGCATACACGTTGTAATGACTCACAGTTCCACAGTATGGAATTTAAACTCGGAAACGTTCTACACTTGCATACACGTTGTAATGACGCACAGTTCCACAGTATATAATTTAAACTCGGAAACGTTCTGCACTTGCATACACGTTGTAATGACTCACAGTTCCACAGTATATAATTTAAACTCGGAAACGTTCTACACTTGCATACACGTTGTAATGACGCACAGTTCCACAGTATATAATTTAATCTCGGAAACGTTCTGCACTTGCATACACGTTGTAATGACTCACAGTTCCACAGTATGGAATTTAAACAACCCGAAATCCAAGTTATACGTCTGCGGTAATCTAATATCGTCCGCGAGCTACCAGCCTAGATAGAAGGAGAGAGGAGAGAGAGAGAGAGTTTGAGAGAAGGAAACTACAAACGGAGAGGATGTGTATTATTTCACTGTCGCATTTACACGTCCAGACACACGAATGTTTATTATAATAGGAACAACAATAACAATAATTATTTTTTTATGACGTGGGAAATGCTTTGTGTACAGTCAGAGGAAACCGTCTGTCCCCTAGTATGTGGCACTCTCACCCACAAAAACTCACTTGTAAATCTGGCAATAACATCCACCTTGGAACCACTTAGCGTATTGCTTCAAGATGGAGTCTACAGCGTCCTTTCCGGGCTCCTTCTAATTGTCCCCGATGTGTTACTGTCTGTTGTGTACTAGTTGGGCCTGTCTTTTATTTTCTTTTAGAACAGACACAAAAAATGTAGGAACGCGGTTCCACTACCACGAAGTAACTACTTCGTCGGGCTTGAACTCAATGAGCTCTCTTCTCTAGAGCCATTTTTTCTCTTGTGAATCTACTGCACTTGAAAAAGGTAAGGAAGGCAACTTTATGGGGTGAGTCACCGTCCTAGCATGCAGGGTCTTATGCAGGGTCTTTTCTATTTTGTGGCGTAGGTGTTGAAATTGCCACGACAACTGAGGAACTGTGTGAACTGAATAATAATAATTTTCTTCGGAGGAGGAAAAATGCATTAGGCACCATCAGGAAACTTTGGTTCGTCTCCCGGTGTATGGAACTCTCACACACTAAACAAAGCCTAATCTTATCAGGGAGGTAATCCCCACTCGGGAGCACTGTTTGTATTACTTCAAGGTGGTCCGTCGTATCTCGCCTACTAGGCTGCTACATCTTGGTGTTCTTCTTCACCCTGTGAGTCGGTCTAATACCGGCTTCTTCAGCCGCAGAACCGTCCTTGCAAAGGTTGCCACCTTGTTCCAGGCCTTTTCTTGCTTCTGAGCATAACACCTGGGCGCCGTGTTACCTAACTCCATCTCAAGGCTTTGTCTCTCCCAAACACTGATCACACTCGAAGAACGTTTGGTGGGCAACGTCGAAGGCTGTCATCAATGATTCACGACAGGTCTTCCACCTATTCAATACTACACAGGTACGCAGAAGTATCCCTGCGCTGTAAGGAAGTGGGAGAAAAAGTAGGTCACCTCGCAATGATTTCGATCCCCTCTCTCACTCACTCAGTAATAATAATCATCATCATCATCATCATCAACCTCAAGGTTTAAACCAAGAATGGTTTGTTCCGGTCTCAAATGGGCAAATGTTACAGCTGGTCACTCCAGCGCTTCCTAGGACGTCCCACACGTCTTCGTCCCCTTGCCTTAGAGTTCCATAGTTGTTTGGAGATGCGACAGTCATCCATTCAACAAAGATGTTCCCACCAATTCAGCCGATACTGGGCGATCCTGTCGAGTATACTCATAATATTCAGTTCCTGCCGTATATCTGTGTTTCTTCTATGATCATGGAGAGTATACCCTGCCACGAGCCTGAGAAATCTCATTTCAGCCGCTTGGATGCGACTGGCCTGGTCTTTCGTTAAAGTCCAATTCTCAGATCCATAAATAAGTGTGGGAAGAGCCATCACCTTGTAGAATTTTAGGCGTGTTCTTTTACATGCTGACTTAAGGGTTCGCCTGATGGTCCCGCACATAAGGTTGAATTTATGCACAACGCCGTTAGTTGCATTATAAGACACACTGTAGCCCAGGTATTCAAATCTGCTAACTTGTTCCAGGACAGTACCATAACAATTTTTGCCCGTACGGGATCAGTTCCACAAAAAGCCATCACCTTGCTTTTAATTGTGGATATCTGCAATCCAGAGTCTTTGCAGATTCCATTTAACAAATGTATACCCATCTGCAATCTGTTTTCAGAGTCCGACAGAATATCCTGATCGTCCGCAAACAACAAAGTGTCAATTGTACAGTGACCAATCATAAAATGGTCTGGAAGACACATCTGGCAGTTTTGTATGACATCACTATATAAATTAAAAAGGGAAGGCGATAATGGACACCCTTGTCGAACTCCACACTTGATCAGGTCAAATCTAGGAGCTGTTCTCGGTCTCCCTGCTTCTAATAAGGTTTTATTCTTCATATACAGACTATGTATTGCTCTAATTAGATGGTGTGGGATCCCTTTCCTTACCATTACTGCCCATAGTTTGCTCCGATTCACTCTGTCAAAAGCCTTCTCAAAGTCGATGAAAGCTATGTATGTAGGCAGCTGATACTCTCTACTCTTTACAATGAGCTGGGCTATTGTAAATATACAATCTAAACACCATCTGCCCTTCCTGAAACCGTTCTGGGCCTCTGAAAGTATGGTCTCCGTTATCGCATTCAGCCGTGTTCGTAATATAGATGCATATAATTTAAATTAAGTATTAAGAAGGCAGCCCTCTGTAGTTCCTGCAGTCATTACGATCACCTTTTTTGAATATGGGAATTACCTTTGCAATCAGCCAATCGTCAGGGAAATGACCAGTGGTCCAGCATAGATTAATGAACTGCGGCAAACGATCATGCTTTATAAGCACACATTATAAGCTCTACGTTCAGCCCATCAGTACCTGGTGCTTTTCTATTCTTACAGGGGTGTAGAGCAGCTAACAATTCATCCATTGTTATTGGGTCCACACACACAATCACTGATGTCAGCAAAGGTTGTTTCTTCCAGTTGATCCTGGGTAATAATAATAATAACAACTATAATTGTCGTAATTGCGTAATGTCGTAACATATTGATTACTGGGAGTGCATTTACAACAATGTAGGCAGCAAAAATGAGCGTCGTGATAACAAAAACCATTTTTTTTTTTTTGACGTGAACTGTAACAAGTTACATTAATCACAAGTTACGTGTCCAAAGAATGTGTATTAAGCCTACACTTACAGTCGGTCGCGCAACCACCTGCGCCACAACCGCATTTGTACGAGGGATTGTAACGTACAAGAAACGCGCGTACAGTGCTGCAGCGCAAGGGACACGAGGATCCAATCAGCGTTATTGTTTGACCTGATTAGAACGAATGTGCTGACACTGACTCTGATCCCGGATCCGCAACTCTGTCACAGTTTTATTGTTCGGCCCACTTATGGCACACTAAGCGTGGGACAAAACATATTAACACACACACACACACACAAGACACATGTAAATACTCATTTAGCGTTGCAGTGCAAATAGCCAGTAACAATTGCGCCGCTATAATCATGTTTTACCGTGTTGACAACAATCGTTCCGTAACACTAAAACACACATTTTTTGTTGCCAACGTTATTTGAAATGCATTTTTTGCAGTTATTAAAACCGTAAAATTAAAATGGCAGTTTCTGGTTTTTGCACGCTGCAAGCTGTTTGATGTGACACGCGGTAAACAGAACTCGGCGAACATATGAGCGTGCACGTTTTGCACGTAATATTAACTTATTTCAACACAAATGTCCATGTTTCGGATTATCAGAATTTAAAACTGTATAGAGTTTTAATTCTCTCGCTTGCCTTATCTTCATTCTTGCCTTAGAAAAAGCAATGAGAGATGGTGGAATAGATTCCTCCGGGACTGTATTCAACAGGCTGGTGCAGGTCCTAGGCTACGGAAATGACCTACATATAATCGGGAGGTCCCTTCGAGCAGTCACTGAAGCCTTTCTTGTTCTTAAAGGTCCCGTAAGGAGGTTGGGTCTCATAATAAAAGCAACACAAAATACATGGTCACAGGACAGAAAGCCAGAGAAGGAGAGCACATCCAAATTGAAACCTGTTCTTTCGAAAAAGTCAACAACTTTGTTTATTCAGGATCCCAAGTTAAATCCGATGGGGAAACAACAGAAGAAATAAAGCGAAGAATCATCTCAGCTAATAGGTTGGTCTCAGCATCTTTGGTCTCAGGCCCCTCTTCCAGGGCAGAACAATTGCCTGGAGCATTAAGCTGCTTCTGTATAAAACAATGATCCACCCAGTTCTCACCTATGGTTCTGAGACCTGGACCGTTTCTAGAAAGTCTGAGTCAAGCCTGCTGGTTCATGAACTCAAAATCCTCGGCAGTATTTTTGGGCCAATATGTGTGGGAGATGAATGGAGGAAAAGGACCATCCACGAACTGAACACTCTTCTGAACGAACCAGATATTGTGAAAGTTATAAAACTTGGTAGACTCAGGTGGGCTGGACATGTGATTAGAATAGGGGGAAAATTAAATACCCAGAAAGGCGTTCACAGAACGGATCTATGGCACCAGGAAAGTTGGTAGACCCAAATTACGTTGGGAAGACGGTGTGAATTATGATGCGCGCCAAATTCTTGGAACCCGGAACTGGAGAGCTGCTGTACTTGACCGGGACAACTGACGGGGGCTGCTAAAGGAGGCCTTGACTCAGTAATGAGTTGTCGCGCCGCTGTAAGTAAGAGTTTTATATTATTCTTGGAATGACTGTAGTAGTGTTTATAAGTGGCTAGCAGGGAAGTGGATAAGGAGCATATATTATGATATAGGCCTAACTGTATCCAGAGAATGGTAATGTCACCCGTGGAAGCGCTGCAGCAACGGTATCTGCGATTCTTTATTATCAGTCATCAGACACTTTCAATGAACTTGGAATATAATGGTTGTTAATATTTTAAATAAAACAACGTTATTAAAAATCCATCAATAAAGAGTCATATAAAGTGTGTGTAAGTGTTTGCACTGTTGCGCGCGATCGCAGAGCTGATATTAGTGGATACGCGGGAACCGGATGCGAATCTAACCCTACACCGCCCCTAAAATCAAGAAACAGCCTCTTTCCCAGTCTCCACAATCTATGTAGGCCTTAGGCTCTTTTTACGCATCCTATTTATATCGTACGGTAACCTACTATGAACACTCGTACGTCATGTAGAACAACAGAAACAAGTGGGCCGTTTTATGCACTGTCGTACGATAAATTTATCGTTCCGAACTGAAAATCATATCGTGGTGTCCGCCGAAACGCATCCGATTAAATATTGGACGAGTTGTTTAGATACATGGGCTGCAATAGTTCCGTTTATGCACTCGCGCGAGTTTTTTATCGTATGACTTTCAGACATCAGTGCTGCCAACCTTTCTGCCTAGCGGCGTCAAGCCAGTTGTGCCAAGTGGTATTCACGTCGTGGTGTGATTTTATTAATTTCTTTTGTAAACATGGAAGACACCAATACAGAGGGGCTCATTGACGAAATCTAGAACAGCAGAGCACTATGGGATCCCGCTTCCGAAGATTATAGGCTAAAAACCAACCGATAAGCGGCATAC
The DNA here is from genome assembly GCA_034769895.1 of Magicicada septendecula. Taxonomy (NCBI): domain Eukaryota; kingdom Metazoa; phylum Arthropoda; class Insecta; order Hemiptera; family Cicadidae; genus Magicicada; species Magicicada septendecula. Next base: position 99,988,138 of record CM068373.1, read on the forward strand.
AACACGCACGGGTTCATTTCTAGTACTGATGATGGCAACACTGAAAGGGTTTGTTCACACCACATCCGACATTTTTGACGCACGATAAAATATCGGAGTCAACCTATCGCACAATATTTTATCGTACGATAATTTTTGCATCCGATTTTTATCGTGCGTCAAAAATATCGGAAGTGAGTGTGAACAAACTCTTTCAGTGTTGCCACCGTCAGTACTGAAAATGGATCCGTGTGTGTTGTATTCCCCTTATCAGTTCGTTTTGAAGAGAAGAAGAAAAGTAGATGGGATATTCATCCAATTAGCTGTGCACGATATGTAGACGGTGCTTTTCGTAATCTATACGGAAAATGAACAGACGATAGAGACAATAAAGTCACACCACGACGTGAATACCACTGATTACTTTGAACAGCTGCCCCTCGCCGACGCTAGGCAGGAAGGTTGGCAGCACTGATGTCTGAAAGTCATACGATATAATACTGCCGCGAGTGCATAAACGGAACCATTACGGCCCATGTATCTAGACAACTCGTCCGATATTTAGTCGGATGCGTTTCCTAGGACACCACGATATGTTTTTGAGTTCGGAACAATAAATTTATCGTACGATAGTGTATAAAACGACCCATTTGTTTCTGTTGTTCTACATGACGTACGAATGTTCATAGTAGGATATCGTACGATATAAACCGAACGCATAAAGGGTACCTTATTCTGACTTAGTGTTCTAGAAATATTATTGCTGTCAATCTGAATCTGAATTCAGCAACTCATCTTGTAATAACAATAGTTACGGTGCAGTAAAATAGTTAGGATGTTGTTTCTTGAATTTGTAATCCTAGAATTAAATATTTAATGCTGAAAAAAAACACTAGTAAACCATACTTTTCTAGCTTTTGAGGAATAATTTTATTTACCGATCTTACTGACACAGACACAGAAGCACTTTATGAGTTAGCACTGATAACACGACTGCTGATGGTTGTTTGGTTACCGTACACGTTGTAACCTGCGACAGTTCACTTCAAAAAATATGGTTTTCCTTATCATGACGCTCAATTTTCCTGTCGACTTTGTAGTAAATACAGACTCAGATATCAATATTGTTACGACAATTAGGGAACGCTCGCGAACAATCGAGAGTGTCGTTCTGCACATTTCTTGGCTAGCCGAGGAGGTGCAGTATAGTACCCTCTAGAGTGTTCGAGTGCTTGTTAACTACGCAAAATTATGCCGGCACGGACAATTATTCTAGAACATCTGCAGGCTATATGTAAGCAGCAGCGGCAGTATTAGTTAGTTACACCTGGCGAGATTGTAGAGCGCGGATCTAGTGGTTGTTGTGTTATAATTAGTGCTTAATTCTATTACTTGACATTATTATTGCGTGTAAACAAATTTAATTTGAATTATTGTACGAAAGTACCTTGTTGATTGCAGATTGTTATTTGTGATTAATTAAAGCTGCTAATTAGCGACATCATTTTCTGTCTGGATTCTGTTTCCACTGTACCATACGACGATCCGAGAGACCGGCGTAACAATATTAAAAACATGAAAGACAAAGGACTTAAAGAAAATGTTAAGAATAATTAAAAATGAGTAATTTCCGCTCTCGTTTTCTTCCGTTCATTTTCTTTCGTCTCCTTCACTTTTGTTGCTGAGTCAGCGTTGTGGTCTGTGTGCGGCCGCATCTGTCGCACACACCCAGTGACACCTCTGCGTGTGTGTGTCTCTAAGAATGTATATTATGTATTTATGTAATAAATAAATTAAACTTTTTGAGAGGAAGGATATATAATTTTTTGTTGTTGTAAAACAGATTGCCCTTTGATATTAGTAGGTATGAGTAAAGCTTTTCCGTCTCTTATAAAAAAGCGACTTGCTCTTCATTATACTATCCAGCAGTTCTTCATTACCAAGGCGTACATTAAACAAAATTATTTACAAATTTGAATTGTTATAGAAATGCTGACCCATTATTTGGAATGTAGACCTATGTATACACGTGTGTGTGGGGGGGAGGGGGTCTTCGCGTGGACACTTTGTTTACGTAGGCTTACATCTGTTACTTTAATACTTAAAATTACGAAAATTCAAGTTTCGAAAATTTAATAATATTTAGTAAGCTTTTAACTTGAATTTATTCTTTAATCGATTCGTTGTTTATTTTGAGTTTTCCAAATTTTTTGAAAGGTTCGTCCTTTGTATTTTTGAGATTTAGGATGTTTTCCGTTTTGTAAAAAACAGCATTTGACTCCTACTCCTTCTATGAACATGCAAACAGCAAAATGAGAAGCATATTCTAAGCAAGCTCTATTTCTTAAAACTTAAAAAAATTATTGCTAATAAGGGAATATTAAATTCATCGATTCCTGGTTTGAATTTGAATTTTTTATTCTGAATTCAACAGACCAAACGCATAATTAAGTCAAATGAGGCCACAGCAGTGTTTATATGAATTTTATTATATGTTTTATTAGTAATCGATGTTTACAATTAACACAAATATATTACATCACACGTCGAAATATTTTCAGTGTACATACACGTACAAACAATACGTAACAAATTATTCTCATTGTATGTAAAAAATAGTTTCAGTGATTTTAAATTGTTTTTATGAATTAAACAAATGGAAAGGAATGTAAATGTGTTAAGGTAATAATGCACTACGTACAAGAAAAGGATTTCAAAAGTATTCAGCTCGATGAGAGTAGCTGTACTTTTACCCTAAGTGAAATTATTTTTAATATTGTTACGATAATACAGAACATTCTAAAGTGGAACCAACGGTAATGCTGTGTGCGTATGTGATTCACAGAATGCGTTAGCGAGACTGTTCTGACTTTCCCGGCCGCGCGCACTGTGTCAAGGCCGCAAGCAATTACGCTCTAGTGTAGAGTTGACGCGTATTATGGATTATTCTGGAACACTTGTGCTATCTATTTAAAGAACGACAGCTGCCGCTTAGTTTCAGTCTTATGTCGGCGATTACTTAGTTGAGTTTAAGTGGCGATTTATTCAACTGCGGTTTGAAGTATTGTGGCGAAGTGTTATGTGTTTTATAATTGTGCATGATTCTGTTAGTTGACATTTTTATTGCGTGTGAACAAATTTTATTTGATTTGTTATAAGAGACTATCTTGTTGATTACAAACTGTTTAATTGTGATAATTAAAGCTGGTGATTAGTGACTTAATTGGTGTCTTGTATTTTGTTTTCCACTGTACCATACGACGATCAATAACTGTCGTAACAATATTTACGTTTTTCTTGTAACAGTTATAAAAAGTTACATTATGTTAACATGTTTTAAAGCTCTTTGCTTAAAGCACACTTATTTGTAGCAGTGGGTAGATTTTGGGTAGCTATGTGGTGAAATGAGGTTTGATTGACCTGGCAACACTGGTTTTTCTTTCAAATTTTCATCTGTTTCGATGTACATTGAATCAGTTTACTGCCCTAGGTGCGAGAGGTGTACGGGAGTTATCCGGGCACCATAGTGCCGTATATAAAGTTCACACTTTAGAAATGTTATTTAAACACGACCTACGTCCATGAAATCAATTCAGCTCTTCTATTTCCCTTGTCATTCAATTATATTCTTCAAACTGTTAGTGGACTGTAGGAAATCAAAACAATCACAATGAACTATGTACTGAACTCGTCCTTCAGATTATCATTAGAAGCCATTTCATATCTCAGCGTTGGTGCTCAATCTCACGGTCTCGTACGTCACACGTTAACACAGAGGAATGACGCTGTCAGAGGCTGCGCAGATGAAGCGGTAACGACCCAGTCCCGCGACTGCACATTTTATCTCAACCGCTCTGTGGGTGACAGTTGGTGCGAATTAAGTGGGAATTAACTGGTGCTTTATGCGACCTACATAAATATGTTTTGCATTCGGGGTATCACGTTAGCGAGGCAGTTATGGGCGCCCGTAATAGGCAATTTAAGGAAACCACGGCCGTTATATTTCTGCAGTGAATTTTTTGTCGAGAAAATATTTTTCAGGTTTGCACACTAAATGACTGTATAATAACTAATGGATGATATAACATTAATGGATAGAGGAACGCGTATTGTGTATGTTTGTGGGAATCACTCATTAATGTATAACGTAATAATTAATTATGCGGCAGTGGCGGAGCGAGAGAGATTTTAGTGGTTGCTAAACTCTCTTTGAAGGATAAAGAAAAAAGAAATGACAAAACTGAAAAAATTTTCCAATAGAAATGTAGTCATATCGTCTTCTTTTGCTGGGTCTACAGCCGCTGGTGGGTCTTGTCCTCCACAACAATCCTTTCCAGCCTCTTATACCCGTCGTAGCAAGGTCTTGAGTGACGTCGTCCATCCATCTGTCGCTGGCTTACAATAGAGGTGTGCTAAACTAGTATTTAAAAATAACAGGTACGAACTAAGCCGTTCCAAAAAAAATAACACGTACAAATACCTGTTATTATATACTTATTATACATATACCTGTATTATATAATTTGTTATAAGAAATACATTGAAACTGAAAGTATTACCAGTGTTAATTAACACTGTAACTATATTAAGCTGTTACTGTTTAAAAGAAAAGAAACAAGAGACTTTATAGGGCTATCTTTTTTTGGAAATAGTAATTTAAGTTTTCACTAGGAGTAAAAAACTGACAGGTTTAATATTAAATTATTGATTCCATTTTGGTTAGACAAATCAGTTGCGAAACTCATGCAATGAAATTTAGAGTGCACGTAATAGCACAACAAATAACGTCAGAAAACATCAGAAACATATAATAAAAACAAAACAGTAAGCCACAAGAGTTACAGCAACCTCATTATTTACGTGAGATGTGCAGTGAAGTTAAAATCGTCTCCGAAATCACATTAGCAAAAAGTAGTATATGGCCTATCAACTATCAACCACTCTGTAGGTTATAACACAATATAATTAGCTTTTTCAGAATTTACCAAGTTGGTGACTAGTATAATATATAATTTGTAACTATAATCTGTATTACATATCTACATATCACACGAGAATAAATGTAACATCAGTATGAATTTTTTCATTTTATTAAAAACAGCTTGGTCTCTTTCATATAGAGTTATTCTGAACCTCGCTGTTTTGCTTCATTTCGTACTCGTATAGCAATCGGCATATGTATAGAATGAAGTATTCAGCACCAAAATACTATGAATACTCGTCGTACTTGTACTAAACTATGTACTCGTTTATTCGTTAGCTGCGTAGGGGCTGCCAAGACTCAGAACCGCGAGGCCGCGAGTAATCTGAACGGGTATTTCGACTTTCAGTTATTGTTGAATCGGAACAGGTATTTCAACTTTTTAGTCAATGTTATTTCCGTTCAACGAAAATATCGTTCCATAATACCTGTTATAGGTATATCGGCCCACCTCCACTCTACAGCCCTTGGTGGGCTTTGGGCTCCGCAACAATCCTCCTCTCTTCTCTATCATTCGCCAATCCTTTCCAGCCTCTTATAATCTACCCATCACAGCAAGGTCTCGAGTCACGTCGTCGTCCGTTCACCTTTTCCTTGGCCAAACCCTCCTCCTTCTTTCGTATAATCATTACCATAAACGTCTTCACCTTTCTTGCATTCTCAATGATTTCGTCATGTCTCGGCCAACTCGCTCTATGTGCTTTGATGAACGTTACTACCTATATCTTTCCCTTCAATTAGTGTGCTCGATTCTTGAATTTTCCTAATTCTTCAAATATCTTCTTCTTTAGTTTCATCAAAATTCTTCTCAAGATTCTTCACTCAAACCTTCCCAATTGGTTCTCACGACTTTCTGAGAAGGTCCACGTTTCAGAGCCGTATGTCACAATAGGACGCACGATGCTCACGTAAAATCTTCACTTTGGCATGGCTTTTAATCGACTTATTTTTAAACCTTTTTACATTGAGAAAAAAGACACGGTTTGCTTGCATGTAGTCATATCATCCGAGTTAAATAATTAGGCGAATTAGTTACGCGAGTACAGTTCTCGTGTAGTGCTTATTGCCATTCCCGTAAGTCTTACTAATTTTTGCAAAATTGCCAACTTCAAGTAAGTTGCTTTTTTTTTTTTTTTTCGAACGCTTGTCTGCTTGTTACGCCTTGTAGTAATCTGACCCGTTGTTCGGTGTGTAACGCGTTCGCTTGATAATCTTACACAAAAAACAATAAACCATCATCCAATTAAAACATTTTAAGCAAATTATAAAATTTAAACTGACATTTGTAATTAAAATCTGTTATCTAATTGTTTATTTTTGTTTATCAATGACACAAAATTATCTTTCCTGATTATCGTAGTGTCGCTCCTGAATACTTTTCACATTATTAGACAGCTATTACCAAGCAACCTACCGCAAAGAACAAACCCGCGATTCGTGCGGTAAATTAAATTCAAATCAGCTGATTGAATCTATCGACGTGTGTAGGTAGCAGTGGTCAAACAAAATTATTACAATATATTCGATCGATCTTTGCTTTAGATAAGACGCTCTGTTTTCTTGACGGATTGGCATTTTTAATTTTTAGGAAAGATAAAAATGAACGAACCTGAACAAATCCGTTTATCTCACATCTATAATAACATTTAAAATCTAAAATGTTGTGACAGGTTCGCGGAAGTAATACGCTTGTAATTGATTTGATATGATCTCAATTTAGAGTGCAACAAGACAAAAACTTTAACAAGCTTAGTAGCTAAGATACACATACAACAACCCACGCAAGCAAACACACACACACAAAACTGTGTTCTGTATCCAAGTAATGTTTTTCATAGATGAACGTAAGCTTTCACGGGCGGTATTTACATTATCACGGTTTTCCGAGATGTTAGGCCGTGCTCCAGGTTGTTTACGTTTACATCCAGACGTTTCGTCCGTACCGATGTCGGACATCTTCAGTGGCACGGGAACATGGATCACAAAACCCGCGAACGAATACAAACATAGATTTTTCTGTCTGACTGACTGACTCTGGGCTGAGTGGTCATGCGTCGCAAAGATGTACCACTCGAGAATCCGAGTTCTGAGCTACCTTCTGGAGCTCCTGCCTCAGTGATTGTCCTGTCCCGTTGAGGCATTTCTATTTATACACTTTCTTAAAGGGCTTGTTATCATTTATTGGCCAATCACATTGCTCTCCTGTAATGTGTCCATCCGCGCTTCTGTTCGTATTCGTTCGCGGGTGTTGTGATCTGTGTTTCCGCGCCACTGAAGATGTCCGACATTGGTACGGACGAAACGTCTGGAAGCAAACATAGACAACCTAGACGACGGCCTAACATTCCGGAAAAACTGTGATAATATCTTTTTATATTTTCCAGGTGAAATATATTACCAACAATACTGTAAAATATATACTGCAAATACCGGCATAGCATTGGCATCGTCACCATCTTCGTCATCAAAATATGTTGTTCTGGCGTAGCCTGTGGTACCTCGCACTCGCAGACACCATTGTCATCCCAAATCCTCTCTGTTCCAGGCTTAAGCCTTCATACAACACACCAGACGTTGTATGTCATCCAGGCGCTTCAATCCCCTCTTCCCGTCTCTTTTTCTCTCCTTTCATTAAGTTGTTCATTTAATGCCCCCCCCCCCCGGCTTTGTCCAATCTAGTTTTCTAGTTTACTCACCTTAAAATAGCCAGAACATTTGGTGTCACAAAATTGTACTTGTGTAAGTGTCAAGAAGAACAGGTTTCTACCTCACAGATGACAATAGGCAATACAAGCCTATTGGACGAACTGTTTGAGAACGTCCGTAAAAAACAAGCAATTATTTATTTATCCCATTAACGGCCAGTCTGTTAACATTGCATAAAAATGTACAAAAAAATGAATGTATTTTGTCAGACAACCGTGTAGGCTATTTATATAGGCTACTTTGTCTCAAAAGTTATAATAAACTTTGTGATTTAATGCGAAAGCTGTCACGGCGGGAGTCAAACTTCTTAGAAACCAGAAACTTCCGGGCTGTTGAGTCTTGGTCGACTGTTTACAACGTGTTTCATATTTACCTAAACTTCTCGGCCACATACAGGAGGTCTTCTTCATAGAGACGCGTTTACAAAGGATGTCAGGCCGTTTTGAAAAATATCAGTCACGTTGTAAGCAATCGACAACGGTCCAACATCCCGGTAGTTTTTAATTTGTATAGCTTTATCTTTTAATATTACAGTGAAAAACTTATATTTGGAAGGGAGGGAATTAGAACACAAGAAATACGTTGAATTAGATCTATGACGTTTTAACAGACTTAATCCTGTCACACAGATTCTAAGAATCGACTTTCTTAGAAAGGCAAAAGTGTTAAAAACGGAATGAGTCCAGGATTGGGCTCGGCAAAATTGTTAAAAATAAAAGGAGTTTAGGATTGGAGAGAGAACAACGCAGGTTCAACGTGGACTAAAGACAGACAGAAGAGACACAGTGAAAAAATGAAAGAATACTATAGAAAAGGAAAAGAACAAGGAGTAAAGAATTGAAATTGGCATATGGTTCTCAGATGGCCGATACAAATAAAAAAAAAATTATTATTATAAAAATAATCGTTATCATAGTGATCATCATCATAACAGACACCTGTGTGTATCATCGCAATGGTTTAGAAGAGGCAGAGTTGCTACCATCTTGAGCCTTGCGGCATACAAGCATGACGGTTAAGAAATAGCAAGCTTCAGCCTCTTTATTACTGTAAGTTTTAGTATAGATATAGACACGCTGTGTTCCGCCTATGACGGCTTGGGTCTTGTAGGTGCTGGATAAGAAGTTAAGTATGTTTTCGTACTGTTCATTTTGATTGTGAACGGGAATCCAGCAGGTTAGCCAACCTCTGTCTTCAATAATTTCTAGGTCTACAGTGAAAATGAATCATGTATTTGAGAAACTAAATAAGTCGATTTTTTGTAAAATTGGTATTTCCCATATTCACACTGCGTATAGGTAGATACACACTGTACACAGTAAAAAATATAAGTAATTAGCAATTAGGATAAATATATTGCATTAGATTCGTCTTCCGCGCCACAATAGCAAGTGATATTTTTGTAGTGGCAACAAATGTTGTTTCTAAAGCTAGTGTCCCAGAGAACAGTTGGCAATAATATGAAGCTCATTCGAAATGGTTTAGACCAATTAACCATAGCTTAATTTGTAAGCCCGGTAAAACGGATAACAATCTTTTTTTTAGCAAATCGTTTGAATTTTTTTCAAACTCTGACAGAAGTGTGTCCAAAAATTCATAGACCCAATTGAACACTTTTTTTTTTAATCTGTAATCCCCCTCTTCCAAAAACCAATATTTATAACTGCAACATTGGAAGGCTACATTTAGTCGAATACAAAGTGAATGCTTATTTGCAAAGGAGTTGTTATAAAGTTTTGCCGCATCTGTGTACAGGAAGACTTATGCTATGTCGATCAGATCGTTTTGGTTCTGATTCGCCGAATCCCTGCTGATGGAAAACAAAGAAAAGAAGAAGATCAAATATGAAACTGTCTCCTGACTACAATAAACTCAGAGTGTATAACTACGAGTAATGTCAGTTTACAATTGCCTCCAAAGTTTCTTACATACTCCAAGCAGACAGAAAAGAAAAGAGAAGTATGGAATTTCGACACAGCAATAATTTATAAGTTGAAAAAGAAAAAGTAAAAAATGATTTGGCGGCCAATTACGTAGTATGGAGAATACAATTTACGTAAAGAGAAAAGTTTAATATGTTCGACCCCCATATGTCAGAAGACATAATGAAGTAATTAAATAAAAAAAATTACATAATTTCAATTTGTTATTTTATACAAGCAAACAAAATTATAATGGTATGGACCATTCCAGGAGAGTTATGAAATGGACCCCACCAGGAAGAAGGAAAACAGGAAGACGACCTATCACCTGGATAGAAGAAATTCAGACAATATTGAGGGAACGAGAAATTGAAGAAGATCTTTGGGTGGACAAGCAGCAGTGGAAGATGAGAATTCAATCAATTCTGTAATCTTTGGTTCCGGAAAATGTGTAAACGTTGTGCAGCCGGAATAATAATAACATCATTTTTAACTTCCAAAAAAGAAGAAGAAGAAGAAGAAGAAGAAGAAGAAGAAGAAGAAGAAGAAGTTAAGACTCACTGATTCGAATCTGCAAGGATTTCGGATTACAGAGTTCGTCATTGACGACCAAGGTGATGGGTTTTCATGGAGCCGATCCCATACGAGCAAACTTTATTGTATACGGTACTGTCCTGGAGCAGGTTAGTAATTTTGAATATCTGGGTTGCAATATGTCTTAAATTACAAACAATGCGTGGTGATAGAGCTACATAGGTTCAATAATATGTGTGGAATTATCAGAAGAACTCTAAAATTCACGCGTAAAGTAACATGCCTGAAGTTCTACAAGTTGATGGCCCTCCCACACTTATCTATGGACCTGAGAACTGGACTTTAACGAAATACCGAGCCAGTCCTATTCAAGCGGCCGAAATGAGATTTCTCAGACACGTGGCTGGATATACTCATCAAGATCACAAATGAAATGATGATGCACGGTAGAGACTGAAAACTATTAGTACAGATGACAGGATTGCCCAATATCGGCTAAAATTGTCGGCACAACTTACCCGAATGGATGATTGCCGCATCACAAACAAATATTGAATTACAACCCGAAAGGACAGGGTGTGAGGCATCCGAAGAAGCATTAGAATGACCAGCATTAGTCTATCCGCTTGGGGCCAGAACAAAAAACTATTTTTGGTTTAATCCTTACTGATGATGATGATGATGATGATGATGATGATGATGATAATGTTGATGGTAATGAAGAAGTTAAGTTAACTGGAAAGCAAATACAGAAAAAAATTAAATTGTGGTTTTTAAAGGGAAAGTGTGAGTTAATGACTATAGGAACAATGGAAAGAGAATATACCAATTGGTTGAGGCATTTAATTTAGGTGCTGACAATAACTTTCGAGGAAGAACACATACGTGCGGGGAAAAGGGGTGAGAGGGCGAGAGTGATGGAGAGAGGGGAGACAGATTCAGAGAGAAAGGATGGAGTGGATAAACAGAAAGAGAGAGAGAGAGAGAGAGAGAGAGAGACACAGACAGACAGATAGATAGACAGACAGACAGACAGAGAGTGAGAGAGAATGAGGTGGGAGTATGTCTTAAAGAGAGATGTGCTAATGTCGAGGCAGACTTTGGCATATAAATACGTTTGACTGCAACTTTTAATATTCTCAGTGTGTTACGTATTATTTGATTTAAATTTTGTCGAGACTTACTAGAAACCTTACAGTAAATCCCTGTTACAAATTCTCGCTAAAGCTGACATTCGGTTTGGTTCTTGTTCACCTTAGAGTTGAAAGTTAATTAAATTTATGTTAACTTTTTTGCTATTTTAATTACTTCAGTCAGTGACAGCTATATACGTATCCATATGAAATGAAAACCACCATGAAATTAAACCATTAGTTACGTTAATACGACAACCATATGTTTGCAGAATATAATTAACGGAATACGTTAAGTCCACGGCCTGGCGGATCATGTTGATGTAGGCCGTGGATTTGGCATTCGCTTTACGACAATTAATTTTAACAGCAGGAGGTTCGATCACCGGCAACGGACCTCATAACATCGGTTCTTATGCCCATGTCTTTCACAACTGAATACACGGATTAATCATTTCCTTCGATATTTTTTTTGCAATAAATAAAAATTCTAATTAGTTTCGCTGCGTACTGTTATAGTAATTAATTCGTCGTTATTACGTATTACTCGCGTTAGTAATAATATTACTATCGTTAGAATTAATTAATGCTATGTGATAATTATATTTCATGGAAAATTAACCTAGAGTGTTACGTTTTTTGTTTCCTTTTATTTGATGTAATATATTCTTATAATCTGTTTTTTAACCATTTCTACGTATATTTAGAATAATTTTCACGTCTTTTCTCACACTGAAATAGGAAGAATAAGCAAATCTACACACACACACACACACACACACACACACACACACACACACACACACACACACACACACATAAATATTGTAAGAATAGATTGATTTCTGCTGAAAGTATAATATTTGAAGTTTTATTAGTATATATAAAAATACAGAGTAATTTGTATCTTCAGTGAAATTTCTGAAGACACAAGCTACTCTGTGAAATGTACCTCAGATTTTTATCTTCAGAGATTTCACTGAAGACACAGATTACTCTGTGAAATGTGCGTCAGGTAACATGTGGGTCTGTGTGTGTGTGTCGGAGATTTAACTGAAGATACAAATTACTATGTAAAACGTTTGTCAGGTTTTTGTATTTAATAAAAAAACTTCAAATATTAAATTTGCAAAAAAATCTATTCTTGTAATTAACATTGAAAAACTGAAAGAAATTAAAATAAGAGTAATTAAAATAAGGAAAAGGTATTATATATATGAACGTAATTTTTATAGTTTTAAAGCCCCAAGTTGTTGGTGCCAATTTGTATATGAACGTAATTTTTGTAATCTTTTACGTTGATAAGCCCCACGTTGGAGCGCCAATTTGTATTTAAACATACTTTTTATAGTTTACGTGTATCAATTATTATTACCTTGCTATAACATTTTTCTTTAGTTGCAGGCGTAATTTTATATCATAAAAATTTTTTAATTGGGTATAGATTGTTGAATGTTTAAACCGTGTATGTAAGTTATTCTATATTTATTTATTTTTTTCAGTTTTGGGTTCTTTTATATATTTTTTCTATTTTTTTCGCCGACAAAATTATTCGTCATCTGCCTTAGACGTTTGAATAATCCGGTTGTAATGCAGAACCAAATTACTAAGGAGTTCTCTCGACTACCATATCGAAATATACCCTTTGAGGTTATTTCTAATTTTGTAAATTTTGTTTTCTTTTTTTTTATTTACAACACGCCGACGTCGTCTTTGTCTTGTTCGTTCAGTGAGAGCCCTCTTATCTTAATCTGTTTGATAAATAAAAACACATTGAATTACAATTGATAATAATGTTCAGTATTTATTTGGTTTAATTTCAATTGAAAGTTATATGCTCGAAATTAACTATAGCACGGATCGATTCCGTCTCTCGGGTCGATTTCTTACTTTCTTCAATTAATATTATACTCTTTGAGTTCTTTACACTGCTATGCAAAGTTCATTACGGTTAACAAGAAGTACATTACGGTACAAATATTGTCATACTTACTATCTAACACAACAGAAATAATAGTAAATAAAATTAAAATTGTAATACAATAAATCTTTTCATTCAGTCTGTGACGATTTAAAGGCAATTTAAATAGCACAAAATAATTTTTATTCAAAATAACACGTGAGAAAATAATCCACCCTCCCCTCTGTACCTATATACCTGTACCAACTTGTAAAAAGGCTAGTACGGACATGCAAATTATACTGTTATGAAGCGAATACTAATAATAATTCTATTTAAATAAAAGACGTGATAACAATAAATGAAATACCTAACTCAATAAAGAAAAGGTAGGATAATTAATAGTAGTTAATTAATGGAAAAATAATAATAATAAAAATACGAACTACTTTTCTCTCGGCGTGTGAACTGCGCCCGCTTCCCTACTCACGGCCGCAAAATCAACCCGAGTCGACGGAGAATCTCTGACAAGTTAACAGCTTTACCATGTGTCGTGAAGGTGAACGTATGTATATATTGCAAAACGATGTAGCAGAAAGTAAGTGTTTCGTGGTTACATACTCCACATGTAGTTGAAACGAAGTGAAACGTAAAACAAGTAAAGTAGTTTAAATGTAGAGAAAGAATTAAAAATAACTAGCATAGCCGACACATCTCTTTATAAAAAGGTTTAACTTGTAAGGTATGTTCCATACCATATAAAAAGGTAACATTAGTGCAGTTAAAACTAAAATGCGAAAAGTGAACACCAACGTCAGGAGTGAAGCAACGACGACAACTTTACGAGCTCCAGGTAGCAGAATCCTAGCGTCATGAATTAGATCACAACTTAGAACCAACAAACTAAATGGAGGAACCCGAACGACAACGAACAACATCCAGGAAAACCTACTGAAGAGGATCAGCAAGAGAACCAGCCGCAGATTCACATTATACCCAGGTGACACTAAAGCGTAACTTCTGTGCTTATATTGTTTTCTAACAACCGCAACAAAAACAGTACATATTTGTAAAGACTCATTCAAATCATGTAAATCTTAACATAGTAATGTTTGTAGTTACTGTAACGAAATAATAGTAATCTGATGATGGTTAAAGGTAAAAATTAATTCGAAATTTGATCAAACTATTCTTCAAATAGTTTGCATATTGTTGAAGCATTTTAGAATATTATAAAGTTAAAACCCGGATCCGTGGTATTCAATGTAATAGACAACTGTATGGTTTTGAGCTAATCAGAGTAACACTTTAAAGAGTATAAGAGCATTTGATGCAGAATCTATAAGAAGTTTCTTTTAACGTAAAAACAAAAAGATGACCATTAAAGGTATTATTTTTAAATCATTATTTAAGAAGCCATAATAAAGAGATGTTTTTGCTAAAATCCAGAGAGTGAGTAAATTTACGTAACCTTGGACAAATTCCTGATATTTACATTCTCCCAATTTGTTGGTAAGTAATTTGTACTAACAACGGCAGCCGGTTTAATTAACAGAAACCAATTAAACTGGTTCCCTATGTTATAATGTCTTAACAGGAGAGACGTTATATGGCTAATGCCGCAATGGTCCTTCAGTGATCATAAAGACAACATGGCGGCTGGTCGCTACACTGATTTTATATGAAAATGGTTTACCACTTGTTTTTTCTTAATAAAATAATGTTCACTAAGTGTTCACTGTTTATAAATTATATTTCCTTTCTTTCAAAAGTCTTTTGTTGGTTGGAAGTGTTGTTTGGTTTGTTCTTAGTGTTGTTAGTTATAAATCGTAGATTGGACAATGTTACCTGTAAGTTAGTCAACTGTAGGAATACTTCACTTTTTATAATTTAGTTTTATTGCTTCTACTTTTCGTTTGTTTTTTCGTACATTAGTTATATCTTCCTTCAATATTAGATCTAATTATATTTTTTGATATTATATTATTTTTATAAAATTTTCTTCTTTTCTCGGATTAGATTCCTTTTTATATTTTTTGTCACTTATAGTCGCACATAATTAAACTGATCTCTCTCGTGGCTAACAATAAAGTGTTTTCATTTTCTTCTTTTTTCGACTAGCTTGCCCAAAATTCTATAACCCCTATTGGTCCATTCTGTTAGGTTCAGAGGTCACATGACCCTGGTTATTAAAAATACATTATTTTTATATCTTACACTCCAAATTACTCCTTAATTATCACTTATTTATGCTTAACATAATTTACATATTGTTTTCCCTCGTAAAATTACAAACAATTTGATACCCTCATGGCCTTTAAGTGTGACTTAATAAACATTTTTGGTGATTTAAGACTTTATGATTAATTGATATGGCATTTTGGGATGTTATTATCTGACCTCAATACATTCCTTACCTTCTATTAACATTAATTCATTAAATTAAAAAAAACATCTTAACTTAAAGTCATGTCTTCATGACTCAAGATTCAAATAATCCTAAACAATAAACACACTTTTAAACAACTGTTAATCTGTTTAACAAATAACAATATTCTCTTTTTTTTTGTTCACAGTCCATTTTGGTCTGTCTTTACTTATATTTGGTATTCCTCCTCACCATATTGTCTGTGGGATTAATACTTATTATGATTCACTATTTTCCACTTTGACACTGTTATTTTTATTCTACCTTTGATTACATTACATTAGTTACTTTTAATTACATCTATTTAACATACATTAGTTCTACTACAATGTTGTATTGTACTCATGTTTATTATATTACTTCTATTTCATGCTCCTAGTCTATCTGGGTAGTGTTCAATTTAAGTCTAGTTTGTGGTCATTGTCATGTCATTTAGTAGGTATGGTGTGTTAGTTTGTTATAACTTTTTCTTTCAATTTGGTACTTCTCTCTTTTACTATATTCACTCAGTCTATTCTCTATTCTTTAACTATAATGGCTGGGTTCTGTTTACCTCTTTTTTACTTAAAAATAATAGTTTCTATTTCTGTGCTATTCATATTATGGTTTATTAATAGTAGCCTTTAGCAATGTAGATTTTGGTAATGCTACAATATGTATATATACATATATATATTGCGACAAAACATATATTAGGCATAGTAATAATTGAAACTATAGTCAATTTTAGTACGTAGGCTTTAGTAAACTATAGTCAGTTATCTGTAGCAAGGTTGTATATTTTTAAACAAAATTTTTAAATGGTTTGTAATTCACAAAAATATTTATTTTACTTTAAAATTGTCTCTGAATATCAGACTGATCTGTTTAAACAAATGTCAACTTGTTACTTGAATGTTGTTTCCAAGTATGTTGATTCGTCTCACTGCTGGTCCTGTGATTCGCCGCAATCTGCTCCTCTCTCGTCTCCTCCTTTCTGCATACTGCCTCTTCGCTGACATTCTTCAAGTACGTCCGCACGCCGATACACCGATAACCAGTCTTCTCTTATCTCAGGGCACAGAAATTGGTCTGTAATTTAATACTATTTATTTTGGTGCTTTAAGCGTGCACCTTCCCGCGTCTTGAGGTGTCCTCGCGATAAAACAGGAGTATCCAGGATGGATAAACCTTTCCTATGCGGAAATCTTCACTCACGCGAAACTAGCACTGTTTTAAACTTTAAATAGTTTATTTTTTTAACTAATATTGAGTTCGTACCCAGTCAAGGTATTAGCTAACGAGTAACTCGTCGCTAAATTGTCCTTGCTCACTCTTACATAAGCACGTTTCTGTTCGAAAAACTCGCACAGTGAACACGTCCATAATATTCGAGCTGCAGGATGGAACTAACTAGATATTCGTCGGCGGAGACCGAATCTTAATGCAAATTGGGGCCGCTGATTGGTCGAAACAGCTATCATGTGATTGATGGATAAAACTGATAGACGATTTCTTGAAAAGATTTGCAGATTTCTGCAGAAGCAGGTATATATTTTATCTATGAATTTTCTGACTTCTAAAAGATAAGGAATTTATAGAAGTTGATTTTTACTAACCAAATCCCTATTAATATAGTACGTAACAAGTCTCTGACACCCAGAAAATATAGCGCTATTTAAAATGCTTGCGCAGCCCAAATCTCCGTTCGGTACGTTCGTTTATAATGGAGTTATTCATAAAAATATGATTGACACGCGCAGTCGCACATTTAACTCGCACATGACATGATCACAAATACATTTATGGGCATTTTGATACATAATAGTCTTTTGCCCAATTCTTATTTCAATATTTACATCTAATTTACATACTCAAACAAAATCAATTTTTATCTTGTCTACAACGTCATAAACCTGCTATAACAGCATGTAGTCCTTGCTACAATTTCCTTTACTGTAATGTTCTATTGCAATATATACAATATATATATATATATATATAATAACACCTTCTCTTTATATATTATATTTGTCAATTTACATATGCCTCTTATTTGCGGCGACAAATTATATAAAGATTTTTTCACTATCAGTCTACTTTCTATAAATATAATGAGATAGAAAAATGTTACTTACCCGTGACTTTTTTACTTTACCTGGGCGCCAGAACAAATCCCAGATACAAATGACAGGGATTCAGATTAGCTCAGAGCATAGAGACACACTATCTCAGGATTCGTTCAGTGAGTGTGGAATTCAAGTGGAATCGTTACAAATAACACTTTAAAATTTGTTGATGTTTGTTTAATTAACGATTAAATGTTATTTTATTAATGTTCTTTCAAAGCTAAGTTAAGGACTTATTGCTAACCTAACTCTTATTATTAATGAGTGGGCGTGAAAAGTGAAGATTAAAACATCCAAACGACCAATTGTTCTTATATGGTTTAATTAGGAAAATTTATATCTCCCAAACCAGTGCTAAAGAACGGGTCTGCAATAATTTGCACGTTCAATACTACACCTCACTCTCAATTCAGCACTCCTATATTGCGTTATTACTAATCTTAATGTTTAAATACAAATTATGAATTTACTTAGTATCTTTTAAAACTGTTTATTAATTTATTATTTATTTTGTTACTTATTTCATTGATCAAAGAATATATTTCTTACTGATTGATGCGTCGACCGTAGATAGGAATCCGTAGAGATCCTCATTTTGATGGTTCGGCTCAGAAGAAATTGTTGTTGACCAATATCGTTGACCGATGACCCTGGGCGCTTACAGATGCTGTAGCTACTCTGGTACACAGGTCACTTCACAATTAATTAATTATTTAATTAATTAATTTTTTAATTAGTTAATGAGTTGTTACACAGCGAGAGTATTTATTAATGAACTTTACTAGTTCCTCTGCTACTGCGGACCACTTCTCGAACTGTTATTTAAATAAAACTTCGCGTGGTTTGCTAAATTTAGCTCGTATCTAACAAACGTCTTGCCTATTTAATGTTCGAACGAAAAGTGCTCGATTCCCCAAGTCTGAGTTGGCGCTCTTCTGAATACAGCTTTGTGATTGGTTTGTTTCAAATAAATCATGCGTTTTCCATTAGAAACAATATTGAACAAGTCGACCAAACGCCCCTTAACAGGTTTGAGATGGCAGAGAATTACTGGTTAATTTCATACTTCCTCTGTTTGCAAATCGTTTGATTATGGGTATTTACAAACGTGATTTCACAGATCTGACCACAGAATATTATTGCTTAGGTCTTTCTCTGTAAGTGTATGAAAACACCTAATTCGTACCTAGCCTAATTCTCTAGTTATTTCTCTTGGCGTTCTTCTTCTGTATAACTTCTGTAAATGTTAATTATATTTGTTGATATTTTGACTTCAAAAGCAAATAATAAACTCGAGAACAAACTTAAGTTTAAAAATCAAATTAAGTCTTTCGATGAATGCGATGGTACAGGTGTATACAGGCTTAATTGTTCGGATTGTTAAAATTTCTACATAGGACAAACGGGTCGTTCGTTCAAATTGCGTTATAAAGAACACCTCCTAAGCTGTAAATCAAATATAGGAAGATCCACATTTGCTGAACATTTAAGTTCACAAGATCATAGCATAAAAAGTATTAGTGAGAATTTGGATATATTACATAAATGCAGGAAATCTCTTAAACTGGACACTCTTGAAAGGTTTGAAATATATAAGGCCACTAAAGATAATTACGATCGCATCTTAAATGAAAAATCGATCCATAAAAATAATATTCTATTCAACAGAGTAAACGATATCTAACGAGATACTAGCTGTGTCAGATCGATAAAATTTATCAAAGGTCAAATCGGTATCGATTGATTTTATTGCATAACGTGTTCCTGCGCAGGTCCGCGTCGGCCGCGTGTATCGTGTTTTCGTTCTGTTTTGTCTCGGTTTTAAGTTGTTTTATTATCTGACGGGATGTGCATACATCAACAAATGTATTTTTAACTTATATTCATCGAGGATCTGAAGATGACACTTAATGTGTCGAAACTCGAGTAATCCTGTTTTCGGATTCAAAAAGCGTGACGGTAGGTAATTAACCTGTTTTATAGTCTTAAAACGCTTTTGGAGGCAAATACAATGTTTAAAAACTCAACATTGAATAGAAGAAATGAGAAGAGGCAAAGAACTAGAATTAGAACTGAGAAACAGTAGTTTGTACCAAAAAACCTGACAAATTGACCCAATCTAATGAGTAAACTAATCCCATTCTTTTATTCTTTTAATAAACAATACAATTGGTAGGAGTACCCAATAAAGATAATATAAAATTAAGAATGCAATGCAGTAGAGTAAATAATAACAAAATATATAATAATTTAAGAAACCAGTGTAAATCTATGAGTTCAAACAAGTGAAGATAGTGAGAGCCCAAAATAATGAAATGATGATCAAAAGATCATAAAATAAACCAGTGGGGAAGTGAAAGCCAGTGGGGGTTATTACTGAAGTGATAAAGGTCTTATGAACCACATATATGGAAATAAGAACCAAAATATAGTGACAAAGTATTTTTTTTATTAAGTGTTTTGGTAAACTCCAATGTACTATGTCATGTATAATTATTCATACAGAAGAGTTAGGGTAATAAACACCCATGTTCAGTTATATTAGAAATAGTTAATATGGGAGCCTGTGTGCATCATTAATTTATATGTTATAAAAGTTTTGTTGAGAAAATGTTAGTTATTTAGTGAACAGAATGTTCATAAAATGTTCAAAATGTTAATCAGGTAATTGGGAAAGAACTAATATTATAAAAACGATATCGTACAGAAATAACTAACCGTTAGACATATAGGCCCAAGGAATTGAGCCAGACCCAAGCAACATTGAAATATTTAGATAAACACTACTAAATAAAATAAAACAAAAAACAAAAGCTTGGTTTTGATAAAATATAAAGATGTTAATGGAGGGAGATGTATAAACCATCCATTGTTATCATAATATAGATAATGAACATGATTGTAAAGTATTTAGTAAGCCACTAAGCTGACATGGCTTCAGTATTATTGTTATTGTCAGAAAAATAGGTATAGGTATTTAAATTAATGATATTGTATGTAAAGTAGGAATACTCAGAATTATGTTTAGTAGTAAGAATAACAATGTTATAAAATATTAGATCTGTAAGACATACAACAAAAATGTCAAACAAGATTAGGTCAATGCCTCAAAACACAAAAGTATAAACCAGCCAAAATGGGGCGAGATTAGTATCAAAACAATTTAATTTTAATGAGCAATAAAATGGTACTAATTACAGATGAATTTAAATCAAAATAAATGAAACGTAATCTGAGGTGACAAAATTAAAAACGCCAATTTTCAAAAATAACTTAGTCACGTGACGTGGGGTCAAGGCCCTAGACCAATCAAAAACACCAAAGGCTAGGTCACCAACGAGATTTAAATAATTTTAGAGGGACAGTTGATTGTTAGACATAAAACTATAAACTTCAACAGCAAAATGCTGGCAGTAAAAGATTAATATTAAATGAGTCGAAACTTACTCCAGGAGAGGCACTTCCGATAAAAGTAATACCGAAGGGATCGACAACACATGACACGACACCAGAACCAAGAAAAAAAAGCACACTAACGAGAATCTAAGAAAATAGATACCCAACTCATAGCGTCCATTCCGTATATACGAAGCCCACGGTGAGAAATTTTGGTTAATTCCAGGAGAATACTACATAACATCACAACACAATTTCCACTAAAAAACATAGCTGTTCCAGATAAAGGAGGCTATATACAAACTATACTGTAAACTACTATAACTAAGACTTTATTTAAAACACTTTAATTGGAATTTAAAAAACATATTTTTCTGAGGTGAGAACTCGGTAGTCCGCCATGTTGTATTACTAAAAGCACTGTTGCAAACTGAAAGCGAACAATTTTAGAAAACATTATTATATACATTTTGTTAGTGGATTAGAAGTAAATATATTTTGTAATGCATTGTATTTTTAAGTGGAAGCATATTTCCTATCTTTCCTAGCAACTCCAAGTACCCATTACCTGAGAAACATAAAATATATATATTGTGAATTTTGTTGTTGTTACGGACTATTTGTCACGGCGGATGAACTCATCCAATTGTAAATCCTCGACTAATGGAACGGTAATTTGACCAATGTTTCAAAGAAATTACGAATAAAAGATATAATTTGTCAATCGTACCAGTCCTATTTTATTCCAATAAAGTAATTATAAAGACTATTAATTACAGGAATCAGAAAAGAAAATTTGAAGTGGGCGCAAGGACATCCAGACACGAAAGTAGATCCAGTGGGCTGCTTACACGATCTATTTGACCATTACTGAACAAATATTATTCACGCGCCGATTTCAAACGGACGGTGACTCTAAATTCTCGTTCCTATAAAATCGTTGCTAATCATCGAATACTGAAAAACAACACAGTAAACGATAACAAAATAACTAATATAAATAATAGTCGCAACACAAGGACATCTACGAACCGATTAACGAGTACAACCAAGTTTTGAAGGGTAACTATTTCGTTATCCCCAGTTCATAAAACACACCCGTGACAAAACAAACTATACGTTACAGATTGACGAATCCAACGTGTGGCATTATAATACAGAGACACACCAGTCTTCTAAATCGTTACAGACTGACGCCTGCAACGCGGGGCTTTACAAGTCAACTCCACACCTCATTACAAATTGAACGTTACAACACACACACACACACTACCACACTCACACCAAGACGTAAGGAGGAACGCTGGAGCATCACTAACAGCAACAACCCATAGAGACAACAAACACCGCATCAGCATAGTCATCATCATCGTCAACATCATCATACCCTCAGGATTCTGGACACACACACACACACACACACGCAACGGTAACGGCGGTATACGCATGTGATACAAAAACAATTATATTTTATTGTGAAGAGAGCTCTCGAAAAAGAACTTAAATATGAATATAATAAGTCGAGTTTTAAGATTAAATAATACTTAGATAAGAGAGTAAGTTAACAAGCAAATCTAGTAAAGAAATAATAATATTTTGTAGTATTTTTTGGGTGTGTCAGTATAAGTCCATAATAGATTGGAAGTAAACGGTAGATTAATTTATTTTTGTTTATAGCAACAATAAATTCATTCTTGAAACTTAATCTTATTTTGTTTGTAACTGAGTTACTATCAGTATTTAAAAGTTGAGTTAATTTCAGACACACATAAATTAAAAGAATTTAAATAACTTGTTTAACATGTTGTTTAGTCGATAAGATTAAATGGGTGTTTATTTTTTTGTGGTATGTTATGATTAGCATTGCAGGATACAGTATATTTGTAACACTTATAAAGGTAAATATTTATGTGTCTAATGTTTGAAATTTTAATATTGAAATATTTTTTCTGTTAATTAATAAATCTTAGAATGATTATTTGAAACGATTTTAAATGATTTATTTTATGGCAACATCTCACTCCTCTTTAAAAACTATTTAATTATTGTGCAACTACATATACTTAACGTTGAGTACATGGTAATATATTTGTAGAATTGTTGTAACGTTGCAATATGTATTAGTATTTTGTGTATTTTCGATATTGAGTGCTTTGAAAATTGTGTCTTGTTTTGTATTTGTTAAGGTATTAGTTTGTTTTGTATTTTATGTTTGTATATTTGTAAATTTTTCCAAATGTTCATTATGGTCCCTTTGTGTGGTATGTGTTTTATTAGTATCATATTGGTTATGTCTGGGAATTCATGTCCCGTGTTTATTGCATGTGTGGCTAAATTGGATTCATATATTTCTGGTGTTTTGTATGCATTTAGATGGCATTCAATTTTGTATATACCGTTAATAGTTGTATTATCTTTGTTGTGTGGGTTATTTAGTTTTTGTAAATTATTTTTATTAGTTTTGTATGCTATTTTGATATCTGTGTTTTTAAATACTTTTGTTAGCTTTGTCATTTTATTATTTATGTATGTGAATGTGGCCCATTTCACTTCCATGTTCCTTAAGGAAATGGAAGTATGGTGATGGCAAAAAAAATCGTGTTCGCGATTATTGCAGATTCTGATTGTATTACACTCAAAACATGAAAAAAGTCATTTTTCGAAAAGTGTCTGTGTATGTGTCTGTATATGTGTGTGTCTGTAGATTTTTTTCTATGGCAAACGATAACAGCCGCAAATTCACACAGAATCAAATAATGTTTTGCATATAGCTCTGATTTGTAGAGTACTCAAGACCTGTTGTTTTTGATGAAGATCGGTTAAGGGAAAGGGGTAGTTTACCGGCAACGGTTTTTTTTAATCAAGGGTAATTTTTTTTCTATGGCAAACGATAACAGCCGCAAATTCAAACAGAATCAACTACTCTTTTGCATACAGCCCTGAATTGTAGAGTTCTCAAGATCTTTTTGTTTTTGGTGAAGATAGGTTAAGGGAAAGGCGTAGTTTACCTGCAACGTTTTATGTTTTAACAAGGGTATTTTCTATGGTAAACGATAACAGCCGCAAAATCAAAGAGAATCAAATGATTATTTGCATACAGCCCTAAATTGTAGAGTTCTCAAGGCCTTTTGTTTTTGGTGAAATCGGTTAAGGGAAAGGGGTAGTTTACCAGCAACGTTTTATGTTTTACAAGGGTATTTCCTATGGCAAACGATAACAGCCGCAAATTCAAACAGAATCAAATAATGTTTTGCGTATAGTCCAGAATTGCAGTGTTCTCAAGACCTGTTGTTTTCGGTGAAGATCGGTTAAGGGAAAGGGGTAGTTTACCAGCAACATTTTATGTTCTAACAACGGTAATTTTTTTTATGACGAACGATAACTGCCGCACATTCAAACAGAATCAAATATTTTTTTGCATGCATTCATCAATTGTAAACGACTGAAAGCCTGTTGATTTTGGTGAAGATCGGTTAAGGGAAAGGGGTAGTTTACCAGCCACTTTTAATGTTTTAACAAGAGTAATTGTTTCTATGACGAACAATAACTGCCGCACATTGAAACAGAATCAAATAATGTTTTGCATGCATCCCTAAATTGTAGAGTACTCAAGGCCTGTTGATTTTGGTGAAGATCGGTTAAAGGAAAGGGGTAGTTTACCAGCAACATTTTATGTTCTAACAACGGTAATTTTTTTTATGACGAACGATAACTGCCGCACATTCAAACAGAATCAAATATTTTTTTGCATGCATTCAACAATTGTAAACGACTGAAAGCCTGTTGATTTTGGTGAAGATCGGTTAAAGGAAAGGGGTAGTTTACCAGCCACTTTTAATGTTTTAACAAGAGTAATTGTTTCTATGACGAACAATAACTGCCGCACATTGAAACAGAATCAAATAATGTTTTGCATGCATCCCTAAATTGTAGAGTACTCAAGGCCTGTTGATTTTGGTGAAGATCGGTTAAAGGAAAGGGGTAGTTTACCTGCAACATTTTATGTTGTAAGAAGAGAAATTTTTTCATGACGAACGGTAACTGCCGTAAATTCAAACAAGAATCAAATAATTTTTTATATGTGCCTTCGTGGTAGAATACTCAAGGCCTATTGATTTTGGTGAAGATCGGTTACGGGGAAGGGGCAGTTTACCAGAAACATTTTTTGTTGTCACAAGAATAAAGTACTTAATTTTGATAAATAAAGTATACTGATAAGAAGATCTTAATAATCCACTGTAGAAACGTAGATGAAATATCCATAAATGAAGAGGCTAGTTGAACGGGGTGGGGGTAGTTTTCTATAAATGAAAATTATAGTTGAAGGGGGAGGGGATAATTTTTATATGTGTACTACGTTATCGGCAACAAAGTAGTAGTTTGTTGTTAAAATTCCTTCCCGGGCTGTTTGGCCGTAGTCCAATGTTTTCTGCAAACCAGACGTTTCAGCAGTGACGTCGACTGACATCATCAGTGAAAATCGAGTGCGATAACGTGTGGTGGTATACGTTAGTGACCACAGTACTGTGGTTAAGGCTGAAGCAATAAATGGAAAGAAGTAGTTTCTATGGAAACATTTCATTTCATAATTGATTTTAAATATAAATCTTAGAACATGGAAGTCATGTATGGTTCTCCATACCGACATTTATTTGTTGTTGTTATTACTTCCATGTTCCTTAAGGAAATGAAAGTATGGTGATGGCAAAAAAAAATCGTGTTCGAGATTATTGCAGATTCTGATAGTACTACACTCAAAACATGAAAAAAAGTAATTTTTCGAAAAGTGTCTGTGTGTGTCTGTGTCTATAGATTTTTTTCTATGGCAAACGATAACAGCCGCAAATTCAAACAGAATCAAATAATTTTTTGCATACAGTCCTGATTTCTAGAGTGCTCAAGACTTATTGTTTTTGGTGAAGATCGGTTCAGGGAAAGGGTTAGTTTATCTGCAACGTTTTTTATCAAGAGTAATTTTTTCTAATGCAAACGTTAACTGCCGTAAATTCAAACATAATCATCTACTCTTTTGCATATCTTTTTGAATTATACAGAAGTCAAGGTTTGTTGATTTTGTTGAAGATCGGTTAAGGGAAAGAGGTAGTTTACCTGCAACGTTTTATATTTTAACAAGGGTATTTTCTATGGCAAACGATGACAGCCACAAATTCAAACAGATTCAAATAATGTTTTGCATACAGCTCTGAATTGTAGAGTACTCAAGACCTGTTGTTTCTGGTGAAGATCGGTTAAGGGAAAGGGGTAGTTTACCTGCAACATTTTTTTATCAAGGGTAATTTTTACTTCCATATTTCCTTAAGGAATGGAAGTATGGTGATGGCAAAAAAAATCGTGTTCGAGATTATTGCAGATTCTGATTCTACTACACTCAAAACGTGAAAAAAAGTCGTTTTCCGAAAAGTGTCTGTGTGTGTGTGTGTGTCTGTGTGTCTGTGTGTCTGTGTGTCTGTCTGTCTGTCTATGTGTCTGTAGATTTTTTTTCTATGGCAAACGATAACTGCCGCAAATTCAAACAGAATCAAATAATTTTTTGCATACAGCCCTGATTTGTAGAGGACTCGCGACCTGTTGTTTTTGGTGAAGATCGGTTGAAGGAAAGGGGTAGTTTACCAGCAACGGTTTTTTTTTATCAAGGGAAATTTTTTTTTTTGGCAAATGATAACAGCCGCAAATTCAAACATAATCAAATAATGTTTCGTATACAGCCCTGAACTGTAGAGTTCTCAAGACCTATTGTTTTTGGTGAAGATCGGTTAAGGGAAAGGGGTAGTTTACTTGTAACGTTTTATGTTTTAACAAGGGTATTTCCTATGGCAAACGATAACAGCCGCAAATTCAAACAGAATCAAAAGATTATTTGCATACAGCCCTAAATTGTAGAGTTCTCAAGACCTATTGTTTTTGGTGAAGATCGGTTAAGGGAAAGGGGTAGTTTACCTCAACGTTTTTTTAACAAGGGTATTTTCTATGGGAAACGATAACAGCCGCAAATTCAAACAGAATCAAATAATTTTCTGCATACAGCCCTGATTTGTAGAGTACTCAAGACCTATTGTTTTTAGTGAAGATCGGTTGAGGGGAAGGGGTAGTTTACCTGCAACGTTTTTTATCAAGCGTATTTTCTATGGCAAACGATAACTGCCGCAAATTCAAACAGAATCAAATAATTTTTTGCATACAACCCTGATTTGTAGAGTACTCGCGACCTATTGTTTTTGGTGAAGATCGGTTGAGGGAAAGGGGTAGTTTACCGGCAACGGTTTTTTTATCAAGGGAAATTTTTTTTTGGCAAACGATAACAGCCGCAAATTCAAACAGAATCAAATAATGTTTCGTATACAGCCCTGAATTGTAGCGTTCTCAAGACAGTTTGTTTTTGGTGAAGATCGGTTAAGGGAAAGGGGTAGTTTACTTGTAACGTTTTATGTTTTAACAAGGGTATTTCTTATAGCAAACGATAACAGCCGCAAATTCAAACAGAATCAAAAGATTATTTGCATACAGCCCTAAATTGTAGAGTTCTCAAGACGTGTTGTTTTTGGTGAAGATCGGTTAAGGGAAAGGGGTAGTTTACCAACAACGTTTTTTTAACAAGGGTATTTTCTATGGCAAACGATAACAGCCGCAAATTCAAACAGAATAAAATAATTTTCTGCATACAGCCCTGATTTGTAGAGTACTCAAGACCTATTGTTTTTGGTGAAGATCGGTTGAGGGGAAGGGGTAGTTTACCAGCAACGTTTTTTATCAAGCGTATTTTTTATGGCAAACGATAACTGCCGCAAATTCAAACAGAATCAAATAATTTTTTGCATACAGCCCTGATTTGTAGAGTACTCGCGACCTATTGTTTTTGGTGAAGATCGGTTGAGGGGAAGGGGTAGTTTACCAGCAACGGTTTTTTTATCAAGGGAAATTTTTTTCTATGGCAAACGATAACAGCCGCAAATTCAAACAGACTTAAATAATGTTTCGTATACAGCCCTGAATTGTAGAGTTTTCAAGACCTATTGTTTTTGGTGAAGATCGGTTAAGGGAAAGGGGTAGTTTACCGGTAACATTTTATGTTTTTACAAGGGTATTTCCTATGGCAAACGATAACAGCCGCAAATTCAAACAGAATCAAACGATTATTTGCATACAGCCCTAAATTGTAGTGTTCTCAAGAATTATTGTTTGTGGTGAAGATCGGTTGAGGGAAAGGGGTAGTTTACCTGTAACGTTTTATGTTTTAACAAGGGTATTTCCTATGGCAAACGATAACAGCCGCAAATTCAAACAGAATCAAATAATGTTTTGCATACAGCCCTGATTTGTAGAGTTTTCAAGACCTATTGTTTTTGGTGAAGATCGGTTAAGGAGAAGGGGTAGTTTACCGGCACCGTTTTTTTATCAAGCGTATTTTCTATGGCAAACGATAACAGCCGCAAATTCAAACAGAATCAAATAATGTTTTGCATACGTCCCTGAATTGTAGAGGTCTCAACGACTTTCGATTTTGGTGAAGATCGGTTAAGGGGAAGGGGTAGTTTACCAGCAACCTTTTACGTTTTAACAAGAGTAAAGTACTTGAAAATTTATTTAAACTTTTTGAAACAATGGTAATTGTTAAAAATAAAATAATTTTGTTGCCAGGCAATAAAATTATAATTTTTTCATTTTAATGTAATATAATATTTTTCATTTAATACAGCAATAAAAAGGCAGGTAAGACACAGCCTGGCTGTTTGGCTGAAAATGATTTTAAATATAAATCTTAGAATATGGAAGTCATGTATGGTTCTCCATACCGATTTTTACTTCCATATTTCCTTAAGGAATGGAAGTATGGTGATGGCAAAAAAAATCGTGTTCGAGATTATTGCAGATTCTGATTCTACTACACTCAAAACATGAAAAAAGTCGTTTTCCGAAAAGTGTCTGTGTGTGTGTCTGTGTGTCTGTAGATTTTTTTTCTATGGCAAACGATAACTGCCGCAAATTCAAACAGAATCAAATAATTTTTGCATACAGCCCTGATTTGTAGAGGACTCGCGACCTATTGTTTTTGGTGAAGATCGGTTGATGGAAAGGGGTAGTTTACCTGCAACGGTTTTTTTTATCAAGGGAAATTTTTTTTTTTTGGCAAACGATAACAGCCGCAAATTCAAACAGAATCAAATAATGTTTCGTATACAGCCCTGAATTGTAGAGTTCTCAAGACCTTTTGTTTTTGGTGAAGATCGGTTAAGGGAAAGGGGTAGTTTACTTGTAACGTTTTATGTTTTAACAAGGGTATTTCTTATGGCAAACGATAACAGCCGCAAATTCAAACAGAATCAAAAGATTATTTGCATACAGCCCTAAATTGTAGAGTTCTCAAGACCTGTTGTTTTTGGTGAAGATCGGTTAAGGGAAAGGGGTAGTTTACCTACAACGTTTTTTTAACAAGGGTATTTTCTATGGCAAACGATAACAGCCGCAAATTCAAACAGAATCAAATAATTTTCTGCATACAGCTCTGATTTGTAGGGTACTCAAGACCTATTGTTTTTGGTGAAGATCGGTTGAGGGGAAGGGGTAGTTTACCTGCAACATTTTTTATCAAGCGTATTTTCTATGGCAAACGATAACTGCCGCAAATTCAAACAGAATCAAATACTTTCTTGCATACAGCTCTGATTTGTAGAGTACTCGCGACCTATTGTTTTTGGTGAAGATCGGTTGAGGGGAAGGGGTAGTTTACCAGCAACGGTTTTTTTATCAAGGGAAATTTTTTTTTTGGCAAACGATAACAGCCGCAAATTCAAACAGACTTAAATAATGTTTCGTATACAGCCCTGAATTGTAGAGTTTTCACGACCTGTTGTTTTTGGTGAAGATCGGTTAAGGGAAAGGGGTAGTTTACCTGTAACGTTTTATGTTTTAACAAGGGTATTTCCTATGGCAAACGATAACAGCCGCAAATTCAAACAGAATCAAACGATTATTTGCATACAGCCCTAAATTGTAGAGTTCTCAAGACCTGTTCTTTTTTGTGAAGATCAGTTAGGGGAAAGGGGTAGTTTACCTACAACGTTTTTTTAACAAGGGTATTTTCTATGGCAAACGATAACAGCCGCAAATTCAAACAGAATCAAATAATTTTCTGCATACTGCCCTGATTTGTCGAGTACCCACGACCTATTGTTTTTGGTGAAGATCGGTTGAGGAGAAGGGTTAGTTTACCAGCAACGTTTTTTATCAAGCGTATTTTCTATGGCAAACGATAACAGCCGCAAATTCAAACAGAATCAAATAATTTTCTGCATACTGCCCTGATTTGTAGAGTACTCAAGACCTTTTGTTTTTGGTGAAGATCGGTTGAGGGAAAGGGGTAGTTTACCTGCAACATTTTTTATCAAGCGTATTTTCTATGGCAAACGATAACTGCCGCAAATTCAAACAGAATCAAATAATTTTTTGCATACAGCTCTGATTTGTAGAGTACCCACGACCTGTTGTTTTTGGTGAAGATCGGTTGAGGAGAAGGGGTAGTTTACCAGCAACGTTTTTTATCAAGCGTATTTTCTATGGCA
Organism: Magicicada septendecula; assembly: GCA_034769895.1. Classification (NCBI taxonomy): domain Eukaryota; kingdom Metazoa; phylum Arthropoda; class Insecta; order Hemiptera; family Cicadidae; genus Magicicada; species Magicicada septendecula. The sequence continues at coordinate 100,018,803 of CM068373.1, forward strand.
AACGATAACTGCCGCAAATTCAAACAGAATCAAATAATTGTTTGCATACGTCAGTGAATTGTAGAGGACTCAAGGGCTTTAGATTTTGGTGAAGATCAGTTAAGGGGAAGGGGTAGTTTACCTACAACGTTTTTTTAACAAGGGTATTTTCTATGGCAAACGATAACAGCCGCAAATTCAAACAGAATCAAATAATTTTCTGCATACAGCCCTGATTTGTAGAGTGCTCAAGACCTGTTGTTTTTGGTGAAGATCGGTTGAGGGGAAGGGGTAGTTTACCTGCAACGTTTTTTATCAAGCGTATTTTCTATGGCAAACGATAACTGCCGCAAATTCAAACAGAATCAAATAATTTTTTGCATACGTCAGTGAATTGTAGAGGACTCAAGGCCTTTAGATTTTGGTGAAGATCATTTAAGGGGAAGGGGTAGTTTACCTGCAACCTTTTACGTTTTAACAAGAGTAAAGTACTTGAAAATTCATTTAAACTTTTTCAAACAATGGTAATTGTTGAAAATAAAATAATTTTGTTGCCAGGCAGTCTGAAAATTTCAGATTTTGTACCATAAAATCTGAAAAGATTATACGATAGTTTATGAAATGGTTAATAATACGTCAGTGGAAGGTGTAATGAGAAATTAGCAGAAATGGAAACCTGGGGAATGTTAACTGTTCTGTAGATACAATTTTGTCAGAATGTTTGGAAATGATCATCAACATTGAAGAAAAAGTAAGCATTTTAAGAAACATATGTAAGTACTTATTATAAAAAAATAATGTTTGTTTTTTGATAAAGTCATTTTGATTATAAAATATAAATATTTACAACAAGAAAAGAATTTTCAGTTTTCAAAACTTAAATATATTTTTATAAAACAATGGGTTCTTCATTGAGGTGGGGACCATGTCACTCACTCCATCTCAAGCCTCCTCTCCCATTTTGAAGAAAAAGAGGACCCTGTCAAGGCTGATACTTTGACGACAGTGACAGGGCTTTCCACCAAATTCAGCAGAGTGACAGGTAGGCCCAACTCTGATTGGCTCCTCAGATTTCCCCAGCGTTAGTAGGTTCTATGAAAATATTTTATTTCAAAAATGATTTTAAATATAAATCTTAGATATGTTTTATAAATCTCATGTTTTATGTTTTAACATGGGTAATTTGTTATATGACGAACCATAACTGCCGTAAATTCAAACAGAATCAAATAATTTTTTACATATGTGCCTGAGCTATAGAGAACTCAACGTCTGTTGATTTTGGTGAAGATCGGTTACGGGGAAAGGGCAGTTTACCTGAAACATTTTTTGTTGTAACATGAGTAAAGTACTTAATTTTGATAAAGTATCCTGATAAGATCTTAATAATCCACTGTAGAAACGTAGATGAAATATCTATAAATGAAGAGGCTAGTTGAACGGGCTGGGGGTAATTTTCTATAAATCAAAATTATAGTTGAAGGGGGAGGGGATAATATTTTTTATATGTGTACTACGTTATTGGCAAGAAAGAAGTATTTTTTTGTTAAAATTCCTTCCCTGGCTGTTTGGCTGAAAATGATTTTAAATATAAATCTTAGAATATGGAAGTCATGTATGGTTCTCCATACCGATATTTTCTATGGCAAACGATAACTGCCGTAAATTCAAACAGAATCAAAAAGTTTTTTATATGTGCCTTCGTGGTAGAATACTCAAGGCCTATTGATTTTGGTGAAGATCGGTTACGGGGAAAGGGCAGTTTACCAGAAACATTTTTTGTTGTAACAAGAGTAAAGTACTTAATTTTGATAAATAAAGTATACTGATAAGAAGATCTTAATAATCCACTGTAGAAACGTTGATGAAATATCTATAAATGACGAGGTTATGTGAACGGGGTGGGGGTAATTTTCTATTAATGAAAATTATTGTTGAAGGGGGAGGGGAGAATTTTTTATATGTGTACTACGTTATCGGCAACAAAAAAGTAGTTCTTTGTTAAAATTCCTTCCCGGGCTGTTTAGCCGTAGTCCAATGTTTTCTGCAAAACCAGACTTTTCGGCAGTGCCATCGACTGACATTATCAGTGAAAGTCGAGTGCGAAAACGTGAGGTGGTATACGTTAGTGACCACAGTACTGTGGTTAATGCTGAAGCAATAAGTAGAAAGAAGTAGTTTCTATGGAAATATTTCATTTCGAATATGATTTTAAATATAAATCTTAGAACATGGAAGTCATGTATGGTTCTCCATACCGATATTTAATTATGTGTTGTTCATTTTGGTTAATTCTTAATTGTTCAGTTGTTATATTATATTTGATTTTATTTTCTATTTTGTTTACAGTATTTTTATTGTATCCATTTTCATGTGCAATTTGCTATATTATATTTCTTTCTTTGTCTGTTTAGGTTGGTAAAAATAATGAGAATTACAATAAATAAAATAATAAAAAAAAGAAAAAAATAATATACTCGCAGATGAAGCAATTGAAAGAGAAGTTTTTGGGAAAACTGTTAAAAATGGAAGGAGAGGAAAACGCAGGTTCTAAGCGGACTGAAGACAGGAAGAAGAGACACAGTGAAACGATGAAAGAATATTGGAGAAAAATTAAAGAACAAAGGATAAAGAATTGAAATTGGCATGTGGTCCTTAGATGGCCGATACAAAACAAAAATTAATAAAATAAAATTAATGTCTTCCTGATGAGAATCATTTAAAAATTGGTAAGTGGTGTACCTATTTGCAGATTTATACAACAATAATTATGCACGAATCAGAAATCGAAGACAGAAACTATTAATCTACCTTTACTTATTTTTTCTAAGCACACTTCTCCTTCCAGGTTTGTGTGTCATGACTCCTGTAGTCTGATATCTGTATGGTTCCACCTGTTGTCTTTGCGCAGGTGAACTAGCAGTTTCTCGACTGTAATTCGAAAAAATGAGTAGTTTTGATTGCTGGATTGGTTAGATTTACTGTCGTTTTGGCTAGGAACTCTCCTTACAGGGCTGTCTGTGTCACATGACTCCTCTAGTCTAATATCTCTATGGTTTGATAGTGCATCGTCTTTACACTATCAGGAAACTAACAGATTTTTAACTTTATTCGGAAAAATTCGAAGATTTTATTGGTATATTTTACATAGAAAGTAAGAAACCGTTACGACAATTACGGAAGAGTAGAGAGCGTCCTTCCACCCGTTTCTCTGCTAGCCGAGCAGGGCCTTGTTGGTCAAGGCCAAACAGAACGTACTTTCTAGACTATTCGAGTGTCTGTTAACTACGAAAATTATGCTGGCATGAAAAATCATTCTGGAACATCTGCTGGCTATTTATAAGCAACAGCGGGTGGTTTATAGTCAGTTAGAGGGGTGATTTCTTTAGTGCGGATCGAGTCATTGTTGAGGATTAGTGAAAAGTGATTATTGTGTTATAATTAGTGGCGAACTCTATTATTTGACATTATTGTTGCGTGTGGACAAATTTAACATGAATTATTGTACGAGAGTACCCTGTTGATTACAAATTGTTATTTGTGATTAATTAAAGCTGGTAATTAGTGACTTCCTTGGTGTCTGTGTTTTGTTTCCACTGTACCATAACACGATCCGTGAGCACGTCGTAACAGTACTTTAACACGAACTGAGTTTTGATTAAAACATTCTTGGGACACATCCTTAAATGAAAGTACAAATGGGTAATAAAACCGAGTTTTTCAAAATGTATTCAGACTAATTTTCACAAGATTAATTAAGAATATAAATATATAATTTTAGTGGTTCCTGATCCATGAAGTTTTTTACCTTTAACTGGAGCAACGATTATTCAAGATGAAATATGTTTAAATTACCGCTTTTCCATATTTTTCAACTCCTATGTTTCACGTTGGAGTACTCAAAAACTTTGAGGCGCAAAGAATGTATAAAATGTATTTATAAAATTGTATGGGGAAGAACATGAATTTCTCATTGGTCCTGAGAAAAATAAGGGGGGGAATCCAACCTTCAGGTCAATATCCTACCCCTCCCCACAGGAGCAGCTCCTGCTCACGATAGGGTCTCCATATCCCTACTTCTTTCTCTCCTAGACCAGAATATATCTCAAAGACAATAAATTTTCAATGTCTAAATTAACAGAAACCAAAAAGTGAAGCTAGCAACCAACATTCAAATTGCATTATTTGACTTTAAAAAATTATTTATACAAGGGTAACCGAAGCAAAGCGAAGTCAGTACAGTGAACAGTCGAAGTCTGAGGAAACAATTGTCGTGGAACATCTTCAATTCATTCATTGCTCTATGATCACTTTTAAGTAACGTTTCTTGTAAAACTCTTCCTAGCATCCTAGTCATCATCATCATCATCATCACCACCACCACCATCATCATCACCATATTCTTTTTCTTCTTCTTCAACAAGAATTGAACCAAAAGTGGTAAAGTGTTTTTTCCGGTCCCAAGCAGGTAGACTAGACCTGGTCACTCCAGCGCTTCTTCTGATATCCTACACCTGTCCGTCCTTTAGGCTTATAATTTAGTAGTCGTTTGAGGAATTGGCAGTCATCCCTTCGAATAAGGTGTTCTAACCACCATTTTATTCAATATTGGGCACTCCTATCGAGTATAGGCTACTCATAAGATTCAGTTCATGCCCTAGATCTGTATTTCGTCTACGATCTTCGAGAGTATACATAGCATGGCACGTACTTTAGAAATCTCATTTCGTCCGCTTGAATACGACTGGCCTGGAATTTCGTTATAGTCCAATTCTCAGATCTATAAAAGAAGTGTGGAGAGAGCTATCATCTTGTAGAACCTCAGCCATGTTCTTTTATTCGTTGATTTTAGAGTTATCATTTATTATCAACATAAAGTTTTCTGAACTGAACCTATCATTATTCATAACATCCATGGACGAGTTTATGAAAGTGTGTTCAGTAAAAAGTTACAAAAAATAATGATAGAATTAGGCCACTTAAAGTAAGATGTATTATCTCGGAGTAGCATGGTTTTGACACGGAAAGTAAATGTTTTGACAATAGACAATAAATATGAATATAAATGTTATAATCATAAAATGATAAATTGTAATAATAACAGTTATTAACGTGTCGGTGTTATTATTATTACGATTGGTTCTTGGACGTCCACCAATAAACTTGGAGTGTGTAAGTAGGGACCTTCAAACTGGCGGTCATGGGCAATCCACTAAGTTCAAGAAGGACTCGATGAAAAAAGAGCTGGTCTGTATAAGCAGTTCTAGTCAAGAGTGAAGGAAGACACACTAGAGGAGTCATGACAGACGAACTTGGAAGGAGAATGTGCTTAGCAAACAAAAAAGTAAAGGTAGATTAATGGGTTCTGTCTCCGATATCTGACGCGTGCATAATTATTGTTTAAAGCTGCAAAAAATATGAGGTACGTCACTTAAGAAATGTTAAATGATTCTCATATTAAGTAAATTCTAATTTTATTTATTGTAATTCCCATTATTGCTACATTATTTATTAGCCTTATATATTGGCACACACACACACACACACACACACACACACACACACACACACACACACACACACACAACTGGGTTAGAAATAGGCCTACATTAAAAGATTATGAAATTTGATTATGAAGTTATTAGTAGTAAAATATACGTAATATTATGCAATAGCAATTATATAATCAGAATAGACTACTAATAACATAATCAAACATCATCATATATAGGAAAAAATAGAACAACGAATTTGCGTATACCAACGGCCAGCAGTGTAAACAGGAATTTAGGAATCCAAATGTTTAAAAAATTTTAATTTTCTGTTGTTTTGAAGGAAATAGTACGCTAAATCAAACCAAAGATTAACATTATCACTGAGGCCGTGGTTAAAAAAAATATCGTAGCCTTGCGTCCGATTCCGTAGGAGAGAAACTAAAAAAAAAAAAGAATAAAAAACCGTTTACGAGGCGGAGGCATGTAAAGCGCCAATTTAACACCAAATTAATAGCCTCGTCATTACGACGTTCATAATTTTCTAATTTAAATAAGGTGTTATTTCACCAGTGAATGGACGGATTTAATGCAGCAGAAAAAAATTAAAGGATCCCTTTATACAGGCAATTAGGAGATAGACAATCCCGCGACGCGCACGCACGCACGCACACGAAGCGAACAGAGCGGACGCGTGCGCGATACTGCCCGTGTACTCCAGCACACACAAATTCACTTGTCTAACATTCCAAAGTCAGTACGCGGCAGACCCGCGATCCGTATGGACCGAACGTAGTCCGTGTATTTCTCCGCCTTCTTGATCTTTACGTAAATATAAACTTTTGTAAATTTTTTTTTTTAATAAACATAACTTAATGGAAATGAAAGTTGGTTAGTGTGTTTGTGGGTGATTTATAAAAAAAAAAACAGTGATTGAAAACAATAAAATAAAAAAAAAAAAACAATAAAGAAAATTCAAAAATGGATTTAGTATTCTGCCGGCTTACCTGAGTACGTACAAGTTTATTTGGCGTTATTAATTCTAAACTAAGTATTCAATTATTTCACGATGTTTATGCAATGTTACTAACCATGTTAACGCTTGTCTACCTATCAATTGTGTACATACACAACAGCATATATTATGCTTGATATGCGTAAAGTATACATTTTATAAAAAAAAAAACGAATGCATTGCCTGCAGTGGATATTTAATTTCAATTAGTTTATTCAACGACTGATCAAGATCACGATTTTTTAAATTTATTCCTAATCAAGCAAGAACACAAATCTTCGAATACTGTATCTCCGTGTTAATCAGCCACACGTCAAGTGAATTTGTAAATGTTTTTATTAATCGATGACCGTAAGGTTTGCTTAATTTTATATAATATCTTATTCGGTCAGTTTGCTCAACAAAACTGAATTCATATAATCTGTAAAATAAATATACAATCTCGGAAATATTTTATTAATATTATTGCATCTGCGTTGATTATGATGTTGAAACGATACGTATTTGTTGAAACCGATAATTAGTGTTAAAAAATCAGTTTATAAATATAATTTCGTCTTGAAATATGTGAAGATACTTTATATAAATACATTACACATTCACGTATACATAAAATTTATTACAGATATATTTATAAAATTTATTTTTTTGAATAACATATGTAGATCACACACACACACACACACACACACACACACACACACACACACACACTTTATAAAAAATAAGTTTTCAAAATGTAAGCAATCGTTTTAGTAGAGCGTTCACCGACTAACGTCATCCGGTTTTCTGGCAGATTTTATTTGTCATATTTAATAAAAACAAGGCAAAACTCTGACAGCTAATGTTAAACCTTAAAAGCTCTAGTAAAATTTATGTTAGAAAACTGATCAAATAGATGACTGATATTCACAAATTATTCTAAAGAAACATAAAAAAATTCACGACTTTGAGGCCTAAATAAATAAATAGGAATGTGTGTGTAGGGCCTGTGTGTTTACGTATATGTATTCTTAATTGCTCATATTATTCTTATTATTTAAACTTCAATAATAAACAAATTTATATTTTTTAAACAAGAGTAGGCCTATATGTGTATTTTTAAAATATATTTTACAATGTTTTGATAGTTTACATTACTGACATCTTCAGAAATATAACCACATTTCATTTTACGTATCTGAAGATGGCAATAATGGCGAAACATTGTGAATTAAATAATTTAAAAAAATTTTTTTAAATATACATAATAAACTATATTTTTACAAAGCCTGTATTTTTATTTATTTCTATTCATATTATTACACCGTTTCGACAGTTTCTGTACTGTCATTGTCAGATATTAAATATATCCCATAGGCCTAATTATTTGATATCTGATGACAGCGTAGAAAAACTTTAGTAACAGTATAATATAAATATAAACGAAAATGTGTTCTTGTAAAAAAATATTATGTATTATTAGTAGTCATTAAATAACAAGCATATTGTGTGTAATTATGGAAATATATCTGTGTGTGTGTGTGTGTGTGTGTGTGTGCGTGTGCGTGCGCGTGCGCGCGCGAGCGCATATATTTATAGGCTTATTACCTTCATATTTTCTAAAAATTATCCATTTCTCCTTTTTTAATAAAAATTATTATTAATAGTAAATAATACTTGTTTTTTACTAGAATTTATTTACATATTCTTAATTTTTATATATTTTATTATATAGGTCTATTATAGGCCTACTGTTTCAGCAGTATGAACTTTAGTCTTTGTATACTCAGTTGTTAATTACAGTTGGTTTCAAAAATTTTATTAATTTGAATATATTGGTAGTTGATAGGTGATAGTTGATACCGTTGACACAGAGTAAATATATAAAGAAACATATAAAAATACATAGCGCGCGCACGCACGCACGCACACACACACACACACACACACACACACACACACACACACACACACACACACACACACACACAGATATACAAAAATCATTCATAATACAAAATAAGCACTTTTTAAACTAGGACATACTTTTATAGAAATTAAATTATATTATATATAACTTCATTATAAGTAACTCGTTGATTTTCTTGCAGGATTCTTGAATTATATATACATATTATGAAATCAGAATTACTCCTGCAAATAGATTGTTACTTTTATTTACGTTTTAATAACCTGCCGCACTTTCACAGAATGCATGCATATCTTCAGAGGTTTCTAAACGATGTAATGAATAATCGATTTGTTTCGATTTCAATATAGCCTAAATAATGTTCTACGATACGTGCGTCAGGTTAATTAAAACGTAAAAGTATAGTTAAAATCCCCCTTACAGACGTTATTATTAATAATACAACTTTTACAAGAATATATTTTTTTTGTAACTTACATAATAGGTTTCGATAGTAATCCAACTATCATCATCAGATATAAATAAATAAATATATGTATAATCAACATATTATATATAGATATAAATATATCATCATCAACATATTTATATCTTATGATGATAATTGGATTACTATCGAAATATATGTAAGTTACAAAATAAAATATATTCTTGTAAAAAGTTATATTATTAATAATAATATAAAATATATAACAAGAAAAATTTTAGCATTTGTGTGTGTGTGTGTATACATATATTAGGTATATTTGTGTTTTGTATGTTTGCAGTATTTAACTGTCATTCTGACATTATTTAACTGTCACGATGAGAGTTATAAACTGTTAAGATACAAAACGATATTATAATTCAATTTCTCTGAAAAATATGTTCTTCTCTAATAGAAGATTTTTATTTTCCTATTATCTGTTAACTAACAAAAAAATTACAAAAGTAAAGGGAGCAACTTGTGAACACACACACACATGAATTTAGGCGAATTTGAGTTACTGCGATTTATTTCATCTGTACAAAATAACTTGCTTTCAATGCGACCGTACTAACACTGATGATATTACTCGTGTTAATACTCAGTATAAGTAGTAACGACACTCCACAGATTCGTTAATTAAATTCGTGTTTTGCGGTTTTACTCGTTGCTCGTAAAAAAAATGTTTGGATCCTTTATTCAACCAACGAAAACAAGTGAATGAAGACAATCAGCAGTAAAAATAACAGAGTTACTCACTGATTATATAAAGTTCTTTTTTTAACGTTGTTATCGGGCATGAGAATTTACGAATTTCTAATATTGTGTTATTCAATAAATACAAAGTGGTTCGTAAGCCGTTTCACAAAAACGTATGATTTGATAATCTTTAGAGAAGAAAGAGTGTTCCTAGGGCCAGGGGTGCCTACAGGGGGGATCGTATCGCCATTGGCGACATTTAGAAATTTTTGGGGGATTTTTTTTTTACTATTGCATGAAAAATCTTCCCCAATTTTACAAAACTGTAAAAATCTTATAACAGACACGTATCAGACGCACAATAAATCTACCCAGTTGACGTTTTCTAGCGGGCTGTAGGCGCGGTGTGTACGGAAAAAGGGATCTAGTCTTCTACTCGATGCTTCAAACAGGCTACAGATCGTGTTCAAGGTGTCACCGTGTGGCGGCTTATGGCAAGCACTGAGGATGCCGAATGTCGATAAAGAAGCTGAGGAGCATAGGCTATAAGAGAATTGTGCCGCCGAATCTAGTTAGGGATAATAGAAGTACTTTTTTACAGTCAATGCCGTTCATTCGACACAACCAGTGCCCGGCATGGAAGTGATGCCTGATTCATAGCCAGGTATCCAGAGACATACGAACTTACAACGTATTCTTGTCGAGCATCGAACAGCAAACTGTAGACGCGCCGCCACATTACTGAATATCACGTTTTACTCAAAATATTAATTTGTGATTTATTATTATAAATCCTTATTTTTTAGTTTATAACTACCTACAATCAATATATCGTTTCGGTAAAAGGTACTATTTTGTAATAGTTATGAGTTAGAACTAAGTTAGAGGCCTTTGCTCGATTAGGTAAGAAATTTTACTGTAAAAGAGAGAAAAGGTCTTGTCAGAAAAAGGGGTGATTTTTTAATAAAATTGGAGGGAAGCGTCATAGGGGTTTGGGGGGATCGACACCCCTACCTAGAGCCACACTTTGTTTCAACGATGCAAGGTTTAGCGAGGGCCGGTCAACAAGTGTATGGATACGACTTGTGGCGACGTTTCGACAATATTTATTGCTATCATCATGACCTACGTACGGGCAAAAGACAATAATCAGACTCATAAACAGATCAATTAATCGAGTGTATTGACGTGTCAGTGTCTGTTTTATATCAGCAAAATATTTATTATTTTCACATACTGTTCTACTTAAATAGATAAACATAATTATAATATTCCGATAACATTATTAATACAATTTTACTATTTAATATACTGATAATATAAGTATAATAATGTATATAATTTAATGTAGTCTAATAATAATAAACTAAAATAATATTAATATAATTGCTATAACATAATATAATATATTATTATAGTAATATTAATATTACTATTAATTTTAATTACTAAATAGTTACCATTAATATTAATAGTAATATTATAGTAATATAGGCCTATATAGAATTATTACTATAATAGTAATATTATTATGTTAATTCAAACAATTTTTGATACAGTCTATTTCTTGATGCATATATAATATATTTAAAATTTATAATTACTTTACCTCAAGATGTTTTTCTCCCTTATTTAGGACATGTTTCGGTAAACATGTTGTTCCCATCGTCAGCATTTTTAATTTTTTGAATTAAGGCTCAAAAAACATCTTGAGGAAAAGTAATTATAAATTTTAAATATATTATTTATATATATATAGTATTATTACTATAATAATATAGTAAAATTAATGTCAGTAGCTTAGAGTAATTCGTAATATTCTGTTAATGTGTTTTCGGAATATTATAATTATGTCTACCCATTTAAGTATAATAGTTTCTGAGAATAATAAATATTCTGCTGACATAACATGCACTGTGTCGTCGACACCACGCGCGTGCGCGGGCACACACATACACACACACACAATTAATTGATCTATTTATGAGATTGATTATTTGTCTATTGTCCATACCCAGGTCCTGATGATGCAATAAATATTGTGGCAACGTCGACACAGATGAAAAATTGTGTGCTTACTCAGTGAGCGGTACCTACTCGCTAAAGCTGACATCCTCTACTGACTGACGGTCAGTACTACAATTTAATGATTTGTGTCAACGTTTCAGCACTTTATCGTTCAAGTTCGAAATCTATTGTCATCATAACAGCACCTGCATAGTGCTATACAGATATAATTGATACATATATAAGGAATATTAACATATATAAAATACTGTAATATTATTATATATATGATTAAATAATATGATATGTTATATTATAAGAATATATAATGGGATTTTTTATATATATATATATATGTATTGCAACAGATCAAATTTTATTATACTAATAAGGATATAGTGAGTGTATAAAAATCACAAACAAGTCTATTATGGAGGAGATGAAAAATTATTTATTATACACACAAATATAGTTTTAAAGAAGTATATTGTATTATAAATTGTCAGGTATTGTAATTTGCAATAATAGTTTATAATGTTCGATAATATATCGGTTTTATTTGATTGAGGCTACGACCTCAGTAACTGGAATCCTCCGCTTCCTACAGCTGCTCCCGTCCTGGCGTCCTCTTCTTCAGCGTCACTCCTTCCTGGCGTCCTCTTCGTCTTGTCGTCCTCTTCTCAAATACGTTAAACACACAATGCTTATTATTTTCCCTAGAATAGTTTATTATTAATTGATATGTAAATTTTATCAAACTCAGGGTGAATATGGGTATCAATTTAATAAGGTGTATTAGTCGTACACCGTCCACGCAATTTTGAAGTGTCTTTATAGTCCCTAAGCGGATATCTTAAACTTACACGATAAGCACTATACTATATTATAATTCTATTTAAATAATTGACCCACTCGGCTCTGTACGCAAAACTTCGTACAGAATACCAAGGATTATGTTAAGTTATACTTTTCTATGTTCGCTCGAGAACAACTCTCTCACGCACGAGTACAACTTCACCTTGCAACTTCTACAGACAGACTGTGTCGATCTTTACTCAACAGAGAATGAACGTTACTGAATTTAGTTTTTTCCGATTGGCTAAACCCAAGTCACATGATTGATGCAATCAACAGATATAAACTTTTCCAGAAAGAGTTTGTATAAATATGCACTAACTTGCATTGAATTATCTACAAATTGTTATGACCCTAATAATGATAAGTGTTTCAAATTGAGTTTTTCCTACTTAAGGGACTCCGGAAAGGTAAAAATTTTTAAAAATTCAAATTTTACTTTTTTTCATTTTCTTATTCTATGAAATCTCACCTTTCAAATGATGTATAATTTATATAGTTTTCTTACTCCTAAATATGTTTAATATATTTTTAAAATATACCCTGTGTGGTCGTGTCTCGGATTCGAGCTGTCAAACTGTTGTTGAATATCCTGCTTTTCAAACTAACCGCTCATGAGGAATTATTTTTGTGATATTAGGGAAATTAAGTGTTGTGGCCAACCTGTACGCCACAGGTTTCAGAGACTTAGCAGCCCCGGAATTGTTGAAAAAGTGCTTGCATGGACGAACACAAAACCCTAACGAAAGTGTAAATGCGGTTATATGGTCCCGAATTCCAAAGACTGTGTTTGTGGGACTAGAAACCCTTCATTTTGGTGTTTATGATGCCATTATCACCTTCAATGATGGTAACATTGCAAGATGTGAAGTGTTGAACAGTATGGGCATCAAAATTGGTATCAACATGGTGCGGTCCATGATTGCGTTAGACAAGGAGCGTCTTCGAGCTGCTGATAAGGCAGTAAGAAACCTAGAAAAGCAGGCCAGACAACATAGAAGGAGTGTAAAAAGAAAACTGGAGAAGGAATTTTCAGAAGATGAAGATAATCCATCCTATGCAGCTGGAATGTATTAGGAAGGTACGGGAAACTTTAAATTATTAAATTTTTTATTACCAAGTAGAGGACGCCCATTTCCCGAAAATCAATTTTTCTCCTATAAAATACATGTTTTCTCAGGATCTACTCAATAGATCTGCTTCAATCTTCCAGGATATGTTATATGGACTATTGTGCTTACGTTAACACAGGATTTTCTTTAAACAATTTTTAGTGGAGAATTTACATATAAAAATTGGTATAAAAATGTAGCAAATATTTATAGCATCAGAAAAAAAATCATAACTAAAACATGAATCAATGAACTAAAAAATCCATGTTAAATTAGGGTCAAAGCCCTCATAAACATGCTGTAAAAATTTCAGCCCTACATTCCAAACAGATTCTGAGAAAACATGTACTTTATAAGTACTATTTTAACATTGGCAAGATAGGGCTTTCCGGAGTCCCTTAAAAAACCATATTTCTAAAATAGTTATGCACCATAGAGTACACACAAATTGAAGCTATTTACATGAATAATTCATTGTCAAAGTTTCACGTCGATCGGTTAATTACCGCGGAAGATATAGCGATCACACGTTATCACACCCACACACGCGCACAAATTCACTCAAAAAATACATGACAATAAAGAACACCATTTTGTGAATAATTTGGTATACCCTACATGCTTATCCATTTCTAAATAAAAAACTTACGGCTAAAAGGCAAAGTATTACATAAAACCAATTTAAACATGAAAATGCTCGTCATCCATGTACTCTGATACAAACAACCTAGCTTACCATCCTGTGTTCCGTTGTAATATATATTGTAACATAACAAGATTATACCCTAGAGTAAATATAATGTAATCACCAAAATTCATTGTGAATTATGCCTAAACGCAATCTTTCTTATAAATGAAATACAAAGAAGTATAAAATCAATTTAACAAATAAAGAAATGAACATAAAATGTAACTATTTAAAAATAATTAATAATGTCAAGGAGTAAAAGTTAATAAAAAACAAAAGGGAATTATCATAATAAACAAATACAAAGGAAATTGGAAATGAAAACTTATTCATTAAATAGTTTAATGACAATGACTTGAGGATGACCATTACACCCAGGAGGGAAGATCGAATGATAATAAATATGTAAATAGTTGTAACAAATAAAAATATAAATGTATAAATGTTAACAAGTTAGGAAGTAGAGAAAAAAAACATTTGTTATTGCATAAGCTTATTAAATTATAGCGAGGTCTGCGAACCTTAAGCAGTTATTTTGTGTAATCGCACTACGAACTGAAAGTGATTTAAATATTACAATTAAAATAATATTAAACAATAATCACAAACGTTAGGCAGTTTAATAACGTAAGAAAATGAAAATAACGGTGATTGAAGTTAATAAACAGTGTATAGTGAAAGTGAATAGGAAATAGACCTGGTTATAAATAAGCAGTGAATAAAACATATAATTTATATAAAACAACTATATAGATAATATAATAAGATCAAACAAAGTGTACAATAATTAAAAATAGTGGAATAGTGCACTAGAAACTAATTATATACATCAGTGACTAATAAAAAACAAGATTCAACCGAATCATTTTAATTAAAAAAATATAAAAACATACCTGTGACCCATAAACATGTCATAGCCAAGAGCATTACTAATTGAATCGGGAGTTTTATAAAAGAAAGGGTATTGTTGAAATTTATTTGAAATAGGTCAGAACAAATTAATTTGAAGCTGGACATTTTATACAAGAAAACTATTACACAATGAATTAATGAAGGAAAACTTAAAAAATTATGAGAAACGTAATGGTTTAATATAATACACGGAAAACTGAAGGCCAGAAGATAAACATCAAGAATAAATTAATGTGTACACTAAACACATTATCTCTATTTGGTGAGATTGTTCCATCATGTTAAAATATACCTTTGATCAAACATTATTCAATTCAAAGCACCAGAACAGTGAAATGAAATAACAAACACACTATAAACATTATGATTATTAATTTTATTTGTTCATTGTAATTTTTTTTATTAGTTGTTCCTATTAAGGTTGTTTCTTTTGTATGATCCAAAGAACCCCAATCTCAAAACACATATACAACATCACTTTACTAAAACAGATTTATAATTATTATATTTTATTTCATAGGTATGACTTTAACTGGACATAGAATTTAATTAATTTTTTATTAACCCTGAGAAAGAGTTTCCATGTTATCGAACCTAAAGGAGCTACTAACTGAAGAGAAGGGCATTGTATGTTAGTGAATCTCAACATATGTTGAAGACAAAAGAATAATAAAATTGATTGAAATTAAAACAAGACAGAATAAAAGAGTTAAAATTTTTTATTTCACATAGTTCGAAAAAAATTGATTTAACAATGTATATAATGTTGTGATGTTATTCAATATGTTTGTTTCTTCTGCAAATAGTGTAATTTCGTATTTTCTTTTTTAGGTGTTAAAAAGAAAAGAAAATACGAAATTACACTACTTGCAGAAGAAACAAACCTATTGAATAACATCATAATATTATATAATTGCTGCATGAAACTTCGAGTTACCTATATAGAAAATTATATTTATCCTCCAACCATTAACCTATGCAACACAGAATTTAACAAAAAAGGAACAGAATATTTAAACAATATGTCACAAACTAACCTAACTCAAAACATAAACAAAAATCTAGAAAATTTAATAGTAGAAACGGAATTTGCCTTAACCTAATACAAGACAATATACAAGAAGGAAAACGAACAGAAGCAACACATATAATTAAAAAAATAGTCACAAGTGAAATAAAAAACAATTCTAAACAAAAGCAGGATAATAAAACATTAAAAGAAATTTAAAATAAAGTAAATAACAACAATTTAATCATAACTAAAGCAGACAAAAGCCAGGCAACAGTAATTATTGACAAAACAGACTACATCAGAAAAACTGAAGATTTCATCAACAATAATGTTTGCATAAAATTAAATAAAGACCCAACAAAAAATATCTTAAACAAACAATAAAACTAATAAAAAACAGCTAAAAACATTTTCAACAATAAAAATACAGACATATATTTAAATAATAATCCAGAAGCACCTAAAATGAATAGCCTAATAAAAATACACAAATTAAACAACCCAATACGACCATTACAAAAAAGCAGCTACATACAAAATAGCAAAAAATAATAGCACAAAAACTAAAAAGTAACCATTTAACAAATAATTATCACAACATAAAAAATACGTACGAATTAATAGACAAACGTAAGGTAATAAATATAGATAAAAACACATTTTTCACATCATATGACATCACAAATATGTACACCAACATTCCAGTTGATGAAACAATAGACATAATAATAAACAAACTTAAAGAACAAAATGAAGATACACAATATATAACTGAAATAAAAAATAGCCTCCAACTAATACTAAAACAAAATTACTTTGAATTCAATAGCAAAATTTATCAACAACAAGAAGGATTGGCAATGGGGTCTCCATTATCTAGCATAATTGCAGAAATATTCTTACAACATATAGACACCAAAATACAAAATATTATAAATTCCTTTGATCCAAATGGCATTTGGATAAGATATGTAGATGATGGGCTATATGTTTCAAGTAACAAAAATACAAATGCAGATAACATATTAAAACAAATCAATAACATACATCCAAAACACAATTCACAGAAGAAAAAGAAAATCGTAACAAAATCAACTATTTAGACATAACCATCACAAGATACAATAACCACCTACAATATGCAATATACAGAAAACCAACTTCCACTAACATCATTATACCTAACCATTCTGACCACCCACCACAACATAAAATGGGAGCATTCTATTCACTACTTAACAAAATGTACAAAATACCCCTAAACAAACAAGGAAAAGACAAAGAAAGAAATATAATATACCAAATGGCTTATGAAAATGGATATAATAAAAATACTGTAAACAAAATAGAAAATAAAATCAAATATAAAATAAAAACTGAACAATTAAGAGTTAATCAAAATTAACAAAACAAAAATAATAACAACAATAAAAAGTGGGCCACATTCACATACATAAATAATAAAATGACAAAGCTAACAAAACTGTTTAAAAACACAGACATTAAAATAGCATACAAAACTAACAAAAAGTATCTACTGTACATAAACTAAATAACCCACACAACATTGATAATACAACAACCAATGGTATACACAAAATTGAATGCCAAGATTGCAATAAATGTTACATAGGACAAACAAAAAGCAACTGAAAGAACGTTATTTTGAACACCTAAACGCATACATAAAAAACAGAAAAATACAAATCCAATTTGGCCACACATGCAATAAACACTGGACATGAATTCCCAGATATAACCAAATGACACTAATAAAACACATACCACACAAAGGCACCATAATGAACATTTGGGAAAATTTACAAATATACAAACATAAAACACAAAACAAACTAATACCTGAACAAATACAAATCAATACAAAACATGACGCACTATTTTCAAAGCACTCAACATCGAAAATACACAAAATACTAATACATACACCAGAATCACACGCAATAATACCATTTTAAAGTACCAGAGGCCAACAGGAAACCACAATAACAACCAGCCAATACACAAATACTTCACCAGACGCAAGATCGTGAAGGCTGAAGATGAGAGCACGGGAGCTCTCATCATAATTATGTTTGTCCTAATTATCCGAATTTCTGCATATCCGATTTATGTCCGGGACTTGTTAATTCCGATAAATGGAGTTCTACTGTATATGTAGATTTGTGAAACAACCTAAAGTGCTGTGAAATGGTGCGTAACGATGCTCAGTCGCGTGTGGGAGGGTACGTAATTATTTTACGGGATATTCATTAATGAAATACGTTAGTTTGAATAATACTCATCTTATGGGAAATTTTTAGATGGGACCTATATGAGAATTTTTGTACTAAAAATACCTAACTGATGACGGTAGTTATTTTAATAATCAATAACTAAATGTGTTCATAAATTTAAGTAAAAAACGTTATACGGCCATAAATTTAGTCGTAAAAATCATCGTTTTTTTAACAAGACTTGTTTTGTTTGGAAGCCTTCTTCGACAAGAACATTTATTTTCAGTAGAAAAACCATGAGTAGGGATTACCGAAGAGCCAATCAGATTACGAGAATTCAGTCGATGGCAATATCTTTATACGGATAGATCAGACCACATATATTCCTTTGTAAGTAACACGCTGACTTTCTTGCAGGTTTTCTGTGTAACGAATATGTCTTCAAATAATAAATAAGTCTGCAAGTAAAATTTATTGCATTTTCACTTGACGCACGTTTCACGGAAATTATTATGGTTTTATTCTTCGTATTGTTTAAATTAGCAGCCATCCTTACTATTTCTTTTATGAATTTGCTAACTGCTATAATTTTTTATTGTTCGACTAAGCTTTTCGTCATTGCTGACATCTTCAGGTCTTAAACAACGTCTATCAACTGTACGTTGTAGGCTTTTATACTTTAGGCCCCTCCCCTTATGTCATCGCCCCTCCTATTGGTTCTAGCTGCTACCGCTCTTCACGGGAACTTTGTCTACCTTTTTCCGTTAGGCATTTTTCTAACGTCCGTCAAATTGTTTTAAGAATCTCCCGTTAATTTCTTCATTCTTGACTTATAATTTTTTTTTTTTTTTTTTTTTTTTTTAAGTCAAGAATGAAGAAATTAACGGGAGATTCTTAAAACAATTTGACGGACGTTAGAAAAATGCCTAACGGAAAAAGGTAGACAAAGTTCCCGTGAAGAGCGGTAGCAGCTAGAACCAATAGGAGGGGCGATGACATAAGGGGAGGGGCCTAAAGTATAAAAGCCTACAACGTACAGTTGATAGACGTTGTTTAAGACCTGAAGATGTCAGCAATGACGAAAAGCTTAGTCGAACAATAAAAAATTATAGCAGTTAGCAAATTCATAAAAGAAATAGTATTATGGTTTTCAGAGAGTTGTATATAAAATTAACGTATAATCGATTTGTTTCGATTATAATAAAAATTAACGAATGATAGTAATAACAAAAAATAATAATAAATTAATATATTAATAAAATAATAATAAAAATGAATATTAATAATAATAAATTACATGTATACATTATTTAAATAATACGTTATTCGCCCATAAATTCAGACGTAGGCAGAATAATTTTTTATCTTGTAGTATGTAGTATATACCACATTAAACATCAACGAACAGAGAACATTTTTTCAAATAAAAATGAGTTCCTATTCTTTGGATGTGTGTGTGTGTGTGGGTTCGGAATGCATAACATAGATACACAACATATATAACACTGTACGTAAACTTCATAATATTATATGTTCTATACGTAATTTTATTATAAATGAATATGTTTATTAATGCTTAGATTGTGTAACACAGAGTTCCTTGCTGTTATAACCTACTCATAGTAATGCACATGATAAAATTATATCGTTGTATCCGACACATTACAGAGAATTACATTGTCATCAGCTTTCTCAGACACCTGTTTTAATAGACGTTCTCGCTAACAGAGGACGCGCTCCTTTGAAGTCTACGGCAACCGACATAATTGTATTATTAGTTAAGGAAACGATCATTTTCACGTATATTTCTTCCTCATCGGAAACATTTTAAAACATAGGCAATTAGAAAAATTCCTAATGTAATTATCTATTAAATAGGAGAGTTAATCGAAAACATTCGAAACACTTGCTGTCAGTGGCATAAGTAGGCTCGAACAAAAAGCCGGTCCGACCTAGTGTGGGTTGCGGCTGCACCGAACAGAACTGACCGTTTTCCTCGTGTTTGTTCTGAACGGTTCGTTTGCCTCAGTGTGTTTTTACCCTAAAGCTGATAATACGTACTCACTCCTGGAAGATTTCTGCGTACACGAGTTTAGCAAATAAAGTGTACTAGAACCATGCCTCCGGCCTTGAATCTCAAACACGAAACTTTTAATATTTATTTTTGTGTTTTATTTTACAATCTTCCAGTGGCGGGTGGTGTTATGGTTGCAGCGTTGTACAACCACACAACCAATATAGAATAATTAAACTGTAAAATAATATACGAAAACATTAAGCAACTAAAAGTATCATAAATTTCAACGGAGAGCGTATATGAGATCCCTACGCGGTAATGGTCGCGAATAATTCAAAAATGGTACGCAGGTTGGTGGTTGTAGCCCACTTGCAACTTCAACAGTATATCACAGAGCTTACTACACTAACATATGGGACGACGTGCGCTACTCTTCACAACTGCCCTATGTTCTCAATGTTAGCTAGGCGGTTGCAAAGTTTCTGCAACGCTCCACTAGTAGCGTTGTAGTGCATCTTTGTGTCATGAAATCAGCACAGCCTTCTTGAATTATAAGTTATATCAGGTTTAGTGTTTATGTTGGTTCAAAGTAAACGTTATCCGTTGTTTGAGGTTATAAAATTATAGTAATAATTTTGTATAACTGTGATTGTGACAGTTTATTGTCTTTTAACTCAACCAACTACTGCAACCACCAAAATTTGGAACTACCAGCCGGCACCGCAATCTTCTCTTAAACTTTTGTATGGCAAGAAATGGTGTAACGTACATTCTATTCTTACTGTGTAAAACTATCATTGCCTTAATGGTTTGGCTATAAAGAATGGGTGGCAGTATTCTGCCACACCGTTTTAGTATGTAGGAAAATACTCGATTTCCCGCACCGTAAACAGATAGGAAATGTGTCAGATCGCAAAGGATGGACGTAAGTAAATTGCCACACCACGACCAAGTAGGACCGCTGGCCTGTGTTGTGTGTTGTCTATTAATAAAGTAAAAACCCTTTTCGTATGAGTTGTTTCATTTGATTTCTCACTTCAGAATTTCTGAGGACACATGTTTTATAAGTAATGATGGACATTTCTGTCCATCGTCCTTTGCGATCTGATTATTTTCCAATCTGTTTTACTGTGTGGCAAAACGTATATTTTTCTATACACTAAAACTGTGTGGCGCTTTACCTCCATTCCATTCTCCCATAAAGAATAACTATCTTAACTATATCCACACATGAAAATGTTTAAGTTACAGGCAATGCATTTGCCTAAAGTTTTCAGACTAAACAATGAAAGAGTCAATATCGTAACATTGGTCAATATCCATCTGTTATACTGAAACATTTGTTGATCTGGTTTAAAAATGTTACGTTGGAAAGTCATCAATTACTTGTCACTGAAGTCTAATTCTTTTAATAAATCTTCGTTAATACTGTATACCTCTAAACATGGCCGGCTCTAGTAGAAGGCCACAATATTAAACGTGGTAACACTGGATCCAGCTGATATTTGAGGCCAACTAGACGATCTCTTATGTATAAGAAACGTTTTCCGGGCTGTTTGGCCGTGGTCTACGGTTTAATGACAAACCAAACGTTTCAACAGCACCGGTGGCTGCCATCATCAGTGGAATTCAAAGAAATCCAAGACCTCCTGAACGTAGGTTGTTATCGTCAGGCCCACAGTATGTGGTAAAGGCTAAAGCTGTTGAGCCACTGATGATGGCAGCCAGTGGCGCTGGTGAAACGTTTGGTTTGTCATTAAACCGTAGACCGCGGCCAAACAGCACGGAAAACACTTCTTATACAACTGACACCGGCCGTGAAAGCCTTAGGACAATTTTAAGACGATCTCTTACTTTATGTATTTCTATAATCAAATCGCGTAATTTTTAATTGCCGGTTAACATCAATTTAATAATTCTTCATTTTTTGCAAATTAAAAGTTTATTATGTAAAATACTGTTATATTATTTAAGAAATATAATAACTAACTCATTCATATGATGCGAATTTAATAATACGATCAAAATTAATTCATTTTTTTCCTAATATTAATTCTCTAATTTCTTCAACTTACACGTATAGTACACGTAAAGTACCAGTTACACATACCTATAATTTAGATTTAACTATAAATAGACCTACTCATTATTTTAGTAATGCTATAAAATTAGCTATTTTATGCTTATAGGCCTCAGACGCAACGTTGCCACGTTTAATATTCTGGCCTTCTACTAGAGCCGGCCATGCTCTATCTAATGGTTCCCAAAGTGGGTTCCGCGACAATTTTTCAGGGAGGGGAAACAAACACTTTTAAGAAAAAAAGAATATACCGTAATTTTCTCCGATTTTTTATGCTCTAAATTTAAATTTTATAATGTAAAACAATTAGTAGAAGATTCCAGAATTTTTGTTTTGGGTTCAAACTAATTGTAATTGTAAAAGTAATTTCAAACCAATGGCTTTAATAATATTTTTAAATCATGTGCACCAGATCTGTTTGTCAGCCGAACTGATTAGAACACTAGACTATAAAAAGAAGATTCATTGGCAGACCTTACAACAGACAGTTCATTAAAATTACAGTTTTCTCAATTACAGCTAGCTGACTTCTGGTTATATGTAATGACTGACTATCCTGAACTCGCAAAAAAAAAACTTTGATGCTTTTAACTGTTTCCGTCCACTTATTTGTGTGAAACCGCATTCTCCCTGCTCATGTACTTGAAGTCAAAGTTAAGAAATAAACTTGATGTCGAGAGTGACTTAATATTGAAATTATCAGACATTAAACTCAATATTACAGAGCTAATTGTTCAAAAGCAGCTTCATTGTTCACATTAAACTATGTTTGATATCATTAACATTATAATTTTGCAAGTTAAGAAAATTTTGATTTTAATACATTTTAATTTATAATAGTTTGTATCATATTTACTGTTTGTTTCATCTCAGAACAAAAGTCTGTGAATTTTTAAATTATTTGGGAGGTCCGCGGACTGAAAAGTTTGGTAACCACTGCTCTAAACCATTCAGACAGCCTTATATTACTATATGTTTAATACAATTTCTATAATTTTCAGTTAAAAAAAAACTTTTGGCAAGTGTATTTGACACCATAATTGATAATGTTAGTTAAGGACACGGTTATTTTTACAACCGGACTGTAAAAAACCCTGAGGGCGAGACCCCGGACGGTCGCCCGTAGCAAAATACGGCATTGAAATAATCCGCATAAATAGTTCGTACTCGGTGGTTTAGTGTGGACAGAACTGTGTAATGTTTCCTACAAAATGTTAAGCGGGTTTCAATCGCTTGTTGACGCGAGTAAGGGCGGCGTATCACCACTGCTGAATTAGCTTGTCAACAACACATGTAAAAATGTTTTCTGAAATCGTTAATGGGAGTCGTTCCAAGACGCATAAATCATGTTACTTTCAATCGATTAGAAATATTAGTTTCGACTGCAGACTAGAGTCGACCTACAAAAATATTACACTGAGGTTGTCAAAACACGTTAAACATCAATTAAGAAGAAGAAGTAGGTTAAACAAGGCAATAAATTTGTAGATTCAGTTTTAACAATTTTTTCGTCTAGAATTATTAATTATTATGTAATGTGGCACGTGCGTGTAGGCGTGTGTGTGCGTGCGTGCGCGTGTGTCTACATGCAACAGATTAGTTATGCAACAGCATATTATGCTCATAATTACTGATATTTATCTTGTTGTTATTGTAGACTATATTAACAAAAACAATAATTTTGTTACAAGAGAGAGAGAGAGAGAGAGAGAGAGAGAGAGAGAGTGTGTGTGTATGTGTGTGTGTGTAGATTTTAAATTTCAAATTACACATATATTTATCTCAAGAACAAGGTAATTAAAAAAAATAATAAAAAAATATTCTTCTAAGAAAAATATTTTTTATTAATAATGTTAACAGTATATTAGTATAATGATATACTAGACTTATTGTAAGATGAAGCATGAATAAGAGAAACACACTTTGCTTTACAACACAAACTCAAACAATATCAAAATCTGATATTATTGTAACTATTGCACACACTTTCCCTCCTTCCCTATCGCTCTATCTCTCAGACATACGCCCAACCACGCGCGCGCGCGCGCGCACACACACACACACACACACACACACACACACAAAGTTTCGTCTTAACCTTATATTAGTGTGGTTTTTCTGTTTATTATGTAGTGAACAATTATGTTTCTTGTAATTAGTAAATTTAAATTATTATCACTACTTATTTAAAAGCTGTTATTTTTTAACGTCTAAAGTTTCCTTAATCGTTTTGTAGAGTTAGCCTATTTTTTGGTTTCTTTAGTCATGGAGACACGTGAGGTTTTTCTCTGTTTATAATTACTTTACCCGTTTCGCAGAGACTCCTGTTTTCCCAAGTTCAGATTTTAACCAATGTGAAAAAACTAAGTTTTGTAATGTAGGCGTAATTTGAAATATAAGAAAAAGGGAATAGCTGAGGGAAATTAAAAGGAGGAATCTGTCATGGGTCTCATACCTGGTGATGCTAAAGATTTCTACACTTCTTTGTTTGCAGACTCTAATGTAGGAGGATGATGTTGATGGATTTTCAGGGGTGCCAGACTTTGAGGTTGAGTAACCGACACTTGTAATCCTGATGACTATGGCATATGGACAACACAGTGAAAATTTTGTACTATGTGTCCAAAGAGAGTTAATTTTTATATTTGTGATTTGAAAAAATATGGATTGTAACAAAGTTTGATTATTTATTCAATTTATGCGCCTAATAAAAGTGTTTACTATTAAAAACAAGAAAAATACTGTATATGGGTTGGATGATTTCAGGAGAACGTAATTGCCATCATATACCATTTCGCAGAAAGGAACCAACCCACAAAAATATGTAATATATCAATAAATAATAAACTTCAAAAACCCATATATCAGTAAAAATTATGCCTCATCATATGAATTTGGATAATATTAGAACTAACTGTCAGTATTTATTTGTGAATTTTTTATTTAGCTTTAAATTTAACTACATTTTACTCAGTTTAGGTAAGGTGTGGGTTGGTTCCTTTCTGCAAAATGTGGTCCAATTGTACTTCGGTATCGACACAATTCATGTCAACACGCGTTTCGTTTTTTGTAGTGTACGGAAATATTTTATATAATAATACGCGAGCGACATTATAAATGTTAAACATGTGCGTGTAGTTTTTTGCGAAATAATTAGCCTAACCAGTGAGCAATAAACGCTTTAATTTACATTCGATGTCCGAGTTAATAATCTTCAAGTCTTCAAGGTATTGGCTTCAAGGTCAGTAATTTTCATTGTAAGACATCGGCACATTTGGTCAGGTAATAATATAGGTTTCAAATCCATACTTCACGCTTTCCTTTTCTAAATGAGAATAATTTGTGTGTGTGTGTTTGTCATTTGTTGTAATATAAAATTGTTTCTATGCAAGCATTTATTTTCTTTTATTTATTAATGAAAATTTTGTCGAACACCTTTGTTAGTCAATGACATCAGAATAATGTAAAAAAATTATATACTTATTAAAAAATTTTGTTTGCTTATTTATTCGTTACTATGTAAATTTTCATATGCGTTTTGTATTGCGATTTATGTACATAATGCGATCAAATTGGTTTTCCGATTTAATTCATAAATATAACAGTGGTTTAAAATTGAATTTTAGTTGAAAATTATTATTCATGGTGGTTTGAACCAAATAATTGAGTTTAAACCGTCTTTGCTAACTCTCACTTGATATATTGTTATAAGTAAACTTTTCCCTGTATTGAACAAGCCAAGGAGTTCTCAATTTTAACTCGACTGTTTGTCATTTCTCTATCTATCTTTTTGTCTCATTGGGTTTTACATGTATGTCTATATTGCGTTAACTTTTGAACGCATCAATAGATTTTCCTAAAAGTTGTCGATGATTTTATCCTTCAGAATCTTGTGTTTTGAGATTTATCTCCCCAAAAGTAGAGGGGCAGGAGACAAAAATGTAAGGAGGCCAAAATTGTGAAAACATCGTAAGAGCCCATGTGGGTACCAAATAAAGGAAATTTTAATCACAATCTGAATATATTGTTCGTTTCTGAAAATTTCAACATTTTGGACGTCAGGGCCAAAAAGTGCGTGAAAATGTTGATAAAATCGCAAAAGTTCGTGTGGGGGGTATCAAATTAAAGACAAATTTAGCTAATATCTAAATGTGGTGTGGAGTTTTGGAAATTTCAAAATTTTGGGACATAAGAGATCTAAAAACAGGTTAAAAATTTGAAAGAGATTGTGTCAAACTGAAACAAACTGATATAAGTGAATGTGTTTTGTTTATAAGTAAATTGTGTGTGCATGTTTACAATGGAGGATAGTACTGAAATTTTTAATTAAATTGAAGATTTGTTTTTTTTAATTTATTAGATATTTACACTCCGCTCGCAAGGAGCAATAAGTACATTTGATAAGAGTACAATAAGTGTGAAGGAAGAAGCCATTCAATGACGACACTCGCTATGTTAATAATATTTAGTGGTAGTGAAAATAAATAAATAAAAAACATTAGGTACTCAGGTCTGAAGGCCACTGTTTCTTGGAGCTCAGGTAGTTCCCGTAGACTGCTGACTGTGTCATGTTATTTCGGTGTATGCGAACCTTACCGAAGTAGCTGAATTTTATTATTTTGATTTTCCTTGTCAGGCAAATTGGTGCATATGCTGATAACATAGTTATACTCGGCCGTAACAAAAATTCAGTAAGGGAAACATTCATAGAACTGGAAGAACAGATAAAGAAGGCTGGTTTTCAATAAACCAGGACAAAACAAAGTACATGTGTGTTTCAAGATCAAGGCATAATGAAAGATATACACTGGATGTTGGAGGCTACAAGTTTGAACAAGTGGATAATTTTATCTACCTGGGATTACTGCAAAATGAGAAAAACTTGAACAGCGAGGAAATCAATAAAGGATAGAAACAACGTATTTTGCAAACAAGAAACTATTGCGCCCTAGGATCCTAAGTCATAATTCTAAACTGAAAACTGATAAAAGCCTTATAAGGCCAGTAGTGACTCACAGCTCTAAGACGTGCACCGTGCGGAAGGAAATGAAGAAGATCTTAAACGATTTGAGAGGAAAATACTTGAGAGAATTTTTGTGCCAGTAGTGCAACAAGATGGCACTCGGCGGATCCGCATGAATCTTGAACTTGGTACATTAATAAACATCGGAAACATAGTAAAGTTTATTAAGCCACAGAGAACTAGATGGCTAGAACGTATTTATAGAATGGAGATGACCAGAAATACGAGAGCTATCAGAGGATAGAAACCTTTAGAGTCTAGGCCCAGAGGAAGACTGAGAAAGAGGCCTAGATGGAGTTATGTTTTCAGTAAAGTAAGATCTTCTTCATTTCCTTCCGCATGGTGCACGTCTTAGAGCCGTGAGTCACTACTGGCCTTATAAGGCTTTTATCAATTTTCAGTTTAGAATTATGACTTAGGTGGATGGAGTGTACTGAGGAGGACCTGCGAACAATGGGAATCAGAGGATTGAAGATTGTTGCTGAGAACAGAAGGGAATGGTGTACGATTGTTGAGGAGGCCGAATCTCATAGAGGAATGTAGAGCAAGTGGAAGGAGACGAAGACCTTCTCGTCAGTTGTTGGGATCTACGTGTCGTCACGTACGGTTTTATTGCTGACGTAGTACGGGGGCGTCCAGAAGAGTTAGTAGGAAATTCGATTGGAGTCTGGATAATCCTGGTGTTGGATGGAAGGGCGCAATCTCACAACTGGACTTCGTGTGACCAAATAGGTTTGGTGACATTCTTACACAGAAGCAGTTGGTCTCACTAGACAATTTTGATTTCCTTCCAAGAAGCCGATAAAGTTGTTTGAGTTTATCTTTGATTTAAGATTTTTGGGTTCTAACGCGTCGCTTCCATGCAGGTTTTTTATCTGGTATCCGGCCTAGTTACTTGAGCTCATGTCTTGTTGGAAGTGGATCTGTTTTACTTTTACTGCTGCACGATCCATAGTTCTGCTATGGCAATGGGATCTCCATTATCTAGCATAATAGCAGAAATATTCTTACAATATACAGACACCAAAATACAAAATATTGTAAATTCCTTTGATCCAAATGGCATTTGGATAAGATATGTAGATGATGGGCTATATGTATCAAGTAACAAAAATACAAATACAGATAATATATTAAAACAAATCAATAAAATACATCCAAAACACAATTCACAGAAGAAAAAGAAAATCATAACAAAATCAACTATTTAGACATAACCATCACAAGACACAATAACCACCTACAATATGCAATATACAGAAAATCAACTTCCACTAACATCATTATACCTAACCATTCTGACCACCCACCACAACATAAAATGGCAGCATTCTATTCACTACTTAACAAAATGTACAAAATACCCCTAAACAAACAAGGAAAAGACAAAGAAAGAAATATAATATACCAAATGGCTTATGAAAATGGGTATAATAAAAATACTGTAAACAAAATAGAAAATAAAATCAAATATAAAATAAAAACTGAACAATTAAGAGTTAATCAAAATTAACAAAACAAAAATAATAACAACAATAAAAAATGGGCCACATTCACATACATAAATAATAAAATGACAAAGCTAACAAAACTGTTTAAAAACGCAGACATTAAAAAAGCATACAAAACTAACAAAAAGTATCTACATAAACTAAATAACCCACACAACATTGATAATAAAACAACCAATTGTATATACAAAATTGAATGCGCCAGGATTGCAATAAATGTTACATAGGACAAATAAAAAGCAACTGAAAAAACGTTATTTTGAACACCTAAACGCATACAAAAAAAAACAGAAAAATACAAATCTAATTTGGCCACACATGCAATAAATACTGGACATGAATTTCCAGATATAACCAAATGACACTAATAAAACACATACCACACAAAGGCACCATAATGAACATTTGGGAAATTTACAAATATACAAACATAAAACACAAAACAAACTAATACCTGAACAAATACAAATCAATACAAAACATGACACATTATTTTCAAAGCACTCAACATCGAAAATACACAAAATACTAATACATACACTACAATCACACACAATAATACCAATTTAAAGTACCAGAGGTCAACAGGAAACCACAATAACAACCAGCCAACACACAAGTACTTCACCAGACTCAAAATCACTTAGGCTGAAGATGGGAACATAATGGTTCCCGAAAAATGTTCCTAATAAGGAAAAAAATATCTTGAGGTAAATTCATTATAAATATTAAATATAATATATATATATATATACACACACACATATAAAGAGAACATTTTAAAGAAAATGAGTTTAACAAGTTGTGGGTCGCCGTCTGTTGTGTACATCATCATAATTTGGTTTAATTCAAACCGTGTTCGTAAACGTTTGGACCAAACGAATACAAGTTTAAACTTCTAGTTTAACGTAAACTAGACAACCTAATTTTATATTAATATTGTGCAAACGGCCCAATAAAAAACTGATTTTTAGTAGATCTTTCAAGGTCAACGAATTTGCTTTCAGATCCGAGAGCGTCGTAAGATCAATGGCACACGATCGAACGCTGATTGGAAAGTAGTTGTAAAAGTTCCTCGGTGATTTCCAACCGGCGGTCAGCGATCGTATTTTCTGTTTTCAACAAATTTAATAATTACTCTATTTACTTTATTAAGTAAACGAATAATACACGATTATTTTAACTGAGCACTATTTTACAGGAGAAACATATGAGAAAATGTTTCATTGGTTCACTAACAAACATACAGTAGATTTAACTTGATTTGTTTAATGGGATGTGTACTCGTACGTGCTCTAGTCCACTTTCCTCCTCCTATGGCGCTACAGCCCAAGTCGGGCCCTGGCCTCCTCCAATCCACTGCAACCTTATCCCCATGTCTCTCGCGTCCTCTGCAACGCCATCTTCCCACCTCTTCCTCGGTCTACCTCTAGGTCTCGTTCCCTCCCATGTAACCAGCAAAGCCCTCTTGGGGTTCTTGCCATCCTCCAGTCTCATAGCATGTCCGGCTCAACGCAACCTTTGTATTCTTATAAATTTTGAGACTGGTATCTCTTTATATATTTGATACAGTTTGTTTATGTATCTCAGTCTCCATGAGCCATTTTCTTGTATTGGGCCTATAATGCGTCTGAGGATTTTCCTTTCAAAGGTGTCTAATATGTCGACTGTTTTCTGTCTGATTGTCCATGCCTCACACCCGTAACATAGCACCGGTCTGATGACAGTCCTATATATTTTCATTTTTGTTTCCCTGTGCACATCCCCAGACCTAAATGATGGCAGCAATGCAAAGTATGCCTTGTTAGCCATGGTGGTCCGTCTTTGGATCTCCGGCTCCTCTGATCCAGTCTTTGCTAGATTCACTCCGAGATACGTGAAATTGTGCACCACTTCACTTGTGTCCTCCTCTATCTCAATGTTGTTATGAACCTGGTCCCTTCTTGTTTGGATAAGCATTTTCGTTTTATCCGTATTTATGGCTACCCCAACTTACTTGGCTTTGTTTTTAAGCTCTATAAATATTTCTTTAGCTGCCGTGATCCGTCTTGACACGATGTTAATGTCATCTGCATATGCGGCTATCTGTACAGTTTTATTTGTTAACAGATTAGAGCTATTTATTGATAAGCCTCTAATTACATATTCCAATGCAATATTAAATAGTGTTGGGGCTAACCCATCTCCTTGCTTTAGTCCTCGTGTAATATTTATGGGTTCAGTTAATTGGCTATCCACCTTTACTTGGGCTCTAGTCCACTTTCATTTTCATCATATTACAAGGCCCAGGCTACTCCGTTCCATTCCTGAGCTACATAAAACAGACTCGCTTGTCCGGTGTTTCGTCTTTGATTCATAATCAGTCGTATCAAACAACTGTGTTTTTAGTGGCTGCAACAGATCTACCGCAGTTTTCACACTGAAGATTTTATGTAAATATACAATCTTTAATATCTTTCTTATAACTGCATTATTATAATAATATTTATTTTACTACATTGTATTGTCTTAATGATGTGGGACGGAGAAAAGTGGAGGATAAGAAAGAATTGTGATAAAGAGATCTTTATGGAGACGCGGGCATAGTTGTGGCAGTGAAGGCGTAAAAGTTGAGACGGCTGGGTCACGTGGTGAGAATGAGAAGTGATCAAAAGCCCAAAAAATGCATTGGAGAGGAACCCGAAAGGAGTAAGGAGGAGGAGACGCCAGAGGAAGAGATGGTGTGAAGATGTGGAAGGGAATTTGAGCGAGATGCGAGCGCAAGTTGGAATAGTAAGACTCTGGACAGAGAAGAATGGAGGAGAATCATTAAGCAGTCCAGGGTTCTACAGAGACTGTAGTTCCAGAAAAGAGAGATTGTCTTAATGATATGTAGTAAGATAAATGGTAAATTACTTCTTTTTAATTATTTAAAATTAGATAATGAATTTAAATTTTTTAAGTTTTTTGTCAAAGAGTTTATTGCTTATAATGCACCAAGCCGATAGGTTCCTGATTTTTAATTGTGGCCGTCAGGAACGTGTAAGTTGGAAACCACTGGTTTAACTGAACAAGCAATGACGTCATGAGCTAGTGTAACAAACAAAATTCAATAAATATAGAACAGAGCTAATGTTATCCTGTAATGAATTTTGAATTATCGTTAATCAATTTGAATCTTAATTATTAACTAACTTGTTACTATAAAAATCAAAATAGAAAGACACGGATTCGAAATTAATGACATTTATTTAACCGAATAGGCCTACGGGTTAAATAGTTCTGTATACAAAACAATTCTTTTTAATACAAAACCCACTTATTTTTGTTATCAAAAGATTTTCAAAACAGAAATTTATCCCTGCACTTTGGGCTTGTATAACTATTAAATCGAATTAGTGATACTTTCAGGTGTTGGGAATGACCACAAAAAAGCGCGCGCAGGTATAGCCACACATAAAAACCATAATTAAAATAATTAATTTATATAAATTTTAACTATATTAAAGTTAACAATAATAAAATAATACTATTACTACCTAGATATTATTCATCACCAGCCGTGGCTCTACAACCCTTGGTGGGTCTCGGCCTGCTCCAAGAGTCGACTCCACCGACTCTATTCTTCCCTGTTGCGTGCCCTAACTTTCCAGTTTCTTATGTTCAGATTTCTGAGATCCTCCTCTATCTGATCTTTGAACTTACGTCGGGATCTTCCCATTGTTCTATTAGCCATTGATTTCTGGTAGGAGATATGTTTCGTATGGTGTCCTTCCTCCATTCTCTTTACGTATCCAATTCACCTTAGCCTGTATGTTTTGATAATCCTGACAGCGTCCAGCTCTTTGTAAAGATGGTATAGTTCATAATTATAGCGCCTGCGCCACATTCCATTTGCTTGTAGGCTATTCTTTTAAATATTGTTCTTAGAATCGATCTTCTACAGCAACCTAGACGTCTCTCTCTATTTTTGTCATTGTTCACGTTTCTGAAGCATATATCAGCACTGGCCTAAGTGTTTTGTAAATTTTCTATTTTGTGCTTCGTTAGATGAAGCAAGACGCCAGGTGCTTTTTTAATCCATAAAATGTTTTATTTGCCAGACATATTTTTCTTCTTATGTCAATGTTGGTGTCGTTAGAGCTGTTTACATGGGAGCCAAGGTATATGAAGTCTTTTACAGCTTCTAGATATTATTTAATAATAATAATAATGATTATTATCGTCATCATCGTCATTAATATGCTTACAACAGATTATTAAAATTAATTTGCTCGTATTATTAATGGCTAATAATTTTATCATTTTTAATATACTGTAATTGGCATAAATGTGTG
This sequence comes from Magicicada septendecula, assembly GCA_034769895.1. NCBI lineage: Eukaryota > Metazoa > Arthropoda > Insecta > Hemiptera > Cicadidae > Magicicada > Magicicada septendecula. The sequence continues at coordinate 100,052,133 of CM068373.1, forward strand.
TGTGTGTGTGTGTGTGTGTGTGTGTGTGTGTGTGTGTGTGTGTGTGTGTGTGTGTGTGTGTGTGTGTGTGTGTGTGTGTGTGTGTGTGTGTGTGTGTGTGTGTGTGTGTGTGTGTGTGTGTGTGTGTGTGTGTGTGTGTGTGTGTGTGTGTGTGTGTGTGTGTGTGTGTGTGTGTGTGTGTGTGTGTGTGTGTGTGTGTGTGTGTGTGTGTGTGTGTGTGTGTGTGTGTGTGTGTGTGTGTGTGTGTGTGTGGTTGAGGATGGGCATAATATCTGATGCCTGAATCATGTTCCAAGTAAGGAAAACAAAACATCTTGATTGAAAACTTGTAGTAAATATTAAATTATGTTTTAATGTATGATTTATTATATAATATAATTGTATTATTATTATATTGACATATTTAATAATATATTTAATAAATTTATTTATTTATATTTACAATATAAATATAAATATGTTTAATAAATAGGCCTATACGTATTTAATGTAGTCAAAAAGAATAAATTATTAAGGGGCAAACAATTATACCATTTTTAGCAACTTTTATTAAGAGGAATAACTGTCTGTTTTTCAAACACAGTTTCCATTTTAAATCCTTCATTAGAGAGAAAATTACGTGGGTGAGATACTTGCTTTGAAAAACAAACCACTGTTGCAATTAAGTCACTGCTACAACTATTTCTTGCCATTTGCTTCTTTTAATTACGTCTGGAAGTACCACAGTGATTAAATATTTTCCTCAAGGTTTGCGTGCGCGCGTGTGTGTGTGGGGGGAGGGGGTAGACTACTGTCTCGTGATATACCCCTGAATTATAATATTTCATTCTCTGTTATCGCAATAAATTAATTCACCAAAATAGGAACAGAGTTATATTTCAAAATAACGGTGTATATATTTTGAACTACCCTTTAAAACATCAAAACGCGCTCTTTTTTTGTTGTTTGTTCTGCCCTATTGTTGTTTCCATGTCAAAGGTTAGAGAAATTGTTAACACAGCGTGACAAAGGAAAACTTTGATTGTTGCATGATTAACAGTACGTAGCCATATTTATAAAATTATATACAGTATATTAAAATTTAGGTATATATTCTTTTTCGTTCATAAAACCCAACATGAGCCCTGGCTTCCACCACCAATCTTCTCCAACGTCCCCTAACCGTTGCCACATCATAGTAACGCCTCAAATCTATTCTTCTGAGACCTTCCAGGACACCATTCAACCGTCTTATCCTAGGTCTACTCGTCTTCCTGCTTTTATACTTCTATATGCCAAGGTGTGTCTTTGGCATTCACTGATCATCCATCTGTTCTAGGTAACCTAGTCATTGTATTTGTTGGAGCTTTACGAATCTTACGAGGTTCTTGTGATTCAATAGCTCGTCTATGTCCTGTTCATTTCTTACTCCCTATTTATCATCTTCCTCAATCAGGCCTTAAACACATCGTACATTCTGACTTTGAACCTTCTCATTGTTTCTTGTTCCTTTTCTACTAATGTCTACGTCTCACCTCTATAAGCAACAACCGGTCTAACGAGTGTTTTATATATTTTTCCGTTGTGACCGCTTCAAAATGTTTAGATAGGTATAAACGGTTTAAACGTCCAGTCTGATGGACTACCAAGTTACAACGTAGTTGTACACCCGTCTCTGTAGTACTCAAATGGTAGGATACTTTTCGGTCAGACATCGTACGCGCGATGTGCATGTGTGTGTTTGTAATTTTAACGGAACTAATATTAACCCAATGTACTTGATGAAAGGAAACACATCTTCATAAAGTTACGTTTCTTTGTATTTATTAGTTTGCTGCTAAAAATAAATTTCGCATAATAGAAAATTGCAAGTATAAACTGGCGCAGGGCTTTATTGATTGTCGAAGCATTCATCTGTCCGAGCTGTGCTGTATATGAACGAATGCCAAGATGAATAACATCAGATCCCTCGGCCTGAACACTATACACTCCAAATTTTTTTAAATGTTAAAATAACGTTTTAGCATTATTTTCATATTTCACCCTGGAATGGGAATGTTGAGTCAATCTTGACTCTTCTACACGTTCTCAGATGGAAGATGCACCGGTCACGTAAAAAGTAAAATAGTGCAAGCAAGAGAAGCGTCTTTCAAGAAGAGATCTTTGCTGAAGTTCAGGAACGTGTGTCCGGAAATCAGAATGAAATTCGTAAAAACTATCGTTTGGAGAATATGCGCGTACGACTCAGAAACCATGGACTCCAAAAAATTTGGGGCAGAGTTACCTTAAAGCTTTTGAGGTGTGACGCTGGACGAGGAACTTAAGGATACCGTGGACAGAAAGAGTGCGTAATTATGAGGTTTTGAAGATAATGAAGGAAAGAAGGATTCTGAAAGAAGCCATTGCGGAATGGAGAAGCATGAGAAGCATTGTGGGAGGGGAAGGTTCAGACAGGAGTATATGGATAGGTTAAGTAGAACAATAACGCTTTTCAAAATTTGTAAGCAAAAAGCAATAGAGACTTGGAAAAAAATGTGCAGGAACATGGGAATTCCACTTGATCGTGATACAGTTTATTCATAACAGTTTGCTAATGACCAATTACTTTTGGCTCAAGATTTTTAAGACACGACTAGAAAATTGATACTGGAATATCAGAAATGGGGACTAAAGGTAAATATGAATAAAACAAAATACATGGCAATAGGTGGCCTTTATCTAGACTTGATATTGGAGGAAGCCATGGGGAATATTTCGTATACAGAGGAATACAAGTATTTAGGGGTGAAAATTACGGCCAATGGAAAGCAAGGCAAAGAATACAATCCATAATTAATTTGGGAAAGTTGGCTATATCTACATTAAATCGAATTTTGTGGGATAAGCAAATTACAACAGAAACTAAAACCAAAATATTTAAAACCATTGTTAAAAGGATCATGAATTACGGCTCAGAAGTTTGGACTAATAAACACACAAGAATAAAATGAACGACACCAGAGATAGACTTTCGGAGACGTTCGGCAAGAGTATCAAGACGTGAGAAAATTAGGAATGAAGTTATTAAGGACAGAATGAATGTGAAAAATTCAATCTTTGATTTTATCCAAACAAAAAAAGTTACAGTGGTATGGACACACAAAATGAATGACACAGGAAAGATTACCAAGGAGAGTTATGGAATGAACCCCACCAGGAAAAAGGAAAAGAGGAAGACCATCTATCATCTGGATAGAAGAAATTCAGACTATATTTGGATGAACAAGCAGCAGTGAAAGATGAGAATTCAATCGCTTCTGTAATCTTTGATTTCGGAAAACGTGTAAACATTGGTACAGCCGGAATAATGATAATAAATATAACAATACAGCACATGGTGATTAAGAGCCTGTATTCGGAAGAGAAGAAGTTACCAGCACACCAACATCTGTGATGAGGAGGACGAGAAGAAGAAGAAATTGTCTCAAATTTATTGCGTCAGAATGACTCATTGTTCACAGTAGAGTATGTTGAGTGGAATCGACGTGTCTCATCGTTGCTTCGAGTCACAAGTTCAATGGCTTGTGCGGGACGAAGGTCTTGCCCGTCGCCCGCTCATATACTACGTCCCGAGCTTCAAATAGAGCTCCTGCCGCAGGGTCGACTGATAGGTCTGGATTTAGGGTGTGGCCTGCTACCGGCCGTGGGGTTTCAATTAATTACTTAATTGAGGGTGAGTGTACGCCGAGGCCGGGTCCAAGATTCTCCTGACACAGATTGGTAGCGACCGAGGGTGCTAATCAGGTGGTTGTCCTGGAATCGGGCGGAGCGGCGATAAAATTTTCGGGACAGTGACCGTATAGTGGCGTCCAGGGAACGGACACGCAGGGAGTCTCGGATCGTTTTGTTAGATGTTAGGTAATGGGCTTTACTTGCCCAGCGCAGTCCTCGGTCAAGGAGAGACTGAAGCTTTCGCTTGTGGGTCTTGGCCAAGTAGCCCCAAACGGGTATCGCGTAGGTAACCATCGGCACCACATAGGTGGAGACGATAAGCTTCCCTAGGCGGCGGGTCATGGTGTTGCTGCATAACACGGGACGGAGTTGATAGAGACGATGGGCGGTCTTTCGGGCTATTTGTGCAGAGTGTGTCCGCCAGGTGAGACGTCGGTCGAGGTGAACCCCGAGGTACTTGACCTCTCGAGACCAGGGCAACAGAGTATCGCCTACGTAGATTCTGTCTGGGAGCCATAAGCGTCTGCAGAAGACTACTGCTGTGCTCTTGGCCGCGTTGATGGCAACCCTCCATTTTTCTGCCCACTCAACGTACTCGTCCAATTGTTTCTGGAGCCAGATAACTGCCGTTTCAGCTCGACGATCGACGGCATACACCGCCGTGTCGTCAGCGAACATGGCCAACCTGGTGCCAGGGAACTTGGGTACATTATTGATGTACACAGAGAAATGCAGGGGGCCCAAGACGCTTCCCTGAGGTACACCAGCAGTAATAGCCCTTGCCGAAGAAAGGGTGTTATCTACTCTCACGCGAAAGGTTCTGTTCCGAAGAAAGCTAGCAATCAAATGAATGTAGCAATCCGGAAGCAGAATCTCCGTGAGTTTGTGTAGAAGGCCTGGATGCCAAACACGATCGAAAGCCTTCTCGACATCAAGGTAAACGACGACGGTCTGCTCTCGCGAGCAACCGGCCTCGGCCAGCTTCGAGTCAAGAACCTAATTAACTCTTTAGCTGTAGTCAGCGCTCTATAATTAAGACATGTGACGAACGATACGACACTTGAACTCTTCAGTGAGCGATGCCGTAATGTTACTTACAGAGAGATGTGACGTATTAATCAGTAATATGTACAGACGCTTCATCATCATCAGCCGTGGCTCTACAACCCTTAGTGGGTATTGGCCTGCTCCAAGAATCAATTCCATCTTTGCTATTGCGTGCCCTGGCTTGCCAGTTTCGTATGTTCAGCTTTCAGAGGTCATCCCCTATCTGGTCTTTGAATCTACTTCGGGGTCTTCCACTTTTTCTGCTACCCATTGATTTCTGGTAGAAAATATGTTTCGTAGTCTGACCTTCCTCCATTATCTCTGTGTTCAACTAATCTTGGCCTGTATATTTTGATAATCCTGACAATGTCCGGCTCTTTGTAAAGATGGTATAGTTCAAATTATAGCGCCTGCGCCACATTCCGTTTTCTTGCCCTGATAAGTGTTTTGTAAATTTTCCATTTCGTGCTTCTTGAGACGAAACTAGATGCCAGGTGCTTTTCTAATCCACAATATGTTTTATTTGCGAGATACATTCTTCTTCTTATTTCAGTGTTGGTGTCGTTAGTGTTGTTTATCACGGAGCCAAGATCTGAGAAGTAAATATCTAATTTACTGCCTCTATAGTTTTATGTACAGACGCTTAGACTGTGATACTTTCAATTATTTTTGATATTCTGGAATATGCCTACTTACTAACAATATCAAATTTTCTGATCGAGTAAGGCGTGTTCTCATTTTCAGCTCGACTCCCTTTGGCATTTACCTGTGTGTATAAATATCTGTCTGTCTATTTGTGGCAAGTCTCACGATTCGATTTTCTTAAAACCTGGCATCCGTGACTGTATTCCGCGTTGTGTATATAAAATCTAAAAAAAAGAAGTTGCAAGGAAGGGCAGCTGGACACACAGTGTGATTTTAACAATTTAAGTGTACATGCAATTTGGAGACCACAACAACTATGTATATTGAAAATTTTAGGCCACTAAGACGTAAAAAATGTTTTAATTCCATGTTGGGTATCAGACTAAAGGGAATTTTAATCCAGATCGTTGCGTAGTTTTTACTCTAAAATTTTGTCAACTTTAGGGGGACCACGAGCTAAAAATTTGGAGTCAAAAGTTTAAGAAAATTGTAAAAACCTGTGTAAGAGATCACGATATGAGGAATTTTATTTAAAATACAAACTCAGTAGCTTTAATAATTTGACAAAATTAATGTCTGTTAACACGTATTAGAAATGCCTTAAGCTTTTACGGCCGCCATTGTTGAGATTATTATCAGCCGGGCTGTTAGGCCGTGGTCGACAGTTGCTGCTATTGACAACGTTTCGCCCCCACCATCGGAGGCCGTCTTCACTGTCTAGATCGGCACGCTGTCTCCTCATCTCTGAGGTGATTGGCGGACTCCGTGCCAATCTAGACACCGAAGATGTTGCCACGGCTTAACAGCCCGGCTGATAATAATCTCACCCCTTGAAAATTGTAGACCGCCTTTAAAACGTTTGTAAGGTTTGCTTGCAGTTATGTAAGGTAATGTTAAGGTATAAAGTGTAAGATGTAAGGTATTGTTATCAGTTATCTAAATTTCTGAAAAGTATTACATATCGGTCCCTAATTACCTTCTTCTTCTGATAGTTCCTATCCGTTTCGGATGTTGGATATCATACTATGTTAACTCTCTGTACTGGTACACGGAATAAGTCAGTTGTATTCATGCCAAACCAGGTCCTTAAATTTCTCAGCCATGATATTCTCGGTCGCCCAACTCTCCTCACAAGTATCTAGTGTTTACTGCTTACTGTATGATTGTCTGTTTTATATTTGTTATTTTCCTAAAAATTATCTAATGTTAAAGTTTTTTCGTTTAAAATAGTGAACGTATTTCGTTTAAAATAGTGAATGTATTTCGTTTAAAATACTTACAGAGATATGCAGCTCAGGGAGTTTCTAGTCTAGTCTGATATTATAACGGTGCATCGAGTGTTTTATAAGGAACAAGTAAATCTTTCGTTAATTGCGGATTTATAGGTTCATGTAGCGTCCTTAAAATTACATTACATTTCACTTAAATATCGGTATGGAGAACCAGACATGACTTCCACGTTCTAAGCTTTATATTTAAAATCATTTTCGAAATGAAATACTGTATTTCCATAGAAACTACTTCTTTCTATTTCTTTCTTCAGTCTTAACCATAGTACTTTGGACACTAACGTATACTACCTCACGTTAGCGCACTCGATTTTCACTGATGATGGCAGTTGATGGCATTGCCGAAACGTCTGGTTTTGCAGAAAACATTGGTTTATTGCCAAACAGCCCGGGAAGGAATTTTAACAACAAACTACTTTTTTGTTGCCGATAATGTAGTACACTTATAAAAAACTAGCCCCTCTCCCTTCAAATATCATTTTCATTTATAGAAAATTACCGCCTCTCCTTCAACTACCCTTTTTATTTATAGATAAATATCTACCTTTCTACACTGGATTATTATCACCTTCTATTCAGGATACTTTATTTATCAAAATTAGGTACTTCACTCTTGCTAAAACGTAAAACGTTGCAGGTAAACTACCCCTTCCCCTTAACCGATCTTCACCATTGTCATTAGACCTTGAGGACCTTGAGTCCTCTAGAACTTGGGCACATATACAATAAATTATTCGATTCTGTTTGAATTTGCGGCAGTTATCGTTGGCCATAGAAAAAATTCTACACACAAGACACTTTTCGGAAAATTACTTTTCTTCATGTTTTGAGGGTAGGACAATCAGTATCAGCCGTTATCTCAAACACGATTTTTTCCCCATCACTATACTTCAATTTCCTTACGGAACATGGAAGTAAAAATAAGACTTTATTTCTGAGGTCGTATACGGGTTTCAGAAATATAGGCCTATAAAAGTGGTATTTAGGTTGGAGTCAAATTGACTTAGCACTTGCCATAACGGATTATTTAACATCCAGGGTTAAATATAAAAACATTTAATATTTAAATAAAACGTGAAGAGTGAAAGTTGTACAGGAGAGGACTCTACATGCTGCAGTCGAAGAAATAAACGATATGTGTAAAATACGTTTATTGCTGTATTAAACAATATTTACGAGGTAATAATATCATAATGAAAACGCGAATTTAGAATAAGACAGTCATAAAAGTTGTTTGAGTAGTAGTAACAATCATAATTCATCTCCAAGGTATGGAGAGCTTAGACGTAATGTAAGAAGCATGGGTGCAACTACGGAGGAGGATCAGAGATATCAACCCCCCCCCCCAAAGCTGTTAAAAATTTCATAATCACTGCACTTAGGCTTTTTTTAAGCCAGTTGTGTGTGTAGAAATAAGCCTTACAATTAATTATATAAGTAATTATATCAGATTTGCAAACAGTACAATATGAAAATCTCCACTATGAAAACAAAGTCAATGGCATTTCCAGAGGAGGAAGCAATAAGAACAAAAATAATGCTTAATGATCGAATTCTAGAACTGGTGAGCTATCTTAATTATTAGGGAAATGATTTTGGCCATGATAGGAATTATAATATTGATTGGAAGTTCCACAAGATAGATAAGTTCCAACGATCTGTGGGACAATCAACCGTATTTTTAGAAACAAGGTACGTCTTGATACAAAATTAAAGTTCTAGAAAGTTATGGCAGCCCCTGTACTGTCCTATGGGTGTGAATTGTGGACAATAAATAAGAAACAAGGCAGTAAAATACAGGCCTCAGAAATGGCGTTCTTATGAGGAGTTAAAACCTGTTCTAAACTTGACCGTATAAAGAATGAGGCCTTAAGAGAAGAGTTAGAAACTTTTAACTTGAATGAAAAATTAAAAGATTACAAACAACGCTGGAAAGAAGAAAGTTTGTCAGATTCCAGACTGGCCAAACAAACCTGGAAATACAAAACTATAGGACACAGGTGTGTGGGTAGCCCCTGGAAGAGATGGCTGGAGGATCTTTGAAGGCGGATCAGGCAGCATCTTGCCTATGCCGCATTGTGGAAGATGATGATGATGATGAAGTAATTATATGGAAAGGATCTTGAAGATCTCATTTGTCCAGATGAAAATAGGAAGCCCAACATTCAAGTTAGTCTCCCCCCCCCCCCACCAACAGTGCAGCTCATAGTTAAGCCACTGACAGTAAAAGCATCAGAGTAATATGAAAAAAACGAAAGTGACTCTTGGAGACGAACAGTTGCAAGATCCATAAGAGAAGCGTAAGATTCGATATGAAATTATGGATTCTACGTAGTAAATTATAGCTTACTCCTACTATAATAAAAAAAAAAACTGTAGCCTTATTCATTAATATTTATGAAACTGCTTGCAAACAAGCCAGATTATTTCGACTAACTTATTTATAAGATGTAACACTGTTTATAATAATCGTTTCTTAACAGGACGTTTCTTCCTACAGCCTATATTAAAAAGTAGAAGAATTTCGACGAAACCGAAACATCGAAGCATGATAATGTTTTTAGGCTTTAAAAATAAGATTTCTAGACTGTGGGGAATCGAAAGTGTGGAAAACGCAATGATGACGTCATAAAATACAGCGTGACCGTAAATAAAATGTTACTGAAAGTTTCAAACGATGTCCAGCTAAAAGACATTATCATGTCAAAAATAAACAGACGCACTTGGGATTTGTATCCGCGACGTCGCAGCATAGCGTTGACGCTGTAGGCTGTGGTCAAACTCTTAAAGTAAAATAGTTGTGTGTTCCGTTATCAGCACAATTCATGCTACTGAATGTCCAGTGTTTGTGGTGTTCGGAAACAGTTTTTGGAAATGCTTCCTTTACATAATATTTTTTAGAATACACGAGTCTTGGTCGAGAATTACGTTAGTGCTACAGTGAAAAAGAGCTTCGTTTGAAAATGAATGTTGGTGTAAATCATTGTGGATCTTATTTATTTATTGTGCTTACAGATGTAGGCCTATATAAATTATTTGGACTCAAAACCAGCCGATTTCAGCTCCGTACTGTATAAGGTAAATACAATTTTCATACTACATTTCATTGCCTCATATAAAATTCTTATATTTAAAATTTGTATCTCTGTCATTATTAATTTGATGAATAATGTGAGTCTAATGTGAGATGAATAATCTGACTCCGAGAACAATATTTATTTTTTCAGATTAAGGTTTTGATACCGTATGAAGTAACAATATTAGTTCTTTTGTAATCACTTCGTCGCTTATATTAACCCGTGTTTGTTTTTTGTTTAACAAAATACAAGTAGAAAATCTTTATTATTACAACATTTTGTTACTCGAAATATATTAGTACAGATCTGATATTGGTTTTGCAGTGGGTTTTATTCAATAAGTAGACGCTAAATACGGCATATTTTTATATAAATTTTCCCTGCCGAAAAACTGACCAACTTAAATTAGTATAATATTTGGTGGTTAGTGAAAATAGTGGTCGTTAGGAACATATTTAACATGCCTTAGCCTAATTATTTACAGAATCACTTATATTTTAAATCATTTCTAAATGTATTCGTCTATGAATTAATGTTTACAATTTTTTATAGACAAATAGATATACTAATAAAATTGTTGTTTTTTATCGTCTAAAACCATATGATTGACACCACGCATAAATAATTATAAGAAGCAATAAATTCAGTGAAGCATAATAATATTGTCATTCCAAAAAGTATTGCAGTCATACTAATTACAATATGATTCTCGCATACGAGACTGTGGTCGGGTTTTGAATCCGCGACGTCGCGCAATAAATCGTTGACATACAGCAAGCTGTGGTCAACCGCTGAACTAAATTTTACTTGGATACAATATTACAAGTTCTGAGAATCTAGTCATTGTCTCGTTGTGGTCAGAAGCAATTTGCGTCCGTGATAATATTAGTTTTAAATATGTGGTGCGTGTTGTTTGAGAAGTCACTTAAGTGTGTGACGGCAAAGAATATATTTAAAGTTTAAAAAAAAGTTATTGAATAATTTTGATTTGTGTGTGCTTATTGTGCTCATGAATTTAGATTACATTTGGCTTTAACACGAGCCATTTTAATTTCCGTACTGAACAGGTAAATAGTGCTTTCATACTTAATTGTTTAAGGAAATATTTTATTTAAAATTAGTAACACCTAAATTATTACAGAGTTGGACATACGTCGGTCTCCTGACAAGAATGCAACATGTTTTCCTTATAGCATCTAGTTATGACAAAATTGTATGAGGTTCGCTCATTTACTGTACATAGTTTGAAAACATTTGTGTCGACATGTCGACAAAATTTGCTGTAATAATTAGTATATGCATACAGGAAATACAGAACTAATTAACACACATAATGAGTTTTAATATGTGTGGAATATTACAATTGTATTTTATAACACTACTACTACTACTACTACTACTACTACTACTACTACTACTACTACTACTACTAATTACTACTAATAAAAAAAAATAATAATAATAATAGTAATAGTAGTAGTAGCAGTAGTAGTAATAGTAGTAGTAGTAGTAGTAGTAGCAGTAGCAGTTCTCAGTTTTACGTCGACTTTTTGCTATTATCTGTCTCTCTGTCTCTTTGGGATATGTCTCTCTATAACTTTCGAACGCATAAAGCGATTTTCATATAACTTGACGTGCGTGTCCATACTTCCGCTCTGCATAATCCTGTTGTTTTTGAGACTGATCGCCGCATAAATAGGGTGAAGGGGGATACAAATTTGGAGAGTCAAAATTACCAAAAAATCGCAAAATGACCAAGCGGAGTATCAAATTAAACTGAATTTTAACCACAATCTTAATATAATATTCAGCTTTGAAAATTGCAAAATTTTGAGGCATTAGAGTCCAAAAAGTGTACAAACATTTTGGAAACATCTGCACAAATCCGTGTGTGGTGTCAAATCAAACAGAATTTTAATCATAATCTGAATGGTAGTGTTCTGTTATGAAAACTAACAAGTTTTTGGAAACCGGAGCCTAAAAAAGTAGAAACATTTTGGAAAAATTGTACAAGTTTATCCCGAAAATCATATTAAAGCAAATCATGTTGATCTAAATCCGAGAAAACTGTTTATTTTATTATTTTTATTTCCAGGGACACCACAAACCAAAAGTAGAAGTCAAAATTATGAAAATGTTGTAAGTCTCAGGAAGTTCTGTCGCTCAGGGAAATAGCTAGTAGTAATAACACATAAACGAGCGAAACGAGTTCTCAGTTTTAATTTGCCGTTTGTCATTTGTCTGTCTGTCTCTCAATTTGCCTGTTTGGAGTACGCCTCGCGATGATTTTTTTACACATCAACCGATTTTCATAAAACTTGTGTGTGCCCATATTTTACTTTACAAAACTTTATTCTTTTTTGAGATTCATCCTCCTCCCCCAAATACAGGAAATGGAAGAAAAATGTGAGTGTTCAAAACTGTGGAAAGCCCATGTGGGATATAAAATTAAAGGGAATGTTAACCATAATCTGAATATAATGTTAATTTTTCAAGTTTCAAAATTTTTGGACGTCAGTGCCCAAAAAGTGGGTAAAAAGTTTGATAAAATTGCAAAAATCCATGTGGGATATGAAATTCTTCTTCTAGTCATGCTCTTCTACCCGTTGGGTGTCGAGGTTTTTGAAAGAGCTCTCCATCTTGTCCTGTGCAGTGCCAAAACCCTGGCACAGGCCCAAACTGCTCCTCTGTCTTCTACACTCTTCTTGATGTTATTCTTACATTTCGGTTTGGACCATCCTCTTCCTCTCCTGCCTTCTGGTTTTCCCTCCCATCCTTGCCTCGGGTGCCTTTCCTCATTCATCCTACAGACGTGGCTAAACCAACGCAGTTTCCAGCATTCAATTTTATCATTTAAAGAGAATATCTTCAAATTCTTCCGGATGTTAACGTTTCTCACCTATATGAAATTAAAGAGAATTTTATCTAACATTTTAGCCGTATTAAGTTCTGGAAACGTAGTTTAAGACAATGTAGTGACAAGTTATGAAAATTTCAAAATTTTGGAAAGAAAAGGCCCATAAAAGAGATCAAAATGTCATACTAAAAGAAATGTTTCGAATTTTGGGGTTTATTGTACTGTTGTGTGCTCTACAATTGATATATTATTAAATAAATAGAATATTCGGGATTTTTATAATTTTTATCATAATTAAAAAAATTACCTATTAACGAAATTTATGTAATAATAAATGTACTTCATTCAAAACAGTGAGCAAAGTCTGCGCTTCAGTGAGCATATACTAGTTATAGTAATATATTGTTATTCTGTATGCAAAATACGGACATACACACATACATACACAAACTACGTGTAGGCCCTTTAATTATTTCTATATTACAAATCATACACAGGTCCAGATGATTACACAATACAGTGATATTTTGAAATCGTGTCTAGTTAATATAAGACTTCACAGAACCTTTTTTCGTTTGTTGATTCAGTCTTACTGGTAAAGTAAAAATAGTAAATTCTAATGTTAAGCGAGCGAAATCTGCCCCACTCTATGTTTCAAGAGGTCGTTAGTAACACCTTCAACCGCTAAATGTGGTATCACAGTTTAAAAACGTTATCCATTAAATTGTAAAGCAACATTGTGAAGTGGCAGAATATCGTTGTGTTAAATCTTCCTTCTTCCTTATACTGAAGATGTCTGTCAATTCGCTGCGTAGCCAAACAATTCGTTTGTAAATTACTTCTGTAACGAGTGAAGTTTTTGCTTAGATTTTAGAGTACAAAGTTGTAGTAATAATTCACAACTTACAATTACACGTTTTGAGTCGATACATGCAGAATTTTATTATAACGCTAGTGGCTGATCTGTCTGTTCTTACTCGCTTACGGACATTTCTTCTTTCAGTATTTGTAACTGGTACAGACAACTGTTTGTCAACATCTAATTATATTTGTACGCAACTCAAAATCGGTCAAAGGGACGGCCCTATGCTTAACGTAGGTCACACACATACATTTATTTGTACGATAATACAATTTTGGTATAGTTGTGTTTAAATAATAATACTTTCATCACCAAGATCATATACAGGCCCATATACAACATACACACACGCGCGCGCGACGGTTGCGGGGGGGGGACAGCTGTACCAGGGACAGTTGTACCAGGCCCCTAGCTAATGTCAGCGTGAGATTTCTATTCTACGTCACAAATAAATAAAGAATTAATTTCAATATAAAAATAAAAAATATTATTTAAATAAGTTTGCTTGTGATTAATAAGATGATGTTTTTGTACAATACTAGGCCTATAAGATATTGTGATGTATTTTAGACATTCCTTCTTTTAAGAATCCTTGTAAGGATATGTTGTTCGATATCCCGGAGGAGGGGTTGAGAGGAGCCTCAAATACCTAAGCGTACCGGCCTCACGGTTTTTCTCGCTGGCTCTGCACACACACGCACGCACACACACACACACACACACACTCGCGCGTGCATAATATTCCGAACGTGAGAATAGTTCATAGAAAAAGTAATTTTAATGTCTCTTACAGCTAGCGTTTAGAATACGTGAAAATATTTTTAAACGGCGTTTCAAGTCGCATGGCACCGGAGGGATTAGGAAAGCCTTACCAACACACACACACACACACACAACAAACACACAAAGGCAGCTGCCCTGCATGCCAGGGGTATGAATCATCTACTGGGACGTCCACTATGTAACTGCAACTTTTATCATATGAACTTTATAACAAGCGAGCTTAGCATATTTGTAATCTTCATAAAATCTTAAAGAAAACGACACCAAACACGACGTGGTTGTGATATATTTTAAATGTACAACTAAGCCTAATTTAATATAAATTTTGGCTTTATACATTTTTATTTTGCAAATGTTATTTAATTTTCGTTGTAATCACGCACAATTCGACTGATCTTTAGGTATCGTAATCAAGTATATTATATGTGTATTTTGCACGTATCAAATAACTGATATGTTTTTCTTTTTCATTGGGATACATTTTTAAATAAAATAATTTTTATGAATATTACATACAAGACGGCATTTTTTATTGTAGAAAAATACAAATTTTCATATTACCGACGTAATTTTGCACCATGAAAGTAAATTGTAAATACGTTTTTGTTTGTAATCATCAAGATATTACCAACATACTTATTACTTTATAATAAAATCTTTATTAAGTACTCCAATTCTGCTTTAGAAATCCCTAAATACTCATGTTTATCGCAATTATGTGTTGTTTGGACTGATTTTTCTCACAATTTCACGGAGATTACAAAAATTATATTTTAATTTGGTATATAAGTTACTTAAAAATTTTTAGTTTTGAATTGGACCGTATAATTATACCTGGTCCGCCCGGGTCGTGCTTGACCGGGCAGGGGCGGTTGTGAGTGCGCGTGCGAGAGTAAGGGTCTTCTAATCCCTTAGGTACCATCCGGTTTGGAACACTCTGTAGTAGCCTATTTCATCGTTTCATTATTGAAAGTGTGGCGCCCCTTCAATTTATTATTGTAAATTATATTGACGCCCCTCTGGGTACAGTAGCTCCTTATTTGCTGTAGTCGAAATTTAAATTTCATCATCATCATCCTCCTCAAGTTTTAAACCAAGAATGGTTTGTTCCGGTCTCAAATAGGCAAATGTTACAGCTGGTCACTCCAGCGCTTCCTCGGACGTCCCACACCTCTCCGTCCCCTCGGTTTATAGTAACATAGTTGTTTGGGGATGAGGCAGTCATCCATTCGGCAAAGATGTTACCACCAATTCAGCCGATACTGGGCGATCCTGTCGAGTATACTAATAATATTCAGTTCCTGACGTATATCTGTGTTTCTTCTATGATCATGGATCATACCCTGCCGCGTGCCTGACAAATCTCATTTCAGACGCTTGGATGCGACTGGCCTTTCGTTAAAGTCCAATTCTCAGACCCATAAAGAAGTGTGGGAAGAGCCATGACCTTGTAGAATTTTAGGCGTGTTTCTTTACTTGCTGACTTAAGGGTTCGCCTGATGGTCCCGCACATAAGGTAGAACTTATGCAACTTGTTCACCACGTCGTTGCTTGCTTTATAAGACACATTGTAGCCCAGGTATTCAATTTTAATATTTTAATATTTAAATTTATTATTAAAAAAAATTACAGAGGGCAGAGTGAATGCTTTTATTATAAATAGTGGACAGTTGTACCGAAATAAAGGGACTGGCAGTACATAAGCCTAGTTAGAAGGGGTGCAGCAAAATACGGCACTGACGATCATACAGCAAGCTCTTCGCAACACTAGAATAATAGTTAATTATTATTGAAAGCAAGATGCGCTTCATTTTGAAATAGAATTATACACTGTACCTTGCCTCTGCAATGCAGCAACAGAAAATGAAATTCGATGACGTAAAATATATTCTGACTGCTATCTGCGGTACTATCTGCAGTAAACATTTTACACACACAGAAGCATACACACGGAAAATGTTAAATCATGCTGGCATAGAAACTTTTCACATAATTAGCTGGTTTGAAACGGAAGGCTAATGACACAGCAGAGAAGTAAGTTTTAACAACGGTTTATGCCTTTCCAATGCAAGTCTTTTGCAGGTAAATGTTTCTCTCTAATGAAGGTTTAAAATGGAAACTTTTCATCCTCTTTCGACAAATGATTTGTTTTGTAAGTAGGGCAGACTTTATTCTCTTACGAAATCATGTAGTTTATAAATTTAATATTAAATAGAAACAATATAAATTAAAAAAATAAGTTGCATTACACAAAACATTTTTTTTTAATTAATACAAAATTGTGTACTGAATGACTAATGTCGTCACTTACTTTGTTAAGTAAAACTGGGTTTATCGCCGTAGTCCATGACGTCATTAAGTAGGCTATTCAAATAGGTGTACATAACGTTTAAATCATGAAATCATGCTTACCTATATTTTCCGTCGTTTTCGTGTCAATTTCCCCTGGCTATTTAAAATTTTGAACTTTGTATATGCTTTAATTAAATTTAAGTTGTAAGATATTATTCTGTTTTTTTTTGTTAAAAATATTTTTAAATAGACGATTGTTTGAAAAGTTTTTATTCAGCATTGACATCAGTGTTATACACTAAAATTTTCTGGTTAATTGTTTAATATTGGACGTGCACTTGGTCATTTTCAGCGTCTCAAAAACGTCGCTACATCAGCAATACTACTCGCCCTATTCTGCAGTTGTTTTTTCAGATCCTCTCTTTTTCCATTCAATTTTCACCCTACTTTTTAGTTATTTTAAAGTAGTAATAGGGATTGCGATAAGGCTGCCCACTTTATTTAAGACATAGCCTACTTGATTCAGCTCTAGAACGTTGGAAGCGCTCCTGTTGCAACATGACGATAACTATCAATGACTAAAAGCTCTTCACTTTGCCTTTCACGACGATCAAGTAATTAAGTATAGCTGAAGATGAGGATGACATCTGCTACATGCTTCGGATGTTAGGTGAAGAATACCAGAAATGGGTCTTAACGATAAATACAACTGACACTGAATATATTGTCGCCGGAAATGCATGCAGAGATATATTGTTGGAACAGGGAGCTGTGGAGGGAGTAGGCCAGTAGTTCTCAACCTTTTCCCTTCATGGCACAGTTTCTTTTGTAGTTAGCTCCCGCAGCACACTAACTTAACCTTAAAATGTAATGTGTAAGTATGTAAGTGTAACAGTAAGCCAATAAATTACCTGTAAAATAAATAAATATTTTTAAGCTCATTACAATGTTTCTCACGCAAAGGGAGACACAGCTAAAGTTCTATAAGTTTGTGGGTGTGCCGACTTTAATGTATGCATGTGAAACATGGATCAAGATATGCATAAAGATATTTGAAGAATACAGGCCTCGGAAATGAAATTCTTAAGAGCAGCCAAGGGATGTAGTTTCAGAGATACGACGACATAAGGAAAGACCTGAAGTTACAGTCGGTTCTGGAGAGAATAAAGGAATACAGGCAGAATTGGAAGTCCCATCTGGAACGCATGGTAGACAGGCGTATTCCTAAACAATCGTTTGAGTATAGGCCAGTGGGAATGAGAGATCGTGAAAGACCCTGGAAAAAATGGTCAGAGACTATGTGAAGTCGAAACGAGCTAGCCCAAACCGTGTAGTGCAGAAGAAGAAGACTATGTTTTTTGTTCATTTTTCAATATAAATTCATCATCATCTTCATCATCAACCTCAAGGCTTAAAGCAAGAATGGTTCGTTCCGGTCTCTAATAGGCAAATATTACAGCTGGTCACTCCAGTGCTTCCTCGGACGTCCCACACCCCTCCGTCCCCTCGGCTTATAGTTCCATAGTTGTTTGGGGATGCGGCAGTCATCCATTCGACAAAGATGTTCCCACCAATCTAGCCGATACTGGGAGATCCTGTCGAGTATACTCATAACATTCAGTTCCTGCCGTATATCTGTGGTTCTTTTATGATCCATGGAGGATCATGGAGTTATTTTATACCCTGCCACGTGCCTGAGAAATCTCATTTCAGCCGCTTGGATGCGACTGGCCTGGCCTTTCGTTAAAGTCCGATTTTCAGACCGATAAAGAAGTGTGGAAAGCGCCATCACCTTGTAGAATTTTAAGCGTGTTCCTTTACTTGGTGACTTAAGGGTTCGCCTGATGGTCGCGCACATAAGGTTGAACTTATGCAAATTGTTCACAACGTCGTTGCTTGCACATTATACGGCACACTGTAGCCCAGGTATTAAGAACTGCTAACTTGTTCCAGGACAGTACCACCTATAACAATTTTTGCCCGTACGGGATCAGTTCCACAAAAAGCCATCACCTTGGTTTTATTGTGGATATCTGCAATCCAGAGTCTTTGCAGATTCCATTTAACAAATGTATACCCATCTGCAATCTGTTTTCAGAGTCCGTTCAATATATACAGTGTGGCGCAGGGAAACGGGAAAATTTGAAATAATTAGAAAAAAATGAAGGAACGTTACAAAACTTTGAGGCTCAAAATGTTCTACAAGACTGGAAGTTACAGTAGGCATCACTTTTTAAAAATTACATCAGTTAAATGCTGCCCATTTTGCCGTTCACATTCAGTAAGTCGTTTCTATAGGTTTTGCATAGCGCGGCGCAATGTGTCACCTGGGATTTTGGCGATTTCCTCTTCAATCTGTGTCTTGAGCTGAGCAAGGGTTCTTGGTCTAGTCTGGTACACGATGCTCTTCAGATGTCCCCATAAAAAGAAGTCACAGACTAAAAGGTCTGGAGATCGGGGCGGCCAAGCGATGTTAGCATTCCTTGAAATTATGCGATCCCCAAACAAACGTTTACTGCTGCCATAGACTGTCTGGCAGTGTGTGAGGTGGCTCCATCCTGTTGAAACCAGGTGTGCTGGATGTCAAGATTTGGAAAAGTATGGAGTCTTGGAGCCAAAAATGTCTCTAGCATGTTGACATAACGTTCAGACGTCACAGTGACAGCAGTGCCTCGTTCATCTTCAAAAAACTAAGGGCCTATCACCCCATGACACGACACTGCACACCATACGGTAACTTTGGTACTGTGTAATGGACGCTGGTGAAGCTGAGCAGGGTTTCCTTGAGCCCAGTAACGGAAGTTCGGCTTATTCACGTATCCACTTAAGTGAAAATGGGCTTCATCGGACATCCAAAGATTTTGAATGAAGTTAGCAAATCCTCATTGATTTTAGCCAACACAGCAGGCGCAATACACAATCATTAGGATTCAGTTGTTGCACAATCTGAAGTTTGTACGGATGTAATTGAAGTTCATGGAGTATTCTTTTAACGCTCCGACGACCGAGCTGCAATGACGAGGCAATTTTTCGCACCGAACGACGAGGACTCCTTAAGATGGCAGCTCGCACGGCATCAATGTTTTCTGGGGTACGTCCAGACCGTACACCCCCACTAGGCTTTTTCTTCAAAGCTGAACCAGTCTCTTCAAAATTACGAACCCACGTTTCGATTGCGTGTAACGAAGGAACTTGACCGCGGGGCGGGATCTGATAGTGGCGCCGAAACTCTCGTTGTGCAGCTGTCAAACTGTCACCATGTCGGTAAAACGCCCTTACGGCGACCGCACGCTCTGCACCGCTCCACTGCTCCGTGGTAACTAAATGTCCGTTACTGCTAGACAGACAGTTTCACTTCTGCCAACATCAACTTCAAATTTTCCCTGTGTATTGAGTTAAATTATATTAATTACCTTTGCCAGCAGTGTCACAAAGTCTTGGAAGTTACTCGACACTCCCGCTGAGAACCATTGGAGTAGACACGTACAAATACCTCGGTGTCATGGTTACAAAAGACGTCACAAGTGTAACAGAAATAAAAAATCGTATAGGACAAGGGAAACAAGTGACGAGGCAGTTACATTCCACTTTATGGAGCAATCAGCTAACTTCCAAAATACAAATAAAAATATATAAGATAATATTGATCGATGACGGTATCGATTGATGACTCAATGGGCACCTGGTGAAACCTCGTTGTTTTTAAAACCTTTACATAAGATAATAGTGGAAAGTATTGTAACACATGTGCCTGAAGTGTGGGAAACAACAGGACATGTTAAAACTGGTCTGTAAGACCAACTATCAACTTATCACTAATACCTCTTAATACTAATTACATATCAGCCAAATTAAGTCCAATGACATCCTGTAGTTAGTTCTGGTGTTCTTAACTAAACACTCTCAACTGCGCACAATGCTCTGATTTTATAACACAAAACACTACACAAGTTCAAATGGCTTTGTTCTCTTCAGTCTTCGGAACACGTGTTGATTGTCCAGCACCTGAAGAACTTCTGCATTTTCGAGGTGAAGCCTTTCTTGATGCTTCTTCGGAAACCTTTCAATCTCTTCTTTAATCGTTGGAATACCTAGATTTCTGTGGATATTGGCGTTTCTAACATACCATGGTGCATTCACCATCTTCTGCAAAACTTTGTTTTGGTATGTTTGTATTATTCTGATGTTACTATCTTTCGCGCACCCCCAGAGTTGAATTCCATACAGCCAGGTGGGTTTAATTATCTGATTATAGATCAGAGTTTTACTGTATAAAGACAGGTTGGAATGTTTTCCTATGAGCCATTTATATTGTCGGAATTTTATTGTACTTAAGTTCCACTTTTTTTCTTTTTTACATGCTCTTTTCATCTCAGTTTGGTATCAAATGTCATACCCAGGTATTTGGCTTTGTTTTCATAAGGAGCTATCGCTCCATTTATGACCAATGATGGAAGATTATTCAATCTTTTATTGGTGAAATTAATGTGTGCCGACGTGGCTTCGTTAAGTTTAATTTCCCATTTTTTGGTCCATTCATATATTGCTAGCTTTCTGCAATAATCGGGTTAAAATAACCTCATCTTGCCTTGTAGGACATATGTGAAAAAGATTACGAGCCATGGAAATGATTTACTAGAGAAGTACAATGCATACTTACATTATAAGATAGAGTTACGAATGAAGAAATAAGATAAACAATGATTATATGTATCAATATAAATTACTGCAATCGATGTCAAAAGATTAAGATGATGTTTCATGAGGGCAATGACAGACGGCCAAAGAAATTATTAGAATACTCTATTATTAGAATATAAAGTATCAATTTATATTGATTTCTTGTTATGTACTTAAAATTGCTCAGTTAACCGACCTCTCACTGGTTAATAAATATTGATTTTGTTGATTTTGTATAGCAAGAGGACTCGTGGCGAAATGTTAGGACTTTATTGAGTAAGAAGAAGAAGAAGTGAACAAAGCGGACAGGAAATGACGTCGTTTTATGGTATCGCTGCAACACACACGGCACTGGGATTGCGGTTTTCCGCCTACCTGCGGTCCAGAAATATCCACAAGTTTCTCTAACGTTGCAAAACAAAACAAATACTTATATGAAATTGTTTTGTGTCCAGGCGTTTCTTGAAAGCATTAATCTTATACATGTTTACCAAAGAATAGTACAGGCTCTGAAAACATATATTCAACGTCTATTTTAAAAGGCTGGGCTGTGCGTTCCATGCTCAATATTTTCGTTTGTCTACATCCATTTCTTTTCCGTCTTCGATATAATACATTCTCTGGCGTATATCGCTTTTCCTACTGTTTCTCTTATAACTTCGTTCGTCTTATAATAGTTTTCTTCTTCTTCTCCTCTTCAAGGATTAGGTTATATAAACCTGTTCCGGCACCCGTTCATCCTCAGACGACCCACGTGTCTTCTACCAATAGCTTTATAGTTCAGTCCCGCTTTCGGCAGTCGATCCTCTGTCATCATTTGCAGATGATCCCACCATTCTCTTCTGTAAATTGCAATAACTTCATTTATGTCCTTTACTTTGAGTTCTGCTCTGATATCTTCATTCCTTATTCTATCTTGCAATGTATAATGTAAAGTATTTCGAAGAAACTGCATTTCAGCACTCTGAATCTTGCCAACTTCCTTTTTTGTCTTGATCCATGCCTCAGTTACATAAATCAACGTGGGTATTGCAATTTTCGTATAAAATTTAATCCTTGTGCTGTGTCTTGTTTTATTTCTAAGATTTCTATGAATCGTACCAGAAATATTTCTAAATTCATTTTTTATCTTCTCTTTTATATCATATTCAGATTCATAGCTTACTCCACAGCCAAGATATTTGAAATGGCTCACTTGTTCTAAAGTCTGTTGTTTATAACTATCTTAGTCCTCACTGTATATTTACCTTTAAAGACCATGGTTTGGTCTTTCTTACTGAAACTGTCAGTGAGTACTTTTTTGCCACTTCTTGTAATTGAAACAAAGCTCTTTGCAAATCATCCTCATTTTCTTGAATAAGAACTATGTCATCCGCATGTAGCAGGAAACCCGTACAAAATTGATTTGTTAAGCTCTATTCTTTTAATTGTTTCTTTCTATAATACTAGTAACTCCTAACACTCATAGGCAGTCGTGTTGTTGGCCTATGGTGGAGACAGGATAACTGATACCAGATGAAGTCGCTAATTATAGCTTTAGTTACAGTTAAAAATAAACAAAGACACTCATATTCAATTCTTCAAGCTAAAGATTGTTCAAGACACAGCCAAGTAAGAAACAATTATGTCGCCTTAACAGGATTGCACTAAATAATACACGGTAATCACTGTACACTAAGCTGCAAGTCTCAACAGCCTCACTGTAATATCCCAGGCCCCAAACAGTTTTGTTCGTGTTGTTTGAGGCTTGTCTAAGAGGATTGTTGTTTGGCTGTTTTGGGGACGACCCCCCATTCAGCAGATTTCGTATTTATAATGTGGAGATGCACGCCAGCGGAGAAGGTCGAGACTCCGAGTAGAAAATAGTACACGAGTGGGTGGGTGTGAGTGTAGTGTAGTCATATTGGGGATCGGAGGTGACTTATATGAAAATGAAAAACTAGAGAACCGCAGCGATAGGGTCGAGTAGCGCGGTACTTAAAGATGAAGGGTAGCGCCAAAGAGGATAGGCGGTGGTCTCAATTAAAAGGGGATTAAATTGGATGTGAAGAAAAGGAGAATTATAGGATAGTTGTTGGTTGGTGGTGGAGTAGGTGTTCCAATTTGTTGATTAGTTACTGCTGTTTCTGCGTACATTTCTTAAGGGAGGTTCATTGGCGACAGTATGGGATCAATGAGGAAGAAGGGTCTGTGAGTGTTCCTGGTTGGTCTGTTGATGGAAGCTGCGACGTATTGGAGGGAGGCACGGTGTTTGGCAGTCTGGGTATAACTGGGCGTATATAGTTTATGCCCTAAACTGAACTTGGCCGGGCGCGTATATTTATATATTTCAAACACTTTTTGCTACAGACTATTTTTTGATGCATATAGCCAGTAATATATTTATATTTTCCTCTGTTTCAAATAAAGAGTAAACATCTTGAGGTAAAGAAATTATAAATATTAAATAAATTATTTATACTATAACAATACAAATTGCCAATTTAAAGGTACTTTAAATTGTGTAGTGGTATAGCTGATACAACATTACTGATAACGTGTATTTATGAATGGAGTTTCGGTATAATAGTAATAAGAGTAGTCATTGATTGAATTGTAACACGTTTTCATTAACTTATTCAAAAAATAAAAATCACAAGTGTGTTTAAAATCGCATTTATTTCTCCATAAAATATTCATTATTGTTTGTTTAAACGTTTCATTGTTGCAATACATCATAAAATAAATCTTATATCCTATATTAACAAAAGTATATGCTAAATATTTATTTGTTAATCTAAAATTTCTCGACCGCTCAGTCTGACTGTGTGCTTTATTGCAGTTCTGTTTTCTTTTCTTTATATATTATTTTATTACATTACTTTATGCATTGCATACATCTTGTTACAACACAAATAAGCCACCCCAATAACCAGGGATGAAAAAGATGATTCTGAATATAAAATAATACTTCATATAAAATAAAATGTTTAATATAAATAAAATAAAAAGACAATGACACGACAAACGACGACATGACCTAACCTAAGTGATTGACCCAACAAAAGGAAACAAAAGAAGAAGGGAACCACAAAAAGCAAACGAGAATAAAACCAAATAAGAAAGTGATTAACCAAACCAAATGAAGAAGGGAAAAAACCAAAACCAAACAAAAATGAAACATATTAAAGAAATTGAATGACTCAATGTCTTTACATGTTATATAAAGAAAGCAAACTAACCCACAATTTACAGTTAGATGTAATGTTAAAATATAAAGACATAAAATTGTTCATATTATTAATGACATTTGTAATGAAAGAGATAGTACGGTAGTGAGATAGTAATTAGAGGGATTACCCATATAGAAACACTTAAAAAACAAAAACATTTATGAAGTGCGAAATGAAAGTGTAAAAACCCCAAAGTGTAGTGATAAAGAAAGTACACTAATTAAATTATAATAAACTATAAATAATTTAAAAGTGAAGGTGATGATTAAATGAGAATAGTGTAAAATAAAGAATGTTAATATAGTGAAAAATAGTGAATGATGAAAGCATAAACACTTAATAAATCCAGAGGAAACACTAAATGATAAAAAGTGAAGAATATTAGTAATTAAGAATAGTAGTAAGTATAAACAGTTAATTAAGGTTTAATGAACGCTGAAAAGTGATGAAGACAGTAGTTAGTTAAGAAAGAATGTTATTGTTAAATTTAAGTGAATGCAATTATAATTAAAAGGGAGAATACCCTGAAAGAAAAAACAGAAAGTGTCAACATGGAGGGAAAGTAAAGATTGTTTAAAAATTAAGGAGTTAAAAACCAATCAATGAACACCCATGTTATAAGGGATCGTTATTAAAATAAGTTCATAAAAAGTGATGTTGTTTATCACACAAAAAATGATATAGAATGAGATGAATTGTAAACAAATATTAGCAAATAATAGTTAAATAATTATTTAAGCAAGTTTATGAATAGGATATGGCTGGAAGAACTATACAGACCACAGGTCTAGATATTGTATTCAATAAGATCAAAAAATAGTAAATAATAGCCACAGTGTTATTATTGGCAAATTAAATAAGTAAAAAAGTTAAGAAATGTATGACTAGAAAACGAGGAAACCAGATAGTAAACAATTATGTATAAAATAATAGTGACAAAATAATAACACATAAACAGACCCCAAAACACAACAATAAACAACACAACCAATTATAATAACAAAATAAAGCCCATTAGGCTAAAAGGAAATGTAATTTGAATGAAATAAGTCAAATACCATAATGGCTACTTAGGCCTATGAGAATGCCTAACTGTCAGAAACAAACAACTACAAATTATAACAAATTAACAAAGAAATTAGTAAATCCGAGGCGAGTGACTCACCAAGGATAAATTGTAAATCATTTTTAAGACAAAATATTATAATAAGTATTTGAATTCAAAAATAAATGTAATTAACAAGTATTAAAATAATTGTAAAAACATAAAACCTAAAATAACCCAAACTTGTGGGGTATCAAATTAATCTATGAAAGGAAATACATACTATAGTGACAATATTTAATAATTAGGAAGGAAGATAGAGGAATAACAGCAATCAGAAGATATACTAGGATTTTGAAAGGAATTCAAATTTTGATAACAATGGATTTATATCAATCTAAGCCAATCAGAATTCATTGGTAACCATAGAAACAGACGTTGGTGGCGAAAATTACCGTTGAATATCGTTACTCGTAAAGCGTCACTCTACCAGGACAGAAGCCGAATTTTGGAAGACCAATTTTTAATTAAATAATGTAAAACAGTGAACGAAATTCAAAACCATGACTGAATAAGAAGCAGACGAAGGAGCAGTCAACTAAAGACCAAGGACCATAAAACAGAAAAATATAAGAAAATTATGACCACATATATGAAAAGGACGCCTGACCTACTTAAGTCCCAAGATTCATGAAAATAGAATATTGCAGCCCAATCCTCTTCCGCCCCAATGAAAGAAAACACCAAATCATCTGATGTGTTAAGTACCATTGAATTACCTTATTTCCAAAAAAACAAAAACCCTTTAAATATTACTAAAAGTAATTTGATCTCACTATAAGCCGAATATTCTCTTTCAAAGATTAATTAAGAAAAATAAACACACTGAAAATTTGTTAACATAAATTATAACTTATTATTTGAATACGAACTTCCGAAACACATTTAACGACACTACAGAACAGATTGTAACCACACACCTTATTATTTATGTACACTTAGAGTAAGGTAAAGTACTTTTATTGTAATCATAGGAATTCTTTGCCTTGTAATCAAAAGAATCCCTCGATTTTGGAACGAAAATAATTATAATAACTAAACGTTCCGCAGCCATACTGATGCGAATATATCGTTCCTCAATCGATTCGTCATCCTGAGAATAATTGTTTCATGTAAAAAGTCGGTGCAAAGTTGTTAATCAACTAATATAATTTAATTGTCAAAATTGAAAATATTACTTATCAAGCATTAAAATAACTAGTACAGGGAGTAACCGTTGTTATTATTTCATAGGGAGGCATTATATTACTTGTGTTCGTTTACGAAAGCTAGGTTTGACGATCAGCGCTCAAGTTGCAATTGGTACAACTACCTACACGATTCAGAAGGCTGAACGAGCGGGAATTATTTGAACGCCCCGACCGTCATAGCTGAGCACACCATATTAAGATAATAATTAATAAGTTTAATTGTTTTAATAAACAATTTGGCGCCACCCGGGATTAACACACCCCTATATAAGAACAGATAAGGTTACTGCTGTGTTGTACTGGTAATTACCGCAACGCTACGGACATCGTTAGCGCAAAATAGATGTAACGACCCCAGTGCGAGACGAACGCACTAACACTACACAAATATAAAACTGGTACATATTTTTCAGAGACACACCAGTTTTAACGTTACAATCTTAATGATTTATAAAAAATTTAAATTGACTAAGCGAATTGTTATTCTTTTTATATAACTTCCAACTACGTTACTTTATGCATTGCGTGTAATATCACTCATTGATTACTTTACAAGCTTTACATAAAAATTTACATTTACTAAATTAATGGTTAATCATCCAAGCAAAGATTTAAATTTACTTTAAATTAATTGTTCATCATCAAAGAAAATTTCGATTAAATTTAATTTATATTCTCTTATCTCTATCTACATTTTACATAACTTTTATTTATTTTTAAATTTTAAAGTGTCTTTTCAATGTTTTTATTCTCTTATTTACAAATTCTAAATTGGTTATTTGTCACCTCGATTCTGTAGATCGTACCCATGTCCTCCGTTGATCCGTACGTCCTCTTGTAGTGGAGTTCCCTGCACGTTCTCCGGTTCCACTTGTCGTCCTTCATTTACTCGTCCCTCATGGTCCCGTCTCGTTGCTGTCGTATGTTGCTCTGCACCAGCTGCTGTTGTCCTAGCAGACGCCTCTATTGCTCTGCATAGCGTTCCTCCGCCTGATGTGACCTCGTCGGTTGTCTTGAGTGCTGAACGTTTGTGGTTGTAGACTTGTAGAGTATGTTCGATAATCGTATTTAAAATCAAACTAAGAGTTACTGTTTGATACTTGGATGCACGTATCGTCCATCCGACTTTACAGTTTATTTAAAAATAGCGTCGATACTGAACATAGCGTCCCGCCGCTACTGAAGACTGATTGAGAGTAAAATTGGCTCTATTGTGCCTGTATTTATATTCAATCAAGAAACCACACCTGTCGGAACAGAATTCTGCATGTCAGAAATTGTTCGTGGCTTCAGTTCCCCCACTATCGTCCAATTTCATATTTTCGCACATTTCTGCCAATTGCAATGTCTAATGCGGATTTCAAGGTGTTCTAAAATTGTCTGATTTAATTACACATATTCTTTGTAGTTACCATCGGACTCGCATAATTCGTGTAATTACTACGCTCTTAAAATCTCACAGAATTCGCACTGAACGTCCTATTCACACCGTTTTCGCACTGCACATGTGTATTATTTTTATGCATATTTAGAAGTCTTTGCAATTTTTCTACCATTTATGGTTTGCTTATAATTAAATAAAACTATAATTTAGCATCTATTTGGGGTGAGATTGCAAACTTTCAGGCTTGAACAGGCCTCACGCACACACTCTATTTACTAGTGTACACACTCTCAGCGACAATCGCGTGATCGTGCATGTTGAGTCCTGCGTATAAACTCAGCTTTCAATCTCACACCTGCTTATTTATTACATATTTCTAAAATTAAAATAAATATTTATTTTATTTAATAAATTCACAGTACAGCCTATGCTTGTATTGTCGCAGTATATTTATAACCCTCCCCCTCGAGTTTCGAGAATAATCTATCATTTTCTGGGGACGAGTCGAGAATAAATTCCGTAGTTACAGACACTGGAACGCTCTGAAAATTTGTAAGCGTGGCTGACCGTGTAAATATTCATAACGTAATTTCAAATGTTTACATGTACTCCAAAAAATCAAGTAACACGGTCATATTTTACTATTTTGATTGTTGTGATTAAGTAAATTGCCAGTGAGTCTTACAATGACCTTGTCTGTGTTTGGAGTAAATATTTTCTAGCTATCCATTCCTTCAGATCCGGGAACGAGAAAAGTCACTGGGAGCTAAATCTGACGAGCACGGTCCGCGTGGCGGCAATTCACGAACTTTCCGACTGCAATTGGCAAAGCGTCAGCAATGAGAATATTGTGACCACTCTTGAGTGACGTCATTATAATTGATTTTGATGATGTAAAACAAACTGCTTCAACTCCTTCGCATATACGCGCACACTCACATACACAAACACATTCACTCAACGAATTTATCTGTTGTGTTTGATATTTTATCTTGTATCCGTACACAGATCCTGTTGATGACAATAAATATTGTCGAAACGTCGACACAAATAATTAAAAATGTGTGTTACACTTTTTTGACCGATCCTCGCAAACTCTTCATCGAAAAAATTAATTACCGTTATTCCTTACTATTTTAGGTACAACTGATATATTTCATGCAATCAATGTTCACTTTTGTGGGATAACGAAATATGTACATTGGCAGTGGCTGGCCTAACGAACGAAGATAAGTTTTGTGTTTTTACATAGAACTAAAAATAACCACATGCATACGTAAACTCGCAAATAGAACGCTGCTTCTACACGTACGGGAAAACAATCTATATATCATACTTCTTGCGACGAATATGATATAGTTAGACGTGTCAGTGAACCAGCTATTGCCAACAAATACGTAACCGGGAAGGAACAATAAATTTGTCTTTCTTTTCTTTTGTGACGTCTCAACTTTCACTGCCTTGAATTATCCTAATAATAAACATTTTCTGTTTTCGTGGAATTCACACGAAACTTTTGCGTTTTGTCTACGGACCTTTCAAAACAGTAAAACTGCGTTAAATCGTTCCCACTTGTTTTGCCATCTCGTGTAATATCTCTTTGCTCGGACTCTGTTCATATCTCCTGTGTAGAGCCATTACAATTTCATTGACATTTTTCGAATCACTTTTATTAATGTTTAAAACAGATAGGACAACTATGGCAATTTAAGTGTCGAATTGTTTAAAATTTCATAAAGTAATTTAAAATGTTTATATTTACTTCTTCATTACTTGATACATTATGTCAAGAATCTTTTGTAGATGTTTTGAGTTGCTCTCTGCAGTCACTGCTATGTCATCTGCGAACCTAAGCATGTCCACTTTTTCCCCGTGAATGTTTACTCCGAGACGGGTGTCTTCCCTTACTCTATCGACACTTCTTGGACGTACAAGTTAAACAAACATGGAGACAGAGAACATCCCTGTCTTAGTCCTTTCTCAATGTTCGCTTCCTGTTGATGGTTTCCGCATCGAACTATACCTGTCTCGTGCTTGTAAATATTCTGGATCAATCTTCGTTCTTTGTAGGGCACTCTTGTTTTGTGTAGAATACTGAACAGCTTGTTCCACTTAACTTTATCGAAGGTCTTTTCTAAGTCAACAAAAGCTATAAATGTTGCTTTGTCTTTCCTCAGTCGTTTTCATATTATCTGTCTCAATGCCAAAAGTGCCTCCCTTGTTCCCATATTTTTCCTAAAACCAAACTGATCTTCTGTCAAACGGCTCTCTATGTTACTTTCTATTCTGCGAAGGATGATTCGAATAATTATTTTTGATCCATAAGAGACACCAGGCTTAACGTTCTGTAGTCCTTGCATGATCGAGCATTCAATCTCAAGTACTGGCACTATGATACACTTGGAAAATCTGCTGATACTAGGGATATCTTATACAGATCTTCGAAAATAAATAAACAAAAGACCAAAGTCCTAGTCTGTAGTTGGAAGGAAGAAGATCCAGTTAGAACAACTCTTAGAAATAATGTTCTCCAGGCAGTTAAAGAATATAACTATCTAGGAAGTAAAATCAAAAGTGATGGACGTAGCAGTAAGGAAATTATAAGCAGAATTAACCAGGTTAAAACTGCTTTCAACAAACAAAAAAGCCTCTTCAAACACTATCAGCCTAAAAATAAGGAAAAATCTAGTAAAGACATATGTGTGGAATGTTGCCCTATACGGGAGTGAATCTTGGACAATTGGAGAAAGTGACAAGAAAAGACTCCAAGCATTTGAGACCTTGAGCTACAGAAGAATATTCAAGATAAGCTGGAGAGAGAAGATAACCTTTAGAATTGGAATGAGGATAACAAGAATGAGGAAGCCTTTAGAAGAGCTCAGGAGGAGAAGAGCTTTCTGGGAAATTTAAAAGGCAGAAGAGATAAGTTTATAGGACATATACTACGACACAATGGGTTTGTTAGGAGAATAAAGGAAGGAACAATTGAAGGGAAGAATCACAGACGTCGACCCCAATTAGACTATATGAAACAGCTTATGGTGGATATGAGGTGCACATCATATTGTGAGTTTAAAAGAAAAGCAGCGAAGCATGAAGAATGGCGAGCTGCTGCCAACCAGCCTATGGGCTGCTAACCTAGAAGAAGAGATATTTACTTCAAAAAAAGCAAACAACATAATCATATTTATGTTGATAAAAAAAAAATTAGGATCTTAAAATAACATTCATTTTTAAAATAATGCTGGAAACGAACAAAGTTGAAGACGCTTTTATTACGCTTCTGTTCAAAATTGTGGTGGACTTGAGAAGAATGCTGACATTTAGGTAAACATGAACCAGGCATGTAACTTATTGTCATAAAACATATTTGCATAGCTGTAACTGCAAAACAAAGAAAATTGCAAATAGATTTTAGATTAATAAAATCAAAAGAATAAGTAGTAAGATCCTCACATTTCGATGATATGTTATCAGTTTTCTTAAAAAGTCACTTTTACAATTTAATAAAAAATCACAAAAACAAGGTGTTCGCTGAACGTAAATTTCATAATACACTTTCAGTATAATCCCGATTTTGTCGAGGGCAATAATGATCCGCCAACAATAATGGACAACAAAATCGGCAACAATTTACAAAAACAAACAGCGATTCATTTAACGATTTGAAAAATAAAACAAAATACATAACTTACTTTTAACATGTACGATTTTATGAACGAACAGACTTACCTAGTAGGAATCGTTACTAGTTAATTAGGAATCTTTGTTTTTCAAGAACTGTCAAGAGTTAAATATACTTAACAATTTACTTATATATAAGCTAAATCCATTAAGTGGACTTTCAAAAACTCAGATAATAACATTAGTATTTTTCAAACATAATGAAAAGAAACAACAAACTGTAAGCAGTAGGAAATTAAATCGTAACTTACAATCTTATTCCAAGCAAACGTTTTCTAAAAGTTAAGAGTCGTGGCGGAAAATTTAGCTTGGAAACCTCAACAGTGTTTAGTTGCTGGACAACTGCCACTTAGCTGGTGACATGTTAAATACTTTCATCTTGTATATTCTGTCCAAGGACGAGTCTTACAAGGTATATTCCCTCCATGCTTTCTTACCCGGGGCTGGTCGCTTCATTTCTTGATATCGCATCCGTAGATCGTCCATCATCTGGCCTCTCCTCCGTCCTCTGTTTCGCCTTCCATTTACCAGCACCTCCAACGTCTCCACCATCACATTATCTTGTGTTTGCCGCATACAGGACGCAACATGAACCACTTCTTTAAATCACCAGTCCGCGTAGGCCCATCAACAGTAATACCGAAGAGTGTATACAAATATCTTGGCGTCACGTTTGACTCCAAACTTACCTGGCGACCTCACACCACACGAAGCTCAAACCAAGCCCGCAAACGAATCCGCTCTAAGTAGCAACGACCGTTGCTCCTGCGGACTACTTAGTCGAATCTACACAACCTGTATCCTCCCGATCCTTACATACGCTCATCCTATACTTCTGACTGCCGGCCCTGCCCACCTCAAACCCTACCAAATCACCTAACGGCGAGCTCTACGACTTATATACCGCAGATCTCTCCCATTACCAAAACCTCCAACAGCCCTCTGTATGCACTAAACACACTTTTCCCTAACCTCGATTCCTTCCTGTACAACCTCAACTGGAAGTACTCAAAAACCGCTACACAACGCAACTTCCCTACAATCCATAGCCACTTCCATAACAGAACTACCCGCAATACCCGCAGACCTTCCTTCATCATAAACTACTTCCTTACCATACCCGATGGACCTCCTCTCAGAACTCCTGGCCACGAGCGTCAAAGAAATATAAATACATAGAAACACCTCATTTCCAATTACAAACATACTCAATCTGCCATCCTCCCTGATCACACAATAATTTAAATTTCTCCAACTTCTTACCAAGTCTTTAATCCTCTTCTTAATGTCCCCCGCCTACCTTGATGCCTTTTGTCGCCTCCTTCCAGCTTTGGCGACCTGCGCTACTCGTACCTGTCTTCGGCGCCCTGGACTGTATAATTAATAAAATAAATAATAATTAATGGCACTTCCATCACCGACTTCCTTCACCTACAAACTACACACACACGCGCTCGCGCGCGCGCACACACGCACGCACTAGTCTACCTTCAATGTGCCTCGACCTTCTCCTCTTCCGGCCCGCGCTGCCGTGCTGTGCCGTGATTGGCACAAAGTATAATCACGGCGCCGTTACGGTTTACTAATTTCGTATTAATATCGTCTCGGACGCCCGGTGTGCGTTGAAGTCATGCTCGCGCATTCTGGTGACTGAAAAGAGCATGTGGGTTCACTGACGACTGTGCCAAGCATAGGTCAGTTCCATTTCCGCTACTGCTGATTCACCATCTCTCGGCGGCGAAAATTTTTGACGTGTGCTCATCTTTATATCCGTATTCCGTATGGATCGCTAATCGATAAAGTACATCTGGGTTCCTGTCTCGTCGAAGTGCTCGAGAAATGAGGATGACTACAATTCCATCCGTGGTCATCTGCTGAGCAGCTAAGCTTTAACCTGAATTTCGCCGTCGAGAGAATGTAACCTGGGAACCCGAATCTTTCACCCTCTATCTGCAATGAACTGCAACGGGGACTTCTGTGACCTTAAACTACAAGCAGGCAGCTGATCGCCTTCTAACCACGGAATACAAAGTGACCATTTTCCATAATTTCAAGCTCGAGTTGCGCAACAGAATTCACACGTGATTGACACCTTCTACAAAACAAATTACATTCTCTTTGAACTTAACTTGTATTGTGCTATTAATAGACAGAACGTGACGTGGCGTAGAAAATGTGCTCAGTTGTGTACTGTTTGTATTACACCATAGATTAATAAGGAGTCATAAATTGTATGCGGGTTAGCGGGTATCGCCAGCTCCCTTAATTTTTGTTGTAACTTAATTTTGGGTACCTTATGATATATATACTTTTTATTCAAGTAAGTCCGTATGAACTACATGCTGGAACATTCATGAATTACCATGTCAGTCTTGCACATGCTATTGTCGGGTTTCACTTTTTTTACTTTAATGATGTTTGAAGTGGCTTACAGTTGGGCGGTGAAGTTCCCTAAGCCCTTGCGCTTATTATTTTAACTTTTAAATTTATTATTTTCGACTCTTTTGTCTCTTTCACTCTTTCGGGTCATGTCTGTGCAAGGGATTCCTGGCTTGGGCATGCGGCTGGGGTCCGGTCATTTTGAATTCTGTGTGACTTTACATATTGTAAATTGTCGTTTTTAGTCTAGTCTATATTTCTGTTTAGTTGTTTTATTTAATTGTTCGAATTTAGGATTTCGGTTGATAGTGGGCTGGTTATGCTAGCTGACTTGCTGGTCACATGTGTCACTGCAGTATGTAATGGAAGTATTTCAAATTCTTTTAATGCAGAACCAAGGGTCATTAATAATTATGAATTTATTTTATATAATAGATGTTAGGCTGTTATGAAAGGGCATACAAAAGAATTTATCTGTTTCTATGCTGTTATAGCACTCATATAAATAACATATCATTATTGATTATAGTGGATCACACATTGTAACTTTTATTGTTTAAAACTCTGCGTATGTGATTATTACAATCATAGAATCCTATATTTCTGATGAGCTATGCATATTTTTAGGCAGTTTTCTTGTTCATGTAATTAATTTGGCAACACTGTACGATATAGTCAAGTTAATATAAAATTTAGAAAAAAGGTTTGAAAACTAGGTACTTGCGGTATCAGATGTTGTTTGTGATTTTATCAGTGTGGTGATGTTTTTGAAACCAAATGTTAATAAAATTTGTCTTGTTAATCAGGCTGTTTCATTTCCAAGTCCTGTCACAATGGGCCTGGTACATTTTAAGCTTCGTCTAGGTCTTTGGCCTAGTTTTTAAATTGTACGGGACACCTTCCTCTTTTCAAAAAAAAAAATCTCAAAACTTTGAGAAGGGGTAATGAGGCGGCTCAGTGCGTCTCCCCACCTCCTAACATCGTGCTGAAGCGGGCTTGCCCCAGATCAGCCCGAGGCTTGTCCTTCCCGGACAAGTCTCAAACAACTCGGCAAAAAAGCATACAGCGTCTACCTGCCCCTGGTGATATCCGACCCTGTCCTTTTCTCTCCTACTCTTCCAAGCATCTCCTCATTCGTCACGCCATGATTTCAGGAAATCCCTTCCAAGTCCACATCTCCGTTTCTTTCATCAATGTCCAACTGTGTTCGATGTATAGGAGCACGCTACAAACAACACACTTGGCTTTCTCAGCTTTACGTATAGTGAGCCGCACAATAAGCTTTTCATTTTACAAAGGGCTTCCTTACCTAAACCAGTTCCGCAGTTCACCTGTTGACTACAACTCATAGGCTCTCCAAACAAGCATCCCAGAAATTAAAAAAAAAAGTTTATAAAAGCTAAGCATGTTCGTGGATGGCAGTTGTCTTGCTTGTCGCATGGTTAAAATGGCTTACATGGCAAAATGATAAAAACTGGATGCGATATTCTTTTGTTCTTGGCTTACTGTTTATTTGTTCTTGGCAATACACTGTAATAGTATCATAGAAATACACTCCTCGTTTCAAATGTAAGCAAGTTTTACCAGAGCTTATTTTAAGGAATTTGCACTAGGTGGCACTAAACCAACCAATGTGTGTGTGTGTGTGTGTGTGTGTGTGTGTGTGTGTGTGTGTGTGTGTGTGTGTGTGTGTGTGTGTGTGTGTGTGTGTGTGTGTGTGTGTGTGTGTGTGTGTGTGTGTGTGTGTGTGTGTGTGTGTGTGTGTGTGTGTGTGTGTGTGATTTTTATGTAATATTGAAAATTATGTAATTTGAATTTAACTCGACCATGATCGTGTTCATTCTTTACTGGTGAAATTAACTGTAAAAATAGACACAAATGCTTTAGATATTAGGAAAATTAAAAAAGAAACACCACAAACACTCAAATGGATTCATTATAATTAATGATGTAATATTGAATAAGTACATTATAGTGTGATGTGCACATTACTACTACATGGAGGCCTGTTGCTGATGTCTCCCCTTTTTTCTCACTTTTCGGCACCGGCACTAATACCTCCCACTAGGCGGCACTAGTGCCACCTAGTATATTGCTTAAAATATGCTCTTGAGTTTTACAATATTTGAAAGTACTATGCAAACGTAGGCTAGATTGCGATACTGACGTCTGTAGAGTGTCTTGTTTATACGGTCATGGGATCGTAGGTATTACTTGGAAATACAGTACGTATATATATATATTTACGTTGAGACACACGTTCGTCGCAGGTTTTCAAAGAATCCATTTAGTAGGCTTAATCTGCCGCTCTCGTCACTTCTAAGTGGCACGTTTTCCTCGTGCGTGTAAGCGAACTCAACTGCCAACACTCAACACCCCCTAGCCCCCGTGTCTATTTTTTGGGTCTAAATTTGTACTTACGGTTTCCTCATTATGTGTAGGTGTTGTACGCTTCCCTTTATGTAGTGGCACGTTTAACGTTTGTCGCGGTCACAGTAGAATTTAATATGAATGGATCACAGTTTATGATTATGTACTGTACGCACACCAGTTTTGCTGCCGAGACACCTGAGGAGAGGGGGTCTACTGAATGATAGTACGTGCTTGTGTTGGTGGGGTATTACTGGTTCTGAAAACATTGTTCATACGTATTTAGTTGTAATTTTGTGTGCTAATTAGGTTGAACATTTGTACATTATATGTAAGTGTAATTTATTGAATATTTTGTTAAAGTGTGTTTTTTATTCGCTACAAGAAATACCTTGTGAGAGACAGTCAAGTCACATTGAAACTGTGTTAAACGTATTTTAAAAGTATAGTATTGCAGTGATGCGTGCAGTGGAATGGCATACGTCACCACATTCCTTGTTCGGTTGCAAAGGTGAACTGCTGATAGTAGTAACACTGCTAACAATTTATTACCTCTAGTACGCTCTCTAAGCTGCAGAACTAGGTCACTGTTTTGAACCAAGTACATTTTTTTACTTCCATGTTCCATAAGGAAATGGAAGTATGGTCATGGCGAAAAAATCATGTACGAGATAAGGGCTGATTCTGATTGCACTTCCCTCAGAATCCCATAAAAAAGGTTTTTTTGTATTGGGCGTTTAGGGACCACATGTCAATTTCAATTCGTTATTCTTTGTACTTTCCTTTTTCTCCAATATTCTTTCATCTTTTCACTGTGTCTCTTCTTCATGTCTTCCGTCCAATTTTAACCTGCGTTTTTCTCTCTCCTACCCTGGAGACTCCTTATATTTTTAACACTTTTGCCAGAAAAACTTCTCTTTCAATTGCTTCTTCTGCCTTTAAGTTATTTTTCCTAAATCCTTTTGGACTTCTTTAATCCAACTTGATGTTTACTTTCCCCCCACATATATTTGAAGATCTACTTTGTTAACATATTGTCGTCCATTCTATAGGTATAAATGTCCAAAAAGTAGTAATGTTCTTTTTCTCATTGTTTCTGTTTTATTTTCTATACTCTGATATATTTCACCATTATTTCTTAATTTCCAACCTTCTGACGTTTTTCGTGGGCCTAATACTTTCACAATAAGTCGTCTTTCCAATATTTCCAGTTTGTCTAAATTATAATTCTATGTTAGACATTCACTTGCATATAGTCATTCTGGCTTCACTACTGTACTGTAATGCCTTATTTTCGCATTTTTAGATATGCACTTTTTATTGTAAATATCTTTAGTTATACCATATGCTCTTTCCATTTTATAAATCCTTTCTTCTATAGCAGATTTTTCTAAACCATTCTCTTGAATTATTTCCCCTAGATACTTAAAATTTCTAACCCTCTATATTCGACCAATATCTGTTAGCAAGAATATTGGCACATTTTTAATGTTCGCGAGAAATTTTTTTGTTTTTTTGTTTTTTTCAGAAATTCTTAAGCCTGTTCTAGTGTTCTAAAAAGTTAACTTGTGTTACTGCAGATATCAGATGTTCAGAAAGTATAGCAAAGTCTCAAGTACATTTATTATTATTACATAAATTTAAATTTTAGTATTAGATAATTTCTCAATTATGAAAAAAATTGAAAAAAATCTCTATGACTCTACTGTTTCTTTTGTAATATAACATTAGTACCGCACACAATCATATAATTAGCACTAAAAATTCGTAACATTCGTTTTAGTCCAACATCCTGGTAGGTTTCTACATTGTTTTTTTTTTAAAATTTTGATCTTTTTATGGGCCTCGGAGTCCAAAAAGTTTTTAAATTTTAAAACCTAATATAAAATTTAGATGTTAGTTAAAACTATCTTTAACTTGATGCCCCGTATGAATTTTTGTGAATTCATCCAAATGTTTACCCACTTTTTGAAGAAACTTATTCAACGTCAAAAATTTATTTGAAAATAAATTTCCAAAAATGAACATTATATTATTCATATTGTTGTTAAAGATCCCTTCAATTTGATTCCCCGTATAGGCTTTTGCGAATTTTTTAAAATTTCGACCTCTTTGCATTTTTACCTCCCCCCCCCCGTTGTCTATTTTTGAGGGGATCAACCTCAAAAATAATAAGGTTCTGTAGGGTAAACGTATGGACATTCGTGCCAAATTGTACGAAATTCGTGCCTAGCTACACATGAGATTGATCCTCCCAATAAATAGAGTGGAATGGGGAAAAGGCCGGAAGTTACAAACAAACAAATAGTAACATGCCCATGTGGAATATCATATTAAACGCAATTTTAACAACAATCTTAATATAGTATTCAATTTAGGAAATTTCAAAGTTTTGGGCCATCAGATCCCAAAAATGGACCCAAAATTTTGAAAAAAATTGCTAACATCAAAGTGACACATCGAATTAAAGATAATTTTATGGTTATTTGGCATTTGTCGTATGTCTCTCCGTAACTTTTTTAAGCATTAATAAATTTGTGTAAAACTTGGCACACGTATTCGTACATTTAACTGAACCCCCCCCAAATTTTATACAATTTTTTTTTTTTATTTTTTTTTTTTTTTTTTGAGGGGGTACTTAAAATTTAATAACTAGCCACAAGGACTAGACGGAAGCATAAAATGGCTGGACCCATCTTGACAGGACTTGCAAATAAAACAAACAGTTAACAATCCTTCTTTTTATTGGTGCTCACTCATCTTTATACAGTCAATATAATCAATAAGTAAAATTTTCATGCTACCGGCAATAATTAATTATTCAGTGTTCAATACAGTGTTTAACAATTGACTTCTTGTGTATCTCATATACGTTCTTAATTTTCATTTTACGAACAAAGATGTAGACATATATACATTTAGTACATATCAATAATAATCGCCAATGCTGACAACAATAAATAATTCAAGCATAACAGGTGGAGCCTTTTAGCACCATTTAAAAAAAATACCTATATCACAAATGGATATCCACCTGACTAGTTCTAACAAAATCTTAATCTTTCTGAACATGAAAATACTGTTTATGTCTTGGCCTTTATACCAATCATTATATGTATGTATACTATCTGTCTCAATGAGAATTGCCAATAGCAGTAACAACCAAAATTATCAAGTAGTATACAAAATGGATACGTTTTGACACAGTTACGACTACAAATTTTGACATGTAGTTGTAACAAAATTTCGATCATTATAACAAAGAAAAATACGGTTTATGTGTAAGTATTTACATCCATAACACATACTATATATATCCCATTTCTGTTAATGCATTGATAATACTAATAACAATAGTAATTAATTGAGCAATATAGAAGGTAGGTCCTTTAACACAGTCAATAATAATGACAAATATATATATATATATCCACAGGATTTGTTCTAATTTTGATTCATTAGAATATACAAATACTGTTCAGGTGTATACTTTCTTTGTGAAATGAAAACCGGTGTGGTGTTGCGGACGAGATTTTATAAACGGAATCGGCCCACCTGCACATTTGTAGACTTGGCAATACCCGTTAGATCCTGTGAAGAAAGGTGGGTGAGGTTGATGGTTAGTTCATCATGCCGGCTCGTTTCCTTCTATCCAGCAGTCTTTTGATGTTGAGGAGCGTCTCTAAGTCTGACGGCGATGGGGGAGTGTTCTAGTGTCCAGCTCTGACGATGTGACGGTTGTAGTTGTCATCATCAGGTCATTCACCCCTCTCTTGGCCTGTGCGAGAATCCTAGAACAAATTTCACTTGTAGAATGCCGTCGGGAAATATAACCACCCACAAGCTCACTCGCTCCAGAACAAAGAAAGCCACACACACACTGTGGGAATTTTTTATCCACACTACCACTCTGTTGTTAGCTATATTGCTCAGTGTAATCACTAAGTTGAATTCACATTTTCGTTCAAATTAACATTTCCACCATTCAAGGCCTTTACATTTATTTACTTTTATTTTTATTTTTTACTTTTTAGCTTACTTCTTTTACCTTTAATCTCTCAAACAATTAAGTATAATTACCATGTGCTCGCCCATCTACCGGAAGTAAAATGTGAGTCACACACATACAAAATTGCCATGCATTGCATTCTCACCTTAATTAAACAGAATTAAATACGTAAACCCTTATGCATACATAACAGTGAATAAAGAATTGTCCTCACCTGAGACACTCTATAAATTACTACTCCATATTAGTAGAAGAAACCCTTGCTTGCCACGCCGCCAGGCCTCGAAGTGCTCCGTGGAATGATCGAGAAGAAAATGAGAGAAAGACACGGTTTATTTAAAACACATGGCCACGAAAAACTAGCCTGTAGCAATCGGTCAATCAGCTGATTAACCGCCCACTCTATAACATCGCCGCGAGACAGTAGCGGCGCCCTGAATTTCGTTACCGTTCGCCAGCGCGGCATTTACGTAGATAATTACGACTTTGGCTGTCTTCTGCTACGACGTCTCTGCGCGATAATATAAACTCGCCGGAGCAATACCCTTGCAACGGCACATAACTTAACAAAACTGTATTGTTGTTGAAATTGGCCGGGGAGGTGATCAGGAGGTTGAAAGGAGACAAAATATATGAGGGGTAAACATTTTAAAAAAGTTGTAACATACTCAAGTGGGATATAAAATTTAAAATGATTTTAACCACAGTCTGGATATAGTGTTTAGGTTTAAAAATTAGAAAATTTTAGGGTACCAAAAAATGTTAAAATATTTTGAAAAAATTTAAAAGTTGATACCGAACATCAGAGTATTGTAAATAACGTTAACCAAAATCCGTGTGTAATGTTTGCTTTGAAAATTTATTATCTTTAGGGGCACCGCAAGCTAAAATTGGAAGTCAAAATTTTGCAAAAATTGTAAAAGTTTGAGCGAATTCTGCAGCTCAGAGAAGGAACGGACGGTTTTAGGCTGGAAACTTTCCAGCCTAGGTACACTTGTTGGTGGTCTACAAAAGTGACCACCATGCGGGAGCCGCATACGTCAGTACTGACCGAAGAAACAAGATGGAGGTTGTGACTTTTGTGCGCATGGCCAGGCGGTTGCCACGAAAAAAAGTTTGGTTCGGACGCCGCGAACCTTGTCAAGGGTTTCAGTCACGTTAGCGTTGAAGCAAAGACGCCGGCCAAGCCAGACGCCTAAATACTTCTCCGACACCTTCCAGGCGATGAGCCTCCGTTTTAGACAGAGTGGCTGTTATCGAGAAATGGACTTAGTGAAACAGATCGCCTCGGATTTCTCCGTGTTGGTAGTTATATCCCATTTCCTTAGCCAATCCGGAAGCAGGTCCAACTGAGCCGGTGACAGGGAGTTGCAGCGATACACAGCGTCGTCGGCGAAGAGGGACAACGTGACTCCGGGCAGAACTGGCCGACAGATTTGTGTGTCACGCAATAAAAATTTTCGTTACTGTTTAGGTAATCGACTTGGACGATACTTTATGCAGAACAAAGGATTCAACATCGTGAATGCGAACGTATTTAGATGAATGCATGACCCGAGCAACGATCAAAGAACCTGTGGCGCACAGTCTGTTCCGAAAAGTGCAGGAGACGTACATAAACACGTCCTGACGACTGCCTGTAGATATAATGAGCGTTGAGCAACACGCACGCACACAAACGCACAAGGTAGTGTGTTTTGTTTTTAAAAAGCAGTTTTTGTTTGCGTCCGGGTGTATGAGCGTGCGCGCAAGCAGTTAACCTGCCTACCTGCTTGCCGTTGGAATGCACTTACTGAATATTTATATCTTTTCTCTTCACTAACTCGTCATCGGGTTGCGTAACTCTTCACGCATCCAAACGTAATGCGCGTATTATAGTTCTGAACCGGTTCGCGCACGCACACAGCTGAAATATGCTGCATCACGGGGATATAGCACGGCATCACAATGCCTAGCAGTTTGTTAGTTGCAGCTGACAGCAACACAATGAACTAGTTAGGTCGAGAGTTTTTAATTTTTTTTATTTGAGAATAATCCTCACCTTTGATGTTTACTTCCAACCCACTATTACATCACTGATCTACAGTACAAAAATATACAAAATTTTAACAAATATAAAAAATGTATAAATATACATGTAATAGAATTTTTAAAAAATATTTGTTAAAAGTTTTAAGTGACGATTTATTATAGTCAAACAACTATGGAATTATAAGCCGAGGGGACGGAGAGGTGTGGTACGTCCGAGGAAGCGCTGGAGTGTCCAGCTGTAATCTTTGCCTATTTGAGACCGGAACAAACCATCCTTGGTTTAATCCTTGAAGATGATGATGATGATTATTATTATATGTCTTACCGTCTGGCCAGAAAACGTAAAGCAATAATTATTGACGAGAAACGTCTATTTTCCCAACTTTATAAACTTCGAAAAACAGATTTGTTGTAGAGATTAATGACTGGTTTATGCTAAACGGTTCTCAAATAATATAAAAGGGTGATAAAAGATTATTTGATATTAGATTTCATTGTAGTAGCGGGGTGTCTTTGCACCCGTGTCTTGGGTGCAGCATCTGGGTCGAGCCCAAGTGTTGCCGGAAGGTAACTGGGCTGGTTCTTCGACGGGTTCCTAAAACTGAAAGGGAGGCCGCTAATGCGTTTTCACAGATGGGGGGGGAGAATGCTTTATGCACTGCGACTGTGTTGATCCAGGTGACAGGTGTCACCAGTATCGAACACAGTAGGTAGACGCTTTGAGGCGTCGGTCGCTCTCCGCGAGACAGAGAGCCCCCGTACAGGTGGCGATGGTAGCAGCGGCAACCAGCGTGTTCAGCATGCTAGGAGGGGTCCCTGTGGGGAGGTAATAAAACGGGGTGAAGGAAGGTAAGATGCTAAGGGGGTAACAGAAGTTAACCCCAGGGGTTTCTTTAAGGCGGGTCATCAAGAGCCGTCCGAATGAGTTTGACCCGGATCGGGAGAGGTGGTTCTGACGCACTGATGTTCCTTAAGTAAGGGAAGGTAGTGGTCGAGTCATCTGGGACAGAAAAGAGTGTTATTGCCAGCGACCGGACAAAGGCAGATGGAATGGGGACTCGAAGGCATCCAC
This sequence comes from Magicicada septendecula, assembly GCA_034769895.1. NCBI lineage: Eukaryota > Metazoa > Arthropoda > Insecta > Hemiptera > Cicadidae > Magicicada > Magicicada septendecula. The sequence continues at coordinate 100,095,791 of CM068373.1, forward strand.
GGATTATGTCATTTCCGGCGAACAAAGGAGATCCCTACAAGGAACGGAGGGTTTTAGATTGGAAACTTTCCAGCCTACACTTGTTGGTGGTCGACAGAAATGACCACCGTGCGATTTACTCTTGTTAAAACACAAAGTAAAGTGTTTGTTGCAGGTAAACTATCCCTTCTTCTCAACCGAACAACCCCATTTTGTATATTTACAGTTTTATTGAGTAGCAGTTTCATTATATGCGATTGTTAAGGTATCGTATCCTTCAAAATGAAGTACTTTATTCGAAATCAACTAGGTAGTTTTAGAAAAATTACCCCCTCCCACTTCAACTACCCTCTTCATTTATAGATGTTTCATCTACCTTTCTACAGTGGATTATTATGACCTTCTTTTTTGGATAATGTATTTATCAAAACTAAGTACTTTACTCTTGTTAAACCGTAAGACGTTGCAGGTAAACTACCCCCCCCACCATTAACCGATCTTCACCAAAATCAATAGGCCTCGAGTCCTCTACAACTCGGGTACATATGCAAAAAATGCAACAAGCTGTGCGACCGTTGTAACGGTATTATACGAGTGTATGGCCTCTGTAGAGATTAACAAATTTTCAGAATATTAAAAAAAAATATTGCTCACCGCTGAGAATTTTCGTGTTTTCGAAATTTATCAAGGAAGCTTCGTTCCGATAAAGAAGTTTTAAGTAAGAAAAGGCTACTTAGCCAGCTGGCGGTGAAACTGGTTTCTCAGTTCTGAGATGAAGAGATAATCCCGCACGTATCAGAGACCGACTCGCAAAAAGAAAACAAGTCTTCACTGAACAAACAGCAAATTTGTTAAAGAATAAGACATATCGGATTATTATGTCACAAAATTAATCATGTGCAAATTATGCTGCACAGACGATAACGTCAAAGGGAAGACGATAAATGTTCGACTAACTTGTTTTTTTATTGGCCGTTTGGATGATACGATCGATCGATGGATCGCGGTCTCCGCACTTCTCATCGGTCACTGCTAACCACATCGTTGTGTTTGTTTTTTGTCAAGTTAGTCACCGCCATTTAGATTATTAATCAAAGCCGAACACACACACACACACACACACACACACACACACACACACACACACACACACACACACACACACACACACTCAACACACACGCTGCTGTTTACCTAGCAATAAACGTGTTGTTTGTCGACCAATTAAGCGTGCCGCTGCTATCTGCTCACACAGGGTAGCAATGCGTTTGTCCCCCTCACCCTTATCCCCCTCCAGGTTCCTTCCACTCACTCACTCACTCACTATCTCTCTCTCTCTCTCTCTCTATCTCTCTCTCTCTCTCTCTCTCTCTCTCTCTCTCTCTCTCTCTCTCTCTCTCTCTCTCTCTCTCTCTCTCTCTTGCTTTTACGCACTGTTGAATAATTATAGGGCTCTTACACACCGCCACTCGTACACACGTGTAACGAACGCTCTCTACACCCGATTGAGGTGTGAACGATCAATTTGTTGGCGTTGTCTGTTACTGTATTTTGTAGACAGACCTTTACATAGAAGGCAGTACCGGTTTTGGTGTTAAAAATAGCTTTAACTACGCTTGCCTTACAAGACGGTTTGTATATTTATTAAATTAGTCTCTGTTTAGTCACACGACACTAATACAATGTTTTAAATTTATTTTGCAAAATTAAAACAGGCGAGTCTGTTGGAAGGCGCTTGTTAAAACTAAACAATTTTGAAAGGTCATAATACCATTTTGACCTTCTTCTTCTTCTTCTTCTTCTTCTTCTTCTTCTTCTTCTTCTTCTTCTTCTTCTTCTTCTTCTTCTTCTTCTTCTATTTCTACTTCTCCTCCTCCTCCTTCTCCTTTTTCTTCTTCTCCTTCTTCTACTACTACTACTACTACTACTACTACTAGGCCTAATACTACTACTACTACGGACCGCGGTCAATTATCGTATAAACCCGATCAGTTGCGACCGAGGTAGAAATTTGAACCCGGTCAATTGCGATCAATTGGATTTTCATGTTATTATTATAATAATGCAGAAATACCGTTATAATTCTATTCATTCCTAGCCTAACCTAACGTAACCTAACCTGACCTGACCTGACCTGACCTGACCTGACCTTACCTAACCTAACTTAACCTAACCTAACCTAACCTAACAAAAATATTGGACGAAAGAGGTTACTCACACAAATGAAAAGTTGCAGAATTGAAATCTCATTGAAATTAAGAATATGAACGTTTCTGCATGACAGATTTGATCAGTAAGTGAAAGCGCGGGGCGCAATTGACCGCGTAAAAATGGGTAAAACTGTTGTTTCGTTGCAACTGACTGAGACCGGGCCAAAGCATTGGATCCTGTCTTCAACAGAGTGGATTTCCCAGTGGCGGCTGGTGTTATGGTTGCAGCGTTGCACAACCACCAATGTAGAGTCACTTGGCTGTAAAATAATATATGAAAGCATTTAAACGTGACATCAATTCCAACGGAAAACGTATTAGTTACTATGCGGCAATGTTTACGTTCAATTCAAATGTAGCGCGCAGGCTGGTGGTTGTAGGCCGCTTGCAACTTGAAGAGTAAATGGCAGAGCTTACTGCACAAACATATGGGAGGACGCAGTGGTGGATTATCCATAACGCTAGGGTATGCTGCAGCACCGGGCACCAGGGCCTCAGCTGTCAGAGGGAGCACCATCCAGCCCTAAATCACGAAAACGTTTTGATGATAATAAATGTGAAAAAAAAATGTCCTCAATCCAATCGTCTTGTCGTCTGATTTTATCTAACTGCGAATCTGAAATATTATTTTCTGTATAAAACGCATTTAAAATATGTTGAATTCAACTATGGGACGTTATTTCCATTAGCAAGGTTTAATATTGAAAGCGAGATATTTGAATCTCTAGATTTAGAAGAAATCAAGAAAAAATGAATAGATTAGTATATTCTAAGGTTAAGTACTACTATGTTCATTGTAATCACTATTTAGGTAAATATTTGTTGTAATTTCACAGTTTAGTAAAATAAATGTTAACTTCCGAAATTTGTATGGCATTTATCAGAGTAAATAATGGACAAAAGATTGAAAGGCGCACCAGTTTGATGGCAGCATAGGGCACCACGCGCTCCTAATTCGCTCCTGGGAGGACTTCCGTTACTCTTCATAATGCCCCAACGCTTCATATGTGACCTCAGTAGTTGCAAAGCTCTCACAACGCTTCAGTAGTAGTCTTGTAGCGCATCGTTAGTCGCGTTATGAAATCGACTGTGTCCGGTCTAGTGTCAACGTTAGTTGATCGTAAATGTTACCCGTTGTTCGACGTATAAAGTAGTAATAATGTAGTTGCGATAGCAAAGTGTGGTAATCATAAAATCGTCTGCCAATTGTGTATGGCATCGTCTGTATACAAGTTGAAAAGAGAAGGTGACAATGGGTACCCTTGTCGTATTCCACGATTGATCAGTAGGAGTTGTGCTTCGTCTTCTTGTCTCGATTGAGATTTTGTTTTCCACATAAAAGTTTGGTATGGATCTGTAGGAGGTGTTTGTAAAATCGGGCTGGACGTTAAGCCCGAAGGTGGCAACCCAACACCGTCTTATCTTGCAATATGATAGTAACATATTCAGGGAACATATTTACTAGATACTAAACTGTCGCAAGGAAGATAAGATTTCATTAAATATAAATTATATTCTTGTAAAAACATATTATTAATTATTTAATATTAATTGTATGTATGTGTGTATGCATCTTTAAACCTAATTGTAGATGTATGTGACTACCATCGAGATTGTTCCCACCACGGGCTGTTACCGTTGGTAAATTAATAAGTAAACGCCGTTTCGACAACTACTCTGTCACAGACGACAACTAATCTGGGTCCCATAGTTGAACTCAACATATCTTAAACGCGTTTTATACAGAAAATGATATTTCAGATTCTCAGTTAGTTAAAAGCAGACGACAAACTTAATGTAATGAAGAATTAATCTTCGTGTTATGTCTTCAATCCTAAGGTTAGTTTACAGCAGCCTTCCATTGTTATCGATCTTGTGCTTTCCTCTTCATTTCCTCATAAGTTTCACAATTTACATCATTCATAATTTGCTTTATATACTGCACCCTTGGTCTTCCCTTGTATTCTTTACCTTCTATCGTTCCTTCCATCACCAATTTTAGTAGTCCTTCATGCCGAAGTCTGTGTCCAATAAGTTCTACCCTTCTTCTAATTATGCTTTTCAACAAATACCTCTCATCGCCTATTCTGTTCAGCACCTCTTCGTGTGTAATTTTGTCGGACCATTTTATTTTTAGCATCTTGCGATAACACCATAACATATCTCAAAGCTGTCAAGTTTCCCTTTTTCCTTTATACCTATTGTCCACGACTCGCAACCAAACACGACAATGGTCCACATAAAACTCATTATTAAACGTTTCCTTGTTTTGAAGGAGACGGTACTTGTTGTTTGTCTTCTCCATTTTTTGTTAAAAACAATCTTAGCCCGGATTCTCCTACTAATAATATCTCTTTCACTTTTGTCGTCCTTTGTAATTTCACTGCCCAAGTATGTAAATTCGCTCGCATCCTGAAGGGTTTCTCATCTCAGTGCAATGTTCAGCTTTAAGTTTCTTTTTCTTTCACAAAACATTACTATGGTTTTAGTCCCATTTATTTTTATATTATATTCTTCAGTCAATATTTTATCCATAGAACAACTAATAATATGAGATAATTTGTAACAACAAGAGCAAATCGTCAGAAAATAAGTAATTGTAGAAAGAAGCGGAAACTATAAAACGAAAATGAATGAAAATCATAAAAACTTAATGCTCTTGTAATTTACTCTTGAAGTCAGCTGATCAAATTCTGATAGTGTTTGTAGTGTGTGAATTGTTTTTTGAACGTTGTGGTTTCCGGTTCTGCCCAGCAGACTGCCAGGTTAAGTACGTTTTCCTTTTGTTTTTATAGTTTTATTTAACCTTTGTTTTATAGATTGTGTTTTTTTTTACAATTCTTTACTTTTCATCGAATTGCACTTTTTGTTACAATATATGTCACGTGGTCAGTTATAAATTATTAGATTCAGTTTATCGTACGCCTCAAGACGTCAACATATTATTAGTGGTCGAAACAATGTATACATTATTTTGAATTTGACTAACCAACGTTTGCCATCACAGAAAGATATACAAATGCGACGTTTCGCCTACCCAAACAATCAGCAACCGTGTTCAGGCTAATTGTATACTAATACATGTGAAGATATAAATAATATTCTCTCACCCAGTGACAGAGAGTCAACAAAATAATAATAACGGAACGTCACATAATGTATAATCAAAAGATAACATAATACAAATGAATATTTACTATGAAAAAACACACAACACTTACAAAACACAAACACAATGAGCACGAACACTTGCACACCAACAAGGTCAACAGAACGCTGCAACAGAGACGCAACTGGCCCAACCCTTTTATAGTAAAAATGAAAGTAGACGGCAAACACCGCCTACGCACGCACAAACCGCTGCGGGACACCCAATAACTAAAGTGCTTTACGAAGCCAGTGTTCGGAATTTCGCTGCTGACTTGACTAATGCCATTATTATTTGCAACAATAAAAGCAGCTTCCTTAAATCTTCGATCGTACAATTTCTTTTCATACCAATAATTTTTGCTTCCTATCACAAAGCCATATGGTGCGCCTCCCACACATATTCAGCTAACCTTGATCGAAAAGCTTTACCTCTCTGTACATTCACTCTATGCTCATGCACACATACCTGCAACGGTCGACAAGATTCGCCAGCGTATTCACAACAACACTCACACGGGATACTATAAATATACTTGTTCAGACCTAAAAACCATGATTCGCCTGTGACGTCGGCTGCATATCGCTTATCGCCCGACCAGCTAAGTTCGGTCCCCCCCCCTTTCCAATCTAGCAGTCGACTCACGGAACTCCAGGAGGCAACAGCCTGTTCCGCGCATGTGTTACGCAAAATTCAATTTACGGCCGTCAATATGTGAACGATTCAATTAATTCAATTTTAATTAGCTTAAATTATTAGATATGCAGTCGTACGGGCACGCGCGGATTTGCAGAATCGCATGAATATGATTTAATCTGTTTTTTATAATAAACCGTTTATACAGTCCACTTTATCGTTTTATATTTTGTTTAAACCCAGCCTATGGTTTAAAGTGTGAACAGTGTGAACAAGCTTCGCAAGGGGACAGCAAGTTCAACGCAACAATACTATTCGTATCGAACACAGGGTCCGGAGGTTGTATTAATAATTCACTACGATGTGTAGTTAATAATTTAATATTATTGTTAATTATAAACAAACTTTTAAGAAGAATATATTTTTTATTTTGTAAATTACAAATGTTTCGATAGTTATCCAACTAACATCATCATAAAATAATTTATTTAAAAATTTTAAATTTATTAATTAAATCTGATGATAATAGTTGGCTTAGTATCGAAACATTTGTAATTTACAAAATAAAAAATATATTTTTACTGTAGATGTCGCTTCGTGAACTTTTCATCAGACCCTCGTACAGTCAAATATACCCCGTTGAGTATGGCTAAGACCGGGAACAGAATTCTACTTTATTTGGAGCAGCCAGTAGCGTAACTCTTATCTCGTGACCCCCGCAGGAATCCTTATAGCCTTACTTGTTTCATGCCAATTGTTCCCTCTTTAGGGCAGCTACTAAAATTGTGTAACGTGAGCATAATAATTGTTCTTTCTTGTACGATGTATACTCAATTAATAAAATATAACTTTTGTTTCAATTAAGAGAGTGATTTGTTATTTATTATATTTTATGTCCTTGATCATTGTAAAAAAAATACTGGTTTATCAGATATGTCACTAGTAACTAATTACTGTTTTGTCATTTACTGAACGTACATGCTTCTTGAAAATTCACAAATTTTATTAAATTTTATATCGTAGATTTTATTAACTAATCTCATATGTTTAAACAAACCAAAATTTCACCTTTAAAACTTACTGTCGTCTACTTACAGCTTTACAATGTGCAATAATTTTAGTATAAGACTAATATTGGCACTGGAAATAAAGAAAAATATTCTGATATAAAGACATTTTATTTTACAAAAATATAATCTTTTTACTTCAAATTATTACTTGAATACAATTCTGAACTCGCCTCTGTGCATTCTTAACTGGAATCACCGCCCGCTCTATTGTGCAGTTAACCAAAAATAATTTATACTATCTGACTACACTGTTAGGTACCGGTAAAATAACAGTAAAATTATAAATGTATTTATTTTCTGTGTTAATTACGGACGGGGAAATTTGGTTTTACTCAAGTTGAATGGTTTATCCGTATTCGTGAAAAATTAAAGGAATGTTTGCGCGAGCCCTGCGGCTCTGGCACCATTTATCTGATACCTTCCGTTAATATAAGATAAGGTAATGTAACACTCTTATCTCCCGTTTACGTTCCAGGAGCGAATTTACAGGGGGACGAACGGGACCACACTCCCCCCCAGAGGCTCGAAAAGTTGACAAATTTTGTTAATCTCTCAATTTTTAGGATGTTTTATTACTTTTTCAGCTGTGTACCCTAATATAGTAGTAACTCTTTTTTAAATATACAAACAGGTTTATTACACAGCATTAGCTTATAGGTTTTAAATATGAAATAAAGGACAATCAATTCAGTCAATAAGTATCTTGTAAACAATCTTTCAATAACACTTATTTTTATTGTGTTTCAAGCACCCGTTAACTCAAGAAAGTTAGGTATTTTATTTTAAGTGTTACTGTGTTATAAGCATTGTATATACACATTAAACGTTATGGTTTCCTTATCCATGGCTTTTATCTATTTCAGCAGTAAACTAAAAACCAAAAACTGTTGTCACCTAATATCACAAATGAAAACAACACGTATTTTCGCTTTGCATTAAGAAATACGACAATTTACAATTAGTATACTTCTTTTTTTCCACATCGTAATATATCGATGCAATCGCATTATTAAAAACATCAAAAATGTACTGCACGAACGGACAAAGGTACAGTTCCGATGCGGCTAAATAGCATTTGTTTATTTACTTGTTACTGTGGCAATTAACCCTTAATTGCCCGGGCGGTTTAGCAATACAATTTTGCCCGGGCGACGTACTGAGTACGCCAGTCCATTTGTTGGTCTGTCCCACCAAATTATCATCAACTGCTTGTAATTTTTTAACACGTTGACTGTGAATGACACACCGTGTGTCATTTTGATAACAATTCCAAGTAATTCAGCTCCAGAAAATAAAACAATTTATTTTTCTCTGCTCTACAACGTTTTTCGTTTCATAATATTATTTCTTTGTCTTTCAATGTAATTATCTTGGTTATAAAGAAAATTGTAATTATCAATTGTAAACAAACGAGCTAAGCCGTTGAGATAAGCCACAACAAACAGAACACTACAAAAGAACATGTTTTTTTTTGCACAACGAAGTGAATGAGATAACATTGAAAAAGCTAAATAATAAAAAAAAACATGCGGGTAATTATATGCGTTTATTGAAACGAAATATGAAAGAGGAAATGGGTGTCCTACATATATATTGTAATAATACTAATTAAATAAATATAAAGTGATGTGTGTTGATGATATAGATATTATGGAGTATGTGACTCCGATGTAATCAAGTCCAATGTAATATGTTTAATTGGTGTTTAATTGGTGTGGCTCTCGACGTCTTACTGGCCTGAAACACTTCCTTAAGTTTCCCAACTGGTCGAGTCCCAATGGTAGCAAGATCGGTCGAGTAGCGTAAAGTTGATGAAGGAATATATCTGTTCAGCTTCGCCGAAAGTTTCAAAACAAAATTTATTGTTTTGAAGGAAATTTAAAAAAAAAATTATGTTTATAAAAAAAAAATAATTAAAAAAAATTTTTTTTAATTTTATTAATTAATTAATTAGGATCAATTAATTAATATAGGGCTGTGAAGTTTTAAACAGTGTAATGCTCTTCTGAAAATTTTTATTAAAGTTTTAGTATATTTTAAATAATCTATCACCACTCATAAGACTGTCTGTAAACTAATCGATACTTGTTTACCTTTTTATTTTTTAGGTTATCTTCACTTACGGGTGGTAAAGTCCTTGTAGATTATCAATTAGAATTATATTATTGAAGAAATAAAGAACTATTGAGTATTGAAAAGTATTAATGTTTTTTATTAATTAATAGCAATATTGACTCTTATCGATTAGTATCGATTCTCAGGATATCGAAAAAAGTTACAAGTATATGATATAAAAATTATATAGGGTTCTTTAAACAGCCAGTTATTACCAAAGTCAGAGAAATCGGGCTAATATTTAAAAAGTATAACGTTACAATCAAATTAATAGTTATTAATAAACACAGACATTGAATAATAATTTGTAAATATAATAATTGTTTTCACCCAACAGCTGAGTTGTACTAAGAAGAAGGCACTGGAATCGTCAAAGCAAATGGCCGCCGTCAAGTTGATCAAAATGTTGCTCGTTCCTGCAGTGTTCCAAATAATGTATTTTCTGGCAAAATTCCTGTTCTTGTCTCTGCAAATCTCTTGTTAAATGTTGTGTAGTGACTGGTGTAGTGATTCTGGATTGTATTTAGTATGTCTGTGTAATTATAAGTCAAAACACTTTTCCCAATTCCGACACTAATTTGGTTAATGTGTTATACAGTTTTCTGGTGTTTTGTGGTGTTTTTCAGAGTAGAAATGCATTGATTAGTGTTAATTAGTGTTTCTTGATCGTTTTTGTCACAATGTATAGGTTCTGGAAAGATTTTATAATTCACTCCCGACTTTACAGTAACGTACTGTTCGCCACTAAACTTCACCTTTGTAAGATAGGTTAGATCGTCACAAAACTCTCGTTTCTGTTATCCGTTCAAATACCAATAATCAACTAACTGTTTCCTTCAGTTTCAATTAAACTCTTAGCCCATATAATATTATCCTTAACATTGTTCAAAAATATTTTCACATCCTGTGTATACTTTACTATTTCACTATATGAATGCCTAAACTTTGGTTATTTGTCAATTTTATTCACTAGATGTGATTTAAATTAATCTTTCATTTCATTCAGCTTATTTTCAGATTAAATAATGCCATTTTATAGTGTTTTCTGTCCAAAAAATAGTAATTTCACTTTCAGTTTGGTATACTCTGAAGAGTCAAAACATCAAAATTTACTTCCTGTCATTATATAAATTCAGCCATTTTATCAGTTATATTTAATATTAATAATCCTATATTGTATTGAAAGGTTCATATTCCCTTATTTTCTGGTAATTAATTGAATTAGTTGTATTCTGAAACATTATTCAGGAATATATGACTCCCATGTCCAAATTTCTGAGTTTAGTCATTCTCATTTTTATTTATAATTCTGAATATAATTTATTAAAATCTCTCTAAATGGTATGTGCAATTATATGGCATGATCTCAAGTTTATTTTGTCTAAACCCCTTTTGTTTATTTGCTTTTAAATGAGTAATTTCTCTGTTTTGATGAAGTTTGGTTTCCATTCTTTTGGCCTATGATTTTTTAACAATTTTTCTTACAAAATAATTTACAAACAATATATGATGTGTGATACCCTCTCTGACTTTTACAAATAGTATTATAAATTAAACATGTTTTCAAATTACACAAAAACAATTAGTATTGGTTACAATACAAATAATAGTTAAACAGAATAAAGAATATTTTTTTTTAAATAAATGGTTGTCTTCAAATCAGACATTTTGCAACAAAATTCCCATTTCCAACATGGAAATATGGTTTACAACAAAGGTTTTGTACTAACTAACATCTTAATTACTCTCTACTATTTACAAGTGGTAACTATTTTTATAGTTCTGATGTTAGTTGTTTCAGACCCAAACAAATGGCCTTATATCTAAAACATTTTTAAACATTCTTCTACTATATACATAAAAACCTTATATTTATATTCTTATTTCTAACTATTATTATAAGTAGGATTCTACAGTTTTTATACCGTCTTTTATACATTGTCTTTGGGGAATTGTACCCTGTCATTAACAAATAAATAGTATGAACCGTTCAAAAAGCACTATGAAATCTGTTTTTCTTTTTTCATGTAAAACAAAATGTTATTTTAAACAGATTCATGTCTTATGAACAACATATTGTCACAGTACACATTTTAAGTCATTGAAAAATGCATATTTCATTGCATCCAATGTTTGTGATTGCCAAGAATGAAACACAAGGTTCATTTTTTATAATACCCAAAACTATCACTGGTTCACTTTCACTTATATATTATGTTAATGCTAAATGGTCGTATAGTCTTATCAACATAATAAATTGGTTAGCGTTTTTCAATGGAGATTTGTTCCATGGGTACTATATTATTGTTTCATCTTAGTTCACAGGAAACTTTTACTTTGTTCACTTCTCTCTCTTAAATTTATATACATGTGGTTTTTATTTCGTTATACTTTTATTTTTAAATATTTATTTTGGGGATATAGGGATTTGGGTGTCTTTTATAAGAGCATGACATCTTCTTCAGGATGCTGCCCTCTTCTTCTTTCTTCAGTCTTCTTTTCTCCTGCCTTCTGGGACTGGTATCTTCTCCATCTTCTTCTTGTTGCCATCCGGTTTCTTGGGATCTTCTCCATCTTCTTCTTTATTTCAGAAATACACAACCTGTATTGGTTGATCTTGGCTTATTTTAGGGTTTCTATTCTATTTATCCTCCCTCGTTGTGGGTTTGGTCATATTGTGTACTGCTTTGTTATTTACTATTTTACCTTCCTGGGTTATACCTTGAAAACCTTTGGTTATGAGACTGGTCTTGGATGACTCATCACTAGTAACTCCTTTTATTTTAACTTGTATTTTCTTTATAATAATGATTTCTTTCCACAGTTGCTATGAATTAATCTTTTTATATTAAACTTAGTGCATTCTTCCAAATTTAAATATTATAACTTCATTATTCTAATGATCAAATGCCATTCAATATTATGCATATATCTGTCATGTTACAGATTGCTCCCCTCCAGAAGTAATTATTTCAGACATGTTTATGGATGAAATAATTTCTTATGATAATTTCATCATTTCTTATAATTCATTTTCTTCTCCATCTTTATATCGACTTTTTTATAATTAGAGTTTAATTAATTTTATATATATAATTATTTGTTTTACTACTGATCCTTTTCGGATAGTTAGTGTCTTCTGAGATATATTATTATTGTAATACATTTTCTTTCTTTATCAACTTCGTGTTGTATCCTTGGGATATTAATTCCCTAACATTCCCTATCACGTGGGCTGGGGCAGATCAGAGGGGCACTGTACGCTACTTATCTGCTGGCCATACACCACTTCTATAAATTGAGTACAGAGGCATATCCATCCCTGCTCAAAAAACCTAATGCTGCTGGAATTATCTTCAGTCAGTCATCGAATAAATAAATAAAAAGTAGTCTCACTTTCGACTAATAAAAATATCTTTGGATTCTCCACTTCGTAGTCTCTCAGATTATCTCACATTTTCTATCTTAATAAATCTTCATAATCATTATTATACTCATTACATATATATTTTTTCAAAACTCTTAACTTGTCTGATATATTTATTTTTATTATGGTTGAAAACCTTTCTTTTAATAATTCTGGTTACTGTTTACAGTGTAACTCTCTTTCTTCTTCATCTGAATTCTCTTTATACTTTCTTCTGGTTACTCATAGTATTAGTATGGTCTTTATATATAGTCTTTCTTATTCATTATTTGAATGGTCTTAATATATTATATTTAATTTTTTAACATTGTATCTTTACATTAGATATACAGGTTGTTATATTGATCATTTTATTTAAACATTTTGGTTATTTCCTTTCTCTTAGAAAGTTATTAATCCGTCTTCGCATTCATTAGCATTAATTCATTTATATTATATTTCATGTGGTATTTCTTCTCTTTGCATTTCATATAGGTCTTATTATTATCATTTGTTCAAAATCATCTTCTCCATCTGTTTGGTATGAGTTGTTCTTCTTCGCTCTTAATTAACTGTTTTCATTATCGTTTCATAGGTAATTAGTCTCTTTGCTTCCAAATTTTTTCTTTTCTTGCATATTACACTCTTTTTTGTTATTCTTCTCTACTCCTTCAAATGCTATTGTGAATGTCTAGCATTTATTCTGGATTAAAGTTAATTCACTTTCCTGAATTAATCCCTTTATTCTCTTCTCAATTCAATTATAATTGACACATAATTATTTTTTGGAACTTGGTTAGTTTTAATGTAAAATTCAAACTATTCTTTTTATTTAATTGAAAAATATTTCTCATAAATCCTTGTAATATGTTGATCTTATCTTGTTTCAAAGTTCTGACGTTCTATCAACATTCAAATTCTGTTTAATTCATTTATTCCCAGAATTGTTTCATTCAGAATTGTTTATAGTACTGTGATCTTACTATTATTTCTGAAAGTTTTGGTATTTCTCCAAATTCAAATTCTTCTTAATTATTTACCATAAAGTTTTTCTCATAAACTTAGTTATAGTAAGTTGGTCTTACTTTATTTTTAAATTTTTTGTAAAATTAAGTTCAAAATTCTCTCTCTTTCTCTTTCTTCCATAAAGTTTTGTTCTAAATTATCAGGTTGTAGTAAGAAGTACTTACATTATTTTTGAATTTTTTTTTAAATAAAAATTCTAAATTCCTTCTTCTTATAATTCTCCAGAATGTTCTTTTCAAAATATTAGGTTGTAAGATGTACTTACATTATTTCCGAATTTTTAAAATTTAAATTCTAAATTCCTTCTTCTTATAATTCTCCAAAATGTTCTTCTCAAAATATTAGGTTGTAAGAGGTACTTACATTATTTTAAAATTTTAAAAATTTATAAATTCTAAATTCCTTCTTCTTATAATTCTCCAAAATGTTCTTCTCAAAATGTTAGGTTGTAAGATGTACTTACATTATTTTTGAATTTTAAAATAAAAATTCTAAATTCCTTCTTCTTATAATTCTCCAAAATGTTCTTCTCAAAATATTAGGTTGTAAGATGTACTTACATTATTTCCGAATTTTTAAAAAATATTAAATCAAAAAATTCTGCTCCTTATAATTCTCCAGAATGTTCTCAAAATATTAGGTTGTAAGATGTACTTACATTATTTCCGAATTTTTAAAATTAAATTAAAAAATTCTTCTTCTTTTAATTCTCCAGAATGTTCTTCTCAAAATATTAGGTTGTAAGATGTACTTACATTATTTTTGAATTTTTAAAATAAATTAAAAAATTCTTCTTCTTTTAATTCTCCAGTATGTTCTCAAAATATTAGGTTGTAAGATGTACTTACATTATTTCCGAATTTTTAAAATTAATAAATTCAAAATTCTAAAACTCACAACTCATTCTTCATAATATTTCTTCATAGAAGCTTGATTGTACACTCCTTTGATTTTTTCTGAAACGATTTCCCTCAACTCATATGTGTTGTTATGCTTATCATTTACCACAACATATGGGTATATATTGTACTCTACACTGGCCCATATTATTTATACTTCTGTAAGTTGATCTCCACTTTTTCTTTTCTTATAAATTTTCTTTTCTGTTATATATCCAGGAAGATGGACGATTTTCTGTATGTCACTGCATTGCTCATATTTTTATTGGTCGTGTTCATTTTCTTACATAGTCTTCACTCATAAAACCCAGTTTTGTTTCTATGTTTATTCTTCGTATCATTTCCTTTCAATGATATTTATTTCGTCTCCTTCAACGTTGTTTTTCGCCGTAGTCGGTTATCATGATCCGTCCCTTTTCTTGATGTCGTGTGGTATTTGTGTCAACCAGGGTCCATCATCTCAGTTGCTCTTATAAAATTTACCCTAGGGCGCGACACTCGGTTATTATTACTGTTATTATTGTTATTACTAAATTTATCATGATAGTAATTTCGGTTAGGTTGTTACGGTCTGTTACCATTATTGTTGGGATATGGATTTCTCTGACTGTATGGGACATTATTACGTTGGTATAAATTGTTTCTATTGTATGGATAGGGGTTGTTATCCCTAACGCCGTTAAAATTACCGATAAACTGGTTATTACGCGGCGGGTCGTTAGGGCCGTCGTAATTACTGGGTTGGTTCCCTCTATCATCATATTGTATACACCAATACTTTTCTGGTCCATGTTTTGTATTACCTGACAAATATCTGTGAGGATCTTCATCTGGGTTATCACTTATTATTTGTTTATCTGAAACACGATAAGCTGGTTTACCATCACATATCCACTCTGAAGGAATATATTTTAGTCTAACCGTACCCTGGAACTGTTCTAGATGGCACGCTAATGGAATACATTCTGGTGATTTATCTGTGTCATCATTACAGTCTGAAACGATATCACATTTCCATCTTTCTGAAAAACATTGTCCAGTCTTGCGCTGAAATTGATCTGGTCCACATGTTGTATTCTGTTTACCTCTGGTCCTTTCCCAGTGATAAACTACTGTCTTGTGGTAAATTATCTCTGAAATTACTTCGATTCTCCTTCTATAATTCATAGAATTCATGATGTCTTTGTCATAGGTAATTGGGATATTATTGCCATCAATTAACCCATGTTTCATCATCTCCAATTCTTCCTTCGTTTTTATTACATTTCTTGGATAGATTCTCCTTTTCCTTTGTTGAATATCTTCCTGGTTTCGGTTAGTTTCAATTTCAGGTACTACCATTACTAGTTCCTGCGTCTTATCATTTGGTACTTCTGTTGGTTCTGGTTTGCTATCATATTTTATTCCTTCGGTCTTCTCCTTTCTTAATTCCTCTCTTTTAAATCTGTCTTTTCTTCTTTCCTCAATCCATTTTTGATGCTCCTCTTCCATTTTCTTATTCTCGTCATCTAGTTTCTTGTTCATATCATCTAGTATTTTATGCTGATCATCCAGTTTCTTATGCATACACCTGGTTCCCTCTCTTATCTCTTCCATATTTTCCATAATTGTCCTAAACATTTTCCTTATCTCAACCATTTCTTCTGGTGTAGGTTCTTCCATTTTGTTTGTCGTTGTTCCCTTTTTATTGTCTTTCTCTGACTTTGTAGCTGTTGCCTAGCTCCAACTAGTGATTGGGCAGAATGTATTGGCCTTCCAATCGCTAATTAAAGCCCCTAAAGTTGTGCGCCAATTTGTAATAATACTAATTAAATAAATATAAAGTGATGTGTGTTGATGATATAGATATTATGGAGTATGTGACTCCGATGTAATCAAGTCCAATGTAATATGTTTAATTGGTGTGGCTCTCGACGTCTTACTGGCCTGAAACACTTCCTTAAGTTTCCCAACTGGTCGAGTCCCAATGGTAGCAAGATCGGTCGAGTAGCGTAAAGTTGATGAAGGAATATATCTGTTCAGCTTCGCCGAAAGTTTCAAAACAAAATTTATTGTTTTGAAGGAAATTTAAAAAAAAAATTATGTTTATAAAAAAAAATAATTAAAAAAAAAATTTTAATTTTATTAATTAATTAATTAGGATCAATTAATTAATATAGGGCTGTGAAGTTTTAAACAGTGTAATGCTCTTCTGAAAATTTTTATTAAAGTTTTAGTATATTTTAAATAATCTATCACCACTCATAAGACTGTCTGTAAACCAATCGATACTTGTTTACCTTTTTATTTTTTAGGTTATCTTCACTTACGGGTGGTAAAGTCCTTGTAGATTATCAATTAGAATTATATTATTGGTAATTAGTATTATTGAAGAAATAAAGAACTATTGAGTATTGAAAAGTATTAATGTTTTTTATTAATTAATAGCAATATTGACTCTTATCGATTAGTATCGATTCTCAGGATATCGAAAAAAGTTACAAGTATATGATATAAAAATTATATAGGGTTCTTTAAACAGCCAGTTATTACCAAAGTCAGAGAAATCGGGCTAATATTTAAAAAGTATAACGTTACAATCAAATTAATAGTTATTAATAAACACAGACATTGAATAATAATTTGTAAATATAATAATTGTTTTCACCCAACAGCTGAGTTGTACTAAGAAGAAGGCACTGGAATCGTCAAAGCAAATGGCCGCCGTCAAGTTGATCAAAATGTTGCTCGTTCCTGCAGTGTTCCAAATAATGTATTTTCTGGCAAAATTCCTGTTCTTGTCTCTGCAAATCTCTTGTTAAATGTTGTGTAGTGACTGGTGTAGTGATTCTGGATTGTATTTAGTATGTCTGTGTAATTATAAGTCAAAACACTTTTCCCAATTCCGACACTAATTTGGTTAATGTGTTATACAGTTTTCTGGTGTTTTGTGGTGTTTTTCAGAGTAGAAATGTATTGTTTAGTGTTAATTAGTGTTTCTTGATCGTTTTTGTCACAATGTATAGGTTCTGGAAAGATTTTATAATTCACTCCCGACTTTACAGTAACGTACTGTTCGCCACTAAACTTCACCTTTGTAAGATAGGTTAGATCGTCACAAAACTCTCGTTTATGTTATCCGTTCAAATACCAATAATCAACTAACTGTTTCCTTCAGTTTCAATTAAACTCTTAGCCCATATAATATTATCCTTAACATTGTTCAAAAATATTTTCACATCCTGTGTATACTTTACTATTTCACTATATGAATGCCTAAACTTTGGTTATTTGTCAATTTTATTCACTAGATGTGATTTAAATTAATCTTTCATTTCATTCAGCTTATTTTCAGATTAAATAATGCCATTTTATAGTGTTTTCTGTCCAAAAAATAGTAATTTCACTTTCAGTTTGGTATACTCTGAAGAGTCAAAACATCAAAATTTACTTCCTGTCATTATATAAATTCAGCCATTTTATCAGTTATATTTAATATTAATAATCCTATATTGTATTGAAAGGTTCATATTCCCTTATTTTCTGGTAATTAATTGAATTAGTTGTATTCTGAAACATTATTCAGGAATATATGACTCCCATGTCCAAATTTCTGAGTTTAGTCATTCTCATTTTTATTTATAATTCTGAATATAATTTATTAAAATCTCTCTAAATGGTATGTGCAATTATATGGCATGATCTCAAGTTTATTTTGTCTAAACCCCTTTTGTTTATTTGCTTTTAAATGAGTAATTTCTCTGTTTTGATGAAGTTTGGTTTCCATTCTTTTGGCCTATGATTTTTTAACAATTTTTCTTACAAAATAATTTACAAACAATATATGATGTGTGATACCCTCTCTGACTTTTACAAATAGTATTATAAATTAAACATGTTTTCAAATTACACAAAAACAATTAGTATTGGTTACAATACAAATAATAGTTAAACAGAATAAAGAATATTTTTTTTAAATAAATGGTTGTCTTCAAATCAGACATTTTGCAACAAAATTCCCATTTCCAACATGGAAATATGGTTTACAACAAAGGTTTTGTACTAACTAACATCTTAATTACTCTCTACTATTTACAAGTGGTAACTATTTTTATAGTTCTGATGTTAGTTGTTTCAGACCCAAACAAATGGCCTTATATCTAAAACATTTTTAAACATTCTTCTACTATATACATAAAAACCTTATATTTATATTCTTATTTCTAACTATTATTATAAGTAGGATTCTACAGTTTTTATACCGTCTTTTATACATTGTCTTTGGGGAATTGTACCCTGTCATTAACAAATAAATAGTATGAACCGTTCAAAAAGCACTATGAAATCTGTTTTTCTTTTTTCATGTAAAACAAAATGTTATTTTAAACAGATTCATGTCTTATGAACAACATATTGTCACAGTACACATTTTAAGTCATTGAAAAATGCATATTTCATTGCATCCAATGTTTGTGATTGCCAAGAATGAAACACAAGGTTCATTTTTTATAATACCCAAAACTATCACTGGTTCACTTTCACTTATATATTATGTTAATGCTAAATGGTCGTATAGTCTTATCAACATAATAAATTGGTTAGCGTTTTTCAATGGAGATTTGTTCCATGGGTACTATATTATTGTTTCATCTTAGTTCACAGGAAACTTTTACTTTGTTCACTTCTCTCTCTTAAATTTATATACATGTGGTTTTTATTTCGTTATACTTTTATTTTTAAATATTTATTTTGGGGATATAGGGATTTGGGTGTCTTTTATAAGAGCATGACATCTTCTTCAGGATGCTGCCCTCTTCTTCTTTCTTCAGTCTTCTTTTCTCCTGCCTTCTGGGACTGGTATCTTCTCCATCTTCTTCTTGTTGCCATCCGGTTTCTTGGGATCTTCTCCATCTTCTTCTTTATTTCAGAAATACACAACCTGTATTGGTTGATCTTGGCTTATTTTAGGGTTTCTATTCTATTTATTCTCCCTCGTTGTGGGTTTGGTCATATTGTGTACTGCTTTGTTATTTACTATTTTACCTTCCTGGGTTATACCTTGAAAACCTTTGGTTATGAGACTGGTCTTGGATGACTCATCACTAGTAACTCCTTTTATTTTAACTTGTATTTTCTTTATAATAATGATTTCTTTCCACAGTTGCTATGAATTAATCTTTTTATATTAAACTTAGTGCTTTCTTCCAAATTTAAATATTATAACTTCATTATTCTAATGATCAATTGCCATTCAATATTATGCATATATCTGTCATGTTACAATATATATATATATATATATTTTTTTTTTTTCTTACAAAAGTTTCAAACAACATTCCAAAAATAAAAACAAAAGCACAAACGTTTTCAGTAATTATTGTCAATTAATCTTCGTCATCCAGTTCATTTTTATTGGCACATGTTCCGCAGAGATAAACTGTTTTCGCCAAATGAGTTTGCATGTAAAAGCAGAACATTCTGAGCAACTAATCGTAGTGTAGTTGTTTTTTGCTCTTTCGCATGAAGTGCATCGTCCTTTTCCCTTTTTTGCGGGTGGTTGTATTTCCTGCTCCTCGTTTATTCCGTCCGAAGAAAGCACTCTACGAATTATTGCTTTTGAATGCACAGGTAGGCTTCGTAAGTTTGCACGATCTTGAAGGTGTGGCTTCATAAGAGACTTCGCTAAGTTTTTCAAAAATATTCTTCTAAACTTTGGAGAAGCACTGGGTTCAGAGAAATTCAAAAGGATTTGTGCATTTATGCCTGCCACGTTTTGAAGCGCTAAAAAAGTTGCCATCGTCCATCTCTTTGTTTTACGGGCTACGGTGTAGTTGCCACCGAGTTGGTCTGCACACATACCTGCAACGGTCGACAAGATTCGCCAGCGTATTCACAACAACACTCACACGGGATACTATAAATATACTTGTTCAGACCTAAAAACCATGATTCGCCTGTGACGTCGGCTGCATATCGCTTATCGCCCGACCAGCTAAGGTCGGTCCCCACCCCCTTTCCAATCTAGCAGTCGACTCACGGAACTCCAGGAGGCAACAGCCTGTTCCGCGCATGTGTTACGCAAAATTCAATTTACGGCCGTCAATATGTGAACGATTCAATTAATTCAATTTTAATTAGCTTAAATTATTAGATATGCAGTCGTACGGGCACGCGCGGATTTGCAGAATCGCATGAATATGATTTAATCTGTTTTTTATAATAAACCGTTTATACAGTCCACTTTATCGTTTTATATTTTGTTTAAACCCAGCCTATGGTTTAAAGTGTGAACAGTGTGAACAAGCTTCGCAAGGGGACAGCAAGTTCAACGCAACAATACTATTCGTATCGAACACAGGATCCGGAGGTTGTATTAATAATTCACTACGATGTGTAGTTAATAATTTAATATTATTATTAATTATAAACAAACTTTTAAGAAGAATATATTTTTTATTTTGTAAATTACAAATGTTTCGATAGTTATCCAACTAACATCATCATAAAATAATTTATTTAAAAATTTTAAATTTATTAATTAAATCTGATGATAATAGTTGGATTAGTATCGAAACATTTGTAATTTACAAAATAAAAAATATATTTTTGTTAAAAGTTTTTTTATTAACGACTAGCGGAATACCTGTGCTTCGCTACGGAGTTTCACGTTGTACGTAATGAAAATGTTAGTTTAATTAATAAAGTTCAATTAAAGTAGGTTTCTTAAAAATAAATAGCTGTTGCCGACGACTTCGTTCCCGTGGTCTTCAATTTAATGCGATAATATATTTACAACAGAATCTATTCTATTGGGTTGCCATAGTAACCAGATCTAATAGTTTTTAAGACCGCAAAGGACCCCCCAGAGGATCGTATCGAAAAAACATCTGTCCTATGTTGGTTCTGTCGTTGCGTAAAATATTTGTGCCAAGTTTTGTTGAAATCGGTCCAGTGGTTTAGGAGGAGATGTGGAAGACCCCAAAGGACCCCGTCGAAAAAACACCTATCCTATGTTGGTTCTCCCGTTGCGTAAAATATTTGTGCCAAGTTTAGTTGAAATCGGTCCAATGGTTTAGGAGGAGATGTGGAAGACACCAAAGGACCCCCCAAAGGATCGTATCGAAAAAACACTTGTCCTATGTTGGTTCTCCCTTTGCGTAAAATATTTGTGCCAAGTTTGGTTGAAATCGGTCCAGTGGTTTAGGAGGAGATGTGGAAGACCCAAAAGGACCCCCCGAAGGATCATAACGAAAAAACACATATCCTATGTTGGTTCTCCCGTTGCGTAAAATATTTGTGCCAAGTTTGGTTGAAATCGGTCGAGTGGTTTAGGAGGAGATGTGGAAGACCCCAAAGGACCCCCGAAAGGACCCCGTCGAAAAAACACCAGTAATTCAGAAACCTTCGCGGGCGTGCGCACAACAACTCACCGAAGTTTCATCGCTATCGGATGAATGGTATAGTAACGCATACGGGACAAACAAAGAAACATTCATTTTTATAGATATAGATAATAGTCTAATAATATAAAATAACAAGAAAGTCCTGGTTTCCGAGTCTACTATTGGAATTGTGAGTTGCTGATTGAGGCCACCGTATAGAGCAACCAGCCCTATGCCGGCTAGATTTTTTATCGACTTTCTCTGGTCTAGATCCGTCGTGTTCTGTTATAGGACCGCCTCGACAAGGGTGTGGCTCTTCACCACGCATGACGGTCTTGAGAAGTTAGAGGCTCTCGTCCAAACGGCTGTATGTTCCGCATATCCTACTCCTGGATGTGAAAACATCCTAAGGTAACAAAGTAAAGAATCATAATGTAGAAAATAAATCCAAATAAAATTTTATAAAACATCGGCAATGCCTACACTGCTATATGGCTCTGAAACTTGGGTCATAAAGGAAAAAGATGAACAGAAGGTACAAACAGCAGAAATAAAATTTCTGAGATCAGTTAAAAGGTGTAATAGACGAGATCATATAAGAAATGAGGAGATAATAAGTGACTTAGATATTTTTGCAATTAATGAAAGGATTAAGGAGCACAGAATAAAATGGATTCAACACATCGGTAGAATGGAAGAAAATAGAATACCGAAGATAGCGAAAGATTACAACCCTAGAGGCAGAAGAAAACTTGGTAGACCTAAGAAAAGGTGGACTGTGGAATAGGAACAGGCCGCTAAAGCCTAAAACCGTTAAGAAGATGATGATGATGAAGAACAAAAAAAATCTGAGCATATATGAATATAATTAACAATTTAAGGATGGTAATAGTCCGTGGGAACTATCCAGATAATGTTGAATCATAAAATCGCGAGAAGCAAGCAATAGTAGGACATTGGTGTGTGTGTGTGTGTGTGTGTGTGTGTGTGTGTGTGTGTGTGTGTGTGTTTCGTCTATATATAAAACTGACGACTCAGTAACTCACCGCGCCTTCGAAATAAAAATTCTTGTTATGACTGTTGATATTTTGCCTTTAAGGAAAACTCTGCAATTTCAAAGAACTGTTGTACATGACAAAGGTTATTACGGTATTTCCGAGACCGCGCACCAATCGGGTCACTTGGCGTATTTTTAGACCGAGTACGCCAAACATTAAATATTTCCGTCGCTCCCTGTCACTCTCGCCGTATCTCCATCGCTGTTAACCTGTGTCTCACTGTGAACTGTAGTTAAATCCTCTTTGTCGTTTCGTGATTTTTTTTTAATCAATGGCATAAGAAGGTTTAAGTCATTGTGTTGAGTAAGCAAAAATAAAAGAAACACTTATAGGAGTTATAGGGAAATCTTACTGTTTTTGGACAACTGCATTGTGCATAATAACCCACCACAATTAGACCACGTAAAATTGATTTTTTTTCCAGCCAACACGACATCAAGATTGCAACCGTTAGACCAAGGCATAATTCAAAATATTAAAACTCTTTACCGTAGAGAAATTGTTTCTCTTGTGCTGGATAGCATTGAAAAAGGTGAGAAGGTAAACATAACAGTTTTGACCGCTATAATCATGATTGATAAGGCCTGGAGAAATGTCAACCCTACCACTATTTATAACTGCTTCAGAAAGTGCGGGTTTAAGCAAACCGAAAACGTAGAACAGTCATCGGAGCCGCCAAAAATTACAAATTCTGACTCAGGGTGGGGACTTCTACCTAACTTTGGAGAATTAACATTTGAGGATTATGCTCATGTTGACGATGACATCAGTGTCCACGGTGCCCTAACCGATGCCGAACTGTTGAATTTGACCCCTCTGGATGAGGACGAGGAAGAAAACGAAGAAGAACAACCGCCAATTCCAGTCACGTTGAGCGAGGCAAGGAGATCTCTTACTACCCTACGCTTCTACGCCCTCAGAACCGACACAAGTGACGGTTTCTTCGCAGCTCTCACCACTATCGAAAATTCATTGGACAATGATAGACTGAAGTCGCTCACTCAACAGAAAATTACGGACTTCTTTTCAAAATGAACATTTGTGAATAATTGTACAAATGTTTAAAATAATAAATCACGAATTTTGATCAAACTCTTGTTTACTTGATTTTTTCCTCCCTCCCTCTTGGTTATTTAAACTCCTGTTATTTTGAACTCTTGGTAATTTGAAATTTTTCTCTGGTCCCTTGAGTGTCAAATTATCGAGAGTCGACTGTAGTACACTTCTTTTTTCCACATCGTAATATATCGATGCAATCGCATTATTAAAAACATCAAAAATGTACTGCACGAACGGACAAAGGTACAGTTCCGATGCGGCTAAATATCATTTGTTTATTTACTTGTTACTGTGGCAATTAATTCTGGTCTGCATGGTGTTGTTGACAACATTATAAGCGGCAACAAAAAGGAATAATTAAAAGGGCCTAAACCGTGGGAACGCAGCAGAACATCAAATTCCAAGTCAGACAGTGTTTTTCGCCTTGTGTCAAAGGTTACCTCTGCAAAATTTTGTAGCAATCGGTGTAACGGTGTGGATTTGTACTCAATAGAAAGAAACAAATCCTCAGATTTTGAATTTTATATACTGTATATAGATTAACGTTTACTTTAACCGGACCGATTTCAGCCACTTTAAAAATAGTAATGTTGATTAGCGTTAACTTGTTTTTTTTCTATAAAGCCGACCCCCCGGACCGCCCCCCAAGGCCAAATTCTAGATACCCCACTGTTACGTTCCTCCATAAAATCGTTATACTTTTAAATTCTCCCATCATCATTGTAATTTGACTTTCCTTATTATGCTATTACTCATTTTCTGTTGGTACAATGGTTTCGTTAACGTTAACGCCTTCTTAGACGTGATGAAAACAGTGCAATGTAGGTTACCAACCTACCCATCGTTCTGCAACCAGCTCTAGGAATATAGGCTACCAACCTACCCACCGTTCTGCAACCACAGTTTTGTCATCCATAACAATTACCATACGGTTACATTAAAAGTTTCGGCAAGCCGTTGATGATTGATTGTTTCCCAACTGACGTACTGACGGGCAGAACGAATCCTTCCTTTCTACCACCAGCATAAACTTTACGGCGATCAATCTCTTTAATGAATTACCCAGCCTTTGCAAAATTTACAGTAGTTATTGAAAATGAGAAACATAAGGAAAGTTTTACCGTTAAAATTAAGTAGATGTGTCTGTAGTGTTAGCTTCGTTCTAAAGTTATTTTTTGTTTAGAACCAGTTTAGTTACAACTGTTGCTTTACAATTGTAACAATATTTGCGTACGGATGTCATAATTAAGTAGATGTGTCTGCAGTGTTAGCTTCGTTCTAAAGTTATTGTTTGTTTAGAACCAGTTTAGTTACCACCGTTGCTTTACAATTGTAACAATAATTGCGTGCGGATGTCATAATTTGGTTGTCCAGTGTTAAGTAAACTATAGAATAAGCACTGGGGGTTTTTGTTTGTACCAAAGTATCAGCCACACTTTGGCCAGCCAGTGCCAGCATACAAAGACTTGTGACACGTATATTTCAAACAGCTGGTAAACAGTAAATAAATTGACAACTGATAGATTTAAAAAATTAATGGGTGTTTACAGAGACACAAATCTTACAACACACGGACGATTTTTAGTTCAACCGCTAAGCTATAGATGTCGCTCCGTGAACGTTTCAACATATCCTCGTACAGTCAAATGTAGCCTCTTGAGTATCGCTTAGAGAGGGAACAGAATTATTTGGAGCAGCCAGTAGCGTAACTCATTTCTCGGTTCCCCCACAGGACTCCTTTGCTGGATTTTCAGCTGGATTTGGATTTCATAGTGGGCTATCTTCAATGGGTTAAAAGAATTAAAATAAAATTCAAAATGTTTTTAACTTTACCTTTAAAAACTTCTTTCTTTATTTAACAGCGAAGCGAGTTCTCAGTTTTAAATCTACTGTTTGACGTTTGTATGTCTGTCAACAATGTCCAAACTTTTAAGTTCTATTTATGCAATCACCATCATCATCATCACCACTCCAAAGATTAGGCCCTTCTCCTCCGGAACCCATCTCCTCCTCGGTCTACCGACATCTCTCTTCCCAGTACGGTGATAACCCAAGCCAGCTACGGATAGACGGACATCAGGCATGCGGTTAAAGTGTTCACACCATTTTCTTCTATGGTATTCAAACTTCCGGTGCAACGATACGATGTTTAATTCGAGTCTAATATCCTCGTTCTTTCTCCGGTCAAAGAGAGAACAAACTTGCGCCCCTCTTGGAAATTTTATTTCGGCTGCCTGAATCCTCTTAACAAGAGTCCGTGTTTCACGAGCAAACAGGGATGTGGGGACAGCCACAGTTTTGTAAAATTTCATTCGGGTATCCTTCCGTGTTTTATTTTTCAGGTACCTATGAATCGTTCCACAGATGCGTCTAAATTTCGTTAGCTTAAAGGCACAACATCGGTTATATAGGAGATATCACAACCCAGGTGATTAAAATGACCAATCTGATCCAAAATCTAGTAAATTATTCACAACTATTTTAGTTTTTATAGGATACCTGTCCTTAAATGCCATCGATTTAAATTTTGTAGCAGAGATCTGTAGCCGATAGTCTTATATAATGCTATGGAACGTAAATATCGCCCTTCGTAACTGCTCTTCTGTGTTCTGAATCCATTACTTAGCCATTAATTCGATTTAAAAATACGGTTATTGTTATTCGAATTAATAATTTGATTTATTCAAGAATTGTCACAATGGGAAGAGAATATCAAATACACTTAATATCAGATAATCAGAATTCTTGAGGAAACTCTCTAATATTGATTTGGAAAAGCTTAACTTTGTGTATGGTGACTTTGAAACGACCAAGTTGTGCAAGAAGCAGAAGATTTCACCAGCATACCAACGGGGTACCAGCATGAAGATTTCTACTCGGTACTAACGCCGCCCGTGCAGAAACAGCAGTTACATGGACAGCCAAGGAAGTTCTCAGTTTGTTGTCAAGTGGGACTTCACTGACTTAACTTAGTCCTCAACTTACTCAACTTAACTTCTTAATGTAGTCCTCATCGGGCGTTCAACACCTTAGTTCCCACATTACTGATGATGGCTGTCGTGGGCACGTCCAAAACCTCTGTTGTTTTACAAAGTGACCACGGCCTAACAGCCCGGAGAATAACCTTAATAACATTGATAACTCCGGCCATGATTGTCTGCTTTTCTCGGAATCCATTCCCATTCTACGCCTCAGCCTACAGTACAACTTGACAATATGCGTGTCCGCGGCCTCGTGTTAAAGAACTTATTCACACGAAATGTTTCTTATTAAATTTTAAGTCAATTAAAAAAAATTATCTTAGATCAACGTTAAGGCAGGAAAGATTAAAAACTTTGGCAATTTTTAGTGTAGAAAAAAAAATTACAAATTGTTCCAATTTTGATGAAGTAATTGACTGTAAACTCCCTGAGCTAAAACTCGCTTAGACTCTTAAAAGATTTGCAGAATTTGACTTCCTCTTGTAGTTCGTGGTGTCCCTAAATTTAAACAATTTTGAAACAAACATTACATTCTAATTTGGGTTAACATAATTTCCTTTCTTCTGATGTTCGACACAAAGTTTTACAATTTTTTCAAAATTTTAATACACTTTTTGATGTCGTGAAATTTTTAAATATATGCATTATATTTAGACTGTGATTAAAAGTATCTTTAATTTGATATCAGACTTGGTATTTAGCAAGTTTTTCAAAATTTTTGGTACACTTTTTTGGATCTGGTGGTCCTAAATTTTGACATTCCAAAATTTTTATATTTTCGTACTTAAACACTATGTTCAGAATGCAGTTAAAGTTATCTTTAATTTGATGTTTCACTTGGATTTTAGTGATTTTTTTCAAACTTTTGGTACAATTTTTGGAGCCTGGTACCCTACTATTTTGAAATTTTAAAACTGAATGCTATATTCAAATTGTAAAATTTTGGGTAACCGCATGGGCATGTTAAAATTATTTCAAAATTTTGACCCTTCATATTTTTGCCTTGCGCCACCTTACTTGGGGGGGGGGGAATCAGTCTCAAAAACTATAGTTTTATGTAAGTTACTTGTATAGACACGAGTGCTAAGTTTTATTTACGAAAGTTAGTTAATGCATTCAAAAGCTATATTGAGTCTTACACCAAATAGACAGATAAACAGGGAGACAAATTCCAAACGATCAAGTTAAGACTGAGAAATCGCTCTATTCGTTTACTAAATTTAGTAAAATAAAGGCTCAAAAAGCTATTTTAATTTCTACGAAACTTAAAACTTCGATTTTTCTCGTTTCATACCTCTCCTTTCCTGTTTTGTTAAAATCTCCAGTAAATATTATCATTTTGTATTGAGTGAAAGTTAGTTACATGTTACCAAAAATTACAAAAAATATATATATATTGTAACGATGTAGTCTCTGTCGTCTCTGTAAAATGTATAAGTTGTGTGTTCGCCTCACACTGGTGTCGTTACTTATATATTGCGCTGACGATGTCCGTAGCGATCCTTCAAATTACCAGTACATTAATGTGGGAACCTTACCTGTTCTTCGTAGGTGTGCATAAATCCCGGGTGGCGCCAAATTGTTTAATTAAAACAATTAAATTGACAAATAGTATGATTGAGCGTTCTTAGCTATGACGGTCTGGTGAATTTGATTATTCCCGCCTGTACGGGTTTATAAATCTCGCTGATAGTTCGCCGAGTTTCCGACGTGAGCGCTTACCGTCCTCTTTGCTAAATAATACACAATTTATATAATGCACTTCCCTATGAAATAAAAACAGTGGTTACAACTCTGTACTAGTTTCTTTTATTGCGATTTGTATTTACTCAGTAATATATAAAATTATATTTTTGTTATTAAACAAATTTGCACCGGCAGTTATTATAAGACAAAATCTCAAGGTTCGGCGAAGCGAACTGAACGAATGATTCAGTCATTCATGGCGACTGCTACCGTTTGTTTACAATTTATTACGTTCAAATTCTGGATTCTTGTGATTACGAAAGAAATATTAATAATGATTACAATAAAGTACACTACCTTACATTATTTGTACTTAAACAATATAATGTGTAATTATAATTTGTTCCTGAAGTGTGGTAAAGTGTGTTTCAAAAGTTCGTAATTTTCATACAGGTTATTTTACTAGTAATAAGGTAATAGTTACTGATTGCTCTTGATTGGCTTAGCTTGACATAAGCCCATTGTTATCATATTTGAATTTTTATTCAAAATTACTGTATATTTTCTGATTGCTACTATTCTTCCGTCTTCCTTTCTATGTATTAAATATTATCACTTCTGTTCGTATTTTATTTCAAAGATCATTTTAACATCCCACAAGGTTGGGTTTTCTCATGTATTATTGTGTGGACAATTATGTTGATATTTGTTAATTACATTTCTTTCTTATTTTAAGTCCTTACTCTAACATTTATCCTTTAATATGATTCACAAATTATCCTTGACTAGTTATTTGCCTTGGATTTGCTAATTTCCTTGTTATTTTTTTACAATTTGTAGTTATTTGTTTTTAACAGTTAGGCATTTCATAGGCCTAAGTAGTAATTGGCTATATTTATTTATTTTATACTAATTACCTTTTATTTTACCCTCATACATGTTTTGTTTTGGTATTATCAATGATTTTTCTACTTGCTGATTTGTTTTGGATCTGTTTTTACAATAATTGTATGTTCCCATTAGTTTATACATTATGGTTTGTTAATTATTTCCTAACTGCCTTTCCAGTGTTAATAGATTTGTATTAATTTATCTTTTTATTTATTTATTTTGCCATTGTTTATAATTTGGCTATTACTTACTATTCTCTATTACATAAAACATAACATCTAGCCCTATGGTCTGTATAATTCCTTCAGCCATATCCTTATTCATAGATTAAATCAAACAATTTTTAACAGTTATTAGGTAACGTTCGCTTACAATTCGTTTCATTCTTAATTATTTTTTGGGTGATAAACATCATCACACCATTTAAATTTACTTAATTGACTATCCCTTAGAACACATGGGGTGTTTATTGATTTTGCTCTTATTTTCTTTGCTATATTTTTTCTTATATTAACTTTACTCTCTAGCCATGGTAACACTAACTTTTGACCTTCCATGGGATTCCTCCCCTGAATACTATTGTATCCTTCATTTACAATTAATCTTAGTGCTATCAAT
Organism: Magicicada septendecula; assembly: GCA_034769895.1. Taxonomy (NCBI): domain Eukaryota; kingdom Metazoa; phylum Arthropoda; class Insecta; order Hemiptera; family Cicadidae; genus Magicicada; species Magicicada septendecula. Next base: position 100,125,934 of record CM068373.1, read on the forward strand.
AACAAGATTCTTATTTACTAATATTGTTCACCATTAATCATTTAGTGTTCATCACAGATTATTAAGTGTTCACACCTATCAATAGAGTTTCTCATTATTTTGGGGTTTTACACTGTCACTTTTGCACTTCTTAAATTTTATTTTAAGTGTTATTAGTGGGTAATCCCTAACATTACATTCTCTTTGTTACTTATTTATGTTTACTTTCTCACTATCTCTCTCTTTACAAAGGTTATTTATACTATTAATAAGTTCATGTCATTATAGAGTTCTTTATTACATTTAAACTCTATTTCTTTGGTTAGTGTACTTTTAGTTTTCTTTTCATTACTTTATCGGGTTTTCTCAATTATCATTTACATTGATCATTTAGTCGATAATAATAATTATCTTTTACATATGTTATTTATTGGTTTCTTTTGCATTATTATATTTGAGTGTAACATTTCTCCTTTTTTTATTCTATATCATTTGTTTGTGTCTTATCATTTGATTTCATTTTATTTCCTTTATACTTGGTTTGTTTCATTTTCATTTTCCTCCTTCTTCGATTTCATTTTATTTCCTTTTAATTTTATTTTATTTTGGTTTTCCCCTTCTCATTTTGTTTCATTTTATTTGGTTGTATTGAGTCAATCACTTGGGTTAAGTCATGTAGTCGTTTGTCGCGTCATTGTCATTTTATTTTCTTTAGTTTAAACATTTTATATAGTTGATTCATCGTTTTTATGCCTGGTATTGGGGTGGCTTATTTGTGTTGTAACAATATATAGGTACTTATGTGATACGTAGCTGGAGCCTCAAAACGGAAACTCGCCCTCGCCTTTGGTTAGGCTTCTTTGTTCGCCATCAATGGATACATTAATATTTTAAAACTTTTAAGGGGACCCGGAAGGTGAAAAATGATTAAAAAATGAATTTTTAGTGTTTCCTATATCAAAAAATATTGACTTTTCTGTTTAAAATTGTAGGCCTATAATTAGTTCGCCGGTAGCAAGCTTTATGTATTTAAAAATAATTTTAAAATCTACTCCTTCATTCAATAAGTGGGAGTAACACGTCGTGTCAGATTCCATACTTTGTTTACTGATGAGGACTATGTCCAAAGGGAACTATCTCCTGGTGCAAATATAACAGTAATGAAGAATCTGGACAAGTATATAAACATCACCACAATCTGCCATAAGCTGTCATGGTGGCTATAAAGCCAGTTTTCAGAGATTTGTCTCAGACTGAACCTCTAAAAAAATGCCTCCATGGCCGTACACGAAATCAAAACGAGAGCGTGAACAAAGTGGAATTCCTAAAAATGTGTTGGTTGAAGTAAATACATTGCATTTTGTATGATGCATTTGCACATTGTGTGATGCCGTTGTCACTTACAACAGAGGAAATATAATTAAGTGTGAAGTGCTACAGAGACTTGGACTAACGCTGAGAAAGTACATTATTAGTGATATGTTATGTATAGGCCATGAGAGGAAAATGTATGCTCAATGGAAACAGAAGGAGCGTGAGAGAGACTAGCCAGACACAGAATGAAAGGAATGAAGAGGAAACTGAATGAAGATATCTCAGATGAGTCTGACAAGTGACTGTCAACCCTCGCCTATGGTCCAGGACTCCACTGAACATTCAGTTACAACTTTGATCGACGATTACCGCAAGTTTACTTTTTTGCTCTATAAGGAACGTTTTTTCAAAAACTATAAGAGCTAATGACCTCAAGTTTTCCGAGTTTGCACATCACACAAAATTACACATTGTGGTATAGCATTTTTTTCATGACTTACTAATTATAGATTTTATGTTGTAAAGAATTGTGATAAATAATTTAATAAATCTTAAAGTACAAGAAAATTAATATTTCCTACAAAAATGTCAATATCCCATAACCGTTTCGGGACAACCTATGAAAAATATGCAATTACCTAGAGGAAAAAAATCAGTTTGCTAAGCTAATAGTTTAGGAGAAAATGTACCTTTCATTTAGCATTGCGTGCACAGGAGATTCCGGGTCCCCTTAAGATTTGCTTAATCTCTGAAGTGCAGAAGAATAAGAAATTTTATATTAAATGTTTTTCTATTAAATTAGGCCTATGTATTAACACAAATGCTACTAAAAGCGGTTATAGTGAGGATGTGAAACACTGACGAAGAACAGATAGGAGATAGTAGAAACAGAAGAAACTGAGAAAGAAACAAAAGGGGGGAACAGTAAGTGGGAAAGAAAGAGAGAGAGAGAGAGAGAGAGAGAGAGAGAGAGAGTAAGGGGGCAGACAGACAGACAGAGAGGGAGGGAGGAAGAGAAAAGGAGAGAGAGAGAGGGAGAGAGAGAGAGAGAGAGAGAGAGAGAGAGAGAGAGAGAGAGAGAGAGAGAGAGAGAGTGAGAGTGAGAGGAGAGCCTGCAGGAAAAGAAATACGCTGCAGGGAAGAAGTAAAGGACGCACGAAAGACACACGAAAGAAAAAAAACTGTAATTGTACTCGGAGAGAAGACTGATTTGAAATATCGTAGGTAAACGTTCGGTTAATATTGTTTTAAACGATAATAGGATAAGGGGAAGAGGGGGTGATAGAATGACTGGCACAAAGACAGAAGAAGTGAAGTCAGCATGAAACCGAGAAACGTTATTAAATTATTTAAGCACTGTATCTTATAGGTGAAAGAGTGGTGGGGGGGGAGAAAGCGCCTAGAGGAGGGGAGTGAATGTGACCTTGTAAGTACTAGAGGTGACGTGAATACTGTATTTACTGTGAAGTGCCTTGGAATGACCGATTTCAAGATTACATCCTAACGGTTTCCGTATTTAAATATCATCGTGCAGCCAACAAACACAAAACGAAAACTGTTTATTTTAAATGTAAAGAAATGCAAATTGTGTAATACAACACTGCCTTGTTAATTTTAGTCGTTGTAAGGCTGAAGTATCTGCCGTAAAGGTTGTCGAACCTTGCGCGATATGCTAATCTGGACAGTGGCAGTAAGAATCTATTACGTCACTGCGTCCAACAATATATAACGCAACAATGACGCATTGTTGCTGTAATTTCCTCATTGTTACTATTAACGCAGCTAATTAGTCGTCTGAGATTTCGTGCAGCAGGGATCCTAGCGTTGTGCTGATCTCTGTTACTTCAGTTACTTAACAATTCCTCAGCTGTAAGTCTCTTTACAATGCTGTATTTCGTAAGCGTGCAGTATTTTATTGTTACGGGCTCTACACGCGTGCTTGACCGCCGATAACAGGCAGCCAATTAATTGAAACGTAAATTATACAGCACGTTTCTTGGCGAGGTCATCATCGTCGTCGTCTTCATAATAATAATAATTATTATTTTTCTTTTGTTTAAAGAGAGAAAAATGCTTTATGCGCCGTCAGAGGAGGCTTGTGCTTCCTCTGGTTTGTGGGACTCTCACCCACTAAAAATTCCACCTCTAATTCAGGCATTCATACCCATCCTGAAACCACTTAGCGCATTACTTCAGGATGGAGTCTATTGCGCCCTTATCAGGCTCCTTCTAGGTGTTCCTTACCTTCTGCTGCCCGTTGGGTGCAAGTTGGGCCTGTCTTTTTTTTCTAGTAGGACCCACTGAATAAACGCATTGATGCGGTCCCATTCCGCCTTACTACGAAGCAGAAGCGCAACTACGCTCTCGGGCGTGAACTCCCCGAGTTCCATTTCCAGTACCATCCTCTGTCTTTCGAATCTGCAGCACTTTAAAAACGTGTGCGATGCGTCTTAATGGAGAGAGTCTCTGTATTGGCATGCTGGGCTTTGCACCTTTCCCATTCTGTATGGAGGTAGGCATTAAAATTGCCGTGACCACTGAGCAACTGGGTCAGATGGTAGTTGACCTCACCGTGTTGGCGGTCGATCCATACCGTAAAACGGGGTGAATAGGAACAAGTTTTAACTTCCAATATAAAATTTGGGTAGGAAAAGATCTTTTTTTATGAAACACTTGTGCTAAAAACTTGGGTCTCGTCATCTTCTTTTAGGATCAAACAAGAAAAGCTTAAAAAAAGCATGGCTTTAAAAAAATTTTTTTTTCATGGTGTTCCGAATTACCATGGGGTGAATCGGAACACTCATTACAATCCATGTTTGTTTCTATTCAAACATTTGAAGGATCAATCGGAACGAGTAATAATGCAAAGGTTGTGTTACATTAACACAATTATCATCAAAGAAAACATATATTGTTACATAAAAGTAAATTTTTCGTCAATCACACACATTTACATTTAAAACATTCTGAAATTCTCTCTGAATTCAATATAGAATAAGATCAGCCATGTCATTCTTAAAACTAATCATATTTTTAAATCTAGAAGATGTAGGCTGTAATGTCTTCAAAACATCTTGAAGAAGGAAAAACGCATCCTCATCTGTTTCACAAAATCTCCTCGTTCCAGGGGTCTTTTTGTAAAATACACCTACATACCCATCATCTTCAGGGTACAAAACTCTGCTGACTTAGAGTCTGCATGTGGAATTTTTTCCCATATACCTTAACGACAACGAAGTCGCCTAGAGAAAAAACCCCTGGTACTATTTCAGGGCCTTCTGGAATTCCAAAATCTAGCTCCTCCTCAGAAGATGTGGAGAGTTTGAACTCATCACTTTCTTGGAGGGAATAATCGGATTCGTTTTCTGTGGATGAGTCTGTTGGATCCAACTTAGCCTTCTTTTTGGGCCGGTCTTTGGTCTTTTCATGTGAGTTACCGGTAGCCTACGCTTAGGTTTACTTTGAACTCCTGGGGGCCCCGACTGAGGGTCTGCTGTTTCCGGGTCATCGAGATCCTTCACCTCAATACTTTTCTCAGGCGTTACATTAACTTTGCTTCTGTTTTTTTGGGGTTTAGGCGTATCATACTGTCTTAAGGACCGTAAGAGTTCCTTAAAAGACTCACCTATGGATTGTACATGTGAAGAAGATCCAGTCTGTATTGATGTGCCTTCATTCTGACTGTTGTCGATACCAGTGGACTCATCAGTGCTAGGCAACATCTTAAGGACTTTATTACGGCACAAAGGCACAATGCCACACTTTCTGAAACCGGATTGAACATTTTCGTCCTTGAGTGTGTCAAAAAGCTTTCTCAGAAAGGATGGAAATTTATCTTTAGGCACAGATGCCTCCCCTCTTCCACTTCCCTTCTTCCATTCCTCCAAAATCTGGCGCCAAGAAATCTTCATGGGCCTGAAGAAAGCCACATCTACTTGAAGTGGTTGCGTCAGGTGGGTGGAACTGCTTGGCAGAAAAATGAACCTGATATTCTTTTCATCACAGAGTTTTATAACATCCACTGATAAGTGTGACGCCAAATTATCCCCGATGAGGAATTTAGGTCCCTCGACATTCTTGAAGAAGGGGATTGCAACTGACTCGACCCAGTCCTGGAAACAAAAGCTGTCGAACCACCCCGACTTGGTGCGGTTGTACCTTGAGTTTTTCGGCCCTCCTTCCCTCCAGCTATCATAGAGGTGCTGAGCCTTGTACACCACATATGGAGGCAAAATCTTTCCTTCTCCTGTTGCGGCAAACATTACTGACGTTGATGCCTTTGCAGAATTAATCACCCTTTCTGGGTATTTACAACCACGTCTGAAAATTAGTTTGCGTTTACCTGGATCGCCGCAGAGTTTGGTCTTATTATAATTTATGATGTTACTAGGAGGAACATCCTTCAATTCATTTTCAAGCTCATCAAAATATGAATTTATTACCTCTGGTGAAACTGCTGCCAGTGACCCTTTTATATTCTAGCACATTCGAGCAGACAGAAACTCTTTGTGGCGATATAAAAATGAAGCTACAAAATCAGGGCCAGGTGCGTTGTCTTTGAATTTATGCACTTGCTTCCCTTGCCGCTCAAGAAAATCTTTCACTAGTAACCTAAGAGTTAGCGAGTCGACAGGGTACCCCCAGTCACTACACACTTTAAGTCGATCCACCAACACTGCCTCTTCTTCTGCAGTCAATGTCGTCTGCCCCCCCTCTTTTTTCAATGCACTTCCAGTTTTGAAGTGTCTGTGTAACGGAGTTACAGACAAGTTGTGGTTTTCAGAACATTTTCTAAAACTCATTCCATTATTTAAGTCCTCGATAGCCTTTATTATAGTTTCAGTATTGGGGTCCTTGTACTTCTTGATGCCCACACTTACATATTTTCGAGGCATCGCAACTTCAGCTAATCACCTTAACGTTCAAAAAAACAAATTATTACAGTATATAATTATTATAATATGTACTTCAATCCATAACATAAAAAGTATTACTCTATGGATGTAAAAAAATCATGAACACAATCTACGGGGTGAATCGGAACACCTAAAAGGAGCGTTCCGAATCATCCCGCAAATATCAAACTCATGACGTCAAAAATAAATAATTGGCTAATTGGCATGAAAAGTTTCAACAAGTAAGATATAATATGACATAGTGTTGTACAGATCTATACTTATCCTAAATATATAAACGTTAAGCCTGTAATAATAGTAGGTTTGTACTTACAAGAGAAGTTTTGGAGAGGTTAAAAATTGAGGCTTTTATTGCACGTGGTTTCAACTCTTGTAAAGAAACAGTGTTGCCAACCACATGAAACATAATTTCCCAGATTGTTACCATGATAGCCAACTGAAAAAAAATTGGGAACGAAAAATTCTTTTGTGTATATAATAGGGGAATATTTTTGTGCTTTTACAAAGTTTCGTTCCTATTCACCCCGTTTTACAGTATCTTCAGGTTTGGTATGAGCCTTGCGGTCCATCTTCCACTATCGTCTCTATCCAAACGATCTTGCCAGTGCCGGAGAGTAATAATGATGATAATAATAATAATAAAAGCAATAAATAAACAATATTTTTTATTTTTTTTTACAAGAATACAAGATTTACAAGGACTACAAGAGTTTTCAACAAAAAGTATATTTTTACACTAAGCAACACTTTTTCTTTACAAGCAGAATGATCACTGTTGCACACCACTATATAAAAATTATCCCGATTAGCGCTTTCAAGCTTCACAGCTCATCGTCAGATCGGAATTCCGATCTAACGATGAGCTGTGAAGGTTGAAAGCGCTAATCAGGATAATTTTTATATAGTGGTGTGCAACAGTGATCATTCTGCTTGTGATTTCAACCACTAACACAACTTTCTTCATTAAACTTTTTCTTTACTGACATCTACAGAAATATAAGTACACAAAGAAGTAATTAATGTAAACACTTATTTACTTCTTAGTGTATTTATATTTTCTGCAGTTGACAGTAAAGGTAAAGGAAAACTGTGGAAACTGTGGAAAATTACAAATAAATAAAATATATTACTATAATAACATGAAGAATATTTTTATTATTAATAACAAGAATAATTGTGAGCAATTATAAATATAATGATGATAATATCAACAATTATATATCAATAATGATGATACTGCTAATAATATTCTATTATTATTAGGCGAAATTATATGATTATACACTGCTTGTCTGACCACAACCTGGTAATTTGCAAACACAGCAACAATGTGTTAATTCATTGTGCACAACGTGTTTAGAACATCCTGTCATTCTTTTAACAATACGACCTATAACGGGCAAACTTATTTACTCCTTCCGGTCTTCCACCATTTCGACTTCTTATTGAACGAGCAAAGAGAGTTATCAGTTTAACTCGACCGTTTGTCTAACCTGTTTCGGATAAGTCTCCCGATAAATTTGAATGCATCAACCGATTTTCATAAACTTTGGCATGCGTTTCCACACGTTTACCTTTCAGAACCATATTGTTTTTGAGATTGATTCCCAAACAATAGTGGGACGTGAGGCAAACATGTGTAGGCAATAAATTTTGAAAAAAAAAATCGCAAAAGTCCATGTCGGGTATCAGATTAAAGGAAATTTTAACCAAAATCTGAATTAAATGTTTATGTAAACATTTTTTAATAATGAGTCGTCGGAGCCAAAAAATGGGTGAAGCTTTGATCAATCGCAAAATTTCGTGTGACATATCACATTAGAAGGAATTATAAACAAAATGTAAGTGTAGTGTTAATTTTTGGAAATTTCGAAATTTTGAGATGCCAGAGTTTAAAAAATAGGGCAACAAAAGTTTGATAAAATTGCAAATTCCGTGTGGGTATCAAACTAAAGAGAATACGTCTATAGTTTCGGGGCCCAATTTTTTTTAATTTAAAAATTCAGCCGGTTTTCAGACTAAAGGGAATTTTACCTCCTCCTCCTCCTACAGCTCGAAGTCGAGCCTTGGCCTCCTGTGTGCTGATCCTCCACCTCTCTCTATCAGTAGCAAGGGACTTCCATCCTCGCACTCCCAACATCTCTCTTGCACCCACAGGGACAGCATCTTCCCATCTTTTCCTTGAACGGCCTTTTGGTCTTTTGCTATCCATACTCCTCACAATGAGTCTTTTAGGTATTCGTTTGGCATCCATTCTTACGCATGGCCAGCCCATTGCAGCCTTCTCGGTTTTACGTACATTTCTACCGTTAGTTCGCTGAAGTGACAACAATATATCTCATCATTATGCCGTAACCTCCATTTTTCATTTCTATATCCGTCTCAGGATCTTTCTTTCAAGTATCTGCAGGTGTCCAATTGCTCTTTGTGCTAATATCCAGGTTCACTGCCATAGCTCAAGATGGATCGAATGATAGTTTTATATATGCGCATTTTTGTCTGCCTATGAATAACTCTTGACTTAAAGGTGGTGATAAGCGCGATGTAGGCCTTGTTGGTTAGAGTTATCCTCCTCCTTATCTCTGCCTCTTCATTTCCATCTTCAGATATTGTCGCTCCTAGGTATGTGAAACCTCTGACTGCTTCTATACAGTTTTCTTCTGTAATCAATTTTTGCCTGGGTCGGGTAGATCTTGTCTGACTTAAAGGGAATTTTAAGAGGAAACCGATTATTTAAAATTTTTAGCGTACCGGTATAGACTATTGTGCGACTATTCTACAATTACTGTTACATTACGAAACCAAAAATAATAAAATTTTGTAATATTTCTAATAATTGAAATATCTAAAAATTGTCTAATATCAAATTTCATCCAATAACAAATGTACTTAGTTCAAAATTTCGAGCGGCGAGTTCTGCGAAGGATAGTAGTAGTGTTCCCTACACACTGAATAGTAATAGGGTTATGGGTAATGTAAACAAGCGATATCGCACCTGAAATAATTACAACTGACTTGTTCGTTTCTATTAATATTGTCTTTTAACACAATAGAAATAAAAGACGCACAAGATACACAAAGGATAAATTTTTACTGGTCGAGACTAGATTGTTTGCTTTGTGGAAACGCTCGGATGAATTCGGACCGTCTGTTTCGCAGCTCGGAAACTGCTCGTGTGTAAGCGACGAGGAGACGGTCGGGGGATTGATATTTACTCCATCCAATCTGGCGTTATGACAACGTCCAAAACCACTCCGCGCGCGCGCGTGTGTGTGTGTGTGTGTGTGCTAGACTTAGTCTGGCGTAAGATAGGCAGTAACGTCTGTCTGGGTAATGGTTTGGAAAGTTAAAACACTGCCGCAGTGCTCACAACAGATATTGCTGCTGTAATCCTGTTGGCTTTCTCGCCACCACCTTTATACCAGTGTTATTATCACTCCCGAATACTCTAGTATATTTACAGTGCATTAATTATTTTAACGATGCAGGACAAACATTATATTGGCCACTCTGGAACATACGAATATTTTCTCAGTCACATAGACCCGAGGATACACATTGTAATAAAGATGAAACATTGTCGTACAAGACATTTTGACGCGGTCCGTACCGTAAGAAAACTTCAAAAACAGAACATACGAATACCACAGTTTATATTTCTTCTTCACCACTACAGACCCAACGTGAGCCCTGGCTTCCAACACTAATCTTCTCCAAACCCGATCTCATTCCATCTCCATCCATTTCTATTCAATCCATTCAATCTTCTCCATTGCCATCGCAGTGTAACCCTTCACATCCACTGTTTTGAGATCTTCTAGCACATCATCCAACCATCATATACTAGATCGGTCCCTCTTTCTACTTTTACAGACTTGCGCCCTCAGGATTTTCTTTGGGATGCGCTGATAATCCATCCGCTCTAGGTGACCCAGCCATTGTATTCGTTGAGCCTTTATAAACTTTACAATGTCCTCGTGATTCAATAACTCATCAATCTCCTGGTTATTTCTTATTCTCCATTCGTCATCTTCTTTAACTGGGCTACAAACACATCTTATGATCTTTCTTTCAAACCTCCTTAGTGTTTCTTGTTTCTTTTTTATAAATGTCCATACCTCGTTTATAGTGCCCATAACAACCACTATGCATTTACTTGTCTACATAATACCGTTTCTTGTCTCGTATAAACTACGTACAGTGGCTTAGGCTGTTTCTTCCAGACAATGAACTCCCGTCCGTACATCGCAGTGCAGACACGGCAATCGCCCCTTACACCAACAACTCCATAAGTAACAACCGGTCCTATAACTGTCTTATATATTTTTATTTTTGTGTTATGACTAATGAGTTTGATTCTCAATAGTCTGCTGTCGGCATAATATGCCCATTTCCTACTTGTCCCTTCATTATCTATTATGTTACCCAGGTATCTGAACTTATTAACTGCATTAAATGAATTATCCTCTATGCATAAATTATATAGGATTCTGCTACAGAAATCAGCATGTAACATGTAGTTTTGGTGACATTTACATTCAGTCTCATTCCAGCAGATTTTTGATTCAGCTCTTTGTATACCTCAATGTACACTTGAAAAACGGAAAATGCAAACATTATCGTTTTTCTTTGCAAAATATATACCAATATTTTTATTATTGGTTTATATTTCTCACATTTTGTAAGAGTTTGGAACGAGCGTAACCTGAATGTTTTCCTTACGGATATTATGCATTATCCCGACGGTAACACCACATACTAGCCCTAGTTGTTTTCTGTCTGGCAGTTATATGTTTCATATAAATCGTAGACTTGCCTTTGCACATGTTGATCACTCTGTGGCTTGGATTTCAGGTTAAAATGGAGACAGTAAACTAAACATTTCTTACTTATTTGATCACTACTATCCCTCACGCTGCTGATAAACTAGCTAATATGTTGTTGCTCGGTAATGACTCTTAACTTTGCGTCAAACTGTGGTTTCTCTACATATCTGTAAAAATATTTACCTGGTTTTTCCTCCAAATACCCTTAAATTGACAGTGCAAGGTTACCTCATCTATTCATTTAATAAACGTTTATGTAAATTGTAATTGTAGTTTATGTAATTCAATTTAATTTAATTTAACGTTTATGTAATGGAACGCAGATACGAATAAAAACTAACAGATTATCAGAGCCCATTGGAATAACCCAAGGCGTTCGGCAGGGTTGCAGACTTTCTCTGTTTTAATATTTTATTGTGTGCCGACGATCTTGTGATCATCCAGGAGAATAAAAATGACACACAAATGTCGTTGTTTTATCTTAATAACATTTTAACTGATTACAATCAAACCATTTTCTTATCCGAAACAATGTTTTCTGGGGAAGTCATATTAGAACAAAGATTGTCATAGAGGACTCGCCAATAGAATAGATGCCAGATGCCAAGTATCTAGGGTGCAGCATGGCATACCAAGATGATAAGAAGGTTGAAAGCAAATTTAGTGTTTTCCAGTCGCTCTGTGGCTGTATCGTTAAACACTTGAAGAAAAAAAAAACAAGGAAAGAGACGCCATTGAAGTATTATAATGTAATGGTCATACCTCAACTACTGTATGGTAGTGACACTTGGATTAGAAAGGCCAAAGATATATCTATAATACAAGGAGCGGAAATGAGGTTCTTGAGGGCTGTAAAGGGCTGTACCAAGAGAGATCTTGTCAGAAATTATCATATTAGAATGGAGCTAGGCATAGCTGAAAGCTTAAATGAGACAATTTTCCGGTACAAAACAGAGTGGCGGTTATACGTAGAGAGAATGGATCCAACTAGATTTTAAAGAAGAGCCCCTGGCTATCATCCTAGAGGGAATAGAAGTGTGGAAAGACCCCATAAGGGATGGTTGGATGAATTACATTGAGACTGGAACAGGCTGCTAGCCTAAGCCGTAAAGGATGACGACGACGACCTCATTGACAGTAGTCAGTTACATAATTTCTGACGAACGATTGTACAGAAAACTTATATATAACAGAGAGAGACGAAACGGTACAGAGTAAAGAGCGTACATTATAATTACTCAACAAGTGACATGTGCAGATGTTAGCAATCACCTGGTTACTCTCTGCCTTATCAATTCGTTTATTGTCGATTACAATGACGCGTTTGGAAGATAAATATTCATCTACAGGTCGTAATCAAAAACATCAATTCTTCGGGAGAAGTTGTCAATTTACTTTAAAATAACATTGCGTCGCTACAAAATCTGGTGCGCACCGTCGGTCGACTGTTATGACCGATTGTTACTATACTATCTTCCCAGATTGTTACTGTACTGTACTTGGATTGCCCATCTTAATGCACTTCGACTCACATCCCGGACGTGGGAAAAACTGGTGTTTGTAGAATTCCATCCGACGACTGTTACAGATTTTACATAGGACAGGCAGGCAGACGATTACTCGAAAGTTTTAAGGAACACCAGAAAAAGAGTGACGACAACTCACGAAATCTAGTTTCATTCACCATCATCATCGTCGTCGTCATCATCATCATCATCATCATCATGCGTATCATCAGAATCATCATCACTTCATGGATAGGATTTCTCCTGTTCCCGCCTCATGATTCCCGCCATCTTGTGACTGGACTGTGACAGATCTTCTAACCGGTTCGTACTCATAAGCCAACTTTGGAAAGCGTGTATTGCCCATTATTTCTAAATGTTTTTTTTTTCAGCAATTTCTATAACTCTGAATGAGTCCATTTAGGAAAACTATATCAAGTTCTCGTCTAGTATACTCGTTTCTTATGTGATCGAGTCGCGTTATCCCATTATCCCTTTATCGATCTCAAATAGCTCATTTCTGCAGCCTTTAATTGGCACCAGTCCTTCTTCCTTATAGTCCAGGACTCGCGTCCATATTAATTTTTGTAATTTATACAAAAACATTAACCCCTCACTCTCCAGAAACGAACAGAATCATTCCCCAATAGGAAACGCAGTACTGATATTTAAATAACTTTTCCTAAAGTTTCTCACCCGACTCGTATAAGCAATCATACTAAAACTAAAACGTTGATAAAAGTAAACCAATTAAATTATGACAAAGTACTTGTAATACCTGCAAGCTGACGCATCAAATATTGTGATAAAATGAGATCGCTGCGCCACTGCAACCTTTCATGTTGAAATACTCAGTATCAGTTGCAATGATTGCGGTATCTCATCACAGCCAGGATACAACAATGCTGGTACTGCCATTGTCTTATAGAATTTGATACACGTCTCTTGTCTAGCTTTCCTTTTCAATTACCTTCTCAGTATTACGCATATAGTTTTAAACCTGGCTAGTTTATTGCTGAGATCGTCACTACCTCCATAAGAAAGCCTACAACCAAGGTAATTGAATGTACAGACCTTTTCTATGAGCTGGTCATTTAACATAATTTTAGATCAAATGGGGTATTTTCCACAAAAATCCACAACGTTTGTTTTTGCAGTTTTTAAATTATATTCCTTACTTATCTGTTGGAGGCCATATAAACTTTTCTCGTTAGTCTGGATTACAGCAATATCATCTGCAAAGAGCAGGATATTTAGTGCAGTACAGTTATTTAACTTGATGCCAGAAACAATCCCATCATTAAGTGTTCTAAGCAGATCGTCAATATATATATATATCAAACAATAGCGGGGACAAAGTGGGCGCTTGTCTAAGCCCTCCATTATACAACAACCCGTCTCCCAATACAACATTTAATCTCTGTTCCAATGTATAAATTCTTCAATACGTCAATCAGATGTTTTTGGTTTCCCTTTTTATTCAATACTTCCCAGAGCTTATCTCGTTTTATCCTATCAAAAGCCTTCTCCAAATAATTGAACTCTATATGAGTCTTCACTGATCATCTAATGCTATTTAATCCCAACTATATGGATTTTCCCAGCGACTTTAAGTTGCTTCATAACTGTGGAAAAAAGCATAGCCTATACATGAACGTCGCGGAAGAATTCGAGATTTACAGAGCTTCAAAATATTGTTAGCACAAACCAGGTGTTTAACGATATACTTTTATTTAAACCCAACCACCACTTATACAATACTGCTATAGATATTGAAGTGGCTAGGGAAGTAATCCAAGTACAGTAATACTCTGGAAAGGTAACAGTACAACAGTGGACCGACGCGACGTCAAGTGCCGTAATAGTGTGTTTAACTTAATAACCGTAACCGTGTTGTTTTAAACATTATCTGACGACTTCTCGCGAACGATTGATATTTTTATCTCATTTTTGCGGGCCGTTAGGCCGTGGTCCAAGTTCTTCGTGTTTTTCACCATGACGGACATCTTCAGTGGGGCGGGAACACGGATCACAACCGTCCGCGAACGAATGTAAACAAAGACTTTTCTGTCGTGTTGAGACACTTATATTCATATATATTTCAAGGCGCTGTTTGGTCATTTTTTGGACATCAACAGCACAGAACACGTCCTAACAACCCGGAAAATTGTGACAATGTAAACGCCTGTCGTGAAAGCTTACGTTTATTTATCGATTGATATTTTTGTTTACGAACCGATGTTGAAGATTTACCTTCGAAACGCGTCGTTGTAAACGACATTCATCGAATTCATAAGACGGACAGTATATATTTCAGACGATTGCTATATTAATAGGCATATACAGTAGTTGTATACAAAAAGATAACATAAATAATTTCTTTAAATCTCCAGTCCGCGTAGTCACATCAATTGTAATCCGGAAGCGTGTCTGCAAATATTTTGGCGTCACGCTCCATTCCAAACTTATCTGGCGACCTCACATCACACGAACCTCAAACCAAGGCCGCAAACGAACCCGCTCTCTCAGAACTCCCAGCAGCAACGATCGTTGCTCCAGCGGACTACTAAGCCGAATCTACACAGCCTGTGTCCGCCCGATCATGACATACGCCCATCCCACACTTCTGACTGCTGACCCCGCCCGCCTTAAAACCTACCGAATCACTGAACGGCGAGCCCTTCGACTTATCTACCGTAGACCTCCCCTTACCGAAACCTCCAACAGCGCTCTGTATGCACTCAACAAACTCTTCCTAAACCTTACTCCTTCCTATACAAAATCAACTGGAAATACTCCCAAACTGCAAAACAACGTACTTCCCTCCCATAAATAGCCATCTCCTTCAACAGAACTAGCCGGAACACCTACAGGTCTTCCTTCTTCATAAACCGCCTCCTTACCATAGCCGATGGACCTCTAGAATTAGATGGACTTGTGACAGCTAGAATTTGAGACAGGGCTAGCGTAGTCAGCGTGTGACGATTTTAAATGTATCAAAAATCGCACAGATTAAAATTTTTAATTTTAATAAGTAAGAGTATCATACACCCTTACCTATACCCAGATTCCTGTATCAACTTGAAACCTTCCAGTACCAACACGCCAAGAAAAGTATTAAGTAGTGGATAATAATAATAATTACTTAAATAATTAAAAATGCGACTAGAGAAATAAAGAAATCCCTAAGTCATAATAAAATAAACATAAAGTATTTATCTTCTAATTAATGAATAAATAATAATAGGAAAAGTACGATCTATTTTCTTAGTGCGTAAATACGCACTAGCTTACTGAGCCCTCTCCCCTAAACCGTACACGCATTCGGCCGTAGAACGTCGCAATGAGTAGACGTGAGTTTTGGTGTTGTACACATATACGTATGTGTATGTTCTCTAGAAGTATATCCAGCGTGAAATCTTGTTATTGTGAATAATGTAGTGTCTAGAGTTTGTGAGAAAATATATAAATAAAATAGAAAAAGGTAGCCAACACATCTCTTAAAAACAAAATCAAATGTAAGTGTAACATAGTTAACTACTAGACTGTAGTACTGCAAAGTGAGAACTATAACTATAATTAAAATAAAGAAAATGTGAACTACAAGAATCTGCACTAAGAAAAGTGAAATTACAACATTTGGGAACTTCAAGTAAACAACCTATCTTCGAGACCTTCAAGTAAACTAAAAATCAACCCGATGTAGATACACCAAGAACAACGTACTCAACCCGTAGAAGACAACTGGAGATGTCCCAAGAATACAACAACTACCTCAGGGGATATCAAACCACAACTTTTGTAAATTTCCCCTTAATAAGAAGTAACAAAGAACTTTAATGAACTTTCGCAATGTAATGAACAAATTATCAGATTTGTATATTTTGTAATTTTGTAAGAAGTAATAGTAACCGTAATGTATATATTGATAAATTAATAATTTTGAGAAAATTGAGACCCGGATCCGTGGTATTAAAACTAACAGTTATATGAATAAATTTTCATATAACAAGAATAATATAATTAAGATCTTTGAAGCAGTAAAAGCGCTATTTACTAAAATAACTTTCTTTAAAATCAGGAATAATGTTTGATTAATATTTCAATAGCAATAAAGAGATGTTTTAGCTAATACCTAGTGAGTGAATAAGTTTATGCAAACCTTGTCAGTCTCCTATATCATACTTGTTTTGTAATTTGTTAGTAAGAGTTTTACTAACAACGGCAGCTGGTTTAGTTTACTGGTAAATAATTAAACTAGTTCCCGATTTTTGTGTTGTCTTGCCAAGGGGCGGCACAAAATTGCGCGACTCTGCTGAATTTAAAATTGTGTAATTTACTTGGTAAAAAAAAAAAATATTGTTTACAGAGTGTCACGTACAGAAAATTGCAACATAATTATGTAATTGTGGTTGTGTAATTTTATAATTCGTTAACGATAACTAGGACAAACATAAATTTATTCACTCAGAAATAAACAAAAAAAAATAAATGAGTACAATTTTAATTATGTTATAATAATATTGGTATCGCTAGTTTGCCGTATTAAGCAAGTCATAGCTGGTAAGTATTCAATTCCAAACCAGTTTGTTCATGTTAAATACGTGTTGAGGAATGTAAACTCTCCCCTTTGTAAACACCATCTCATTCATAACCCCTCCTCCCTAAAGCAAACAAAGCCAAGCAACAAGACAAGCTCTTTCCTGTTTTGTATTGTCCTGAATTACCACCCTATGCAACTAGACGACACCCCAAAACAGCTGACTCTTTGTGCTGTTTGTTAAATCAATGAACTTTCCGTATATGAAATTTCTCTCTACTAAAATAGTATTATCGTTCTGTTTTGATTAATTATATATGTCAATACTGAGAATTTAATTGTTGTGAAATAAGTTATGTTGATTAATTAAGATAAGATTACATCCCAAAGCTAATATGAAATAAGATATATGTGTATGTGTTTAAATGAATTAATGTTATCTATTTTTAAACATTGAGAAAACGAAGTAAAGTAAGTGACATAAGATTTGTCGTTCGTAATACGTCGTGTGTTTAAAGTGGTTATTATAAAAAATGACTCAATTTAACCCCGATTTCTTGTTGAAAGACGAATTAACATATGAGGCATTATGGCATGGTCTCCCCTACTCTAATGTAACTGTCGCGGAACTTCGCAAGACGTTACGCGAAAATAAACCGGACAAACCTTCATTATTAAATCGTTTGAGTGTTTTAGATTTCAATAGCGAAAAAGAAACGTGTTATCGTAAGTATACAGAACTAACTTCGTACGCACAAACCCTGCGTGATGAAAAATCCCCCGCAGTAATATTACGCACCACCCAAAGAATTGAGCATCTATACCGTCGTATCACCAATTTGTTGACCTGGCCCGGTGATAAAGATATCCCTCCTGATGTAAAAAAATTCGCCGAGGAAGCATTAAAACAATTACCTGAGATAATACGCGAATTACGTAGACGATCCGAATTGTTTAGATTAGACGAAATCGAAGAAGCAATGACGAAATTAAATATTTCACCTACCCAATCGCCGACTCAAGAACAACCAAACGGTACTGCAAAAATTCAGATTCTGCAGGAATCCAATATAGATCCATTCAAGGAACGGTTAAGTGGTAGTCAAGTAAATATTCAACCAGTAAACGTTACGTCACTCCCTAATGAACTAGAAAATATGACCCATACCTACGAATTACCTTCTCATTCGCGGACTAATCAACCTGTGGAAAATCCTAGAATGATGAGTCAAATAAATTTAACTCCCGAGCTCTATGGAAAAATAACTCACCCTGTAGAAAGTATTTTGTCCAATATACAAATCACTGATGGGCTGAATATTACAAAGCTCCTTAATTTTATCAAACATATCTTAGAATTAAAGGAACTGCAACAACTAAGAGATAACCAGATTTTGCAAGTTATTTTGCCTAAGTGTAGATCTCCATTAAAAGATAGAGTGTTAGAATCCCTAAGGTATAATCAATCGGTAGAAGAACTTCATACCACACTAATAAGACATTTCATTCCCACCGGTATCTACGAAGAATTGAAGCGAAATTTAGTACTTCGTGCACAAGGTACATACGAGAGACTAGCTCATTATATTTCTGAAGTAAGAGAATCTGCTTTATTGTTACAAGTTAAATGGAGCGAACAACAGTTAGTAGACAATATCATAGTAAGACTATCCCCCGAGGAGCGATCTCGACTAGCACTCGTGAAGCCACCTACAACTTTTACGGAACTAGTATTATACATTCGTCCGACGTCTGGTATTCTGACCAGAATAGAAGTGTTTCTATGTCCCAGAGTCAACAAAGAAATTCATTCCAAACTAGACCTATTGGAAATGATACCCGAAACTACCGCGATGAGCGATTCGTAAGTACGTATAAAACCCAAAACTATCCCCATGTTTCATACTCTAAACCAAAATCCCGACAACCTACGAGCGAAGTAAGTGAGGAAAGAAGATGTTATAACTGTGGAAAGGCCGGACATATTAGCAAGTTATGTAAACAAAAGCGTTATCTACAGAAAACCGACCAATCAAAAAATGTGTGAAGCTGGAAGACCGAAAATCCTACGTCTTCCGAAGCACCAGAAGGAAAGGTAACAACAATACTAAGCGTCAAATAAAGATGAGTAAAAATAAACGCAGAGATCCTTATTTAACAAAATTTATTGAGAAGTGCAACTCTATTGGTGCATGTAAAACAAGTATATGCCAACTACCCTATGTACAGATAGACCTTGGAGCAACGAAAACCCTTGGTTTAATTGATTCAGGATCTACCCGTAGTATAATTAGTAAACAGTTAGCCACCTTATTAGCTAATCATAAGCTGATTAAACGTAGCCAAATGGTTAACATAAAGTGTACCACCGCAAATAAACAAAACCTAAAGATATCTCATAGTATTACGGTGAAATTAAAAATTCAGAATTTTACTTGGTACATTCCCCTGCTAGTAGCTGAAGAGTTAGGACAGAACTTAATATTAGGCGCGGATTTTATAAGAAAAACTGCTTTAATCCTTGATATATATGCAAAACAATATTTTTTTCAGATTTGATCGTACTCAAAAATATCAGTTCGACTCCGAATTAAGTAACGACACTGTTAGTGAAACCGCAAATATTCATTCAGAGCCTCATGAATCGAGTCTAAGTCATTTAAAAGGAAATGAGAGACTAAGAATCCAAAAGTTAATAAAAGATTTTTCTGCTGTACTCACCCCCAAGTTAGGATTAACTCATTTAATTGAATATAAAATAAATCTTAGTGACAACAAAGTAATACGACTCCACCCATACAAACTATCTCCGCCCAAGATGGAAATCATGAGAAACCACATTAACAAACTCCTTGATCAGCACGTCATTGAACCATCAACGTCTCCATATTCATCGCCTGCATTCCTAGTACCAAAAGGAACTGACAAACATAGACTAGTCGTGGATTATAGACAACTAAATAAGAGTATAGAATTTGAATCGATACCACTGCCAGACATACACAGTGCGTTTCACTATTTTACAAAAGCGAAAATCTTCACCATAATGGATCTTAACCAAGCATTCCATCAAATTCCACTAGCTGAGGAATCAAAACATTTAACTGCTTTTGCTGTCCCATTTAATCTATATCAATTTACGAGAGTACCATTCGGTATATCACAAGGAAGTTCAGTATGCAGCCGACTGTTAGAAAAAATTTTCCATGATGTTAAATTTAAATTTGTATATCATTATCTCGACGATATAGTAGTATATAGTGAGTCAATGGATCAACATATTGATCACTTGCGTGAAGTATTATCCCGGTTAAAGAAAGCCGGACTGACCGTAAACCCTAGTAAAGTTAATTTCGCAGTGAAACAATTCTCATTTTTAGGTCACATAGTATCAGCCGAAGGTAAGGTTACCATCGATCCCGAACGTACACGCGCAATCCGAGAATTTTTACCTCCCAGAGAAGTCAAAGGTATAGCTAGATTTTTAGGTATGATTAATTATTTTCATAAGTATATACCCCACTTAGCAGATATAGCAGCCCCATTGAATGCCTTAAGAAAGAAAGGAACGAAATTCGAGTGGACTACTCAACATCAAGAAGCGTTTGAAACACTTAAAGAAAGTATTATATCCCCACCTGTATTGCAGTTAGCGGATTTCAGTAAACCATTTATCGTACAGACCGATAGTTCAAGTGTAGCATTAGGAGCCGTAATATACCAGGAAATAAATAATACTAGACTCCCGATCAGTTATGCATCCCGGACACTGACCGAGCAAGAAAGGAAGTTCTCAGCCTATGAACTGGAATGTTTAGCCGTAGTATTTGCTTTTGATAAATTCAAACCATTTTTGGAACACAAAGAATTTCTACTAGAAACCGATAATCAAGCTTTATCATGGTTATTAAATCACCCAAAGCAATTAGGTCGTATCGGACGATGGGTGTTAAGATTAAATTGCTACAAGTTCAAAGTGCAACATATTCGTGGAACTCAAAATGTAGTGGCCGATACTCTATCCCGCATGTTCCAACTACCCAATACAAGATCTGGAGAAGACAATATTGAAACCACTATCGTTAATACACTAATTACTAATTTTCCCCTTGCATTTAAGGATATAGCATATCACCAACAACAAGATCCGAAATTGTGTAAAATAATCGAACAAATAGAAAAAGGAAATAAATCTGATAAATATACCTTGAGTAAAAGAGTACTTTGTTTTAAGAAGGCAAACGGAAAATTACTAAGAATAATCGCCCCGGAAATAATCAAACCCATGCTAATGGAGTACTACCATTCATCTACAATTGGAGCTCATATGGGAATTAGGAAAACGATACATCGTATTCGCAAGGAATACCACTGGGAAAACATGAATAGTGAAATAAAAAAGTTCGTGAAAGAATGCGAAATTTGTGCGCTGAGCAAACCAGCAAGAACCAGTCAAGTCGGAAAACTAATCTCCGAAATACCTACCACTCCCTTCTCGAAAATATACATCGACTATTCTGGACCTTATCCCCGCTCTAAATCCGGAAATACTATGCTGTTAATTTGTGTAGACTCATTCACTAAATTCGTGTGGATGTATCCTATGCGTCGTGCATTAGCATCTACGACAATTAAAATTCTACAAGAACAACTATTTAAAAACTATGGCACTCCTTTAAGCTTAATATCTGACAATGGACCCCAGTTTAAATCGAAAGAATTTAATGACATGTGTTTTAAATTAGGTATAAATCATATTACCGTGACCGAGTACAGACCGCAAGGAAATATAGCAGAAAGATACTTGCGTAACTTAAAATCAGCATTAATATCTTATCATGCTAAAGACCAGACAACCTGGGATCAAAATATTTCGTGGATACAATTTGCATTCAATTCAGCGTATCACGAAGGTCATAAATCAACACCATTTGATTTACTGTACAAGTACAAACCCAACCATCCTTTAACCACAAAGTGGAAAATCAATGAGTTATTACCCCGCGACGTGAATGGGAATAACATACGAAAAATATGGAACGAAGCTCGTGCAAATCTGAGAGCTAATTTACAGAAATCAAGGAAGTATCATGAGAATAATAATAAGCTAATAAAGTATAAAATAGGTGATTTAATCATGTATAAAACTCATCCTATGAGTAAAGCAGTTGATAAGATCACTTCGAAACTATCTTATCGATGGTGTGGCCCCTATCAAATTCGTAAGTTCATCACCCCCGTTACTGTAGCTCTGTATGAACCCAATACAGAAAATTACGTTCGCAGAAGTCATTTGTCTCAAATAAAAAAATGTTTTTCGTGTCAAGATACAGAAGGAAGACTACGAGAAAGATAGAAAACCTAGAATACTATCTAAGTGTTAAGAATAAAATATGTTGTATAGACTTATACCGAAATAGGATAAGATTGTGTAACATCCTATACTATAGGTAACTATAAACTCAAAACCCCCTCGTACGAATACAAGCGAGGCCTGATCAACCTTAGCTAATGTCCTGCGAGAATGGTATTATACATGAGAAATCTGATGACAAGTATAATGAAGATGAAGAGAAAGAAAGAAAGAAAAATAATCTTTAGCGCTGTAAACTAAAAGTAATTCTATTGTTCTTACAATACGGTATTATTATTAGTAAAATACTCATGAGTATAACTCCGTAAAACGAGTGAGCAATTCAAGAAAAAACCGGTAGTAGATATAAGAATTAAAATAAGGTAGATTTACGTTTTGTGTATTTTGTATAGTAGATGTAGTAGAATTTAGATGTGACATAAGTATAAGATAATCGATTGATGAATAGAAATAAGCTGAGAGAGAGAAATTTCAGTATGAAATATAATTGTTTATTAGAATTATATTATTACACCCCCCCGTTTTTCATAGTTAAGTGCAGGAGGATGTGACGATTTTAAATGTATCAAAAATCGCACAGATTAAAATTTTTAATTTTAATAAGTAAGAGTATCATACACCCTTACCTATACCCAGATTCCTGTATCAACTTGAAACCTTCCAGTACCAACACGCCAAGAAAAGTATTAAGTAGTGGATAATAATAATAATTACTTAAATAATTAAAAATGCGACTAGAGAAATAAAGAAATCCCTAAGTCATAATAAAATAAACATAAAGTATTTATCTTCTAATTAATGAATAAATAATAATAGGAAAAGTACGAACTATTTTCTTAGTGCGTAAATACGCACTAGCTTACTGAGCCCTCTCCCCTAAACCGTACACGCATTCGGCCGTAGAACGTCGCAATGAGTAGACGTGAGTTTTGGTGTTGTACACATATACGTATGTGTATGTTCTCTAGAAGTATATCCAGCGTGGAATCTTGTTATTGTGAATAATGTAGTGTCTAGAGTTTGTGAGAAAATATATAAATAAAATAGAAAAAGGTAGCCAACACATCTCTTAAAAACAAAATCAAATGTAAGTGTAACATAGTTAACTACTAGACTGTAGTACTGGAAAGTAAGAACTATAACTATAATTAAAATAAAGAAAATGTGAACTACAAGAATCTGCACTAAGAAAAGTGAAATTACAACATTTGGGAACTTCAAGTAAACAACCTATCTTCGAGACCTTCAAGTAAACTAAAAATCAACCCGATGTAGATACACCAAGAACAACGTACTCAACCCGTAGAAGACAACTGGAGATGTCCCAAGAATACAACAACTACCTCAGGGGATATCAAACCACAACTTTTGTAAATTTCCCCTTAATAAGAAGTAACAAAGAACTTTAATGAACTTTCGCAATGTAATGAACAAATTATCAGATTTGTATATTTTGTAATTTTGTAAGAAGTAATAGTAACCGTAATGTATATATTTATAAATTAATAATTTTGAGAAAATTGAGACCCGGATCCGTGGTATTAAAACTAACAGTTATATGAATAAATTTTCATATAACAAGAATAATATAATTAAGATCTTTGAAGCAGTAAAAGCGCTATTTACTAAAATAACTTTCTTTAAAATCAGGAATAATGTTTGATTAATATTTCAATAGCAATAAAGAGATGTTTTAGCTAATACCTAGTGAGTGAATAAGTTTATGCAAACCTTGTCAGTTTCCTATATCATACTTGTTTTGTAATTTGTTAGTAAGAGTTTTACTAACAACGGCAGCTGGTTTAGTTTACTGGTAAATAATTAAACTAGTTCCCGATTTTTGTGTTGTCTTGCCAAGGGGCGGCACAAGCGTGATAATGAGAAACGGTAGTAAATGTTTAAGTCGTGTATCGCGTCCATTGGCAATGTCAAAGAGAGAGATAGCGAGTGAGTTTGGGTGAGGGCAGACAAATTCTGGCATTTGAGGACCGGTTTAATGTTGAAACTTAAAACGCCCGTTAGCATTTTGTTACAATGATTTTATTAAACAATACAGACAACAAAAGACTTGTAGAAACATAAACTTTAATAACAAACATTGTTTAAAAGAGTGGTGTATTCCGTCAAGTGTCAAAGAGATAGTGACAGCTATGTGTCGAGAGAGAGAGAGAGAGAGAGAGAGAGAAAGAGAGAGAGAGAGTGAGAGAGAGTGAGGGAGGAGTCGAAGATACTCTCAGCTAGCTGTAAGGTGTATTTGCTGTGAAATACAGATTGAGTCATAAATCTCTGGACAGAAATAGCGTATATTTTTTGATAACTTCTAGTCGTAAAGCTTTTGTAAGGTTTAGTCGCTGTTAGACACAACTTTAAAACAATTTTGACTTTTGTCATTGTCAAGAGGTGTGTTACACCAATACAGACGTGTAACTGTTACAAGTATAGGCCTAATGAATTTTACTTATAGGCCTATGTGTATAAGTTTGTATAAAAGTATATATTTATAAAAGTAATATTACTTACTTTTATATATATATATATATATATATATATATATATAACATGTTGTAGCAGGTTTTTGTGTGCATTCGTGTATGTAATGCTTAGGCCTATATTGCCGACGTTTCATTCCGTAATCCCGGAATATTTTCAAGGCCCTTCAAGGCGTGCTGATGTTGATTTTACTGCTCTGTGCGTTTTATATCTTGCTTCCCTTGTGAGTTTTGCCGTGGAAGGGTTAGAGAGTGGGGGTGAGTGTGTTGTGGCCATATGTTGTTTGTTAATTTGTGAACTGTCAGTTAGGAATTTCCAAGTTGTCGCTAGTTTTGTATATTCGTTTCTGTCGTTGACCGCTCCTCGCCACCGGTATATTTCAATGGCTTCTCGGTACTGTCTGACTTTCTTATAGTTGGTTCGTGCCAATATTTTTGTGTTTTTGAAATCGAAAGTGTGTCCTGTTTCCTTGGCGTGTTTTGTTAGGGATGTGTTATCTTCTTGTTTTGCTACTGCCAATTCGTGTTCGCGGACGCGTATATTTCTTCCAGAGTGGCCGATATAAGATCTCTCCCAGTTTTTGGATGGCATTTATAGACCTTGTCCCTTTAAGTGTATGCGGTCCTTCGGATTTTGTAGAAAGGCGTTGATTTTTTGTGCGTGTTGAATGTTGTCCTGATGTGAAGTTTCTTCAATATTCTCCCTATTATGTCTGTTATGCCCTTTATATATGGTAACGTTAAGCTGCTGATGTTCTCCTGTGTTTCTTTCTCCGATTGTGTCTTCTCTGTCTTCTTTTGTTTGATGGCGTTGTTTGAATCGGGTGGGGTGTATCCATTAAAAAACAACGTCTCCTTCAAAGTGTTTAGCTCCTGTTTCCTGTATTCCTCGTCCGGACTGTAAATATTCCTATTAGATTTGTGTTAAAATCCACCTTAATCTGATACCCGGTTGGATTTTACAATTTTTTCAATTTTTTTGGGCCCTGGAGTAAGAAGTTTGAAATTGTGTAAACTGTATATTAACATTCAGATTTTGTTAAAATCCACTTCAGTTTGATACCCTTCATGAAATTTGCCATTTTATGAAACTTTTAGCCCACTTTTTGAGGCCTAGATTCTTAAAATTTTGAAATATGTAGTTCTTATTTTAGAATATAAACTATATAAACTATCTAAATCTACATTCAGATTTTAATTTAAATTCGTTTTAATTTGATACGTCACATGAATTTGTGCGATTTTATCAAAATTTCACCCTGTTTCCCTCCTGCGCCCCAAAATTTTGAAATTTCCAAAAGTGAACAATAAATTCTTATTCTGAATAAAATTTCCTTTAATTTAATACTCCACATTGACTTTTTCGATTAAAAAAAAAACTTTTGCCCCGTTTGCATCCCAACCCTATCTTTTTGGAAATCAATGTCAAAAACAATAGGGTTTTGTAAGGTAAAATATATATACGCAAGACAAGTTTTAAGAAAGATGGGCTCACAAGTTAACGTGAGACAGACAGATATCAAACGGTCAAGTTAAATCTGAGAACTCGTTTCGCTCGTTTAATATTCCCAGACTCACACGTCTTCTGCGTACCACTGGTCGGTATTCCAAAGTAAAAACATTCTGTGCGATGCTTTCAAAGCATTAAGCCTGTTTCTGAGATTGTACTTTGTACTTTTTTGCTGTGAAGTAAGTGCGCAGACTTCAAACTTTTTATATCAAAATAAATGTAGCCTAATAGGCCTATGACTCACTCCACATAACATGTCACATCAGTGGCGCAGCTACGAGCTGTTTCTGGGGTAGGAAGAGAAGGGTATGAGATTAGTTTGAGGGTTGGACTCCCCATTTTCCTAAGAACCAATAATAAATTCAGTGTTTAACCATTATAATTTTATAAGTTCTTTGCACCTAAAAGTTTTTGAGTAAACCGACGTGAAATATGCTGTAACTGCGTATGTTGTTTGCCAATTGTTGAATGAACTTCATTGTTAAGAAAACTGTTAACATAATTTTATTAATTTACAAATATTCTAATTCTTTTTATTTCTACAATAATTTTTACTTCCATGTTCCGTAAGGAAATGGAAGTATGGTGATCCCGAAAAAATCGTGTTCGAGATAAGGGCTGATTCTGATTTTACTACCCTGAAAACATGAAGAAAAGTCATTTTCCGAAATGTGTGTGTGTGTGTGTGTGTTCGTGTGTGTGGAATTTTTTCTATGGCGAACAATAACTGCCGTAAAATCAAACAGAATCAAATATTTTTTTTGCATATGTGCCCGAGTTGTAGAGGACTCAAGACCTATTGATTTTGGTCAAGATCGGTTAAGGGAAAGGGGTAGTTTACCTGCAACCTTTTACGTTTTTTACAACAGTAAAGTACTTAATTTTGATAAATAAAGTATCCAGAAAAGAAGGTCATAATAATCTACTGTAGAAAGGTAGATGAAATATCTATAAATGAAAAGGGTAATTGAAGGAGGAGGGGGAACATTTTTGTATTGATGTTATTTATTTCTGCAACCGAAAACTTAAATAAAATATTAAAAACATTGATATCGTTCCATGTGAACAAAATATCGTAACCACGGATACGTAAAAAAAATAATTTTTCGTTTTCAGAAATTGACAGATTACAAACGCTAGGAGGTATTCGCTTTCTTTCGCGTTGTTTAAATAAGAGATAATTTAATCAAATTAATTCTTTATTTTTAAAATATTAACAACTATGTACAATTCTTATTTTGATTTATCTTTCTCAGCGTTTGTACAAAAAACATGCTGATATATTTAGTTTTGTTCTGAGTGTAAATTAAAAATAATTGTATAGTTAATCAGAACATGGAAGTCACGTATGGTTCTCCATACCGATTTTTAAGCTGTGTTTCAACACACGCAGAGAGACAGACCTTGGTTTAGTGATATATTGAGTTCGTTTAAATAATTTTTGATAACTCTGGGGGGCAACAGAGCCCTGACGCAGTTACGTCACTTTGTCACGTATGAGGTAACCTTTACCTTTAGGCGACAATGTTGTGCGAAGTATCGTTTGCAGGTCGAGGAAGTGCCTGACTGCGTCACTCCAGTTTAAACTCTTTCCCTTGTTTTCCACTTTCTTAGCGCCAATAAGTACTTTCAAGGAACGTTTGAAAAATTTCTTCCTTTTGGCTTCTGATACACAAAGTTGTACGTGATATTCAGTTGACCGCGTGACAAGATGGACAACAGTGGAGTTTACGTTTCCAGACCGTTGCACAACCTGTTTACGCCACACTGACTGCGACACAACGTGTAGTACCGGTATTTTTAGTTTTCTTCTGCGTGGGTTTGGACGTTGTCATAACACCGGATTGACTGCCCAGTAAATATCAACCTGTTTACGGATGAACAGTTGCCTCCTTGAAATGAATGAATTCAACTGAACGTTGTTGTCTTCACAACGCTGTAAGTCAGAGCAGTTCCACCTCCTCCACCCCAAAAAATAAAAACAAAAAAACTGTTGCTATCTTTTCTTTTTTGGGCGTCTTATAAATATACAGTTGTTATGTTAAAACAGGGATAATCTTCAACAAGAATTTAACCAGAATTGATTTGTTCCTGTCCCAAGTAGATAGACTATATAGAGCTGTTCACTCCAACGTTTCTTCGCACCTCTCCATTCTTTAGACTTATAATTCAATAGTTGTTTGAGGATGCAGAAGTTATACCAGTGAGGCGTGGGTCATGACAAAAAAGGAAAGCGGCAAGTTTCAGACTGCTGAAATGCAGATTCTTCGAAATACTTTAGATTATACATTGCAAGATAGAGTAAGGAATGAAGATATCAGAGCAGAACTCGAAGTAAAGGAGATAAATGAAATTGCTGCAATTTACAGAAGACAATGGTGGGATCATCTGCAAAGGACGACAGAGGACGATTGCCGAAATCGGCATTGAACTATAAAGCCATTAATAGAAGAGACGTGGGTCGTTCAAGGGGTCGGAACAGGTTTATACAGTATAACCTAATCCTTTAAGAGGAGAAGAAGAAAAAGTCATACATTCGGTTAAGATGTTCCAAACTGATACTGGACAATTCTATCAAGTGTACTCATAACATTCAAATACTTTCGAAATTCTGAAATTCTCCTGCGATCTTCAAGTCTATGTCCAGCCACGTGCCTGAGATACTTCTGCTGTTTCAATACAACTGGGCTGGAATTTCGTTAAAGCCTAATTCTCAGACCCATAAAGAAGAGTGGGGAGGGGCATCACCATGTACAGCGTCCCGAGTGTTCCTTTACTCGTTGATTTTACAGTTCTCCTGATGATCCAGCACGTATGGTTGAGCTTATGTAGCTTCTTTACCACATCATTGTTTACAATGTAAGACACCTTGTAGCCCAGGTATTCAAAATAATTCAAAATTGCTTACTACTCCAGAACAGTAGCATCTGCAACAATTTTTGTTCAGTTCCTGCCGTAAATCCAAGTTTCTCCTAATATCCTGAAAAAACCCAGCCCGCGAAGGCCTGGTTGAAACGCTTGCTGAAATGAACACAGGACCGCCGCTACCATATGTGTACCGCACACGGGCGGCCAAATTCATCAGCAGATATTACAAAATAAATTAAAACAATTAATACCGACTAGGTCTAGGTATATGACACTAACGTTTATTGTGTTGTTCTTGATATTTGTTTTGTTAGCATTGCTCCAGTGTACTGGCATTAGCCAGGTTACACTGGCAACAGGTGAACGTTCGTTTTATAAACTCAAAATTACAAAATTTTACAATTTACGGTCTTCAATGAAGCAAGAAAGATTATCAACCCTAGTTACTCTATCTATAGAACAGGAAACGTGTGAGGCAACCATTTTGAGAGTGTTACTAAAACATTTTCTGAAACTAAAGCGCGAAAAGCTCTCTTTCAATAAACTATAGTGTTATAAAAACTCTAAAAGTACGAACGTGCAAATAAACTATTACATTTTTGAAAAATGTATTCAACACTTCTATGAGCACATCTTCCACTTATATCATGTACATACTCAGCTAAATAAGTTTTTGAAATATATATTTATTTTTTGTCAGTATTACTATTTATGTCTGTATCAATTTTTAATTAAAATAATATTATATAGTGTGGCAAAGTAACGATATGAAAAGTGTATTCAGGAGGGCGGCAAAGGTAAAACTGCACACGGGCGGCAAGCATCCTAGCGGCGGCCCAGAATGAACAGCATTGGACTACGGCCAAACAGCCCGGAAGGAAATAGTTTTAATAATATTGACTCCGGCCGTGTAAGTATCCGACAAAGTTTACGACTCCTCTACGGGAAGGAAGTTTTTATAAACATCAAGAAATTCGAAGGGCTACGATAGAAGAAGGCCCGTCTGTAGCGTTTTCACTGAGGTGCCGTTACACGGGGGGCATTCTCCGTTTCCGTTTGCTCAAACTTTAAAATAACATCTTCACGCCTCAGGCCGGTGGCATTTACCGGCAAGCAGAACAAGCAATGCTCCGCGAACGCATCCACCAGACCAGAAAAGTCTGGCCTGCAACGATAAAAACCTGATGACGTCGCAGTGACCTGTCTGGAGGCCACTGGGATCTGGAGCAGCCTTTACCGCAGTACTGTGGTTACTAACCTGACACCTGTGTTAGTGTTTTTTAGCTCATTTGTAGCACATGAAGATGGCTGACGAAGGCCCGGTTGAATCGTTTGCTGAAATGAACGGCATTGGACCATGGCTCAACGGCCCGGAATGATACATTTTTAATAGCATTGACTCCGGTCGTAATAAAAATTGACTCCGACACAGAAAAATTAATATTTTATTTTAAAATTTTATTTTGAATTGAAGAAGTAACAAAATGAATTATGTCTTTTTAAAAACATTACTTTCTAAGTTCCTATGACAAGTTGGCTGTTTATGCCTTTTACAGACCTTACTCTACTTAAAGAAAGCACAAATATATGGTAATTTTAATTTTTTGTTGGATGCTTTGTGGTAGGGCGAGGTGGGCGGCAGAAAGGGTTTATGCGCGTAGCGGCAAAATAGCTGACCTCTGCACCTGTGTACACGTCTGCACTGGCATTAGTAGTTCGTTGTAATGTTTTTACTTGTTGCACCTCTTGTTCTTTTTCAGAGGCAGGTTGAACTTGTCTACGGCTGATTCTACATCGTTATGAGAGATTTCCATTTTCAATTATAGAGCGGAAAATGCAGATAAAGGTTTCTATAAAATTAATGTGTGTTTGGCGTCAGCAACAATTGTCCTGATGATGGCAATAAACATTGTCGAAACGTCGACACAAATAAGTTAAAATTTGTGTTATTTTTGAGCGATCCTCACTAACCTTTCACTGACGTTTAATGAAGAAATTTGTGTTAGTGGTTGAAATCACAATCAGAATGATCAATATTGCACACCACTATATAAAATTTTTATATAGTGGTGTGCAATATTGATCATTCTGATTGTAACCTTTCACTGAAAAATTCATTGATTGACGGTCACTACGAATTTAAGGATATGAAATTAAAATTATAGATTGTATATTTACAATAGGCCAGCTCATTGAAAAGCGTAGAGAGTATCAGCTCCCCAACATACATAGCTTTCATCGATTTCGAGAAGGCTTTTGACAGAGTGAATCGGAGCAAACTATGGGTAGTAATGGCAAGGAAAGGGATCCCACAACATCTAATTAGAGCAATACAGAGTCTCTATATGGAGAATAAAATCTTAATAGAAGCAGGGAGACCGAGAACAGCTCCTAGAGTTGGCCTGATCAATTGTGGAGTACAACAAGGGTGTCCATTATCACCTTCCCTTTTTAATGTAGGCTATATATATTGACGATGTCATACAAAACAGGCAGATGTGTCTTCCAGACCATTTTATGATTGTACAATTGACACTTTGTTATTTGCGGATGATCAGGCTATTCTGTCGGACTCTGAAAACAGATTACAAATGGGTATACATTTGTTAAATGGAGTCTGCAAAGACTGGATTGCAGATATCCACAGTTAAAACCAAGGTGATGGCTTTTTGTGGAACTGATCCCGTACGGACAAAATTGTTATAGATGGTAGCCTACTGTCCTGGAACAAGTTAGCAGTTTTTAATACCTGGGCTACAGTGTGTCTTATAATGCAAGCAACGACGTGGTGAATAAGTTCAACCTTATGTGCGGAACCATCAGGCGAACTCTTAAGTCAGCAAGTAAAGGAACACGCCTAAAATTCTATAAGGTGATGGCTCTTCCACTCTTCCTTATGGATCTGAGAATTGGACTTTAACGAAAGGCCAGGCCAGTCACATCCAAGCGGCTGAAATGAGATTTCTCAGGCACGTGGCAGGGTATACTCTCCATGATCATAGAAGAAACACAGATATACGGCAGGAACCGAATATTATGAATATGCTCGACAGGATTGCCCAGTATCGGCTGAATTAGTGGGAACATCTTTGCCGAATGGACGACTGCCCCATCCCCAAGCAACTCTGGAACTATAAGCCGAGGGGACGTCCGAGGAAGCGCTGGAGTGACCAGCTGTAATATTTGCCTATTTGAGACCGGAACAAATCATTCTTGGTTTAAACCTTAAGGATGATGATGATGATGATAAAATTAAAGTTGTGAGTCACGAGCGGTCTGGTGTTCAATCGTTTAATTTTTTTCTTATTTAACACGACAATCCGTCTCAATGAATACAGTTTTTTTAGGACATTTACCAACGTCTGGCTTGAGGAGAAGATGAAGAAGAAGAAGAAGAAAAAGAAGAAGAAGAAGAAGAAGAAGAATGATAATTTTACCGACAGAAAAGCCTGTCATCTCAATGTGCGATAGACATTGCACGTTGAAATCTCGTTCTCTGGAACGCGTGACAAAAGTTTCGTTGCGGCGATGACGGCAACTTTTCACGTTTCCTAAGAGGAACGCATCAATGCAATAATTACCAGTTGTATAACGCTGCATTCCCGACGTTGCGTTGAGATGTGGCAGTCATCGTGACTGGTAGTACTGTGGGGAGCACAATGGCACGCGGAAACATGTGTTAGCAAGCTATCGAGACGGCTGACAAAATCTAGTTCATTCAAGTTTGACAGACATCAATTGTTGCGCGGCGAGGAGGTCAATTAAACGCGGCAGAATTCCTTATGCACATCCGCCGATCCAATGCCTCCTGTATCAGCTGTGTATTGTTTCAGTTGAACTCTCGATCGTTTCTGTTTTCTTTTTCTTATTCTTTGCCATAAACTTAAGGCCGCAGGCAAAGTTTCCAAATAAAAATTAGTAAAAAATTTCTTAAAGTTTGACACCCGGATTAATTTTTTAATTTTCCTGTGGTCCCAATATTTTGAAATTTCCAAAACTTAACACTACATTCAGATTATAGTTGAATACTTGCGGTGTAAAGGAGTGAGACGGGCACCATAGTGCCGTATATGAAGTTCTCACTTCAAAAATAAAAAAAAAACTGAAATCTTGCATATACTTCCGTTATCACTATTTTTTCATATAGTTCAGCTATGCCTTATTTCGATCACCTACAAGTCGGTACACTTGACAAACACTGCCATCGATCCCCCATTAAATCTTTTGTTACCATGTAGACCATGTAGTAGGAACATACACGCGACCTAATGCATATGGATCATGATAATACTGACAGCCATTCAGTTGGCAATCCTGAAACTTGATTAAGTTTGGCACAGAGTTATGCTAAACGCATGTCGTTAATAGAATATGACACAACATTGCTAGTAAACGACGTCACCCTTTCGTGAATACATTTTTCACACATTCCGCTCTGCCAGTTTGTTTATTGCGTTTTATATTGTACACCAATGTGTAACACAGACGGTTGCCGATGTCGCAACATATCACGCCACAATAAATAGTTCTGTAATTTAATATAGCCAACCTTACCTTGCCTTGGTCGGAATATCAATCAATATCAACTTTGATACCATCGTCAAGTTAACGTATCGCTGACAATAAATTACATCACTAGGTAGGCGTAGTTTTCTTGCTCGGTAATATGATACAGCTTATGATATAAAGTAACGATACCTGTTTGTCTCAGCCTATTATACTGTTATGCGAAGCAACTGCTGTGGCTTAGACGCAACGCCGTTCTTGGATTAATTGACAATCATTTTTTTATACGCTGTTGTGTGTTTGCTTTATGCATCCTTCAACAGAATTTGCACATGTGTTTGTTACTGAACAGTAGAAAGCTCCCTGAGCTGCAGAACTCACTCACTATTTTGAACAAAGTACATGTGTTATTGGCAAAATTTTTGTATCTATATATGTATTCAGTTATCGGAAAAATCGCGAAAACCTGATTACAGGTAAAATTATTAGTTATTAGACATGAAACGAGTGTTTACGCAGTGTGAAAATTCTCATTGCGCATGCGTAGCTTTAACGCGTTGTTTCCGGACCACTCATTTTGTGTTCAGTACAGCTAATAGCTGGTGTGTGCACACCCCACTTCCAGCACTGCCTTCCTTGCTCCCCGCTACTATCTGCGTGAACCACTTCATACCCTACTATTTCATCTGTACACTACTACATTTTGTTCAGTAAAATAACAATTGTAGAACAAAAAAAATTAACGCTAAAAATTCCAAACAAGCGGATTTTAGTTAAAATTTCTAGTAGTGAGATACCTGGCTGTTTTTTCAAATTTTTTTAATTTTAATCCCATTTTTGGGCCTTGGGATCAAAACAATTTTTATTCCAAAACTGTACACTATAATTTTCTTTGTTAAAATTTTCTTTAATGTAATATCCCACATGGAATTTGAAATTTTCTCAAACTTTTGCCTTACTTTTTGGGCCATTACGTCCAAAAATTTAGAAATTTCCCAATATTAACATTTATTTCAATACTAACAATATTAATATTCAGATTTTATTTAAAATTTCTTTTAATCTCTTAAGCCACATAATTTATGCGATTTTATCAAAATTTTCACTCACGTTTTGGCCACATACGCCCTAAATTATTAAATTTTCAAAAACAGAAAATTATATTCAGATTGTTGTTGAAATTCCCTTTTAATCTGATATCCCCACATAGGATTTTGAGCATTTTTTCACAATTTTGACCTTCTCACTTTCTTGTCTTCCCCGGTCCTATTTGTTGGAGGATCAGTCTCAAAATAAATAGATTCTGTTGGGTAAAAGTATAGACACGCATGCCTAGTTTTACAAAAATTGGTAGACACGTCAAAAGTTATCATCAGACGTATCCCAAACAGATAGACACATAGACAGATGGTCGAGTCAAAACTGAGAAACCGCTCCGCTCGTTCAATTATTGGTAAAATTAATAAGTGCTGCTATATTAAGGATAATCACAGACAAATTAATATTCACGAGACAAATATATGGAATTGGAATGACTTAAAATATTGAACTAATATTAAATTAATTAATATAAAGAAAAATAATTAATCGAACAATGTTTGAAATTTAAAATTATACTCATACTGAATTTCTTTACACGTTAGTTGTTCGATTACACAAAATAACACATTTCATAATTGCAGATCAAAAACTATGTAACGAGAAGTATATACCTTAAGTCTTTCAGTAATCTTCCGTATATGAGTTCTGCAAAATCTTAAGCTATTTCGGCGAAAAAACAAGAAATATTTTATACCCGTTACAACGAGAAATGACAATTGTCGCATCAATATTTCATACATACAAAATACGATACTTAACAATGTAAAGTGAAACCTCAGAGTCGCTAGAGAGATGTTTCTAAAATCGATTACCAGTGACTTCTTTGATGACAGTATTCATTTCCGCCATGGAACCACTGCTTACTTTCACTCCAACGTACGTGATATTCGTTTAGCGGCAAGATACAAATGCTATCTAATAAGGGTGAACACAAAGTAGGTTAAATGCCAACGGAGGGAAAAATTATTGAAATTCTTCACAACGGGAGCAAACAAATTCTCAACGAAATAAATAAATATCCGTCAAAGAGAAAATAAAATCTAACAAAAAGTACATCGACGCGAGCGAATATCTTTAAAAAAAAATTCTTGGAATTCTTAGAATCACTACCACTACTGCCAGCTAACGGACGATCTGAATGAACCACTGAAATATATTTTCAATTCAATTTCGTTGTGGGTGTGTTTGTGTGTGTTTTTGTAAGCTAGCGATAAGAAAAATTCTGTTCTGCAAACTCAAGATAAAAATTCTAAAGCTACTTTATTCAACATGGAATTCGAATCTCAGTTCCTATAATACTATGATTCACATACAAGGGTGTTTGTGAAAATTTAAAATCAATTTTCTCATTTTTTTTCCAAAGATTGTTCTTTTTAATTCGTATA
This sequence comes from Magicicada septendecula, assembly GCA_034769895.1. Classification (NCBI taxonomy): domain Eukaryota; kingdom Metazoa; phylum Arthropoda; class Insecta; order Hemiptera; family Cicadidae; genus Magicicada; species Magicicada septendecula. Next base: position 100,162,247 of record CM068373.1, read on the forward strand.
TTTAAACAGCCATCTTGCAACCTATTAACCTTGTATTTAATTAAAATTAGCACAGACATGAGCATACTCGCGCGCACGCACACAGTACGTGTACTATGTAAGTACATCGCTATTCAGTATTAAGTACAAAGTTATTCCATCTTACTACTGGCTTCCCAGTAAAGGCGAGCTAGGTTGGTCTTTTGCTAATAAGCAGGGCTGAGCCCAGTGCAGTGCAGTAGGTAGTCAGCATCCGTGGTAGAATTTGAGACGTACCAAATGGTGCGTTCGTTTAAATGGTAGATCTTCATTTGTGGAAGATGTGGAGCAGTACAGTCAAGGCACGGACTGTAATGTAAATATAAATTAATTGGCGTCATCTTTTGTGAATAATTGCGTCCCATCCTTCTACCTGCCGATCCCGCCCGCCTCAAACCCTATCAAATCACTGAACTTCGAGCCCTACGACTTATCATCGCAGACCTCCCCTTACCAAAACCTCCAATGGCGCTCTGTATGCCCTCAACAAACTCTTCCCAAACCTCGACTCCTTCCTGTACAAGATCAACTGGAAATATTCCTAAACTGAAAAACAACGCATTTCCCTACAATCAACAGAACTACCCGCAACACCCGCAGAGCTTCCTTCCTCATAAACCGCCTCCTTACCATAGCCGATGGACCTCCTCCCAGAACTCCTCGCCGTCAGAGTCAAAGAAATAGAAACACTTTATTCCCATCTTCAAACATACTCCACCTTCCATCCTTTCTGACCACATAAAATTAAAAATTTTCCTCAACTACCTACCTAGTCTTTAGCCCTCTTCTTTGTGTCCCCCGCCCTACCTTGAAGCCTCTCTGTCGCCTCCCTCCAGTTTTGGCGACCTGAGTTACTCGTCCCTGTCTTGGCTACACTCATGTTTAAACTGTATGGCACGTTATAACAATAGAAAAATGTACCTTCTTCAACAGCCTCACGTTGGAGTCGTCAATTTATAACAAAAAGATAAGTGCAAGTGTTCGTGTTGTAAAATGTCGGGCGTTACCTCCGCGCACTTTTTGTTACTTACCGGTGACTGGATCCTTTGCGGTGATGTAGTCCTGTAACACAACTTGATACTATGTTTTTTGTGGGCGCCACTTGGAATCGTTTGTTCCAAGAAAGAAATATGATTATTAAAAAAAATTAAAATTTTTAATTCTTACTTCTATGAAAAAATGTAATCAAGTCAGTTTAGTTTGAAAAAATAAAGTAAGTTTAATGATTCTTCAAAAACAAATCGTCTGAAGGACTAACATTCATGAAAAAATTATAAAATTGCAGAGTTATAAAAGAAAAAATTCATAAGTTATTATTATTATTGACAATTTTATTCATCCAATCAAGTATCGGCTAGTATTTTCAATTTTTTACTCAGTTGAAAAGCATGAGTTTAATACGTGAAAAAATCTTTACTCTCAGGACGTGACTCCTTTGAACTACCAAGACATATCAATAAGATGCCTTACAAGAAAAATTAGGTGACTTGAAGGTGTGTGTGGCATGTGTAGTACAACTGTGTGACAAATGTAACCAGGTAAAAAATGACTTTAATTTTGGTAACTCACGTTCCAATGGTTCATTAATCTCGCACTGGACACTCCTCTCGGGTAGTTTTTCAATCTCGCCTCTTCACGTGTGCACTGAATTTATTTTAAGTCAAAATTGCGATCATTTACAACTTCCGCACTTTTTGTGAAACAGTTTGGCAGTAGATTTTCGTTCAAACCCCGCCGCTACAAATCAGCTGCTCCGCGTTGATTCCCAAATTGACCGTCACAGCGCTGATTCCCATGCAGACGAGAGAAAGGCTTTGTGTGTGTATGTTTACGTTAAGGGAGTTATTGTCAAGTCAGTTTGTCTTTGCGAACACAGCAGAATTGGTTCTCTATTTAAAATTTTGGTCCCTCCTGGGCCGTTGACGTTCTGGCTGCGTGATTTCTATTAAAATTTGCCGTGTTGCTGCTCTATTTCAGCAACACATTGGCGTAGATTCTTGTAGAGGTTAAGTCAGTCTATTTGTCAATGTACGGGAAAAGCCTTTCTTCGTGTCTTGTGTCGATTTCTCGCCTTCGGTTTCGCCTTGGTTGCGTTGATCAGTGTCGTGGGTGATGCATCTGTTCTGGAGTTCAAGCTTCAAGTGTTTTTTGGGTCGAAATTGGTCTCTCTTTTATACTAAGTCAGGCTGATTGAGTTTATGAACTTCCGGTATATTTGTGTAAAAATTCCTTTTAGAATGTTCGAGAATTAAGAAATGGAACGTCATGGAACAAATTTAATTTCCGTCGAAGCTTTTAGAACAAATTTCTTATTCTTCACACTAAGGATATTTCAAAAATTACTCTGGTATTTGTCAAACAGTTTTACATTAGTACTCACAATTTAGGTTCTCTGTTTTCAACTGAATCTAGTGATACTAATTATGATTGGTTTTTAAATAAATTAACTCTAATAAGTAACACAATATACAACTCTCACCTTGGGTTGTTGTCATTGAAATTCAATTTTTTAGAACAAAAAATTGTTGTGAAACTATTATGTTCCTTCCATAACATGAACACATAATATTACTATCTTCCTATAACAAAACAAACAAATTTTAACATATATAATACAAGATAATTTAAATTTTACATGGCCCATGCCCATGGCCTATGTTGTTGTCAATGTTATGACACAATAATTAGTCTCTTTCTTTAACATATATAATATTTCACTAGTGTACACTCAGAGTTTATTATATTGTCTGTCTTTTGTGATACCTGGTTACTCTTTACACATATTATCTTTATTACAGGATAACATAGCATCATATTGGTTGGTCTGAGATGTCCTTTTTCATAGTGTGACAAATCTCACTCTTATAAGTTAAATTCTTTCATAATTGATCTTATTTTCAACTGAGTCTGTTCGTTTTTAAGGTATACTGAAGTACTGTACCATTCTCTTTTATTTTTGTCAACATTTTGTAAATATTTAGCCAGATATGACTATTTTTTGTACTGGTTGGTTGGTCCCAGCCATACATGGTATAGGTAAATATTTTGCTAACTCGACTATTACAATGTTAAAGTTAGTCAAATATATTAGTATAGTCACTTTATATTATATTTCAACTTTCTAATGCAATTTGGTTGCATTTTGGCAACATTAAAACCATAAATCATACAATATTATATGCCTACCACATGTTTTTTGTTAATACTGTTTTTGGTTATTTTGACTGACTTTTATTCATTTGACAGCTTTCTTTATCTATGATAAATTGTTCATTTTTGTCTGCTTGACAATTACATATAGTTTTTATTTCAATTTGATAATAATTAATTTTTACATGAAATCTGAGTGTTTGGTCTCAAATCCAACACATTAATATTTTTTGTCATAACAATTATATAATTTTTATTTTAACTTAGATTCTTTCTAATAATTTATTTAAGTCATTTAATACATTTATTTTATTTACATTACATAATATAATAATGGATCATGTCCATTCATTCACAATAAATAGTTCTTTATACTCTATTCAGAGTTACTAAACTTAATAATTAATGACTCCATTTTGGTTGATCCTGATATTATTTGTCTCTCTCATAGTATCTTATGGTTTTTTCACCGTTATTCACTTTAATACTATATATGGGGTTTGTGTCTTAGTCACAGTCTGGTCGTTTTTCATGTTAGTAGTAATAATTATTAGACAATATTACATAATTTTTTAGGGCTACTTGGGTTCGATACTGTCCACCTCACTCTCCTCTTATGATAAATCGCTATGTAAATGGTTTCCTTTATGGAACGTTCTGTGACGTTACATATGCCTCTCCGTTAAAATTTATAATTTTTGAAAAACATATCTTTGGTTTTGATGAAATTATCATCTCTATATTAACCTTTTATTAGCTTCTTTATATTTCATTCTTTTATCTTATAATTAAATTTCTGTACTACTCCTTTAATATATTAATCCAACTCAATATTCCTAGTTCGTTCTTTGTCGTATCACCTATTCCTTTCCTTTTTACCTTGATGTTAATTATTTAATCTTTGATATAATTCCCTATCAATTCCCTAACTTTCATAGAGGGTTGGGAGTCAGAGTGGCTCGCTATGGCATACATTCTCAGCCCTTCCCTATCTATAACTACTGAAATCAGAGGCAACACATCCCTGTCCAGAAAATATTAATTGCACCTTCGCAACAAATAATAATAATAATAATAAAAAAAAATACAATATTCAAAGATCATAGGCTCCTACACATAAATTCCCTTTCTTAAACTCTTCTGATTAATTCGCAATTTTATTAATATATCGTTCTCCGCAGGTAAAATTATCGTTTAAAATCATTCAATGTTAATAGCTATATTTATATTCATCATTACCTCCTTATGTAACACACTGTTCTCCCTTTTTTTGTTTTTCATTTATCATTTCCATTTAGTTTCAATTATATGACAGTATTTCTCCTTTTCTCCTTTACTAAGTACGGGTAAGCTGGTAAATATACGTTGACATGGCTATTGGAAATAAATCTTGCCTATGGTGGAATGTGTCCATTTCGTAATATTTATTAATAATAATCTCTCTCCTTCTATAAGTACGGGTAAGCTGGTAAATATACGTTGACATGGCTATTGGAAATAAATCTTGCCTATAGTGGAATGTGTCCATCTCGTAATATTTATTAATAATAATCTCTCTCCTTCTATAAGTACGGGTAAGCTGGTAAATATACGTTGACATGGCTATTGGAAATAAATCTTGCCTATAGTGGAATGTGTCCATCTCGTAATATTTATTAATAATAATCTCTCTCCTTCTATAAGTACGGGTAAGCTGGTAAATATACGCCTAATATTTACTTGTATAATAATTTTTATATTTATTTAATAATCTCTACCTCCTTTCTAATTATGGGTAAGTTAGAAAAATTCACGTTAACATGTTTTGTCAAGGTACCTTCTCAATGATGCTGTATTTGACTTGGGTTTTTGGTCATGGTACTTGCTCACTGATTGAGTATTTGACGTGTGATTTTTAATCATGGTACTTTTTCAATGATGCTTGGTTATACGTACCTTTTACTTTGTTACTAACCGTGTCGGTCACCTCGTATGTATTATTTTTATTGTCTCTGGTGATCGTGAAAGGTCCTGTATATAAAAGTAGCAATTTCCTCGTTATGCCTTGTATAGCACTGGGCAATTCTCTATTTTTAACTAACACCTTTTCTCCTACCTCATATTTAATTGCCTTGGGCTGTGATTTGACATATTTTTTCCGCTGCTGTTCCGTTTTTTCTAACACCTTGTTATAAAATTTAGTTCTTTCAAATTGGTATGCGGGTTCGTCGGGAAAATTAATAATCTCTTTTATCTCTCGAGGTGGGGGTCTTTCGAACATAACTGTGTATGGCGACACCTCGATGGTATTGTGATGTGAGAAATTGAGAAAATCCTCGGTTGATGCTACGTATTCATGCCATCTTTTCTGCTCGTTATGGCAGTAGGTTCTCAGCAACCGTCCTACTTCCCTTAACATTCTCTCGGCTGGGTTACTACTCGGGTGTTATACGGACGTCTTGTACGTTTTTATTCCGTGTTCTCCCAGGTTTTCCTTCCAAAGTTTTCCCCTAAACTGGGTACCGTGGTCCGTAATTATCGAATACGGTCTGCCTACCTCCATTATATATCGCTGTATTATAATGTCTATTATTTTCCTGGTCGTTGCCCTAGTTATTGGGTATAGCTTGGTATATTTGCTAAAATGGTCGAAGATGATTACGATAAATTTATATCGGTGTCTCCCACTGCTGCGTGGAAATGGTCCACAGATATCGAGAAATACCTTTTCCAATTTTTCGGTGGATGTTATGGGTATCATGACCCCTTCTTTTCTCTCGTTATCACACTTTACTTTTTGACAAATATCGCACGACCGTATCGCCCGTTGCACCTTCTTATTCATCCCTTTGATGTATGTTTGCTCTTCCAATGCCTTCCTTACTTTGAGGGCACCCATATGTCCGTACCTGTCGTGATAGTCGATTATTAGCGGTCTCTCTATTGCTGGTGGAATTACTAACTTCCAATTCTCTTGGTGCGGGGTATTCCTTATAAACAAAGTGTCGTTGTGTATACAGTAATATCTATTCATGACCTCATCGCCTTCCTGTACCCTTTTCCTAATATCTCCTAATTTTGGATCGGCCTCTTGTTGTGACGTTATATCGTTTAAAATATTTTTTTAAATCTTCCCTGCTCTTAATAATATGGTATACTTTTGCTAATTGTTCCTTTTCGCCGTCAAAGGTTTGGTCTGGTATATTGACGCGAGATAGGACGTCGGCTGCTACGTTCTGTTTGCAGGGTATATATTCCCATGTGATATTATATTCTTGCAAGGCCAAAACCCATCTCGTCAGCCTTCCGTGGTTCAGCTTACAATGCTTTAAAAATGATATAGATTTGTGGTCGCTTCTAACTGTTATGGGGTACCTTAATATATATGTCCTAAATTTACCGCATGCGAAAACTACACTCAACAATTCTTTTTCGGTAGTATTGTAGTTTCATTCGCAACTGTTCAGCACGCGGCTAGCGAAGCTAATTACTAAATGGTTACCATCCTGATCTTCCTGATATAGGGCTGCACCTAAACTCACGTTACTGGCATCGCAGTTTAGAAAAAATGGTTTTGTAAAGTCGGGATGATGCAACATGACTGCTTCTAAAAACTTTTCCTTTATGAGATTGAGCACTCCATCTTGCTCTGGTCCCCAAGTCCATTTGTCTTTAGCTGATAACTGCTTTTGGAACCTGGCAGTTAGTTCTGAGTAATTGGACCGAAACTTTCTGTAATAGTTACAGATTCCTAAAAATGACTGCAGCTGTTTCCTATTCTTTGGTGTGGGGAATTTCTGTATGGCCTCTACCTTCTCTTTGGATGGAGTAATCCCTTGTTCTGTTAAATTAAAGCCTAAAAATTTCACCTCATTTGCAATGAATTGGGACTTGTCTAATTTGAGGGTGATATTATTCTCTGATAGTTTCTCTAACACCTGTTCAACCCTATTACAATGGTCGTCCCAATTCGCTGAAGTTACCAGTAGATCGTCGACATATACTGCCGTAAACTTCAGTACTTCCTGCCCCAATATTCTGTCCATTATCTTTACAAACACCGCCACAGAATTTATTAAACCAAAGGGTAACCGCTTAAACTGATAGTTTCTGCCCTCGAATATGAATGCCATATATTTCCTACTATCAGGGTGGAGTTCTACCTGCCAGTAGCCGCATACGGTATCCCATGAACTTATATACTTTGTTCCGTGAAACTTTTTCAATATCTCCTCTATCTCCCCAGGTGATGTGCGGTCGTTAACAATCATCTTGTTGATCTCCCTAGCATCGAGACATATACGTACCTTTCCGTTCTTTTTCGGCACAGCTATGATTGGGCTGGTAAAGGGCGAATGACTATACTCGATTACGTCGTCCTCTATCATTCTGTTCAATTCTTCCCTGACTTCGTTCTTTAGCGAGTAGGCGATCGGGTACGATTTCCTGTTAAATTCCACCGGAGTTTTGAATTTTATGGTGCATTGATAATCTCTGGCTTTACCTGGAGCGTTTGAGAATATGTGTTTGTAATTGTTGTATACCTTGATTAATTGTTCCGCCTGTTTTTCGCTGATCAGACCCCTTGCTTTCGTCCTTTGGAAATCCCGTATTTCTTCTAATTTTTCTAACCACAACTCTGGGTTTTCCTCCTGATGTAAAGGCATGTTTAATGATCGATCGGCACAATAATAATGGTTCACTATCGCTTGATAAGGTGTGTTGTCTGTACCATCTCCTTGGACATTGATTAAATTATTGGTCCAAATTCCCTTGTTAGTTTTTAAAGTTATCATCTTACCTTCTAAATCTATTACTGCATTATATGGCCTAAGTATATCGCAGCCTATTAGGATACTCATGGGTAAATTATTCGCCACTAATAACCCTACTGGTATCGTGACCCCATTACTAGTCATCTCTAATGACACCTGTTTCTTTATCGATTTATTTTGCCTCCCCGTTGCTCCGACGAAAATGATGTTATTTATAGGCAGAGTGGGTATTGGTAAATTACTATTTTGTTTGATCCGCTCTAACTCTACACTATCGATAAGTGATACATTCGACCCCGTGTCAATGAGTAATATTGCTTCTATGCCATTGATGTTTGCCTTGATTTGTACGATATCATTATTCCCTTTGTTATGGTTTTTAACGATATTGTCACTCTCTTCTAATAACTCTTCTCTAATATCCTTAAGATAATTATTTATTCTTAATGTCATAGTCCCGTCATTGTCCTGTCTATGTTCGTAACTAGTCACCCCATAATATTGGTTCAGTGAAGGGCGGTTTTCCTTTTCCACTGCCGCGTTTAGTTTAAATGAGCCACGGTCTCATTGGCCCGGTCACCCGGAACATTGGGTTGCTGACCCGTCTGTGTTTCCTGCCTGACCTCGGGATTACCATTAATAGGTTGGCTATTCGTCGTATTGCCCTGGCTACTTAGCGCCTGTTGTGGGTAAAACATGTAAGTGGGTACATTGGGTGGATATGGCCGTCGGTTATTGGCCATTGTATAGTTTACCTGGGGCCTATATTCTGGATTTCTCCTATCGCCTCCTCCTTGGTCGCCCCCGTTACGATAATTATTACGTTGACCGTAATTATTTCCCCTATAGTTATTCCCGCGGTAACTGTTCCCCTGATGGTAGTTCCTACCGTAATTATTCCCGGTGTAATTACCTCTGTTTGGTCCCGGATAGTTGCGGTTATTTGGACCCTGAGTGTTATCACTTCGGCCATTTGGTGGGGTATTATTATTCTGACTATTTGTGTTAAGGTTGTTACCGTTTCCACCTCCATTCCGGTTTGGTCCGTTATTGTTGCTATTGTATTCTACCTTACGATTGGGGGGTTGGTAATCCTGGAACCTTCCAGTGGATTCACAATTTTCTAGTAATTTGGCTAGATCGGCTATTTTACTGAGCTGTTGGTACAATTGGGCGTCTTTGATACCATAGCTGTAGTGTCCAGCTAACTGCCTTACCAAACATTCCTCCGGGATTGGCGGTATCAACTTTCGTGCCAAACATACCTTTCCTAGGAAATAAGACGTCGGGGACTGTCCATTGGACGCGTCGTATTTGCCATAGAATATGTCCATCCTTACCCTGTTTTGTGCAGTCTCCGACCAATACTTTTCCTTAAACTGGCGTTTAAACTCGGCTAAATTCGTGATTTCGTGTCGTACCGCTATCCACCAGTTATCCCTGGTGTTTTTAAACGTCTCGTCTAGCATCTCCCTTATCCTGTCCCACCTTGTTTCTCTATTTCTCCCAATAAACTCTTCCATTCTTTCTAAAAATTCCAAAGGGTTTCGACGATAGTTTTGGAAGTTGATTACTTCCCTGTTTTCACTGTGACACGTATGAGCATTTAGTATGGGTGTGTCTCTCAGCGCCTCTAATCTTTCCTGCAGGTTTTCCTCTCTCTGGTCTATTTCCAGTATGCTATTTTTGTTAGTTTTTATTTGTTCGTCCAGCCTGTTAGCGATGTCATATGTTCTCTGCATCCTCTCGCTAACGTCCTTCTGGACTTCTCCCACCTCCTGCATGATGGCGTCTTGGTTCTGCCTTACTTTGTTTTCGAGATTTCTAACATCTTGTTTGGTCTCTACTATTTGTTCCTCTATATTTTCGAAACGGGTGTTATTTCCCTCTTGTAATTTTTCCAACTGTTTCTCCATGTTTTCGACCTTCCTGTCACTATCGATCTTATTATCATCGATCTTTTTGTTTACTGTTTCGTACTTCATGCTAATTTCTTTTTTCAGGGACTCTATACATTTTTTATTCTCCTCCTGAAATAGCTCTAGTTTTTTCCCATTGTCATTTATTTTCTCGGTTATATTCTCCCTTAAAGATTCTATGTTTTTGTTATTATCCTCCTTCAGGGATTTTATTATTTCCTCCTTATCTTCCCGTCTATTTTTATTACTCTCCTCCTTCAGGGACTCTATACTTCCTTTTATTTCCGCCTTGTCTTCCTGTCTATTTTTAGTCATGGATTCTATTATTTCCTCCTTATCTTCCTTCATCCTTTGGAGCATCATCATTATTATATTCGGGTCCACGCTCCCTGTTATTTTTTCTGGTTCGGGTTTCTCTGTCTGTTCTACCATTTGTATGGGTTCTTCTCCCGTTTGTTCCTCTATTTCATCTGGCGTTTGTACTGGTCTTTCCATTTCTAGTGTGGGCGGTTCTAACTCTATTTCCTCCATTTGTACTGCCTCTCCGTCTTCCACACTTAACTCGGGTTCCACATTCTTCTTTACCTTTTTTCCCTTAGGTTGCGGCATTTTGATCTGTTGGTAGTTGCCGGGATTGTTCGGTTTTTTCAAGCCTCACTAGTTGAGCTGCCAATTTATAACAATAGAAAAATGTACCTTCTTCAACAGCCTCACGTTGGAGTCGTCAATTTATAACAAAAAGATAAGTGCAAGTGTTCGTGTTGTAAAATGTCGGGCGTTATCTCCGCGCACTTTTTGTTACTTACCGGTGACTGGATCCTTTGCGGTGATGTAGTCCTGTAACACAACTTGATACTATGTTTTTTGTGGGCGCCACTTGGAATCGTTTGTTCCAAGAAAGAAATATGATTATTAAAAAAAATTAAAACTTTTAATTCTTACTTCTATGAAAAAATGTAATCAAGTCAGTTTAGTTTGAAAAAATAAAGTAAGTTTAAAGATTCTTCAAAAACAAATCGTCTGAAGGACTAACATTCATGAAAAAATTATAAAATTGCAGAGTTATAAAGAAAAAATTCATAAGTTATTATTATTATTGACAATTTTATTCATCCAATCAAGTATCGGCTAGTATTTTCAATTTTTTACTCAGTTGAAAAGCATGAGTTTAATACGTGAAAAAATCTTTACTCTCAGGACGTGACTCCTTTGAACTACCAAGACATATCAATAAGATGCCTTACAAGAAAAATTAGGTGACTTGAAGGTGTGTGTGGCATGTGTAGTACAACTGTGTGACAAATGTAACCAGGTAAAAAATGACTTTAATTTTGGTAACTCACGTTCCAATGGTTCATTAATCTCGCACTGGACACTCCTCTCGGGTAGTTTTTCAATCTCGCCTCTTCACGTGTGCACTGAATTTATTTTAAGTCAAAATTGCGATCATTTACAACTTCCGCACTTTTTGTGAAACAGTTTGGCAGTAGATTTTCGTTCAAACCCCGCCGCTACAAATCAGCTGCTCCGCGTTGATTCCCAAATTGGCCGTCACAGCGCTGATTCCCATGCAGACGAGAGAAAGGCTTTGTGTGTGTATGTTTACGTTAAGGGAGTTATTGTCAAGTCAGTTTGTCTTTGCGAACACAGCAGAATTGGTTCTCTATTTAAAATTTTGGTCCCTCCTGGGCCGTTGACGTTCTGGCTGCGTGATTTCTATTAAAATTTGCCGTGTTGCTGCTCTATTTCAGCAACACATTGGCGTAGATTCTTGTAGGGTTAAGTCAGTCTATTTGTCAATGTACGGGAAAAGCCTTTCTTCGTGTCTTGTGTCGATTTCTCGCCTTCGGTTTCGCCTTGGTTGCGTTGATCAGTGTCGTGGGTGATGCATCTGTTCTGGAGTTCAAGCTTCAAGTGTTTTTTGGGTCGAAATTGGTCTCTCTTTTATACTAAGTCAGGCTGATTGAGTTTATGAACTTCCGGTATATTTGTGTAAAAATTCCTTTTAGAATGTTCGAGAATTAAGAAATGGAACGTCATGGAACAAATTTAATTTCCGTCGAAGCTTTTAGAACAAATTTCTTATTCTTCACACTAAGGATATTTCAAAAATTACTCTGGTATTTGTCAAACAGTTTTACATTAGTACTCACAATTTAGGTTCTCTGTTTTCAACTGAATCTAGTGATACTAATTATGATTGGTTTTTAAATAAATTAACTCTAATAAGTAACACAATATACAACTCTCACCTTGGGTTGTTGTCATTGAAATTCAATTTTTTAGAACAAAAAATTGTTGTGAAACTATTATGTTTCTTCCATAACATGAACACATAATATTACTATCTTCCTATAACAAAACAAACAAATTTTAACATATATAATACAAGATAATTTAAATTTTACATGGCCCATGCCCATGGCCTATGTTGTTGTCAATGTTATGACACAATAATTAGTCTCTTTCTTTAACATATATAATATTTCACTAGTGTACACTCAGAGTTTATTATATTGTCTGTCTTTTGTGATACCTGGTTACTCTTTACACATATTATCTTTATTACAGGATAACATAGCATCATATTGGTTGGTCTGAGATGTCCTTTTTCATAGTGTGACAAATCTCACTCTTATAAGTTAAATTCTTTCATAATTGATCTTATTTTCAACTGAGTCTGTTCGTTTTTAAGGTATACTGAAGTACTGTACCATTCTCTTTTATTTTTGTCAACATTTTGTAAATATTTAGCCAGATATGACTATTTTTTGTACTGGTTGGTTGGTCCCAGCCATACATGGTATAGGTAAATATTTTGCTAACTCGACTATTACAATGTTAAAGTTAGTCAAATATATTAGTATAGTCACTTTATATTATATTTCAACTTTCTAATGCAATTTGGTTGCATTTTGGCAACATTAAAACCATAAATCATACAATATTATATGCCTACCACATGTTTTTTGTTAATACTGTTTTTGGCTATTTTGACTGACTTTTATTCATTTGACAGCTTTCTTTATCTAAGATAAATTGTTCATTTTTGTCTGCTTGACAATTACATATAGTTTTTATTTCAATTTGATAATAATTAATTTTTACATGAAATCTGAGTGTTTGGTCTCAAATCCAACACATTAATATTTTTTGTCATAACAATTATATAATTTTTATTTTAACTTAGATTCTTTCTAATAATTTATTTAAGTCATTTAATACATTTATTTTATTTACATTACATAATATAATAATGGATCATGTCCATTCATTCACAATAAATAGTTCTTTATACTCTATTCAGAGTTACTAAACTTAATAATTAATGACTCCATTTTGGTTGATCCTGATATTATTTGTCTCTCTCATAGTATCTTATGGTTTTTTCACCGTTATTCACTTTAATACTATATATGGGGTTTGTGTCTTAGTCACAGTCTGGTCGTTTTTCATGTTAGTAGTAATAATTATTAGACAATATTACATAATTTTTTAGGGCTACTTGGGTTCGATACTGTCCACCTCACTCTACTCTTATGATAAATCGCTATGTAAATGGTTTCCTTTATGGAACGTTCTGTGACGTTACAACGTCCATCAGCCACTTCCATTACCTATTTGATTACACACTACATTTACACACACACACACACTACTCTACCTCCAATGCACATGTGCATCCATTTTCTTCGCTTCCGGCCTGCACTGGCGTGCGTCTCCTCCAGTCCTTCCATTCAGCTGAAGGTGGCTAGCCCCAGATTACCCCAAGACTTGTTCTTCTGGACAAGTCTCAAACAGCACGAAAAAAAATTATATTTTAGGACTTACCGCTAAATACATTTAGTATGAAATGATTTATGGGTCAATCAATGAATAATTGACCCGGTTCTTCATATAGGTTCCCGTTGACTAGCAGTCGCCCGCAACTACTGTAATAGCACGGAAACCATTTTACTGATCTTTCATCACAATTAATTTAATTTTAAAATGTATGTAGAGTATGTTGGAAAACCAATCGCCGTACGCTTATCTCAAATTTCCCACCAATCAATATAAATACAATTAGAAACACAGACACACGCACACATTTGTTTGGAAATTATTTATTTTAATTAACTATGTCATTAATTTTTAATATTATTTTTATTTATTTTTACTTTTTAATTTTATCTTTTCATATGGTTTGTAGCTCTTTCTTGACGTTTTTGAACGTAAGCCTGATTCTGAAGACAATTCTTTAGATCATCAGTCTGATGAAGATCCTTCAAGATTTAAAACATTCTTTTGGCGATGTTAATTGCAATTTTTAAATTCTCTGTTTGCCTTCCAAATTAGGCTCTGTCCTGTTAAAAATAAATCCTTGATATTCCACATCATCTGTGAACGTTCTAATTAAGTCGTAAATATTAAGATGTGATTTGTTTGTCATTTTGATAAGCCGATGGTTCCATCCTTCGAAACCATTGCATCTTCTATGATATTTTTCAAGACAATCTCACATACATTTAGAAATTATCGGACCACTGCTCGACGAAGTAGTCGTAATATTTACTTGTGCAGAGTTCTCTTGAATGTTAAGCTAACTTAGTCGATCGGCAAGTAGGCTAAGGCAGATCACATTCTTTCGTGAAGTCAAACTCCATCATCGTGCGTGTAGAGAGTCACCATTTCTATATTATCTTGTACTTTCCGCAATATGCGCTGATTAATGTGATAATTACACCCACTTATCTTAATCACCGGAAACAGAGACTCCAAAGCCTGAATTACAGCAACTTCGAAATCAGTTACAACATTTTCACAAATCCAGTCCAGGAGCTTATCTTAGGCTAATAATTTTAAAGAACCTACTATAGGTCTCTTTTATTTCCTATCCGGGAGAAGAGCATAAACCACCGGTAGGCCTATAACGTCCGTTTATTGAATCGAGCCCTCAAGAACGGCTTGGATTGTATACAATCCCTTAGTATAGGCCTAACGGATAACCAGTCAGTCTTTATTATGAGTTCGGTTAAGTGAGTTATAGAGTCAGTGTGTGTGTGTGTGTGTGTGTGTGTGTGTGTGTGTTTAATTCCACATTTGTGGATCAATATTGTTACGTAATGCTGAACGTTCTCGTGCGTTTGATGGTGTCGTTCTACAATTTCTCGACTAGCCCTGCCGGTGAATCTGCCAAGACCGCGCTGAAGTATCCTCTAGAATTTTCGAGTGCTTGTTAAGGACGCTTGTTATGGAACCCTCCAGAATATTATAGCCAACACCTGCCGCTTAGTTTTTAGTTTACTTCGGGCGATTACTCAGTGCGTTTCAAGTGGCTATTAGTGAAAAGTGATTATTGTGCGGACTCTGTTAGTTGACATTATTATTGCGTGTGAACAAAAATTTGAATTATTGTACGAGTACAATCTTGTTGAATAATGCGTTGATTACAAACTGTTAATTGTGATAATTAAAGCTGGTTTTTAATTACTTCATTGGTATCTTGTATTTTGTTCATTGGTGTTTGTACCATACGACGATCAGCGATATCAACGTTATGAATCAAAATTTGTATTTTCTGTGTTATACATATATTTAACAGAAAGAGACAAAGCAAAGATTCAGGCAGCAGAGATGAGATTTGTGAGGACTACTCTGGTCTGTACCGTTCTCGATAGAAAGAAGAATGCGGATATAAAATCGGAACTGGGAGTCGACACATTGTTGGAACAGTTAAGGAGCAACAAACGAAGGTGGTGTGAACATTTGGTGAGAATGGCAGGTCACAGGATTGCAGTGCTAGCAATGGAATATAGGACGGTGGGGATGAGAGCTGTAGGAGGGCCGAGAGCGAAGTGGGTCCCGGAACAGTTTCAGGATAGAGCCTTATCGTTGAGGTTGATGATGATGATGATGATGATGATATACTTATTTGTAAAAAATTGTTTGTGATAACGATAAACAAAAAAGGAGACGACACGAGTGTTTTATTTCTATCGCTGCCTAGAAGACGACAATCTTTGCTATGGTCGCCGATTCTTCAGCTACAATGTGATACAGTTTTACACAGTTGTACTCTGCTAGTGCTGATTTCTCCATGTCTTCTTCTTCGTATGCCCTGTGTTACTGCACTCTCGTTATCATCTGTCTTCGTATTTCGCCTATAAACACATCACTACAACTGCAAGAGACCTCATAGACGCTAGGAGTTAGATGTGCAAAATGTATCTTGTCTTTCACCGAGGCCTCACTTTTCTAATCGGGTGAATGTTGTGTTTGTTTAAAATGTTTGTAGGAATAAAAATAAATTATAATATTTGTCTTCTTCTTCTTCTTCTTCTTCTTCTTCTTCTTCTTCTTCTTCTTCTTCTTCTTCTTCTTCTTCTTCTTCTTCTTCTTCATCTTCTTCTTCTTCTTCTTCTTCTTCTTCTTCTTCTCTTCAAAAATTAGGTTACATAAACCAGTTCCAGGACCCATCTCATCCTCGGACGACCCACGTCTCTTCTACTAATGGCTTTATAATTCAGTGCCGCTTTCGGCAATCGATCCTCTGTCATCTGTGCAGACGATCCCACCATTGTCTTCTGTAAATTGAAATAATTTTATTTATGTCCTTTACTTCGATTTCTGCGTTGATAAACTTATTCCTTATTCTATCTTGCTTAATAACTTAAAGCATTTCGAAGAAACTACATTTCAGCACTCTGAATCTTGCCGCATTCCTTTTTTGTAATGATCCACGCCTCACTCACATAAATCAACGTGGGTATTGCAATTGTCTTATAAAATTTAATCCTTGTGCTGTGTCTTGTTTTGATTTTAAAATTTCTATGAATCGTACTACAAATATTCCTAAATTTATTTATCTTCTATATTATATCATATTCAGATTCATAGCTTACTGCACAGCCGAGATATTTGAAACGGATCACTTGTTCTAAAGTGCCGTTGTTTATAACTACCTTAGCTCTCACTGGATATTTACATTCAAAAGCCATGGTTTTGGTCTTTTATAATATTTGTAAATTAATAAAATAAACTTAGAGTTTTCTTAATATGACAGATACTCAGCATCTGCTCAATAACGCATTGTTACGCAATTACGGAAAGTTCTCGAACAATGGAGAGTGTCGTCCTACGTGTTTCTCGGCTATCCCAGCAGAGCCCAGCTGTAACTTTTGGTAGCGTACGTATTGCTACTTTGAGTAGAAAGACAATTACGTGACACTTATCGTGGGTCAACAATCGAGGCTGTTCCTGACCGCACCGGTCGGCGCACTGTGTTCAAGGCCAGACATCGACAGTGTTTCTAGTGGATTCGAGAGCGCCTGTAATAGGCACATGTTCAACACGTCATCCAAAAAATAACAGATGATTCTGGCATCTGAGCGGGGTATAAATATAAGCATCCAGCAACGGTCAGTCAGCTAGTGTCGGGCGATTTACGCGGTGCATCTCAAGTGGTGTATTAGTGAAGTGATTATTGTGCGGGGCTCTATAAGTTGACATTATTATTGCGTGTGGATAAATTTTACTTGAATTATTGAACGATTATAATGTTGTTGAATAACTTTTTCACAAACTGTTATTTATGATTAATTAAAGCAGGCGATTGGTGACTTCATTTGTGTCTGTATTTTGTTTTCCATTGTACCGTACGAATTAGTGAGACAGTTGTAACAGTAGGCAGCATATTCACGTCGGTTTACTCAAAAACTTTGAGACGCAAAGAATTTATAAAATTATGTGTAAAGAATCCTGAAATTCACATTTGTGCTTAGAAAAACGCCAACCTTTAAGCTAATATCATCTGCCCCTCCCCCGAAGCAAGTCTCGTCCACCAGCCCAGAAGGTAGTCTTCCCCCTCCCACAGGGGTAGCTCCTAGTTTAATTATTGAATACTTATGCTAAATTAAATACACGTTACTAATTTATTTTCATATATTATTTCGCTGAATCAAAATTATCGCATACACAAAAACAATATTTTAAATTAATTATTCCGAAGAGGGTAAAATTCAGACATTTTGCGGCTCAAATATGTTTTTGCGCAAAGAGTAACATTCTATTGGCCGCTGTGAACAACAAAAACATCGCGTCCATGTAAAGCAAACACGTACACACTAGCAAGAATCAAAACAGTCTACAACAATATGTTATGTTCTATTATTGTTTCTGTAAACACTTACGGTCAGTTGCTATAGCAACTTGGTGGTTTACAGTGTTATTTTGTAGAGGTCTCTGTATTTCTTTAAAGCCGGTCAGCCTCATTTTCCCTCTATCCACTTTTTTTCTCTTCTCTCTCAATTTCTATGACTCCTTCCATTCTCTGTCCCTCTCTCTCTCTCTCTCTCTCTCTCTCTCTCTCTCTCTCTCTCTCTCTCTCTCTCTCTCTCTCTCTCTCTCTCTCTCTCTCTCTGTTTTACTTCTGTTAACTCTCATTATAAGCCGAGGCCCATTTTAGTCCACCGCTGAGAACGCAAGGAATCCTCACGTCGTCGTCTCCTGACTGGGTTGTTAGGGTTTTTGCCTCCTCGACGACTGTTTATACAATGTTCTTCTGCTGCGACAACGCTACGTGTTCCTTTCACTGGCTTACGACGAGTTGACGTCCACCGGAAGTATGATCCAGCCAATCCCATTTCCATTTTTTAATTTCATTTTCAACCGTTCTCTCGTTCGTTCTCCAGACATTCTCTTTGTCATCTAGCTTGGTAAAAATCGTTTTATAATATTCTGCGTAGACGTTTACTTATAAACTGGGTTTTCCTTGTAGCAGATTTAGTGACTTTTCGAGAGTCACAGGCATATTAGAGGATACATTCGACACCGTAGTACAAAGTATTATCGTAGTTTTTACGCGTAGTGATTTCCACAGCGTTTGTACTTTCGGAACGGCTTTCTGATTGTTCGTATCATCAGCTGACCATCGCGATCGGTGCTACTAGCTTTGTCTGTGTGTGACAAACAAACTCCGTGACAGACTCAGTGTGCTGATTCTTTATGCACACTGGTTCAGCGTGTTGACTGTTTATTTTGTTTGGGTGTGTGTTTTTTTTATAATGTCCTGTCTGAGTTTCCTGTTGCAAACGTCTTGTCTTTTCCGTCCACTCCTACGCCATGGTGTCAATCAATAAGCATACGCCGTCTGAAGGTCTTACCATTCCTCCCCCTCCCCCCAAACCTTTCATTACTATGAACGACTTCTCCTTTTCTGTTTCATTGCGTCGTTTTTCTTCTCCATGTTGTTGGACTCTTTTTGCTGAGTGAGGAGTTAAATAAACAAAAATAATAACTACTCAATAAATTTCTTTAAATAACAAAAAGTTATTATGTCGCACGTCG
This sequence comes from Magicicada septendecula, assembly GCA_034769895.1. Taxonomy (NCBI): domain Eukaryota; kingdom Metazoa; phylum Arthropoda; class Insecta; order Hemiptera; family Cicadidae; genus Magicicada; species Magicicada septendecula. The sequence goes on from CM068373.1 coordinate 100,181,415, forward strand.
GACGCGTTCTGTGTAATAAAAGCGGTAATAAAAGCGTCGTGTAGCCTGTGTGTCCTTACCTGTCCCTTCTCACTCTTTACTTATTCCCGATAGGCGCCAAATTGTTTTGCCAGAAAACAATTAAAAGATTCTATCTTAGTTGTTTTACGGTATTGTAGTGTTGATTCGAATTGTTCGCCAACTGGCTGGTGCTCGAATCTCGCTTGAGTGGGGGAACGTGTTACCAACGTAAAATAATGTTGGTTAATTCTACTCGCTGCTACAAAACACAACATACATAATATTTCGAAAATAATTACTGGACAGTTAGTAACGATTCACACTTTTTTATTTGGCTTCAGAACTTCTTAATTTTCATTAATGCTTATACAAAATGTGATTAATACAATATGTTTTAGCCTCGGCAATAAATAATCGTTCACTCAGCGGAAGGCTGGGTTGGTAATGCAATGTTTTTCTGTCGCCACAGTAGACGGCGTCTCTTATTTATACACAATAAATCTGCCAATTAATTCTTTTAAGTACGACAAAGAAGTTTAAAACAAGATAATTAATACATCACTTTACAATCGTGATAATTAAAATTGAACAAGGTTTACATTAGATTCAAAGTTGTGGTGTCAAAGTGTGTGACGGTGTCGTTCGTGTAGTACATAGGTTATATTCAGTTAACTGGTATGCATAAAATAAGTTTTATTTATCAATCTTTGAAAAAATAATACCATCAGTTATAGTGAGAGTTCACAGTTCAGTGAGAAAGTTGAAAGAGAATTTATTTCAGAGATTTAATTAATTCAGCAATACTTATCATCAGTTGCTTTGAAGTGTAGTGTCAGATAGTTAATTTAGGTTGGGTTCATCGATGTTGGTTCTTCATTCTTCAAACATCTTTGGCTTCAGGTACGCCTTGCGTCTTTTTCTTGTTAGTTGACTTATTTTAATAGATCTGGATTTAATTAAGCTGGTCCTTGGCCTGGGTTGAATGTGTCATTCCCTCGTCAGTTAGTTCGGTCCTTCACTTCATAAAATCTGGTCACTTTTACTGTTTTTAAATCAAAATTTGGGCCCTTCACGGCTTGGCGTCTCTCCTCGTAAGCGTCACTATAAGATTCTAAAGTTCCTAACCGAAAAATCATCAATATCCTGCTGTTGTTATGGTAACTCAAAGATTCTGATTGGATAAACTCGACTTAAGACCATTGTTAGAAGATTTGAATTTTTATTCAAAAGGTTACACATCTTCTGATTGCTATTAATCTTCGGTATTCTTTTTTAAGTATTACATATCATCACCACTGTTTGTATTTTGTTTCAAAGATTAATTTAACATCCCATAAGGTTGGGTTTACTGATGTATTAACATCACAAGTTATGTTGATATTATTTAAATACACTGTTTTCTTATTTTACATGATTACTTTAACATTTCTCTCTTAATATGATTACCTAATTGTCCTTTATTGTTTACTTGTCTTAGTTTTGCTGATGTTATAGTTTAATTCTTAAAATTTGTAGTTTTTGCTGTTTTACAGTTAGGCATTTGCCTAGGTCTAAACAGCAATTGGCTATTTTTCTTAATTTACACAGATTACATTTTATTTTCCCCTTGCATAGGTTCTGATTTGTTTTATGCATGATTTGTTCATTTGTTGAATGGTTTCATGTCTGTTCTATAGTAATTGTATGTTATTTTATTAGTTTCCATATTCTGGCTTGTCTATTGTTATAACTGCTTTTTCAGTATCATTAGATTTGTCTGAATTTATTTTGTTTTTTTATTACTGCTTTTGTTTGTAATTGAATTATTATTTCTTATTCTCTATTACTTAAAATACAACATTTAGGCTTATAATCTACATAACTCCCACAGCCATATTCCGATTCATTAAACATAATTATTATTGCATGTCATTACTCACAATGTTCATTCTCTTCATCTCCTCGAACTCTTTGGTGAGTTATAATTATTACGTAATATAAAAGATAAAAACATAAACGTTAATTAAACATATGAATACCATTGTATGATATTTCCTTATAACTAATTCCAAATGACATTAGGTCATTAACATGAAACTTCAACAACAGTTTACTATATGATATTAAAATCTTTCATAACGATTACCTTATTATTAAATGTCTTTTCATATCATTTTAAATCAATAATATTGGGTTTTACCTCTGTACATCAGAAATCATATATGCTGTGTATTAGCACACTAATAGTCATTTTTGCTTAAATACATTGGTAATAATATGAATTGCCAACTTAGAATACTAATGGCTCACAAATTATAATATGATAGGTAGTCAATAATACTCCTATCTGAACTCTATTAATTACCTAGTTTACTGCACTTTGGTTCAGTTTGTTATGTACACTTGTATTCACTGATAATTGCTGTTAATTGCCACAGTCCTTTCTGTGTTTAGCAATTATTAGCTTTCACTCATTTTTACTACTCACTAATAGTTTTTTATCACTCTTAAATCTTTTTCACTGATTTATTAGTGTCTATCCCTATCAATGGGGTTATATTTAATTTGGTATTTTAACACTATCACCTTGCACTCTCTATGTTTGATTTAAGTGTTACTGGTGGTTATTGCTTACTTAAATTCTCTTTCTCATTTTACAAATGTTCATTATTACTCTAATTCCCTATCTCTCACTTTACCAGGTTCAATTATACCGTTAACAAGTTCATGTCGTATTAGATTGATTTATCATAGTTATTCTCTATTCATTTGGTTAGTGTACCTTTCTAAATTTAATTTTGAAATTTAACACTTCTCATTTACATTGCTTGTTTGGGTTTACATTACTAATTATTATTTACAACTATCATTCATTGGTTTTTTCCATTATTTTATTGGATTGTAACATTTCAACCTTTTCTATTATATGTTATTTGTTTGTGTTTTACCATTTCTTTTCATTTCATTTCATTGCATTCATTTTATGGTTTTCACCCTCTCATCTGGTTTCCCTTTATTTGGTCTATCACTGGTGTTCTGGCTGGTTCCACTTATTCACTTCATTTGGTGATGATCCATATATCCTTTCATAGGTGTTAGGGCTGGTTCTAGTTATTCACTTATTTTGTTCTAATTTAGATATATTTATATTAGTGTTGGTGCTAGTCCTACTTTCTCACTTACCATCTATTGGGTTATTATGGTTAAATCGCCATGTATCCTTGTTTTAAACGTTTCGGTCCGTTGCTTGTTACTTTTCTCTTATCAGAGGTTACTTTTATGATTACTTTCATATGCTTGATCGCATTATTATTTTAATTACCCATTTTTTATCTCTGACTCATCCCTTTTAATCATAGTGTTAAGTATTTAATAATTTATTCTTATCATGTTTCTTCATTAGTGTTTATTGAAGATATGTACCATTACAATATATGCCTATATATGTGTGTGTGTGAATGTGTGCGTGTGTGTGTATGTATGAGTGTGAACTTTATAATGTGTAAAACGAAGCGAGTTCCCAGTTTTAACTTCAACGTGTGGCATTTCTGTCTATCTGTCTATTTAGGGTACGTCTCGCGATAACGTTTGAACGTACCAACTTTGATTTTCGTAAAACTTGGCACGTGTCCATACTTTTACCCTACACAAACCTATTGGATTTCAGATTCAGCCCCGCAAAATAGGGGGAGGGCAAAGGAAAAAACTTGAAAAGGTTCAAAATTGTGAGAAACTCGCAAAAACCTTAAGTGGGCTATCAAAATAAAGGGAAGTTAACCATAGTCTGAACATAGTGTTCATTTATGGACGTCAGGAGCCCCAAAAAAGTAAAACTTTTTATAAAACGGCAAAAATTTATGTGGAGTATCAAAATAAATGGAATTTTGACAAACATCTAAATGTAGTATTACATTTTGGAAATTTCAGAATTTTGTATGGGGTAAAACTTTTTCTCTTTTTCTTCGCGTCAAGGTATAGGGTTACAGCCTGTTCCGACTTCACTGAAGCCATCTCTTCCTTAGTCTATCTATATCACGTCTTCCCTGAGGTCTGTATCGTATTACTTGTTTAGGTAGCCTCATATTTTCTATTCTCTCGATATGCTGCCTCCATTTAATTTTCCCTTCCCTTATTCTGCTGGCCATAGAATATAGGGTACAGTTATCTCAGTTCTTATATCTTCATTTCGTATTTGATCTCCAAGGGTGCAACCTTTGGTTTTCCTCAAGAACTTCATTTCACTTGTTTGTATTCGTCATTAATCGGTTCTCGTCTTCGTCCAAGTTCCATAAGTTAAAAAGGGATAAAAAAAGATCTAAACTTAAAAAAAAAATTAGAAATTCCAGCAGGGTGTTAGACTAAAGGGAATTATAACCCAAATTCAAATGCTTCAAATGTTTAGTGTTTTTTGTATGATTCCATTCTATATAGTTGTTTTATTACAAACAAAATAGTAGGTATATCAAGATTTTTTTATTTTTTTAAATTTTTAACAAATTTTATAATACTGAAATTTATGAAATAATAAAAAATGTACTTTTGTCTAAAATAGTGAACGAGTTCTGCAGCTCAGCGAGCATAACCTGTAAGAGGCGCGCTATTAAGTGATTGTGAAACGCATTGTGTTTCAATTTATTTAAAAATATTTAGCCTACATAAATAGCCGACTTGTGTCCATTACCCAAGACGGCCAGGCTTCGGTAGTCGGCAACGGTGTGCCCACCCACCCAGTGTCGCGTATGTAGTGTCGCGTTACTCGTACAATGTAAGCTATTGCTGACAATTTGTTTCCCAACAGCGAACGTGATATCCATTTCACGTGTAGCCGCCATCGCCACCATCAAGTAACACGACTATTAATTTGTCCAACTACTACTACTACTGCAGGGAAGGAAACGTGACTTCGCACGCACGCCCATTTTCCGTGAGTCGAGATACTGACCGTCGTGTCTCAGGAACGACCCGACCATTCACGTTGACTTATTTTTTGATAGAATAAGACAACATAGTCTTATACCTTGTATCAGCGCCAGATTTAGAGTTAGTGGGGCCGTAGGCTGAACATGTGGTGCGGGCCCCCCTACTACCGGAGGGGGGGGAGTCTGTGGGGTATGGATTACGCTTTTTGTAAATATTCTATACTAAGTTGAACAATTTAACGCTTTCAAGGTATCTCAATGAACAATGGCATTATGGAATCTTTGAAAATAATAGTAAAAGATTGCACTCATTTTTGTATTAAACTGAAAATACCCTAAACAGCATAAAATTTATTGAATTAATAAAGTTGTGTTAGTGGTTATAATCACAAACAGAAAGAACACTGTTGCACACCACTATACAAACATTATTCCGATTAGCGCTTTCAAGCTTCACACCTTATCATCAGATCGGAAAAAAATCATAAATTTTTTCATTTTTGTATCGGCCATCTAAGGACCACATGCCAATATCAATTCTTTACTCTTTGTTCTTTTCTTTTTCTCCAATATTCTTTCATCTTTTCACTGTGTCTCTTCTTCCTGTCTTCAGTCCACTTTGAACCTGTGTTTTTATCTCTCCTACCCTGGACTCCTTCCATTTTTAACTCTTTTGCCCGAAAAACGTCTCTTTCAATTGCTTCTTCTGCGTTTATATTACTTTTTTCTAAATCCTTTTGGACTTCTTTAACCCAACTTGATGTTGACTTCTTCCCCCACAGATATTTGAAGATCTGCTTTGTTAATATATTGTCGTTCATTCTATATAAATGTCTAAAAAATAATATTCTTCTTTCCTCATTGTTTCTGGTTATATTTTCTATACTTTGATAAATTTCATCAGTACTTCTTAATTTCCAACCTTCGGAAGTTTTTCGTGGGCCTAATATTTTCCTAATAATTCGTCTTTTCAATATTTCTAGTTTGTCTAAATTATAATTCAATGCTAGACATTCACTTTCCCGTATGAATGTTACGAGGATGCCCAAAACTATATTAAGTGGAACGATATTGGGCAAAAGAAGAAGAGGCAGGCCTCGAAGAAGATGGCAGCAGGATGTGGAAGAAGATCTGAGAAAGATGGGCATTAGGAACTGGAGACTGAGGGCAATGGACAGAGATGAGTGGAGACGGGTCGTAGCGGAAGCCAGGGCTCACCATGGGCTGTAGTGCTGGAGAGTAGTAGTAGTATACTAGTAGTAGACATTCACTTGCATATAGCCATTCTGCTTCACTACTGTACTGTAATGCCTTATTTTTTCATTTTTAGATATGCACTTTTTATTGTAAATATCTTTAGTTATACCATATGCCCTTTCCATCTTATGAATCCTTTCTTCTATAGCAGATTTTTCTAAGCCATTCTCTTGAATTATTTCTCTTAGATACTTAAATTTTCGAACCCTCTGTATTTGACCATTATCTGTTAATATTAAAGATATTAGTTATACACGTGGAGAAGAAAAATTAAAAGAATTTAAACCAATAACAGATCCATTTTACGATAATAGTATGGTTGTTGAGATTGCAGGTTCTATAGATTGTAATGGAAAATTAAAGAAGGAAAAATTTTTAGTTAAAAAGGAAGCTTGTGCATCGTTCAGTAGTTTACTTAGATCTAGATTTTCTTTTTTTTTTTAATTTGGTTAGCCACGGAGTAAAAGCAAAATTACCATATTTATTAAACTGTAATGTAAAAGCTATAAGTGGAGTAAAATAAATTATAAGCAAAAGTATAAACGTTGTAAGTTAAAAGTATAAAAATTCTGTTGCTGTTTTATATAAAATAAAATTGGCCAATGTAATAATAAAAACATTTTCAAATGAATTACCAAATATACTAGAGCAATAGAAAGAACAACATTATTATTTATTAGATCTAGATAACTCAAGATTTTGCAGTAATTTCCAACAAGGAGGAAATGATTAAATGTTTAACTGATAATTTTAATTTTCGAACGGAAGGAGAATTTAAAGAAAATTGTAATAATGTAATTGTAAAAAATAATAATACTGTTGGGGAAAATTGTTTAACATGGCTTAATAAAAATTCTACAGTTAAAATTTATAACAAATTTATATGCCGGTTATCAAGTCCAGGAGTTAACAAACGACTGGGCAACCATACTATATATTTCACAATTTGTCCAGATAAAAGATAAAACGAAACATTTAAATAAAACTTAGCTAAAGAAAATGGAAATACACGATTAGGAGAAACACTGTACAATTATATTAACGAAAATTTCAAAGGAACGCAAGAATTTAATCCATTAAAAGATTCTTTAAATTTAATGGAAAACAATAAAAACTATTTCAAGGTTGCTCCTTGTTATTCTGTTTTATTATCTACAATGTGGGAAAAATTAACAAACAATTTACAAAACAATTGTTGTTTTTAAAAAATTATTACAATAACTTATGTGTATTGGGGTAATAAAAATTCCGGAAAGAATTAACCGGTTTAGAAATTAAATTAACAAAAAATTTAGAAGAACGAAATAAACTAACTACTTATGTTTTGTCTGGCTTTAGATTTAACCGATCAATTACCTAGAAGTTCTAGAAGATACAAAAAATAAAAATATTGTTATTTTAAAAAACAGTGTTTTGTTAAGTCTGGAGAGACATTTTTCTAAACCTGGTACTACAATTTCCAGTATTTAGAGGGAAGAAAATTTAGAAAATTTCGGATTAATAGTTACTAAGAATGTAATTTCTTGAGTTTTAAGAATTAAAGAAAAAAGCAATAATAACAGTAAACCGTACCCATATACAAGTACAAAAAAAAGATTTACATTACTAGTGGAGTTAAATAAAACTTAAAAAAAACTTATATTAGACGGGCACACGTGCACACATTAGTAGACCGGCGGCTTTCTAACGGGTCTAAAAACAACGAAACAGCGCACAGTATCGAGATGTGTCTGAACTCGATCGATCGTTGTCGGCGATATCAATTCCAGTTTCTGACGGCGACGTGGGTTCGTTACCGGCCGAACGTGTGTACACAATATTGAACCTGCGGTGAGTTCGCAAAAATGAAACACAGCCGACCGAATGTGAAAACTCTCTCTTTACGACAATCAACGAGTTACTACCATTTCTCTTGGCAGTGAACGAAAAATTTAGTTGTTGAATTAAACGTTGCCAATGATCGTCGTATAACTATATTGTCCCCAAAATGACAAATATAACATAATTGGTATTAATGTTAAAGCTTTCAGAATTCCGATCTGACGATGAGCTGAGAAGCATAAAAGCGCTAATTGGAATAATTTTTCTATAGTGGTGTGCAACAGTGATAATTCAGTTTGTGATTTTAACCACTAACACAACTTTCTTCATTAAACTTCTGGTATTAATGTTGTCGTAACTTATCGCTACTAATATGGGGTAACATCGCTAATAATATAGCGATTGTTGACTTTATCCCTACTAATACAGGGATAAGATTTTCTTATTAATAACGCACAGATAATTATATCACTATATGCTATTAATATATCATTAGCTTATCATTAATATGTAACTATAAAAACACCATCGCCAATAATGTTCCGATAATTACAGGTCCTATTAAGGTAGGAACAACTTTAACGCTAGCATTATGTACATTTTATGATATAGCATTTAATATATAACACTAGTCCTTCTTCTTCATCTTCACTATATGGCTTGGGTTATAGCCTGTCCCGACTTCACAGAGACTCTGACCATTTTTCCCAAGGTCTTCGACGATCTCTCGTCCGCACTGGCCTATGTTCAAACGCTTGTTTAGGAATACGCGTGTCAACCATCGTGCCCACTTGGGACTTCAAATTCTGCCTGTATTCCGTTATTCTCTCCAGAACCGTCTGTAACTTCAGGTCTTTCTTTATGTTGTCGTTTCGCAGACGATCTCTCAAAGTACATCCCTTAACTACTATTAAAAATTTCATTTCCGAGGCCTGTATTTTTGAAATATCTTTTTGAAGGAGAGTCCATTCTTCAGATGCATACATTAAAGTCGGCTCAGCCACGACCTTATAGAACTTTAGCTGTGTCTTCCTCTACGTTTGATTCTTTATTAGTCGTCTTATCGTTCCACAGGAATAACTAAATTTAACGATCTTTATCGAAACCTTAATATAAATATCATAATATATAGCTATTGTTTCTTTAGCAAAAAAAAAGTATTCTAAAATATGAACTGGCACACTTCCAATGCAAACAACGAGTTAAACACAGGGGTTCCAATGTTATCTTTGATTACAAAAGATACCTTGATCAAAAGGCTGAACCTTTATTAACATAGCCTATGTGACATTTTCTCTTGGTCTTCACAAACCAGAAGATGGTGGGCTTGCAATTTCTTCCTTTCCGTAGACGGTCTCTTCATCAACACAACACAGCTTCTTCCTTCTTTTACCCCATCCATATAGTCCTGTCTAGGTCTTCACCTCACCTCCCATTGCCCACCTCCCCACAATCATTTTCTCGATCATAATGGTGAACCAATGCGAATCCCTTAGCAGGCGACCAACCAGCAGACTGCTCCTTCTTTCCGCAGTGGTCCCTGTCAGCGTCTTTTTTACACCCACTCTCTTCAAAACCTCATCATTAGGTACTCTATCCGTCCACGATATTCTTAAGCCCATCCTCCAGCATCACATCTCAAAGACTACAAGATAGCTCCTCTCCAGTTTCTTCAAAGTCCATATTGCCGAGACATTTTATGTACATATACATATTATGGATTATAAAAGCACCTGACATCTAGCTTCATCTCAAGAAGTACGAAATGCAAAATCTACAAAACACTTATCAGGCCAGTGCTGACATATGCTTCAGAAACCTGGACAATGACAAAAAAATAGCGAGAGACTTCAACGTTGCTGTGAAAGACGGATTATAATAACAACATTTAGAGAAGTACAAGAAAATGGAATGTAACGCAGGCGCTATAATTATTAACTATACCATGTTTACAAATAGCCGGACATTGTCAGGATAATCAAAATACACAGGCTAAGGTGGGTTGGACACATGTAGAGAATGGAGGAAGGACAGCCTACTAAACATATTTTTTAACATAAACCAATGGGTAGTAGAAAAAGGGGAAGACCCCTATGTAGATTCAAAGACCTGATAGAGGAGGACCTGGGAAAGCTAAACATAAGAAACTGGAAAGCCAGGGCATGCAATAGGGAGGAATGGATTCGACTCTTAGAGCAGGCCAAGACCCACCAAGGGTTGTAGAGCTACGGCTGATGATGATATGTACATATGCTCCAAATGATGAAATCCTTTATAAATTTCTTTCTGGTTTCCGAGGACACGTTCCTTCACGCTAAAAGAGACCTCTTCTTGAAAAATGCTCCTCTGGCTTGTGCAATTCTGTTTTTTGTATCACTTAGGCCTATATATAGGCTGTGTGTGTGTGTGTGTGTGTGTGTGTGTGTGTGTGTGTGTGTGTGTGTGTGTGTGTGTGTGTGTGTGTGTGATACTATCAGCGGATATTTAAAAAAATGAAACTAGGAAATAACGAAGTTAAAATTATTTTCATTTTGGAAGTGCACACATTCGGGTAATGGCAACAAAACGATACACAATCTAAACGAGAAAATTAAATCAAACTGTATGAAATGCAATAAACATTTTGTGTCTTGTAATAAGGACCAGGAGATATAGGCCTATACGGAAGGAAACAATCTGCAGAGGTAAATATTTGAGAAATATAGCAGTTGGGGTGCTCTAAAACGTGGACAGGGAGTGATGATGATGGTGATGATAATGACGGTGAGCAACATTCTGTAGGTATCATTTTTTAATAATATAAATTGATCAAAATGTAAACTGGCCTGAAAAAAGGCAAGTCACGGGTTCGTTGCATGCATTCCGTTTGAGAACGTTTAAAGGTCGTCTACTTTTGTCTGTGAGCAACGATTCTGAGGTCAAATAAACATGAATGAATATGTCTATACCGTTTCTTTTGCTTACCTCAAACGTCAATCATTTATCTCAAACACACACACACACACACACATACACACTTATACTTTACATCAAAAAACAATAAAGTACGAGATTGCTGGAGACGTTGAAACTAAACTCGGATAGTCAATGTGCTTTGCTAACAATATTTATTCCACCGTCTTAGCGTCGCGAGTTCGTTACTCTCGGTCGATTCACAGTGTATACACAATATTACGCTAGCGGTGGGTTAAAAAAAAAGGAAACAAATAAGTAAACAAAAATTGAAAACATCTCTAGCTGTATTAAAAAAATAAAAACAAGCAAATAGGTTATTGGAATCCTTCTGTGCATGAAAGGTCCAATAAATAATTACCGTAAAAGCCAACTAAACAAATGTTAAGAACTGAAAACATTCAAATTATTTAAACAATCGTTATTGAAATTTTATTATTACCAGTACAAAAAAGCGAATATGGAAATGGAAATGGAAATATTCGTACACATAAATAATTCAATGTTTCCGCTTCCTTCTACATGTTTGGAAGATAGCGATAAGAGAATTTTATTTCTGAGAAAGTGATTGAATTGATTTAGAAATGTTACTGTATATGGGATATTTCGTCATACATTTAGAACTGATACAAACTATGCTTTTTTTTAACGCAGTCAATAGTAAACTCGTATAGTGCTAAGATACCCACGTAAATTGGCCGAACCCGTAAGGGATGAGCAACATGAAAGGGATCCAGTAGATACCGTTGGGTAGGAAAATAATATAAACGCAAAATCGTAGAGACATCTTTTACCGCTTTAAATGATAATTGTATCAGTTAATCTAGGATGTGGATTAAGACTGTAAAGAAATATGTATGACATGGAGGGTGGGGTTAACTGTGGAGGGACCCAGGGTTTAGTTTTGAATTATGTATGTCATGGAGGGCGGGGTTAACTGTGGAGGGACCCAGGGGTTTAGTTTTGAATGTATGTCATGGAGGGCGGGGTTAACTGTGGAGGGACCCAGGGGGTTAGTTTTGAATTATGTATGTCATGGAGGGCGGGGTTAACTGTGGAGGGACCCAGGGGTTTAGTTTTGAATGTATGTTATGAAGGGCGGGGTTAACTGTGGAGGGACCCAGGGGGTTAGTTTTGAATTTAAACTGGGCATTGCTTGTCTTTGACGTTGTTCGTTGTGTAAACACGTCAGTTTGGTGGCGCTTCCCTGTTTGTTCTGTCCGGACTTGCAGGATAAGTAGCGGTTGCAACGTTGCAAGTATTATAAAATGAATACATTTCAGTCCATGTACCCAACCGAACTGTATAGTGTTAATCACCGGCTAGGTCAATGCGTGTTTTGTGTGTGTTCGTTGCGTTAAGTATAGGCTACGTGGTTGCACAATAAATGTATTTTTAACTAGAGGAGTGAGACGTTGATGACATGAAATACTTTATTAAAACATAGTAAAAGAATCAATCAACGGTTTATTAAATATTGCAAAGAAAATTAATTGATTATTAAAATTTTAAACTAGAAAATTCAAAATATTCTCTTTTATAAGGTTACACTCTCTAAAACATATCATATCTTTGCTAGTCAGCACACATTAATAGCATATAGCTACAAATATCTAAACATATATGATGAACAAATTATAAAATTCTTTTATATTGTTTGGGTGACTGACTTTGAATCATTATTAAAATTTGAAATCATAACAACTCATTTATAAAAATATTTTAATAAAAGTAATATTTACTTTAAGAATAGATTTTTTTATAATGATACACCCAATTTTTAAACTAACAGAATAAAATTATTTTTAACAACAACATAAATTGCGTCGTTTACTTTGAATATTTACACAATTTACATTTAAGTCTTTGTGTTACTTTATCTCAAATTCTGTTCTTTATGAGTTCTTTGTTTAACACAAAATATAGGCCTCATTGTTCATTTGTCACCTGCGTTAGTGTGCGTCTCCTGAATGTTAACAATGAAGATGATTATGATGATGATGATGACGACGACGCTACCTCGGTATTCTATAGCCTGTTCCTGATGGTTGTCCCGTGCTCCTCCATAATCGTGGTGTATTGCAGACGATGGTGATGATGATGATGCGTTCAAGTCGATTAGCAGACGCACATAGTGACCTCGTGTGAAACTTGCTTGAGTCTGTCTCTCGTCCAAAACTGTTGCAATATAGTTTTTCTATAGTTGCATTTAACGTTGTAGATTGTGGTGGTTTATTAATTTTTCGTTGACGGTTCACTCTTGTTAGTGAACGAATCTCGGGTAGGCTTAAGTTTGTACTAGGTTAACTTACACGTGAAGATGACCCCAGATTGGATAGTGGTCGAAACGTTGTGTGAACTGCTCAACCTAACACTTCTGTTAATTTTCACGTGCCATCGAACTTTAGGTTTGATAATGGAGAATTTTCAAGGCTCTGCTTAGCCTATATCATTCCCGGCTCACCATCGAGCTGGATGTTTATTGTTCTCAACGCTGACTAAGCGCCTGACGATGTCGTGATCACTATTCTTGGCTTTCGGCTGTTGCCCCCCTCCCCCAAGACAGCTCTTAGTTACGCCACTCCATCAGAGTGCATATTGTTGTCAACGCTGACTAAGCGCCTGACGATGTTGTGATCACTACTCTTGGCTTTCACCTGTTGCCCCCCTCCCCCAAGAACAGCTCTTAGTTACGCCACTGCATCAGAGTGTATATTGTTGTCAACGCTGACTAAGCGCCTGACGATGTTGTGATCACTACTCTTGGCTTTCACCTGTTGCCCCCCTCCCCCAAGAACAGCTCTTAGTTACGCCACTGCATCAGAGTGTATATTGTTGTCAACGCTGACTAAGCGCCTGACGATGTCGTGATCACTACTCTTGGCTTTTCGGCTGTTGTCCCCCTCCCCCAAGAACAGCTCTTAGTTACGCCACTGCATCAGAGTGCATATTGTTCTCAACGCTGACTAAGCGCCTGACGATGTTGTGATTACTACTCTTGGCTTTCGGCTGTTGCCCCCCTCCCCCAAGAACAGCTCTTAGTTACGCCACTGCATCAGAGTGCATATTGTTCTCAACGCTGACTAAGCGCCTGACGATGTTGTGATCACTACTCTTGGCTTTCGGCTGTTGCCCCCTCCCCCAAGAACAGCTCTTAGTTACGCCACTGCATCAGAGTGCATATTGTTTTCAACGCTGACTAAGCGCCTGACGATATTGTGATTACTACTCTTGGCTTTCGGCTGTTGCCCCCCTCCTCCAATAACACCTCTTAGTTACGCCACTGCATCAGAGTGCATATTGTTTTCAACGCTGACTAAGCGCCTGACGATGTTGTGATTACTACTCTTGGCTTTCGGCTCTTGCCCCCCTCCTCCAAGAACAGCTCTTAGTTACGCCACTGCATCAGAGTGCATATTGTTTTCAACGCTGACTAAGCGCCTGACGATGTTGTGATTACTACTCTTGGCTTTCGGCTGTTGCCCCCTCCCCCAAGAACAGCTTTTAGTTACGCCACTGCATCAGAGTGCATATTGTTTTCAACGCTGACTAAGCGCCTGACGATGTTGTGATTACTACTCTTGGCTTTCGGCTGTTGCCCGCTCCCCCAAGAACAGCTCTTAGTTACGCCACTGCATCAGAGTGCATATTGTTCTCAACGCTGACTAAGCGCCTGACGATGTTGTGATTACTACTCTTGGCTTTCGGCTGTTGCCCCCTCCCCCAAGAACAGCTCTTAGTTACGCCACTGCATCAGAGTGCATATTTTTCGTCTTGTTTTCCGTCCCTTCTGCCGCCAGCCTTTTGGTACGTCAGCCAGTTCAATCGTGAACAACCGTGTGTTTAACTTCTATCGTGGTCTTACCCGCTTCTCGATACACAATCTTCCTTTTCCTCTTCCGCCGTCTGGGTGCGCTTCTGTAATAAGTTTCGGTTTTTTCGACCATTACGCATATTTCTGGATGGCCGTATTTGTGTTCTTTGTATTTCTTTTCCTTTGGTTTCCCTTTTCGTTCATATTCCTAATTAGTGTTCTCCTTGTTGTTCCCCCCACCCGCCTAAGAAAACCTTATTTCATAAACTTGCAACCAGTTTTTTTGTTTCACTAGCAGGGTTCAGTTTTCTGTCCTTATACAGTGGAAAACATTTAACGCGAAATGACGGGCACTAGCTGTTTTTCGTGTTAACCGAATTTCTTGTTAAACGGAAAAAATGCGAAACAATATGAGATGAATGGAAAAAAGCAGTGTAGATTATTTACTGTATTGTATAATAAAATAAAGTAATAAAGAATATTCAGAAGGTATTTACAAGCAATAAACGATCAATTTGTTCTCGTGGATAATTTTTGGTTCATTTTTGGAAAAAATATGATACCCATACTTTTTTTCTAAATTTTATATAGGCTACTATGATGTTCTTCACTTAGTATTATGATTTAGATTTCTTGTACAGTAATGTAGTAGGCCTACATCTTGTAAAGTTCCTATAGTGACAATGTTCAGTTCTCTTTAAAACAATCCTTCATTTTCTTTAGCGCACAATTTTCCACTACTTTATCTCAACAAATTGCTCTAAATTAGTAATGTGGTCAAACACTTCACCTTCCGAGTTTCTTCTCAATATCGAGGAACACGGCTCAGCAACGAGAGCATATCGGTAGCGGTAAGAACTCGTAATTTTTAGTGTAAAGTTTGTCGGCACTCCCATAATTTTTAACCAAACATATGGTGCGTGTATGGATTTATTTATTATGCAGTTATTGAGAGCCAACATAAAAATTATTTTTAAACAAACGTTTTTCATGTTAACCGATATTTTGTATGTAAAACTTTCGCGTTAACCGTACAAACTGTATTTGTAAAATAGAAGCCACGATGGGGACCTGAGCTACATTTCGTCGTCATCAACATCATCATCTTCAAGGATTAAACCAAGTATGGTTTGTTCCGGTCTCAAACAGGCAAAGATTAGAGCTGGTCACTCCAGCGCTTCCTCGGACGACCCACACCTCTCCGTCCCCTCGGCATATAGTTCCATAGTTGTTTGGGGATGCGGCAGTCATTCATTCGGCAAAGATGTTCCCACCAATTCAGCCGATACTGGGCAATCCTGTCGAGTATACTCATAATATTAAGTTGCTGCCGTATATCTGTGTTTCTTCTGTGATCATGGAGAGTATACCTTGCCACATGCCTGAGAAATCCCATTTCAGCCGCTTGCATGCAACTGCCCTGGCCTTTCGTTAAAGTTCAATTCTCAGGCCCAGAAAGAAGTGTGGAAAGAGCTATCCACCTTGTAGAATTTTAGGCGTGTTCCTTTACTTGCTGATTTAAGGGTTCGCCTAATGGTCCCACACATAAGGTTGAACTTATGCAACTTATTCACGTCGTTGCTTGCCTATATTTCGTGTTAAACGTTTTCCACTGTATTCAGTAGTAGTGTGGATGATAAACCGTCTTGTATAGGTCTACACGTTCCTGACTTCTTCCTAGATTTACTTCATGCCCAAAATAACGTTATGACATTGTAACATATTTGGCTTACTTTCTGTACACCATGATTTTTATAATGTGTGAATTTAATGAAACTGGTCGACAAAACGACAAAACTACGTCAAGGCTAAGTATTGACATCAATAAATTGTAGTCCCCCCTCCCCACAGCCAGCGAATCAAGTGACACAGTAACTCAATCCGTTCGTTAACAATGTAGTAGTAGTGTATAGATTGATTGTGTCGGGTGGCAAACGACGACATTTCGTCTTGACAGCAATAAGAGTGTAGTATCCTACACTCCGCCGCTGTTGACCCGTTTTATGTTCCCGCTCGCGTGATGGCTATCGATTCCAAATCCTCTGCTATCATTGAATAATTCGATTCTTCCGCTCACTCCGTCGACCCTTAGCTTCAATTGTCTGTTTTTCCGAATAACAAAAGATTTATGCTTTACTACTTTCTTCTCTCTCTTTGTCTCAGCCTGTCGACTCTCCCTCTTCCCTCTTTGTACGTTGTCCGTCGGTTTTCAATTTTTTTTTACTGGAACCGTTCATATTTTCCTCAGTTAGTTTGCGCAATCATAATTATCATGACACAGTAATAATTCAATATATATATATATATATAATTGTCATTTTTTGATAATATACTTAATTTATATCATGAAGATCGTGTAAATAGTATTCAAGTTGTTTAATGTACTATTTAAATATCTTAGCTCCTAGCAAGGCTAAACGTCATACACGCATTAAGACAAAAGCTGGATAAATGGCAAAGTCTCATCATCCGGAATTTTACACTAGTTCGCTTAAAAAAACAGTATAAAACAGGATATACATACAAACTAATAATTATTATTATCATTATATTTTTTATTAAAAGTAAACTTTAATATATCCCCACATCTCTCTCTCTCTCTCTCTCTCTCTATCTCTCTCTCTCTCTCCCCTATTTCTCTCGATCTCTCTGCACGCTTACTATGTCTTGTTGTTTTGGCCCTTAGACAATGGTGGGATAATCTGTGCAGGATGACAGAGGATCGATTGCCGAAAGCGGCACTAAACTATAAAGCCATTGGTAGAAGAGACGTGGGTCGTCCGAGGATGAGATGGGTGCCGGAACAGGTTTATGTTACCTAATCCTTGAAGAGAAGAAGAGAATGGCCTTGCAGGAGAAACGTATGAAAAATTGTTTCAGTGATTCACTAACAAACGTACAGTGGGTTTCACTTTATTTGCTTAATGGAACGTGTGTTTGGTGTAGCCCTCTTTTATATTGCAGATCCAGTCACCTACTGAGATTAGCAACAACTCAGGTCGATGTGGACATTACTACTTTAGTGAGTAAGTCTTCTACTCGAACTGCTTCCATCGTAATATGTTTCTCGCTTGACGTTTCGATTATTAGAAACTTAGATCGTCCTCAGAAGCTAAACAACATTAAACACCTTACAACAAAACACATGAAACAAAATATTGTCAAAATATACATAATTACGATTAAAATCTTTTCGTAACCAAGAACAGCTTCTAGAGTTGGACTGATCAATTTCGGATTACAACAAGGGTTTCCATTATCACCTTCTATTTTTAATTTATTTATTGACGATGTCATACGAAACTGGCAGGTGTGTCTTCCGGAACATTTTATGATTGGCCACTCTGCAATTGACACTTTTCTGTTAACGGACGATAAGGCTATTCTATCGGACTCTTAAAATAGATTGCAGATGGGTATACATTTGTTAATTTGAAAATGCAAAGAATCTGGATTACAAATACCCACACTTAAGACCAAGGTTATGGCTTTTCGTGGAACTGATCCCGTACGGGTAACAATTATTGTTACAGATGGTACGGTCCTGGATCAAGTTAGCAAATTAGAATGCCTGGGCTGCAGTGTGTCTTATAATACAAGCAACGATGTTGTGAATAAGTTGCATAAGTTCAACCTTCTGTGCGGGACCATTAGGCGAACTCTAAAGTAATGGCCCTTCCTACACTTCTTTATGGGTCTGGGAATTGGACTTTAGCGACAGGCCAGGCCAGTCGTATACAAGCGGCTGAAATCAGTTTTCTCAGGCACGTGGCAGGGTATACTCTCCATGATCATAGATATGAAGAGTATCACATATGATCATAGATATGAAGAAACACAGATATACGCCAGGGACTGAATATTATGAGTATACTCGACAGTATTGCCCAGTATCGGCTAAATTGGTGGGAACATCTTAACCGAATGGATGACTGCCGCATCCCCAGACAACTGTGGAACTATAAGTCGAAGGGACGGAGAGGTGTGGGACGTCCGAGAAGAAGAAGAAGAAGAAGAAGAAGAAGAAGAAGAAGAAGAAGAAGAAGAAGAAGAAGAAGAAGAAGAAGAAGAAGAAGAAGAAGAAGAAGATATAAGACTAAGATGTTGTCTTACAAACATTAGGAACAACATACAAGAACAAAAATATAAGACTAAACTACAAAATACTGTAAAATAAAATAAATCTTTCTTACCAGTGTGTGGTGGTTGGAAGACCTAACAACGGCTGAACAGCTGTATTCTTTGGTATTTATACGCCCGCCTATCTGCTAAAGACTACTGCCCCCTCCCCTACATTTCACTCTTACATAAAGCAAAAATTTACAACCTCTAACGAAAATTTCGATCCATTAACCGCTGTCCCCATCGTCACGGCCTTTCATCGCATTCCTCAAATTATTAGCCAAATTTGAGGAATGCCTTTGCTCGCACGGCTCAAACAGTTATCATTAACCATGTGAACAGCCGCCTATTTGAATTTGCGTTATTAAAAATTAGGTTCTTTACCTATCACGGACCATCCCACTGTATTATATAGGCCTATTGTTTGTCCCAAGCTTGTACCGCTTCTCACGTGTTCAGACGCGCAAACGCCAGAGGCCTGCCCGTTTCTCCGAAATACTCTGCCCCACACTTACACGACAGTCGGTATAGTAGTTCTTTGTAGCTAATGTAGACACAATTTTAGTGGTTCTACTCAGCAAGTTGCTTATGATGTTCCGGGAACGAAAGGCAGTCCGTACACCGAACCTCCTTAGAACCCTCCTTACTTTCTCTAAAATTCCTCGGATTTACGGAATAAAGGCAGTACCCGTCGTTTACCTTGTGTCATCACTAGTATTTCCACGGAAAACACTATAAATAATCTTCTTTACATACTGGTCATCATAATCGTTTTTACTGAAATCCTTACAGGATGTTTTTAGTTATCTTCCCTCAGCAAACTCTCATTTAAACAGACCCCTACTGCACGAGAATACAACGTTACCCTTTTTACAAAATCTGGGTGCTTAGAATTAACATTAATATACTGATTAATATACTGAGTGGGTATGTTTTCGGTAAAACATATATAATAAAAATGTTTTTGGTACTAATACATAATAAAAAATGGTACGGTTTCTGGTGACGAATACATCTAGAAATCGCAACTTATTATTTTCAGGTCGTCCTCAGTTTCCACATTGAAGATTTTATGTAAGTATACAACGTTTAATATCTTTGTTATATTTTCATTATTATGTTCACATTGTAAAGATTTTACCATTAAAGATATGTTAAAAGTGTAAATTACCTCTATCTACATATTAACTCGACACTGCCTTTTTTGTTTTTACATTACTTGTCGAAACTTGATCAGTTGAGTGATGCGGACCGCCGTTGGTTCATGAGTTTAATTTTGGCCCTCAGGTGTTTTAAAAATTGAAACCACGGGTTTAGACAAATAGCTCTAAAGTGATATTGGTTTTGTATATAGTGAAATATAAAGTGCTGTGCGACATTTTCACTTTTACTTTTTGTCGGGCTGGTAGTATTCACCATTGTTGCTGAAACTTATCAAAAATATTGCCCTCCGTGATTCCGGGAACAAAATAATTTGTCTTGAAAATTCTTTCAAGGTTATCGCATTTTCGCATGTGTAACATGCGCACTCGTATTTTAGCTAATATGTCATGAACAAAATTGAAAAAAATACGAGACAAGTCGATACGTGTAATGACCAACAGTTGAAAGAATTTAGTAAGAACGGGTCCGAACCTGCGATTCGCTTAGCGTGCGGGCATCTTATCACACTGCTAATACGTCCAAGGAGTTGACATCGTCGGTGAATGAGACTCGCGCCTATGACTTAATAATTTGTACCACAGCCATATTAAGTTCGTCGTACTAGATCAATAAATTTGTTTCTACTGAAATACAGATTAACTAAACTTTATTTTACTTGTATGGTTAAATATTAACGACAATATTTATCAGTAATTACCGGACACAGGTAATTTGTAATGAACATAATAGCCTAATTAACGAGTTAGCGATAAGTTTAGCCATGTGTATAATCCGTGCTCATTACACCGTAGACTAATTACGCTGTAACGGACGGTGTAATTAATAATGTTAGTAATTAATTGTACCGAGGGATTCTGAGAATTTACTTTCGTATCGGATTTTTCCGAAATTTTGTCTGTTCGAAACTTACAGTTATCGCTTTGTTAAACAACATTCCTTTCTTAAAATTCATGTTTCCAGCATCCAAGCACACACATTGATTTAACTATTACGCTCCTGAACTGAAAACTCGACCATTATTTTGAACAAAGTAGATTTAATTTTACATAAATTTCGATATTAGATAACTTTTCACTTTAAAAAAATCCCAATTCTCTACTATTTCTATAGTAATATAATGATTGCAGATGACATAATCATACAATAAAAACTTCTTCTTCTTCTTCTTCTTCTACACTTCAGGGACTAGGCAATGTGCCTGTTACGATTTCACATTATCAGATCCATTTCTTTCTTGGTCTTCCTACATCCTTTCTTCCAGAAGGGTTGTACATGTTTACAATTACTGGTATTCTATCTTCATCCATGCGACTTAAATGCTGTCTCCATTTTTCCCTGTATTCTTTAATTTTCTCATCGTCGTCGTCGTTGTCCTTTACGGCTTAGGTTAGTAGCCTGTTCCAGTCTCAATGGAAGTCATCTAACCATCGTTTACGGGGTCTTCCTACACTTCTCTTCTTCCTTAGATGATAGTCAAGGACTCTTCTTGAAAATCTAGTTGGATCCATTATCTCTACGTGTAACCGCCACTCCGTTTTGTACCGGGAGATTTTCTCATTTAAGCTTTCAGCTATGCCTAGATCCATTCTAATATGAGCATTTCTGATAAGATCTCTACTGGTACGACCCTTTACAGCCCTCAAGAACCTAATTTCCGCTCTTTGTGTTCTAGATATACCTTTGGCCTTTCTAATCCAGTCTCACTACCATACAGTAGTTGAGGCACGGCCATTACATTATAATATTTCAATTGCGTCTCTTTCCTTGATTTCAACTTTAAGTCATTTTCTCATTTAGATTATATATATTTAATTAAATATAATTAAATTACTACCGACTCGGAACCCAACATTTTTTATGGGTAAAAGCGTAAAAGTTTTACCTTATACCCTAAACCACTTTTCGCTTCATAAGAGCTTCGTTGACGTCTTCGTCTGATATTTAGTTAATTAACGGGCACGTCATAGACAGCGAAATCCAAGAATATATATTAAATTATTTCCGTATATCTTTATTTCTTGTATGATACATTCTTGTGCATCCTTTAACCCTTCTTAAAAATCTCAAATCTGCTGATTTATGTTGTGTTTATCTCTTTGTTTTGCAATCCACGATTCACTGCCATATAGTAGCACTGGAACAGCCTACTATGTTTTGTAGAATTTTAATAATTTTTGCACGACTCGTATAATTTTTCAGTGTTCATTTTGTAGCTCCACATATATGCCTATATGTTGAAATCTATTAACTTTATTTTGCATAACTTTGTCAACGTCAAAACTTATGTCAACCTAAATAGTTATAACTTGAGGTCTGTTCCAATACTTTATCCTCAAGTTTTAGGAATTGCATTATTTTTAAAACGTTCTTTGCGAGCGCCTGTGATATAAGAGAACCTATTTTACATCATAGGGTTAGTGATCCGCGGGATATCGTAATAAGTTAGTCAGTGACTGATATTTGGATTACATACGCTTGTACATAGTACGAGGATTGTTCAATAGAAACACGTTTAATCTGCGCAGCCGTGACTTCGTCGCCATGGCAACGAAATTCATTTGTTTGTATTGTCTGTTTAAGTACTGGTGACGCGTCTGTCGAAAATATTTGCAGTTTGCTCCTTTCTAAGCGTTGTGACTGGGTAATCTATGATATGGCATCTGTGATAGAAAATTGGTCCAAAGATAATCTGCATGCCGTTATTCAGGTTTTGGCCGCTGAGGGGCGTCAGCCAATGGAAATTTATACAAGAATTAAAACTGTATATGGCGACTATAGTTATTCTCATACGGCAGTGGTTGAATGGTGCAATAAATTTCGACAAGGAAGGGAATTCACTAAAGATTATCGGTGCAGACCCGGATCTGCATGTGTTGCAGCATCAAATGAAAATGTGAGACAGCTGGAAACCGCTTTACGCACAAATAGGCGCATCAAAGTTACAGAACTTTCTCAAACGCTGAGCATCAGCGTGGGAACTGTTCATTCCATCATTCATAGTATTGGCTATCACAAAGTTGCTGCTCAGTGGATTCCACGCTGCTTACTGATGAGCAGAAAAATTTGCGTTCGGCCTTATCATTACAGGATTTGATGCGCTATCAACAATAAGGTAATGCCTTTCTACACCAAATTGTTGCCGGTGATGAGTCTTGGTGTTATCACTACGAACCAGAATTCAAACGTCAGAGTATGCAGTGGAATCATACACAATCTCCGAAGGCGAAAGAATGTCAGTCCCAAACTTCAGCAGGAAAAGTAATGGTTTTTTTATTATCAGGGTGTGCTGCTCTTAGATTTTAAAGAACCTGATGTCAACATCAACCCTGAGCGATATGAAGACAGCTTAAAACGCTTACGGGTCAGCATCTAGAATAAACGTCCCGGGAAGCTCACAAATGTTGTCGTTCTGCATAATAATGCTTGACCCCATGTAGCCCAGACGATTGAAGATCTGCTTGGTCGTATATAGTGGGAAGTCTTATAACCCACACCTTACAGTCCCGACTTGTCCCCGTGCGATTATCATATTTTTGGCCCATTAAAGAATTCGCTAAAAGGACGGCGGTCCAAATCGGACGCTGAGGTAGAGTTTGCTGTTAGCGAATGGTTCCGCAAACAGCCGCAAGAATTTTGGTAGCAGGGAATCTACAGATTAGTGCAACAGTGGGGCTCATGCCTTAATGTTAAGGGAGACTTCTTTTAAAATCGTTGTATAAGAAATGCTTTACAGCCTCTAAACCTGTTTCGATTTGACGATCCTCGTAATTCGGATCTCGTTACCACAAAGTAATTCTTTAGTATCACTTGTACTAATTTAAAACGGGCCCTGTAATGCATTTAAGTTCAGCCGAAGAGAAAAAAAGGGAGTAGGTATTGTCGGGGTCACTACCCTGAGGTTTCTGTCGGGTAACGTCTTACCCTGGGGGTGTTGCTGGGACGGGGTGTTTGTAGGTTTGATAAAAACATGAACGAACTTGCATGGCTTTTATTTTATTTGTTTCTCGCAATGCTGACTAATTTGTAAAATTTTTTTAAAGACAGGACGGTGGTACGAGTAGTACGATATGTAAGACGTACATGCTACATTTATATCTCTAGAGAACGTTAAGTCTATCGTGGTATTTTTTTTAAAGCTGTGAAATCAGTTGGATCCGTGGCCAACACCAAACAAAACTTGTCCTTCAGAAACTGTTTCAGACGATTGACAAGTGTGTTGGCTTTGGTGAATACGTGAAGCCGTTACTCTTACTCAATGTTGGCACCTTTCCTTGTTTACAGATGTCGTGTAGTCTGAGCACAGCATAAACTGTTGAACGTCTTCATCTGTGAATCTTTGTTGTAAGAATTGCAACATTGTTGCATTGGGTCGTTTTAAATAATTTTTGGAACCATACAATATATACTTACAAACTCCACAAACAAAACCCAAATTGTTTCCGTAGAACGACTTTTCAAATTGCTCCATCTCCAGACGCCATTCTCTTATAAACACTAAATCTTGATTTTCAAACGTCCCATTAGCTTGTATTTCGTAGCATACCATCAGTTCCATCTCACTGTCGACATTCGTTGTTTGTGAACTGGCGTTACCCGTTGCAGCGTCTGCGCAGCTGTTCCTCGCCTCGACTTTTCGACGCTGCCTCATCCTCTGCATTCGTTCTGATGCTGTCATAGGGGTCTTTTTGGATTTCTTATTAATTCTTCTTTTACCCTGTAAGCGTTTACGGTAGGCATTTATCTTCTTGTTGTGAAGATATTGTGGCGAAAATCCTATCGAATAGCCCAGAACATTCTCCAACCCTCCCCCCGACGACTGTGGCAGGTGTTGCCTCATTCAAGGTTTGTTCTAGATTCTTCAAGAGGCCACTTGAGATACGCATTAGCGTTAGCATTAAATGGCGTGCACATGGAGAATGGAAGATTTCTAGAAGGGGTGCGCTACCTATAAAAAGCCAGGCAGCCGCCTTAGGAGTTCAGTGGTGTTTAGCGATTTCTTTAGCGCGGATCGAGTATTTGTAGCGAAGTGTTGTTCTGTTCTAATTAGTGCGGAAGTCTCTATACTTGACATTATTTTCCACGTGGACAATTTTTACTTGAATTGTTGTAAGAGACTATCTTGTTTATTACAAATTATTAATTGTTATAATTAAAGCTGGTTATTAGTGACGTCATTGGTATATTGTGTTTTGTTTTCCACTGTACCATACGACGATCAGTGAGACCGTCGTAACAATAGTTTGACATTTTTGAAATTTTAAGGAAAATTTGTCCGAGTTCAACAATTTGTCACAGTATTATTTCTAAAGTTCTTTCACTATTACGCTATTAGTGTTTTATTTTATAGAACTCGTGGAGCTTTATAAAACGGAACCTAAACGACGTCCATACGTGTTCCCGAGCTACACTAATTTTTCCTTGGAGCAAACCGGAGATTTTCCACTCCAACTTGGCGGTCATCTTGTGATGGCATGCGACGTCAGGCGTTCAAGGTTAATATCACAAGGAATTCTTTCTTCCTTGCTCTTTTTAATCGTGTATTGCTTATTTAAATATGCGTTATAGTTTTAAAGGTATTATTTTCATGTTCCGTAAGAAAATGGAAGTATGGTGATCGCAAAAATAATCGTGTTCTGTTGTACTACCCTCAAAACCTGAAGAAAAGTCATTTTCCGAAATGTGTCTGTCTGTAGAATTTTTTTTTTGGAGAACGATATCTGCTGCAAATTCAAACAGAATCAAATGATGTTTTGAATATGTGCCCGAGTTGCAGAGGACTCAAGGTCTATTGATTTTGGTGAAGATCGGTTCAGCGGGAGGGGTAGTTTACCAGCAACGTTTTACGTTTCAACAAAAGTAAACTACTCAATTTTTATAAATAAAGTATCCTGAAAAGAAGGTCATAATAATCCACTTTAGAAATGTAGATGAAAATATGTAAATGAAAAGGATAGTTGAAGAGGGATGGGGTAATTTTTTGTCTTGATGTTATAAATTTATTCGACCAAAAACTTAAATATCGGTATAGATTTTGCGGCTGTTATCGTTTGCCAAAAAAAAATCTACAGACACAGACAGACACATACAGACACTTTTTCATGTTTTGAGGGTAGTACAATCAGAATCTGCAATTATCTCGAACACGATTTTTTTCGCCATGACCATACTTCCATTTCCTTTGGAACATGGAAGTAAATTTATCTCATCCCTCATCAACTACCATTTTTATTTCTAGAAAATTACCCCTTCCGCTTCAACTACCCTTTTCATTTATAGATATTTCATCTACCTTTCTACAGTGGATAATTGTGATCTTCTTTTAAGAATACTTTATTAAAAGGTTGCTGGTAAACTACCCCTTCCCCTTAACCGATCTTCACCAAAATCAATAGACCTCGAGTCCTCTACAATTCAGAACTGTATGCAAGAAATTAGTTGATTCTGTTTGAATTTGCGGCAGTTATCGTTTGCCATAAAAAAATTCTACAGATAGATAGACAGACAGACATACACACAGACACTTTTCGAAAAATGAGTTTTTTCATGTTTTGAGGGTAGTACAATCAGAATCTGCCATTATCTCGAACACGATTTTTTTCGCCATGACCATACTTCCATTTCCTTATGGAACATGGAAGAAAAATTATCCCCTCCCCCCCACAATCATTTTCATTTATAGAAAATTACCCCCACCCCATTTAACTAGCCCTCCCATTTATAGATATTTCATCTACGTTTCTACAGTGGATTATTATGACCTTCTTTTCAGTATACTTTTATTTATCAAACTTAAGTACTTTATTCTTGTTAAAACATAAAAACGTTGCAAGTAAACTACGCCTTCCCCTTAACCGATCTTCACCAAAATCAATAGGCCTTGAATCCCCTACAACTCAGGTACATATGCAAAACATTATTTGATTCTGTTTAAATTTACGGCAGTTATCGTTCGCCACAAAAAAATGCATAAAATTAATGGCTTGTATAAGTTAATGTTTGATCTTCATTAAGTAGTGCTCAAGTTTCCAAAGTTTTAATATTATGGTGTCCGTAATTAAAAATCAGAGCAGGTTTAGTGTGTATGAGGGTACACCGTGGACTAAAATTTTCAACCTTCCTTATTGAGCGTTGCTCAGATGTGAATCTATCGTGTACGTTTCACAGAACAAACACGCGGAAAAGAAGGAGCGCTCCGAAGTCACTCATGGGCCCAGAGCATCTTGCAGAGGGTTCATTCCCTAAAAACGGTAAGTCTGTCTATGAACAGTTCCTATGTAAACACGTGCAGTTACACTGCCCATCGATTCACAGGAAGCAAATCGCTATCCACGCTGGACACTTCGACTTGCACGCGTTGTGTTGGTGTGGGTTTCGGCACTTTCCATTTAAAAAGCGAGCAAATGTAAGAAAATAAACATGAGAGAGGCCAGAAATAACGCGAATTGTGTGTGTGTGTGTGTGTGTGTGTGTGTGTGTGTGTGTGTGTGTGTGTCTTGCCTGCCTTTTTTTGCGGTAATCATAATAATAAAATGGAAACGTAAACATTACATAATTGAGATATGCTTACCTGCCACGAACGAT
Source organism: Magicicada septendecula (assembly GCA_034769895.1). Lineage (NCBI taxonomy): Eukaryota > Metazoa > Arthropoda > Insecta > Hemiptera > Cicadidae > Magicicada > Magicicada septendecula. Next base: position 100,209,024 of record CM068373.1, read on the forward strand.
ATATTTTCTCTTATACATGATCTAAGTTAAAATGAAAAATTATAATTTTATTGCCTGGCAACAATATTATTTTATTTTTAACAATTTATCATTGTTTGAAAAAGTTTAAATGAATTTTCAATTACTTTACTCTAGTTAAAACGTAAAAGGTTGTAGGTAAACTACCCCTCCCCCCTAACCGATCTTCACCAAAATCAAAAACCAATGAGTTCTCTACTATTCAGTTATGTGTGAAAAAAATTATTTGATTCTGTTTGAATATGCGGCAGTTATCGTTCGTCATAGAAAAAATTACCCTTGTTAAAACATAAAATGTTGCAATGTTGCTGGTAAACTACCCCTTTCCCTTAACTGATCTTCACCAAAATCAATATGCCTTGATTACTCTACAATTAAGGGCTGTATACGAAACATTATTTGATTCTGTTTGAATTTGCGGCTGTTATCGTTTGCCATAGAAAAAATCTACACATAGACAGACAGACAGACACACAGACACTTTTCGAAAAATTACTTTTCTTCATGTTTTGAGGGTAGTACAATCAGAATCAGCCCTTATCTCGAACACGATTTTTTTCGCCATGACCATACTTCCATATCCTTATGGAACATGGAAGTACAAAAAAATGTCAATAAAATATTAACAATTGATATCGTTCCATGCTATGTTGCCACGGAAACAAAAACAAAATAATTTTTCGTTTTCAGAAATTCCCAGATAACTAACGCTTTGCTGTATTCGCTTTCTTTCGAGTTGTTTAAATAAAAGGTAATTTAATCAAATTAATTCTGTATTTTTACTTCCATGTTCCTTAAGGAAATGGAAGTATGGTGATGGCAAAATAATTCGTGTTCGAGATTATTGCAGATTCTGATTGTACTACACTCAAAACATGAAAAAAATAATTTTACTTCCATATTCCTTAAGGAATGGAGTATGGTGATGGCAAAAAAAATCGTGTTCGAGATTATTGCAGATTCTGATTCTACTACACTCAAAACATGAAAAAAGTCGTTTTCCGAAAAGTGTGTGTGTGTGTGTCTGTGTGTCTGTGTGTGTGTCTGTAGATTTTTTTTCTATGGCAAACGATAACTGCCGCAAATTCAAACAGAATCAAATAATTTTTTGCATACAGCCCTGATTTATAGAGTACTCGCGACCTATTGTTTTTGGTGAAGATCGGTTGAGGGAAAGGGGTAGTTTACCTGCAACGGTTTTTTTTTATCAAAGGAAATTTTTTTTTTGGCAAACCATAACAGCCGCAAATTCAAACAGAATTAAATAATGTTTCGTATACAGCCCTGAATTGTAGAGTTCTCAAGACCTTTTGTTTTTGGTGAAGATCGGTTAAGGGAAAGGGGTAGTTTACCTGTAACGTTTTATGTCTTAACAAGGGTATTTCCTATGGCAAACGATAACAGCCGCAAATTCAAACAGAATCAAATAATTTTTTGCATACGTCCCTGAATTGTAGAGGTCTCAAGGACTTTCGATTTTGGTGAAGATCGGTTAAGGGGAAGGGGTAGTTTACCTGCAACCTTTTACGTTTTAACAAGAGTAAAGTACTTGAAAATTTATTTAAACTTTTTCAAACAATGGTAATTGTTAAAAATAAAATAATTTTGTTGCCAGGCAATAAAATTAAAATTTTTTCATTTTAATGTAAATCATGTATAAGAGAAAATATATCGCGCTTGGCAGGCGATATTAAGATTTAAATATAAATCTTAGAATATGGAAGTCATGTATGGTTCTCCATACCGATATTTTCGAAAAGTGTCTGTGTGCCTGTGTGTGTGTTTGTAGATTTTTTCTATGGTAAACGATAACAGCCGCAAATTCAAACAGAATCAAATATTTTTTTGCATACAGCCCTGATTTGTAGAGTACTCAAGACCTATTGTTTTTGGTGAAGATCGGTTAAGGGAAAGGGGTAGTTTACCGGCAACGTTTTATATTTTAACATGGGTATTTTCTATGGCAAACGATAACAGCCCCAAATTCAAACAGAATCAAATAATCTTTTGCATGCAGCCCTGAAATATAGAGTTCTCAAGACCTATTGTTTTTGGTGAAGATCGGTTAAGGGAAAGGGGTAGTTTACCGGCAACGTTTTATATTTTAACAAGGGTATTTTCTATGGCAAACGATAAGAGCCGCAAATTCAAACAGAATCAAATAATTTTTATCAGACAGCCCTGAATTGTAGAGTTCTCACGACCTATTGGTTTGGTGAAGATCGGTTAAGGGAATAGGGTAGTTTACCGGCAACATTTTATGTTTTAACAAGGGTAATTTTTTCTATGACGAACGATAACTGCTGTAAATTCAAACAGAATCAACTACTCTTTTGCATACCTTTTTGAATTATAAAGAAATCAAGGTCTCTTGGTATTTTATGAAAATCGGTTAAGCGAAAAGGGTAGTTTACCGGCAACGTTTTACATTTTAACTAGGGTATTTTCTATGGCAAACGATAAGAGCCGCAAATTCAAACAGTCAAATAATATTTTGCAAACTGCCCTGAATTGTAGAGTTCTCAAGACGTATTGTTTTTGGTGAAGATCGGTTTAGGGAAAGGGGTAGTTTACCGGCAACGTTTTATATTTTAACAAGGGTATTTTCTATGGCAAACGATAAGAGCCGCAAATTCAAACAGAATCAAATAATTTTTATCAGACAGCCCTGAATTGTAGAGTTCTCAGGACCTATTGGTATTGGTAAATATCGGTTAAGGGAAAGGGGTAGTTTACCTGCAACATTTTATGTTTTAACAAGGGTAATTTTTTATATGACGAACGATAACTGCCGTAAATTCAAACAGAATCAACTACTTTTTTGCATACCTTTTTGAATTATAGGAAACTCAAGGTCTGTTCATTTTATTGAAGTTCGGTTAAGGGAAAGGGGTAGTTTATTTAAATATTAACAGCTAGTGAAAATCGGTTAATGGGGGTGGGGTAGTTTACCTGCAACGTTTTACGTTTTTAACAGGAGTAAAGTACTTAGTTTTGACAAACAATGTATCCTGAAAAAAGTTCATAAAAATCCACTGTAGAAAGGTACATGAAATATCTATAAATGAAAATGGTAGTTGAAGAGGGAGCGGGTAATTTTTTATATGTGTACTACGTTATCGGCAACAAAGAAGTAGTTTCTATGGGAATATTTCATTTCAATTTGTCAAACATAAAACTCGATTTACTAGGTGGGGGATATTGTTTTAGAAATTATCGAACCGAATTCAAGTAAATGATTTTAAATATAAATCTTAGAACATGCAAGTCATGTATGGTTCTTCATACCGATTTTAAAGTTTGTCTGGTATACCCAAAATAGTAACATCGGCTTTTGGTAGGTTCCCCCCAAACGCGCACAACTGCTGCGGCCGTGTGTGTTTACTTGCGTTTGTAATACCAACAGATTCAACCGTAATGATTATTATTGCAGGAGACATTTTTCCCAAGGCCATATAAATGTTTATTTACTTTTTCCTCTGTGTGTCTGTTTTGTTGTGAAAACCTTGCAGCAGATAGTGGTAAAACATTCGTACACACACACGCGCGCTCGCGCTCAAGACTGTATAATATATATTTGGTTTTCGTTTCGCTACATCACATCATGTTTGCCGGTTTAGTTTTTATTAAATGTTTCGTCTATACCTACAACACGGGAAGATCTTCTCTCCTCTGTTCCCTGCTCTGGGAGAGTGAAAATATAATAAATAATAATACTTTATATTTTACAAGAATATATTTTACTGTTTTTTGTATACAACTTTTCAACAGTTTTTTAATTTACTGTCATCATCATTAATTTAAATCACCCAAATTTAAATAACGTAACTTTAAAAAAAAAAAAAAAAACATATTTCCAAATATTGTAAAATGAATGTTTGGCAGAATATGAAAATTTAGAAAACAAAACAAATAATAAATTAAAGAATTAACAGGTACAAATTAATACAATAAACGATAACATTTTTAAAATTCTTCTTCTTCTCCTATGGCATCACAGTTCGGAGTCGAACCTTAGCCCCCATAATCACCTTCCCCATTTTTCCCTGTCCTTAGCGATTGACGTCCATCGTTTTATTTTAACCAAAGCATCAGCATCCATCGCCATTGCGTCAACCAGCGATGCTTGTGTCCTCCGACAGGCCTTCTACCCTCGATTTGACTAAACAGTACCTTACTAGGTAATCGGTTGCCTTCCATCCTAATGATGTGTCCTGCCCATTGCAATGTATGCAGTCGGATGGTGGTGGTCAGATCATTGCCTTCATATAGCTTGTATAGTTCCTCATTGTGCCGCATTCTCCATATCCCATTGACTCGGATTGGTCCACATATTCTCCTTTCAAAGATATTTTAAAATGATTAAGGTAATAAAATAATATAAACATCTGTGTAACTAGCAAAATATCTTCCATTTTATATATATTTGTAAAACATAATTTAGACATCAGTGTACATACTGACTGAATATAATGGTTTTCCTACTGACATAAAATATTGAAAATATCGGCATGGAGAACCATACATGACTTCCATCTTCTAAGATTTATATTTAAAATCATTTTCGAAATGAAATATTTCCATAAAAACTACTTCTTTCTTCAGACTTAACCATAGTACTGTAGTCACTAACGTATACCAACTCACGTTAGGGCTCCTCGATTTTCACTGATGATGGCAGTTGATGGTACTGCCGAAACGCCTGGTTTTGCGGCAAACATTGGACATGGCCAAACATTTTAACAACAAACTACTTCTTTGTTGCCGATAACGTAATACACATATAAAAAATTATGCCTTCCCCCTTCAACTATAATTTTAATTTATAGAATATTACCCACTCACCCTTCAAGTACCTTTTTCATTTTTAGATATTTCATCTACCTTTCTATAGTGGATTATTATTACCTTCTTTTCAGGATACTTTTTTTATCAGATTCAAGCACTTTACACTTGTTAAAACATAAAACGTTGCAGGTAAACTTCCCTTTGCCCTTAACCGATCTTCACAAAAATCAAGAGGCCTTGAGTACTCTACAACGTAGGCATATATGCAAAAAGTTATTTGATTCCGTTTTAATTTGCGGCAGTTATTGTTCGCCATTGAAAAACTTCTACACACAGACACTTTTCAGAAAATGACTTTCCTTCATGTTTTGAGAATAGTACAATCAGAATCAGCCATTATCTTGAACACGATTTTTTTCGCCATCACCATACTTCCATTTCCTTATGGTACATGGAAGTAAAAAACGGAATGTTTTTTAAACTTTTCAAGTATCGGCTAAAAAATAAAAAGTCACTTGAATACCTTTATCATATTGCTTGCCGTTAAAATAATTTTAACCACACGAGATACTATCATTAACAAATGAAAATTTAATATATGTTTTCGTTTGGTTTGTAATGAGTATCTCTAGAATTTAGTTGTGATGTGAAAGTATTCATGATTTGCAAGTTTCTAAGCTTTCATGGGGGCTTCAGAATCGTTGAAATTATTATTGTAAACCGGGCTGTTAGAGCGTGATCCGCAGTTGTCGTTGTTGGCAAACGTTTCGCCCCCACCATCGGAGGTCCAGATTGGCACCAGTGTCTACCAATTCACCTGAGAGACGGGGTAGAGACTAATGATGGTCTCCGATGGTGGGGGGCGAAACGTTTGTCAATAACGACAAGAGTGGACCACGGCCTAACAGCACGGCTGGTATAATAATTTCAACAATATTCATTATTTGTTTGTTACTAGAAATTGTCACCAATTGTCAAAATAATTTCAACAATATTCATTATTTGTTTGTTACTAGAAATTGTCACCATTTGTCATAATAATTTTGATTTATTAGCACAGAGGATATCTAGATTTAATTATGATGCGTTCAGGATTTGTTTAATAGTGAAATTTGTCGTAACTGCCAAATATTAGATTGATTATTTTATATTGTTAATAATATATTAACAGTAAGATTACTGTTACCACTGATCTGAATTAAGGTTGAAAAAAGATTATTTCAGTTTGGATTAATTTTGAAATATTAACGATCAATTTTCTAGTATATTGTTACGAGTATGGTATCGAACCGCGTAGAACAGCTGAGAACATTCTCCACTCCCCCCCGTCAAGTGTGGTAGGTGTTGCGTCATTCAAGTAGGTGTTCTAGTGTGTTCCAAGAACACTTGGGATACGCAATAAGCCGCCGGCGTGCAGCAAGGAGGGAAACCTGTACTGGACCTCTCTGCGTCCTATATAAAGCCATAGCAGTCGGCTTGCCAGCCCAGTTACGTGAGCGATTTCGTTAGCGCGGATCGAGTGTTTGTCGAAGTGAAGAATTATTGTGTTAATACTTGTGTGGAACTCTATTAATTTGACATTATTATTGCGTGTGGATAAATCTTATTGGAATTATTGTACGAGTTGATTGTAAACTGTTATTTGTGGTAATTAAAGCTGGTTTTTGGTGACTTAATTGGTGTCTTGTATTTTGTTTTCCACTGTACCATACGACAATCCAGGAGACCGTCGTAACAGTTAGTACTTAGGGTTGTTTGTGTAACGTTACAGTGACTGCACAATAAATATGTGACAAAAAATGTTGACGATAAGAGCTAATCGCGCTTATGAAAGATCGATATATGTTGAATCACAAAAATATAACAAGGACCTTAAAAATAATACTTAACTTGTTACTGCTCATAGTTTGTAGTAAGCAGGTGATTGCCAGTGCTGTGATATAATGAACATTGTAAAATTTAATGTTAGAAATAATAATAAACATCTGGTCAACAGTCCGTTAAGGACAACGAAATACTGCGCGGCTTTTGTGTTTAGTGTGACGGTTGTATGGCTAGTACACAACGCGTAGCCAGCTGATAGTTGCGGTATCCGTAGCCAGGTGTTGGAAATAATAGTAAACCTCTGCTCAACAGTCCGTTAAGGACAAAGGCATACTGCGCGGCTTTTGAGTTTAGTGTGACGGTTGTATGGCTAGTACACAACGCGTCGCCAGCTGATAGTTGCGGTATCCGTAGCCAGGTGTTGGAAATAATAATAAACCTCTTGTCAACAATCCGTTAAGGACAAAGGCATACTGCGCGGCTTTTGTGTTTAGTGTGACGGTTGTATGGATAGTACACAACGCGTCGCCAGCTGATAGTTGCGGAATCCGTAGCCAGGTGTTGGAAATAATAATAAACCTCTGGTCACCAGTCCGTTAAGGACAAAGGCATACTGCGCGGCTTTTAAGTTTAGTGTGACGGTTGTATGGCTAGTACACAACGCGTCACCAGCTGATAGTTGCGGAATCCGTAGCCAGGTGTTGGAAATAATAATAAACCTCTTGTCAACAGTCCGTTAAGGACAAAGGCATACTGCGCGGCTTTTGTGTTTAGTGTGACGGTTGTATGGATAGTACACAACGCGTCGCCAGCTGATAGTTGCGGAATCCGTAGCCAGGTGTTGGAAATAATAATAAACCTCTGCTCAACAGTCCGTTAAGGACAAAGGCATACTGCGCGGCTTTTGAGTTTAGTGTGACGGTTGTATGGCTAGTACACAACGCGTCGCCAGCTGATAGTTGCGGAATCCGTAGCCAGGTGTTGGAACTAATAATAAACCTCTTGTCAACAATCCGTTAAGGACAAAGGCATACTGCGCGGCTTTTGTGTTTAGTGTGACGGTTGTATGGATAGTACACAACGCGTCGCCAGCTGATAGTTGCGGAATCCGTAGCCAGGTGTTGGAAATAATAATAAACCTCTGGTCACCAGTCCGTTAAGGACAAAGGCATACTGCGCGGCTTTTAAGTTTAGTGTGACGGTTGTATGGCTAGTACACAACGCGTCGCCAGCTGATAGTTGCGGAATCCGTAGCCAGGTGTTGGAAATAATAATAAACCTCTTGTCACCAGTCCGTTAAGGACAAAGGCATACTGCGCGGCTTTTAAGTTTAGTGTGACGGTTGTATGGCTAGTACACAACGCGTCGCCAGCTGATAGTTGCGGAATCCGTAGCCAGGTGTTGGAAATAATAATAAACCTCTTGTCACCAGTCCGTTAAGGACAAAGGCATACTGCGCGGCTTTTAAGTTTAGTGTGACGGTTGTATGGCTAGTGCACAACGCGTCGCCAGCTGATAGTTGCGGAATCCGTAGCCAGGTGTTGGAAATAATAATAAACCTCTGGTCACCAGTCCGTTAAGGACAAAGGCATACTGCGCGGCTTTTAAGTTTAGTGTGACGGTTGTATGGCTAGTACACAACGCGTCGCCAGCTGATAGTTGCGGAATCCGTAGCCAGGTGTTGGAAATAATAATAAACCTCTTGTCAACAGTCCGTTAAGGATAAAGGCATACTGCGCGGCTTTTAAGTTTAGTGTGACGGTTGTATGGCTAGTACACAACGCGTCGCCAGCTGATAGTTGCGGAATCCGTAGCCAGGTGTTGGAAATAATAATAAACCTCTTGTCAACAGTCCGTTAAGGATAAAGGCATACTGCGCGGCTTTTAAGTTTAGTGTGACGGTTGTATGGCTAGTACACAACGCGTCGCCAGCTGATAGTTGCGGAATCCGTAGCCAGGTGTTGGAAATAATAATAAACCTCTGGTCACCAGTCCGTTAAGGACAAAGGCATACTGCGCGACTTTTAAGTTTAGTGTGACGGTTGTATGGCTAGTACACAACGCGTCGCCAGCTGATAGTTGCGGAATCCGTAGCCAGGTGTTGGAAATAATAATAAACCTCTTGTCAACAGTCCGTTAAGGATAAAGGCATACTGCGCGGCTTTTAAGTTTAGTGTGACGGTTGTATGGCTAGTACACAACGCGTCGCCAGCTGATAGTTGCGGAATCCGTAGCCAGGTGTTGGAAATAATAATAAACCTCTTGTCAACAGTCCGTTAAGGACAAAGGCATACTGCGCGGCTTTTGTGTTTAGTGTGACGGTTGTATGGATAGTACACAACGCGTCGCCAGCTGATAGTTGCGGAATCCGTAGCCAGGTGTTGGAAATAATAATAAACCTCTGGTCACCAGTCCGTTAAGGACAAAGGCATACTGCGCGGCTTTTAAGTTTAGTGTGACGGTTGTATGGCTAGTACACAACGCGTCGCCAGCTGATAGTTGCGGAATCCGTAGCCAGGTGTTGGAAATAATAATAAACCTCTGGTCACCAGTCCGTTAAGGACAAAGGCATACTGCGCGGCTTTTAAGTTTAGTGTGACGGTTGTATGGCTAGTAGACAACGCGTCGCCAGCTGATAGTTGCGGTATCCGTAGCCAGGTGTTGGAAATAATAATAAACCTCTTGTCAACAGTCCGTTAAAGACAAAGGCATACTGCGCGACTTTTGTGTTTAGTGTGACGGTTGTATGGATAGTACACAACGCGTCGCCAGCTGATAGTTGCGGAATCCGTAGCCAGGTGTTGGAAATAATAATAAACCTCTGGTCACCAGTCCGTTAAGGACAAAGGCATACTGCGCGGCTTTTGTGTTTAGTGTGACGGTTGTATGGCTAGTACACAACGCGTCGCCAGCTTATAGTTGCGGAATCCGTAGCCAGGTGTTGGAAATAATAATAAACCTCTGGTCACCAGTCCGTTAAGGACAAAGGCATACTGCGCGGCTTTTGTGTTTAGTGTGACGGTTGTATGGCTAGTACACAACGCGTCGCCAGCTGATAGTTGCGGAATCCGTAGCCAGGTGTTTGAAATAATAATAAACCTCTTGTCAACAATCCGTTAAGGACAAAGGCATACTGCGCGGCTTTTGTGTTTAGTGTGACGGTTGTATGGATAGTACACAACGCGTCGCCAGCTGATAGTTGCGGAATCCGTAGCCAGGTGTTGGAAATAATAATAAACCTCTGGTCACCAGTCCGTTAAGGACAAAGGCATACTGCGCGGCTTTTGAGTTTAGTGTGACGGTTGTATGGCTAGTACACAACGCGTCGCCAGCTGATAGTTGCGGTATCCGTAGCCAGGTGTTGGAAATAATAATAAACCTCTTGTCAACAGTCCGTTAAGGATAAAGGCATACTGCGCGGCTTTTGAGTTTAGTGTGACGGTTGTATGGCTAGTACACAACGCGTCGCCAGCTGATAGTTGCGGTATCCGTAGCCAGGTGTTGGAAATAATAATAAACCTCTGCTCAACAGTCCGTTAAAGACAAAGGCATACTGCGCAGCTTTTGAGTTTAGTGTGACGGTTGTATGGCTAGTACACAACGCGTCGCCAGCTGATAGTTGCGGTATCCGTAGCCAGGTGTTGGAAATAATAATAAACCTCTGGTCAACAGTCCGTTAAGGACAAAGGCATACTGCGCGGCTTTTGTGTTTAGTGTGACGGTTGTATAGCTAGTACATAACGCGTCGCCAGCTGATAGTTGCGGAATCCGTAGCCAGGTGTTTGAAATAAAGATATTATTATTATTGTTAGGAAAATTCAGTAATCTTAATTGGACTCTAAGGTCGTTTAGACGCAAGCAGGTTGCTGGTTTTGATGTGTGGGCAGGTTACAGTGAATGAATGACACAGTTGATCGGATTAACTAGTTGATCACAGTTGATCGGAAGAGGAACGTTCACTAGTTGGGTCGGAGGCGGTCAGTTACAACCAACTGAAAGTGCTGGGGCGCAATTGAGAGGTGTGAACAGGTAAAAACGTCGTTTCGTCGCAACTTACCGCGACCGGCCCAAAGAGTTAATGGAAAATTATTAAGTAAAGAATTTTGAGCACGCTGTAGAACATCTTGACTGCTAGTGTGTTACTGTATTGTCGAATGTATCACGACCCATGTCAACACTCTTAAGATGTTAAAACTTCCACGCTGTTTGGTCCTGTGTTCAAAGCTGTATTGCCTGACGTCTAGACAGAGACGGGAAATTAAATGGCGTGATACCAACAGTTTCAACAAATTCGGTTATAAATATTGTTAAGTTTGACGTTCCGTTTATTACCAAACTTCTTGGAACGGCAAACAATAACAGGGGCACACGGTCAAACAGGCCGGGAGATTTTCCATATTGAGTAGCCCAATTGAAAACTCGTTATGCCCACCCAAGGTCAATTTTAAGTTAAGGCCGTCATTTTGTTTTGAGAACATATACGCATGTTCTGGTGCAGAGGAACTGTGGCAAAACACATTGAAACCTATTATTTTACGGTGTAAAAACTAGGAACTGCTGCAAAACTCGTAAAGTCCCTTACCTGTACTGCAGCAAACCCTGTTATGTCCCGTTATTGTGAAATGATAACTAAAGAACACTGCTCCAAAACTCGTTTTGTCCGTTGTGTGCAGCACTGTTTTTTCTTTTATAATATTTTTTTACTATTGTTTGTAGTAGACATGTTTATTCAATTTTTCAATTGCACCACCATCTCTTAAGATAATAAAAATCATATTTCCAGTCATAGGCCATTCCTTGATCCCCTCTGGCAGGGTGTTTACCCATACAGAAAAAACACAGTACTGTCCTGACAGAGCGAGATTAATAAATATTTCAACAACATACTACAGTCATGAGCCAAGGTGAGAACTGTCCAGTTTATGAATGGAAAAACACAGTCTTTAAAGCGATAAAAAACCTATTAATTAGCATTTGCAAGATAAAAGTACAGCACTGCAAGAGGATAATTATATCAAAAAACGAAACAAACTGGTAAGTATGTGGTGGGGAGTAAAACTGAACAGAACAACCAAAATGTGGGTGAGGGGAAAAATATACTGAAGCGTGAAAAGCAACTGAACACAATTAATAAGCAAATCATGAACAAAGGACTTCCTTTAAAGCCAGCCAAGTTGAAGGATTTAAACAATTTTTTCAAACAGTTCATGCCTACCTAGAAAGAAAAGGAAAATCATACTTTCCTTTAAAACTCTTTTTTAAGCAACAGGCCCTTCTATACCAACAACTTGAGGACGAATATTCTGACAGTGGGGATATAATGGAGGCAGACCCATTTGCTTGTTTTATAAATTCTGAAATCAAATTGTAACCCCTCTTTAACTTTGACTGGTAAAAAAAAAGATTTTTTTTTTAAATTTTTTTTTGAAAATTTTTTTTTTGAAAAGAGGTTCCACAAGATAATTAAAACTAGACCAAAGCCTAGAGAAGCCAAAAATGCGCTGGATCCAGTGAGACGGGACTTGCAATTAAAACTCTTAAAATTAACAATCAATAAAAATCCTTTTATTATTCTATCTCCTTCCTGTTACCTACAAAATCAACAAATATAACATTTCGAATCTATTTTCCCCTTAAAAACTGTTAATTAAAAATAATTTATATTCTTTAAAAAGGTTACTTGAAATTATTAATAAATTCAAAATTAATTTTCTATCTTCTCTTAAACAAAAAATCAATTGAAACTTAATTGAGATAAAATTTATATACTTCTTGACAAAGTGAATTAGAATAAATTAATTCTCTTAAAAAAAACAATATTAATTAAAAATAAATAGAGACAAATCTACATACTCTTTATTAAGGTTAATTAAAATAAATTAATTCGCTTTAAAAAAATATTAATTAAAAAATTAATAGAGATAGAATTAATTAATTGTCATCAGAAATTAAATGTATATATAAACCCTAAGTTTTATCTTTTATTTTTTATAAGCCCTATATCTAACTCCCCCAAAATTACACCCCAAATGTACAATACATATAGAATCCCACAAAATACACACACGAATATACAGTACATCTACATGTTCCACAATACAGGACAATTATTACATAGATCTCTTGCCACACACTTTTCTACCCCCATGAGGTACATCATTATATATTTTATAAAAATCCATGTTAGGTTTATAATTCTTAATATGTGCATAACACATTACATGTGTATCAGATTATATATGCAACACCAGTAGTCCCCAGGACATAATAAATTCAAAATTTGGCCAAGTGCCTAATACTATTATAAAATGCTGCCACACTGGGCACTTATACTGGGAGAAATAAAATTTAGAATATAGTGAACACCCCAGTGATCATAATTAATTAATAGAATTTATATATTGAGAAATATTGTTAAGTCTTGAAAATAGTAATGTGTCATGAACCTTATAACCCTTTTAAAAGTAATTTTGGCCCAGAGACCGACATGTTCATGGGCAAGTCAGTGCATAATTCAACCTGTCTCAACAGCATGTTTAACACTGCATGGACATGCACCTATTCAGGATTAAACTTGTGACTCTACTTAACTACCACAGAAACTTCTATCCCTATATAAACCAAACTGAATTTAAAACTGAGAAAATATATACTGTATATAAAATGAACACTAAATTGAAACAGAGAAATTACAAGTTGATTGAATGCATTAGTAGCAGTAATGAAACCCTAATACAGAAAATAAGAAGGAATTGCACGTTTGAATGGTGAGCAACCAAAGATGCATGTCAGCCTGTGAGCTCACAAATTATACAAACAAATTAATAAAATTTACAAAAGATTTCCCTCCCAGTTCACACACTATTCTGTCCCGTTAATCGGGGATCCAATTAAAATGTTTAAAACTTGAAAGTCATGTTGTTGAGTGATTGAATTGGTTCACTGGCTCTATTGAGTTACATCACCATGTGTAAAGAATATATATATATATATGGATTGAGTTCACCTTAATTTTTCCATGGGTGTGAAGTGGTGATCTGGTGTTCATGACAGGGTGTTTGTGTTAGCCATCGCCATTCTTCTCCGGCAGATGAAGAGAGAGAGAATCTAGGTGTTACATGTTCAGGTGGTGGGGCTGTTCCTCGCCTTCATCGGGGAACCCTGATCACACAACATATTATCAGCTAGAGTTCACAAACAAATTCCCCCAGAAATTTCACACACACCCAAAACCCATATACAAAAATTAACACAGCTTTAGGGATATTTAGAAAATGATATTTGACACACTTGACAAGGTTATATGGCCAACAGGCCCTATTTGAAAACATTAAGTTCTGTGAAATTTCATAATAATAAACTTCACCCATGCGGGTTAACATGATTGAATTTTGATTAGCTAATTATTCGGCTTGTTATACTTTTAATAAGATTTACACATAGTCTGATTTTTGTTTGCCACGTGGTTGAGAGAGGTTACCTGATTACAATTATATCTATACTTATTAAATTAATACCTTTTGGCAATTACATTCTTCTCAATTGGTGCCTTAGTAAGCTTTCTGAAATTGATAAAGTGTTACTATAATCACTAGTAAAAGGTTGTATGTAACTTACTCTGAATTACGCATTGCACACTCGCCACGAGGTGCCATAATAAGGTTATCAGAAATTTACTTCCATGTCTGTACGATTTAAACAAATACTTTTTGCATTTATATGACGCTCACTTTTGGTGCCTTAGTTAAGACATGTGAATTTACTATAGTATTACTATATTTAAGAAAAATTACCTTTAAATTACGTATTGCACAATCGCCACGAGATGGCGTAATAAGGTTATCTGCATCAACTTAATGTGGCCTATTAAACAATTTTTTCATTAGTAAAACTTTAAATAGATAATTGTAATAATATTGCCGAGACTTACCGCAGTTCTGTTAGATTTAGCCTGCCATAGATGAAGATGGTGAAACTTATTATTCTTCTCTACCGGTGTAGAAATGCCACGAGGCGAACACTTAGTCAGCCAGCCAGAGAATATTATAACCATACCCGGTTCCGTTCTGACCTCGTAAACCGTTCACGCTAGGGTGCAGCACTAATCAAGCCGCTCTAAATGGTAAAACCAGTTACAGATAGTTTATCAAACTGCAGATTGGTTTATCTCTACCTCAGCTACCGTTAAATACCGTACAGTATATTACTTCCTTTTTCGTTAAACGGTGAATGCGCGCCGAATCTATCCTAGACTCGGCACACCCTCACCCCAAAAGGGCAACATAGTTGCCCCAAGGCTAACTTACAGCCTCTTGGCTAGCCATAGTACTACAACTTTCTTGGCTGTCTTGGGAAATCTCAGAAACTTAACCGCTCTCGGGAGAACAGAGGCTCAGGGTGAAAACGAAGGAAGAGTAGAAGAAGAAGTGTAGTGTGTATGCATGTGTGCGGGTACTGCATCCTGACTTGATCAAGGTCAGCATGCAGCGACAAGAGATAGAAGGAGAAAAGACGAAAGACCAGAATCAAGCTCCTCGTCTGAGTTCTGACCTCCCAAGGCCTCCCACTTACAAACTGAGACCCAAGGACCGAAACCTACTCAGGACAACTTCTATCCCCCCCTTCCGAGGACCGAAAAACTCTCAACGCCACTGCGACCATCCCCAGGCGACCCTTTCCGCCATGCCAAACTCAAGGGACCGCCCCTACACGTCACACTCTCTGGTGACCACCACCTACTTCTACTGGTCCCACTCACATACTCGTCCGAAGACCTAACAAGGTATCACACACCTTGGTATGTGAGTGACCGTACCACTCCTCTCGTCCACCTCTCGGACCGACCAGCCACATGCACCAACAAGGCATCTCCATCCTTGCCATATGGCTGGCCCACATCCCTACACTAGGGCGGACGGCCCCGCTTAGCCGGACAGAGAAAACCGCCTAGAGGGCACGCGAACATTATCCCTTCTCCTACTCTTTAAATACGGCGTACCTAGCAAGGGGGGGTTTACTTTAGCACGGCATCGTCTAACAACCCACACTTAATCCAAAATAACCTACCAGAGCAATCAACCAGGGACTGCGGCATGGCCCCGACCCTACAATAATCAGCAATAAACTACAACAAAGAAAAATTAAAACAACAACCCTATCACACTCCATCATAAATCGACAAACAATCTAACACTAACATCACTACACCAACCTAGTCACAACTCTTCCAACTAACTTCTTTTCTAACTGCTTTCTGATATTTTTCTTTTTTCCTTTTCTAATTTTTTTTTCTTTTTCCTTTCTAATTTTTATTTGTTTTTGTTTTTTTTTTCTAAAGGGAGGGGTAGGAAAATTGGGAAGATGCAACGGGGCAAGGATCATTAAAAGGTCAATAGCTAGGACTAAGGGTACGGACATGGTTCCCTCCGAGAATAAGGATGGGTGGAGAAAACCAAGGCTCGCGGAGGCAGGGGCGCAACCCTGAAGTAGACGAACACCACTGGGACTGTGGGGAACATCTACCCGCTACCCGTTAACCGCTTCTTCTCACCTTTTTATGACGAACTTTAGGTACTTGTTCCTTTTGGACACCACTCTCTGAGAAACTATCTCGTGTTGAGCTGTACTGATTTGTTTCTTTTAAATTAGAATCAAGGCAACTTACCTGACTACTCTTACCCCGATTTGGATTATCCTCAACCTCTAACTCCTCTGCTTCTACCTTCTTCTCTTCTACAATTTCCCCGGTTTCTCTTTCTTCCACCTCTTCCTTTTTCTCCTCTACATAATCCAAATCACCATCACGACACTGCACATCTTCATCCTCTAGTTGCTCACCTGGTCCGCATGAAACTTCTTTCCATTCCTCGGAATCCTCAACACTGCTTACAGAAAGCGTCTGCACATCTTCACACACTACATCATTCTCACTCACACACTCCACAACGCTGCCACCCAGTTTCTCCTCAACTTCTACCTCATCTACTTCTACCACACTTGCAGCCTGGACATCCCCTTGTCCATCCGCAACCTCAGAAACACTTGCAGCCTCCCTAACACTTACACTTATACTCCCCTGCGCAGCATGTGCAGACCGCTCTTCTGCCTCTTCCCTCGATTCCTCTTCTTCACCACTCTCAGCAACTACAACTTCCTCAACCTATCCCGACCTGGAATCCAGCTGTCCAGATCCATGTGCAATGTCCAAATTAAATTCTACTAACGATGGTAAAGCTCCACCATCAAGTGACTTCTCATCTCCCGGCGTAGGCGATGATGACGTTACCGGATCTGGATCCGTCATGAACCGAGATGGAGATACCGGAATAAATTCCACGGCATCTGGATTCAACCATGACGTCCTCTCAGAGTCCTGTAATTCAGTATCAACAGACGTGTTCTTGTCGTCTTGTATTGATCCACAGAAGTTACTTCGCTTTTCTTCTTTCTCCTCACCTTCTTCATCCACAACTCTATTAGGCACTGGTAATTCCTCTGGAAGCTTCAAAGTTTCTTTTTTCTCCGAATAGGAATAACGCCTTGCTACAGGCTCCCTACTTGCCGATGTTGGTTTACTAATATAACTTCTTCTTTCCCTGTTAATTTCGTACTTATTTCTTTTCTCTGCTGTAACCGATGCTACTGCCTTCTCACTTGTCACCCCCTTGTAGCCTCCATTACTTCCGGAATATTCAGTTTTTCTGACCGTCTCCTGTGTTCTTCTCCAACCGCCATGTTTGTCCTTTGTAGCTCTTCCTAAAGAACCACTGGAGTATTGGACTTCCGTAGCAGCTCTTCCCCGGGACTCGTCCCCTGCTTGGACAGTATTAGAGACCACACACAACCGGTACAGATCCGCGAAACAACGTGGACGTTCTGCGAATATCAAACGCGATCTCTCTGGGGGATTCAGTCCTTCCAGAATTGCTTGTATTACTTCCGTCTCGGGCAACCCTAATCTTAATACCCGGGCAGCTTTCCGTACGTCCTGCACGAAGTCCCCCAACGCCTCTCCATGGGCCTGTAAACGATAGAATAAATCCAGCTTAAGCTGGGAACGTCGTCGATGGGGTATGAAGTAATCCAACACTTCCCCATGAAAAGCGTCGACACTGCCACCCCGACGCAGAGTGTTGGTGACCAACCCTGCCAATGAACCCTGGCAATACGGGTATATAAGGGACAAGACCTCCACATCGGACACACCCGGATAATCTGCCAACTGCAGGACAAGATCCAAGAAAACCAGCAGCTGGTCCTCATCAAATTCATTCACCACCGAAAGTTTCTGGAGCACTCCTGAAAGGGGGAAAGGGGCAATTTCTGAAAGCATACCGCCGCCAGAATTGTACAATTCACAACACACAATCAACAAAACATAACTCCCACAAAACACCTAACACCCTACAAAAAATAATGACAATAATAACACAGGAATCAGAAAAAACTCGAGTACTACACTCTTCCTTCGAGCAGACTGCGGGTCCCCCTACCGTTGCGAGGACCAAGCCCACTTACCTGAACTGCTCTCTCTCAACAACTCTACACATTAAGGAACCCGACACACACACTAACACACAACACGACAAAATCACCGACCAACGACAAATTTCAAAAAATATTTCTAATAACTTCGGCTCCCGTACGTCGGAGGAGACCGACTGCCGATCGGGCCATACCGCATAAATTATACACCTCCCCTATTATGGGCAAGGTAATACGCAAACCATCTCCACCTAGGCACAGACCTGCGATAATTCGCGTTTCCAAAGGAATGTCCCCTTCTAAAATTTCAACCACGTGGCAACCTACCGTTCAACTATCCAAGGCGGGCAAGTACATAGACATATTATACACAAAACCTTAAACCTAACAAAACATATTCACTTTTAGATATAGGGCCTTTCAAAGATTTTTCTAAGTTCCATTGGAACCCCCAAAATGTTTCCTAAGTTTGCAAGCCCCGTCACACCCAAAGGACCCAAGGGTTGACCCTAATCTCAACCACGCTCTGCTACCAAATGTAACCCCTCTTTAACTTTGACTGGTAAAAAAAAAAAATATTTTTTTTTTGAAAATTTTTTTTTTTTTGAAAAGAGGTTCCACAAGATAATTAAAACTAGACCAAAGCCTAGAGAAGCCAAAAATGCGCTGGATCCAGTGAGACGGGACTTGCAATTAAAACTCTTAAAATTAACAATCAATAAAAACCTTTTATTATTCTATCTCCTTCCTGTTACCTACAAAATCAACAAATATAACATTTCGAATCTATTTTCCCCTTAAAAACTGTTAATTAAAAATAATTTATATTCTTCAAAAAGGTTACTTGAAATTATTAATAAATCCAAAATTTATTTTCTATCTTCTCTTAAACAAAAAATCAATTGAAACTTAATTGAGATAAAATTTATATACTTCTTGACAAGGTGAATCAGAATAAATTAATTCTCTTAAAAAAAACAATATTAATTAAAAATAAATAGAGACAAATCTACATACTCTTTATTAAGGTTAATTAAAATAAATTAATTCGCTTTAAAAAATATTAATTAAAAAATTAATAGAAATAGAATTAATTAATTGTCATCAGAAATTAAATGTATATATAAACCCTAAGTTTTATCTTTTCTTTTTTATAAGCCCTATATCTAACTCCCCCAAAATTACACCCCAAATGTACAATACATATAGAATCCCACAAAATACACACACGAATATACAGTACATCTACATGTTCCACAATACAGGACAATTATTACATAGATCTCTTGCCACACACTTTTCTACCCCCATGAGGTACATCATTATATATTTTATAAAAATCCATGTTAGGTTTATAATTCTTAATATGTGCATAACACATTACATGTGTATCAGATTATATATGCAACACCAGTAGTCCCCAGGACATAATAAATTCAAAATTTGGCCAAGTGCCTAATACTATTATAAAATGCTGCCACACTGGGCACTTATACTGGGAGAAATAAAATTTAGAATACAGTGAACACCCCAGTGATCATAATTAATTAATAGAATTTATATATTGAGAAATATTGTTAAGTCTTGAAAATAGTAATGTGTCATGAACCTTATAACCCTTTTAAAAGTAATTTTGGCCCAGAGACCGACATGTTCATGGGCAAGTCAGTGCATAATTCAACCTGTCTCAACAGCATGTTTAACACTGCATGGACATGCACCTATTCAGGTTTAAACTTGTGACTCTACTTAACTACCACAGAAACTTCTATCCCTGTATAAACCAAACTGAATTTAAAACTGAGAAAATATATACTGTTTATAAAATGAACACTAAATTGAAACAGAGAAATTACAAGTTGATTGAATGCATTAGTAGCAGTAATGAAACCCTAATACAGAAAATAAGAAGGAATTGCACGTTTGAATGGTGAGCAACCAAAGATGCATGTCAGCCTGTGAGCTCACAAATTATACAAACAAATTAATAAAATTTACAAAAGATTTCCCTCCCAGTTCACACACTATTCTGTCCCGTTAATCGGGGATCCAATTAAAATGTTTAAAACTTGAAAGTCTTGTTGTTGAGTGATTGAATTGGTTCACTGGCTCTATTGAGTTACATCACCATGTGTAAAGAATATATATATATATATATATATATGGATTGAGTTCACCTTAATTTTTCCATGGGTGTGAAGTGGTGATCTGGTGTTCATGACAGGGTGTTTGTGTTAGCCATCGCCATTCTTCTCCGGCAGATGAAGAGAGAGAGAATCTAGGTGTTACATGTTCAGGTGGTGGGGCTGTTCCTCGCCTTCATCGGGGAACCCTGATCACACAACATATTATCAGCTAGAGTTCACAAACAAATTCCCCCAGAAATTTCACACACACCCAAAACCCATATACAAAAATTAACACAGCTTTAGGGATATTTAGAAAATGATATTTGACACACTTGACAAGGTTATATGGCCAACAGGCCCTATTTGAAAACATTAAGTTCTGTGAAATTTCATAATAATAAACTTCACCCATGCGGGTTAACATGATTGAATTTTGATTAGCTAATTATTCGGCTTGTTATACTTTTAATAAGATTTACACATAGTCTGATTTTTGTTTGCCACGTGGTTGAGAGAGGTTACCTGATTACAATTATATCTATACTTATTAAATTAATACCTTTTGGCAATTACATTCTTCTCAATTGGTGCCTTAGTAAGCTTTCTGAAATTGATAAAGTGTTACTATAATCACTAGTAAAAGGTTGTATGTAACTTACTCTGAATTACGCATTGCACACTCGCCACGAGGTGCCATAATAAGGTTATCAGAAATTTACTTCCATGTCTGTACGATTTAAACAAATACTTTTTGCATTTATATGGCTCTCACTTTTGGTGCCTTAGTTAAGACATGTGAATTTACTATAGTATTACTATATTTAAGAAAAATTACCTTTAAATTACGTATTGCACAATCGCCACGAGGTGGCGTAATAAGGTTATCTGCATCAACTTAATGTGGCCTATTAAACAATTTTTTCATTAGTAAAACTTTAAATAGATAATTGTAATAATATTGCCGAGACTTACCGCAGTTCTGTTAGTTTTAGCCTGCCATAGATGAAGATGGTGAAACTAATTATTCTTCTCTACCGGAGTAGAAATGCCACGAGGCGAACACTTAGTCAGCCAGCCAGAGAATATTATAACCATACCCGGTTCCGTTCTGACCTCGTAAATCGTTCACGCTAGGGTGCAGCACTAATCAAGCCGCTCTAAATGGTAAAACCAGTTACAGATAGTTTATCAAACTGCAGATTGGTTTATCTCTACCTCAGCTACCGTTAAATACCGTACAGTATATTACTTCCTTTTTCGTTAAACGGTGAATGCGCGCCGAATCTATCCTAGACTCGGCACAAAATTATATTGATTTGTAAAATTGTTTACCTATTTTACTCTTCAAACCTTGTTACATGGTACCTTGTTTACCATTTTTATCAGGTCATATCAATTTGACAACAATTTGCTCTTATCTTTTTTATCCCTGCCATCATGTAACAAAATATTTGGATTGGTACATCTAAATTGCTATAAAAAAACCTAACAGTACACAAACCTGGTTTCTGCAACATTTTCCAGTGCATTGGAAATTGAAGTACTATTCAACACACAAAAATAATGAACACATGAAAAAACTACTAAAAAAATATTAAAATAAATCTTGAATCAAAACATGTTATATCATAAACTGCTGCAAAACTCAAAATGTTTTTTGATCCCCCCCCAACTAATTTGATTTTGTTTACATTAAGGGACCATATGGAGAGTAATTTTACCTCTTTTCAGAAACAAATTTCAAGCCATGTGTTGAACATATTAAAAAAAACACAGTTTTTTGTTGTTTCTGAAAATTTTGTTTTTATGTACATAACGAGTTTTTTGCAATTGAACTACTCATATGAGAGTGATATAATTTTCTCCACGATATCATCGTTTCTTTTCAGAAGTAACCGCACTTTGTAAGCCGTAAAAATACCGTACAAGTATAAGAAATAAATTTGATTTAATTTCTATCAGTTTACTAAAATACGCGTATTTCTATATAAATCGATGGTCTGCGCTGTGTTTCGTGCAAATACAGTGTGAGAGTGGTGATTTATGAGTTTCGCAGAATTATGTAAAAGAGACATTCTTTCTTGAAGATTACGAGTCTCATTGAGACGAAAACCTCTTTTCATAAACACAAACAAGATTTATAATCTTTAAACGAAAACATTGCTGAGAAAACATTTTAAATAGAGAGTCTGAGTCTGTGTTGAAAAAGTGGAATGAATTGAACATTAAATGAAAGGAAGACTTCAGCTCGTCGTCGTCTTCTAATTTCCCCGTCGGCTTTGAAATCATTTCTTTCAGTAAATTAAATCTCATTTTTCCTATCAATGAAATCAATTTTAGTGAAAATAGAGCCATTGAAATTAACACTCTTCGATCTGCGCTTGTCTTTGTGTCCTGTCGAGCGTGACTCACGTTTCAAAAAAAAAAAATTATTAAATTATAAACGAAAGGTTGTTTTTAATCTCAGCGGTGAGACGGCGCGTGGTGGTTTCGATACTCCGTCACAACAAGGTCGCGGCTGTTACTTAGACCTCACGCAGACATATTACAAAAGAAAAACTTGCTGCTATTGAGTCAATAAGAATTTAAAGTAATTTGCGTTCAGGTTCTTTGGATGTGACTTGTCTTATATTGGTGAGATAGATGTGGACAAAAAAAATAGAGAAAAATCACATGTGTGGAATGGGACCGTGGTCATTTGCAACCCAATCGTATAAAACACGGTCAATTACGACCGAGGTGGAAATTTGAAGCCAGTCAATTGCGATCGATTGCATGTTCATGTTATAATAGTCTAATAATAATAAGAAGAAGAAGAATACAGAAATTACCATTATAATTCTATTCATTCCTAGCCTAACTTAACCTAACCTAATCTAACCTAGCCTAACCTAACTTAAGCTGACCTGACCTGACCTGACCCGACCTAACCTAACCTAACAAAAATGTTGGTAGAAAGAGGTTACTCGCACGTACAAAAATTTGCAGAGTTGACATCCCATCGAAGTTCAGAACAGGAACGTTTCTCAAATTCATATTTGGTCGGTAAGTGAAAATGCGGGGCGCAATTGACCGCGTAAGAACAGGTAAAGAAGGGTGTTTCGTCGCAACTGACCGAGACTGGTGGAAACGACAAGACGCACATTGAATGGAAAGGTCAGAAGAGATACTTTTTGAGATTCTATAAAGTGATGGCAGTGCCGTGCAGTGAGACTTGGACACTTAACGCGAAGAACCAAAGCCGGATACAGGCTAGTGAAATGAGATTTTTACGATCAGTACTAGGCGTAACAAGGAGGGACCGGCTATGAAATGATGACAGAACAGGATGACGGAACATCCTTGAAGTATACAACCTAAACGAAAGGATAAAGTAATACAGACATGGTTTGGACAGACCATGTTGAAAGGATGCAAAATAACAGAATACCTAAACAAATTATTATTATTCCGGCTGTACAATGCTTACACATTCATTCACAATCTTTCCCGGAACCAAAGATTACAGAAGTGATTGAATTCTCATCTTCAACTGCTGCTTGTCTGTCCAAAGATCTTCTTCAATTTCACGTTCCCTCAATATAGTCTGAATTTCTTCTATCCAGGTGATAGGTGGTCTTCCTCTCTTCCTTCTTCCTGGTGGGGTCCATTCCATAACTCTCCTTGTCAATGTTTCCTGTGCCATTCTCTTCGTGTGTCCATACCATTTTAATTTTTGTTTGTTTGGATAAAACCAACAATTGAATTTTTCACATTTATTCTGTCCTTAATGACTTCATTTATAATTTTCTCACGTCGTGATACTCTTGCCGAACGTCTCCAAAAGTCCATCTCTGCTGCCATTAATTTTGTTACCAAAACAAATTTTGGTTTATAATCCGAATCGACGGAGATATTGGAAGACCAAAGAAAAGATGGTCGGACCAACGGATCCGAGTTGGTTGCGAGTTTGCAACGGATCGTAAGGTCTACAGCCTAAAGAAGAAGAAGAAGAAGAAGAAGAAGAAGTAATTCGCATGGAACTTATAATTTAATAGCGTAAGATTGAAGCATGTTGTGAAATCTAGTTGTAACAAAATATGGGAATATGTAACAACAAATCCTTAAAACAATATGCATAAATCAACTATACTATCATGTACTGTTAACTATGTAAAACAGAGATAGGAAAAGAGAAGTAAGTATCACAAAACAAATAAACTATAAACTCGTATCCAAAGATGTGTACTAAGGTCAGTTGAAAAGTTCGCGGAGCGATATGTATAGGTGAACGGTAGAACTAAATTTTTGGAGTGCTGTAAGATTCATATTGCATGTAAACAGCTGTTAATTTCTAAATATATCATTCAATTTATTAATACTGTTCGTTACTGTCCAAATGTCCGTACCCGCACTCATTTTCGATATTTCGATTATCCGATTATTGGCATCGATATGTAATGAATATTGCAAATACTTTTAGTTAGTAAATAGAAATCGTGAAAGTTTATTTGTTTATGTTATAAAATAGTTTGTTGACGATTGCAATCATGTTTTATTGTCATGTTTTTTTTTTACGAAAAATTTTCTAGCAATGATCTCCGATGTGTGCATGTGACGCCAAAATTTGGCGTTGTTAGGTTAATATTCAAACTAGAGTTACACGTGGAAACCAGAATTCCTCTAAAATAATACTCACTTTTTTGTGAAATCCAAGTAAAAAAACAACTCGAAGTATGGCGGGGTGGCCCAACGGCCACCTCTTGCCTATTACTACATGTGTCTCCCCTTTTATTAGCAGAACTCGTTTTCCACTAATACTCGGCTTTTGTATCGCACAAAAGTTTCTTCCAGTGTTGTTTCAGAGATTTTACTGAATAGTAAAATATAATATTGACCACCTAACGAATAAATAAATCTTGTTTTCATATGTTAATATCTTGTTTTTTCTTGGATTTCGTTGTCCATGACGTGTCCGTTACTTAACTAAATATATTTATTTCAATACGACTCGGAACACAAAACTTTTAAATTTTTTACCTAGTGTTCACAAATTAAATTGATCAGATTGCAACAAATTCTACATAGCCCAGACAGGACGTAGCTTCAAACAAAGATACATTGAACACACAAAGGCACTACACTCCACTACAGAATCCACCTTTGCAAACCACCTCATTGAAGCAAACCACACATACAAAAACATCGACAATAACATTCTATACGTACACACAAAAGGCCGAAAACTAGACACTCTAGAACAACTGGAAATATACAAAAACAAGAAAACAAATAAAAACGACATCCTAAACGAACAGACAATTCAAATCACACGCATTATTCGAACATATCACACCCCACACACACAACATCGATCTTTCGAAAATCGATTCCGAACCAAACAACAAGTCGGACAGTGCTACCAGCGGCAACCTCTGAAGAAGCTGTATAAAAGTGAAAACCAGTTCAGGTTGTAAGGTAAAACGTTTACGTTTTTACCCATAAAAACTTTTGTGTTCCGAGTCGTATTGAAATAACTATACTTGTTTTTTTGTTTCAATATTATATTCAGAAATAATTGTATTTTTAATTTTACATTTCTGTTGTTGTTTTTATTAAAAATTCGTTATGTTCTTTGGTTTTAATATTTCTTTCTTTCAAGCATTGTGTAGACACATTAATCGTCATACATTTCCTAACCGTGGCTTTTATTTCTTTAAACAGTAAGCTAAAAATCAAAAACAATTATTCTCTTAACCTCAGAAATAGGTTTCCCCTATATCTAAAAGATTAATCTTTTAACTGAAAATTGTAATTTTTTTCTATTGTGTTTGTTCTAAATAAAAGTAAAATTTTTTAAATCTGTAATTGTTTTCAATTAACTTTGCTAAAATACGCTTTCTCAGAATGAAACACTTTATACATTTTGTTTTAAATTTTTAATTGTTTATTGCCAACTTAACAAAGTAAATGTAGCTAAACCTAAAGAATTATTATTTTTATACGGTTTTAGGCTTTACTGCAATTTTCTCGAAAGCTACCAGAGATACGCTCAAAACTATTAAAAACTGGGCTGTTAGGCCGCGGTCGGTTGCTATAAGTATAACACATCCATCGTCGGCAACGTTTCGTATCCACACCCTCGTGGATCTTCTTCACGCCGCGATAGGCCTAAGCGACAGACGGAGTGTTGTGAAACAGTAACGGCAGATCTCGGCCGAACCATTCCCGACAAATTTTTTCGGGTAAGAGCAACGCACGTTGCGACGAAGCCGGGCTCTGTTATATACAGTAGCAACCGACCACGATTTGATTATACCGACACCGGCCGTATGAGCTTAAGATACAGTTCCGGAATCCATTAACAAATTTTTTCACGTTAAAAAACATAAAAACGCCAATTTTGCTACAACATTTGTCTGCTAAGAACTTTAATAGAGCCTCATTTTTCCGTTAGTGCAGGGACCAAGGTAATTTTTTTACTGCTCGCAACTCGAAAACAAAACATTTCTGGATCTATGTTTGTATAAGCGTTTTCTTTATTTTCTACCAGTAGGCAATATCTCGAAATTATTGTTTCTTTGTGAAACACTGCATACATACTACGAATTTCTTGTCGCATATTTCCCGTATGTGTTTCCATTTTCAGCAACTTCAAGCCTGCGGTGAATGGGGCATTACTGTGAACACTCATGTATGCATGTGGTAAATACAGCGATTACGTAATCACGATGGCATGTTGTCGCGATTAAACAAATTTCCAACATTTGTCTTGTGCGTAGCACTGTGGTAACGCATTTTTTCATAAAGCCTAGGGAGGGATGCGGTGCCGCAGCTGCGATTTGCGTTCAATGTACTGTTAATTTTCCACCTCACAAAACACCGGAGCCAACTTAATGGTCAGACCAAAGGCGCGCGTCTCAAATTATTCGTTTGCCTCCGTAATGCGAAAAACTTGTTTTTATCGCAAAAGTATTACCAAAAGTAGGATAGGCCTCTGCGTTTTGTATATATTATTGACAAAGTTCGACACAGTCATATTTTAAATAGACTTTCCCTACCTTGTGACGTCTCCCTTGTTAAGACAACACAAAAGTCGGGAACTAGTTCAATTCTTTACCAGTTAATTAAACTAGCTGCCGTTGTTAGTAAAACATCCTTACCAACAAATTACAACACAATTATGACATAGGAAATTGACAAGGTTTGCACAAATTTATTCACTCACTTGGTGTTAGCGAAAATATCTCTTTATTACTATTCAAATATTATGTTTGACTTTGTTTCCTTTTAAAGAAAATTTACTTTAGTAAATTCTGCTTTTACTGCTTTAAAGATATTAAATTTATTATTCCTTTTATCTCAAAAAAATTACTCATCTAGATGTTAGTTTTAAATACCTCGGATCCGGGTCTGAACTATCTCAAAATAATTAATTTATCACAAACTTCAACCAAATTATTGGAAGAATAATACTGGTGGTAATCTACATTATTATCTTACATTTATCTATATATTGCTGTTACATTACAAAAATTACAAATCTGATAATTTCTTCTTTACATTATTAAAGTTCTTTAGTGTTCTTTTGTTACTTCTCTTATTGAAACGAAAATTTACAAATGTTGTGTTTGGATATCACCTGAATTTAATATGAGGTTGTTGTTGGGTCCTTGGGGGCATCTCCTGTCGTCTTCTATGGGTGGAGTACGTGGTTCCTCTTGAAGCTACATCGGGTTGATTATATCTGCTCTCGACGATCGGTTTTTTTACTTGAAGTTCATACTGTCGTAGTTGGACTTTCTTCGTCCGGATTTTGTAGTTCACATTTTACACCTTAATTATAGTTCTTACTTTGCAGTACTAAAGTCTGGTAGTTACATTTCTTACAACTTACAGTTTAATATTTTTAAAAGAGATGTGTTGGCTACTTTTTCCTTTCTGTATATTCTTTCTAACTCTACACACACTACATTTTTCAAAGTAAAATCATCTTACACTGGATATTCGTTTAACGGCATACACTTACGTGTATGTAGACAACACAAAACTCACATCTTTTCATGACGAAGTTCTACTGGCGACTGCGCGTATAGTTTAGGGGCGAGGGCTCAGTAAGCTGGTGCGTATTTACGCACTAAGAAAATAGTTCGTACTTTTATATATTATTAATTATTCACTAATTAGAATGTAAATACTTTATGTTAACTTTATTACGACTTAGAGATTTCTTTATTTATATAGTCGCATTTTTAATAATTAAAGTAATTATTATTATTATTCTTTACTTAATACCTTTCTTGGCGTGTTGGTACTGGACAATTTCAAGTTGATTCAGGAATCTGGGTATAGGTAAGGGTGGATAATACTCTTACTTATTAAAAATAAAAATTTTAATTTGCGCGATTTTCGATGTTTTTTAAAATCGTCACAACCTTAGCCATGGTAAAAAGTGTTTTCTGCACATTTTTCTCCATGCACATAAAACATCGACTTCAACTTTTTATAAATTTTAGTATGGCCGTGTACTAACACACGAACTTTTAATCGCAAAATTTATTGTAAAATAAAAAAGTGTTTTATAAAAGATCATTCTTTTAAAAAACCTTGGAAGAAAATAAACACCTACGAATTCTACAGTAGGCCTATTTGTTAGCATATAAAGAAAATGTGGTGAAAATTTTACTTAATGCTTTTTTATCAGTTCCAATGCTGTGTGTGTGTGTGTGTGTGTGTGTGTGTGTGTGTGTGTGTGTGTGTGTGTGTGTGTGTGTGTGTGTGTGTGTGTGTGTGTGTGTGTGTGTGTGTGTGTGTGTGTGTGTGTGTGTGTGTGTGTGTGTGTGTGTGTGTTCAAACACTTTTTGCTACAGTCTATTTCTTTATGCTTATATAATTTATTTAATATTTATAATTTCTTTACCACAAGAAATATTTTCCTTTATTCGGAACATGTTTAGGGAATCCTACTATTCGTATTCTCGGCCACCTTAATTTTATATCTTGTTGAGTACTTGTGTTTCGGTTGGTTGTTGCTATGGTTTCCTGTAGGCTTTTTTTGTTTTAAATTGGTGTTATTGTGTGTGATTGTGATTGTAATATTAGTTTCTTGAATATTTTCAATGTTGAGTATTTTGAAAATTGTGTCATATAAATTATTATCTACCCTTACCCCTACCCTTGTTCAATAGAAACACGTTTAGAGGCTGTAAAGCATTATTCATTCAACGATTTTAAAAGAAGTCTCCATTAACATTAAGGCATGAGTCCCACTGTTGCACTAATCTGTAGATTCGCTGCTGGTAAAATTCTTGCGGCTGTTTGCAGAACCATTCGCTACCAGCAAACTCTACCTCAGCGTCCGATTTGAACCGCCGTCTTTTACTGATTTCTTTAATGGGCCAAAAATACGATAATCGCACGGGGACAAGTCGGGACTGTAAGGTGGATGTTTGTAAGACTTCCCACTTTATACGACCAAGCAGATCTTGAATCGACTGGGCTACATGGGGTCGAGCATTATCTTGCAGAAGAATGACACCATTTGTGAGTTCCCCAGGACGTTTATTCTTGATGCTGACCCGCAAACGTTTTAAGCTGTCTACATATCGCTCAGCGTTGATGTTGACACCAGGTTCTTTAAAATCTAAGAGCAGCACACCCTGATTATAAAAAAATTACTTTTCCTGCCGAACGTTGGGACCGGCATTTTTTCGTCTTCAGAGATTGTGCATTATTCTACTGCATACTCTGGCGTTTGCATTCTGGTTCGTAATGATAACACCAAGACTCATCACCGGCAACAGTTTAGTGTAGAAAGGCATTACCTTGTCGTTGATAGCGCATCAAATTCAGTAATGATAAGGCCGAACGCAAATTTTTCTGTTTATCAGTAAGCACTTGTGGAATCCACTGAGCAGTAATTTGTGATAGCCAAAACTATGAATGATGGAATGAACAGTTCCCACCCTGATGCTCAACATTTGAGAAAATCTCTAGCTTTGATGCGCCTATTTGCGGGTAAAGCAGTTTCCAGCTGTCTCACATTTTCATCTGATGTTGCAACACGTGCAGGTCCGGTATTGCACCGATAATCTTGAGTGAATTCCCTTCCTTGTCGAAATTTATTGCACCATTCAGCCACTGCCGTATGAGAATAACTATAGTCATAATTTACAGCTTTCATTCTCGATTGATTTCCATTGGCTGACGCCCCTCAGCGACCAAAAACTGAATAACGGCATGCAGATTATCTTTGGACGGATTTTCTATTAAAAGATGCCATTTTTCAACTCAGTCACGACGCTTAGAAAAGAGCAAACTGCAAATATTTTTGACAGACGCGTCACTAATACTTAAACAGACAATATAACAAATGAATTCCGTTGCCATAGCGACGAAGTCACGTCTGCGCAGATCAAACGTGTTTCTGTTGAACAATCCTCGTGACATATTATTTAAGTTGCAAGGCGCCTGTAAGCGCCAGGACCTAGGCGACACTTTGTTCGCCTATACGGTAGGGCCTCCTCTGTGTGCACGATCTAAACGAAGATGAGATGATGATTCGTGTCAGGAAACGCAGAGAAATTTCCTTTGACAGAAATAAACGAAGACTGATCGTGTCGGACCCCAGTGTGGTCCGACGTTGTGGAGTTTAGCGACGATTCTTCGGTTTGATTTCACTTTGAAAGGACTGCCGACGTTTTGTGAAAACAGTCTTGACGTCATTCCAGTATTAGCCGAAACGCGTGGTTGACAAATGACATCGGACAGCGGACCTCCAGGAGGAAATTACGACCGATATTCAAAAAACAGAAACTAACAACTGTTTTTCGGACCACCCAACGAGGCTTTCTTGTTACGCATATCTCAACTGTGAGGTCTGTTATCATCAGCGCGGCTGTTTCTCCTCGTCTAAAGAGGACATTGGGGTGACATCGCTTCGTTGAAATGCAGAACAGTTGCGATACGTATCGTACACTTAGTAAAGACAATAACAATAACAACAATAATAATAGTTATTGAGTGCGCCCTCGTTTGGATTATCTCTGGCAAACAACCGACCAGTTAAACTGATACGTCGCTCACTCGAGCTCTTGGGAATGACTAACTGTTGTGAATAGTAAATTAGTCAACGGACATAAATAAAAGTGACACGCACTCTAGCAGTGATAAGGTTAACGTTTGCTTTAGGGAGGTCACCTGTCAAATGCGGAATACGATTAGGTATATAAAACACACGCGCGCGCGCGCGCGGATAAACTATTTTCTTTGATTCTTCTGATTCTTGTCTCGTTTTCTCCATTTATGACTATATCAACCAAAACTAGTTCCGACCTATTACCAGATTATTTATTCGTTGGCAGTGGTCACTTGCCGGACTAAACATAATTTGGTTTATATTCAACCTTCGGCTCGACATATCCGTTCTCAGTAGGCGTGCGTCCAGCACGAGAGAGAGAGAGAGAGAGAGAGAGAGAGAGAGAGAGAGAGAGAGAGAGAGAGAGAGAGAGAGAGAGAGAGAGAGAGAGTAAGAGTAAGAGTAAGAGTAAGAGAGAGAGAGGGTGAGAGAGGAAGAGGGGGAGAGAGAATTTTATACAGAGAGTGAACAATTTTGAACACAACACGAACGTGAAGTTATGTAAGTAGAGATTAACAGCGATTCAGATTATAAGGATGGCAGTTATGATTTGTTTAACTGATTTTCTACCAGCTGTTATCATTGTTGATGTGTTTGTGTATAATTTCTTACTTTGTTGAGAAACTTCAACGTATTGACCCTTCAGGGCCGTCCCTCGCAAACGCCGAGGCCCAGAGCGAAAAATAATTGCAAGCCTCCTTCAATATAGCATGACTATATATATTGC